>CM047505.1:9361231-9961231 GCA_026122265.1 Ammodytes dubius
TGATGATTCTCCTCACCATCACCCCTATAACACACACCTCATTAAATCACTCCTACACCCCCATCTGTACTGAGAACACAGAAATGGATGCCAGCCCTGTGGTGTGTGTGTTTTGGTTTGTGTGTGTGTGTGTTGTGTGGTGTGTGTGTGTGTGTGTGTGTGGTGTGTGTGTGTGTGTGTGTGTGTGTGTGTTGTGTGTTGTGTGTGTGTGTGTGTGTGTGTGTGTGTGTGTGTGGTTGTGTGTGTGTGTGTGTGTTGTGTTGTGGTGTGAATTTTTGCATGTACCCTTTGTGACTGTGCTCTGTATATATATGTGTATGTTAGGCCATTTATAAATGTGTCAGTGTGTTGCAGAAGCTACATTTGGAGGCTTCTGGTCAGACGTGCACTTTCTTAGAAACAAAGAATCTTGGTGGGAGAGAAACATTGCTGTGGGCTTACAATGTAAAAATGAGTGGTCCACCCAAAATGAGTTTAAGATCGATTGGTTGTCTTGAGGATAGATATCCAAGTGTTCAAAGTGTTTAAAAAAGAGAAGAGTAAGAGGGATATTGGGTTTAAAATGTTCAATGTCTTTTCGATGTGTTTTTGCAGGTGTTAGACAAATTCAAATGTTGACCTGATAATGCAACCAGATTGACAAGTGAAGGTTAAATAAATCTAAGTGCAAAGTTAAATTGCAATGCATACAAAGTCCAGATGTTTCATTCATATTCCACAAGTGTCAATATTATGGTAGCACTTGTGGAAAATTCAAGAGTTCAGCCATTAAGCGTAAACCTCTGGGAACCATAAATGTCTTTAAACATTTTTACATTTTTCAATCTGATTCCAAAGTGGCAGCCCGCCAACCAACGTTGCCGTCCCTGGAGTATCGCTGTTATCATTGCTAATATTACAATATATTCTGAAACTAAATGCTGACATAACTGTCATAACTTTATGCAATAACTGTCCACAGATCACTCCTTTGTAATGATGGATCTACCAAAGTCTCAGTGGAGTTGAAAAGACTTAAGTGCTTCCAACTTTGTACTGGGCCATGAAGAGAAAATAGTCCTGTGTAAAGTGCAGTGAAGAAACACAGTGCTGTGCTTGGAGCGGCATGCCCATATAGCGTAAATCATTATTTGACACTTCTGCATCATGGCTATCCAACATTACGATGACATTTATAGGTCAGAAAAGACGAAAAATCCTAACAGGTCCCCTTTAACTGTTTGCAATAAATGTCCACACATCATTACTTTGAGTAGAGTTTGAGTGCATCACAGGGGGTTGTTTCCAGTTACTTTTTCTGAGTAAAAGTTTAAACATTTAGCTAACCATTCAGAAAACTAGAAAACCAACAGCTGGTGCATTCTCATCGTCTGATGATAGGAGAATCAGTGGTGTGCAAACTTCACATTTTATTCTTGAAATTACGTTTGAAGGTGTGTACGCCATTTGAGCACTTGGATGAATTGAATTATGCCTTGGTATCAATGACTTTCTTGTGTAATACCGTTTGGTTCATCAATCCTAATTTTCCTCATTTGAGTGATTATGGCCTCTTGCCCTGCCCTGAAAGTGACTAGCTTTGTACCCCCTATTCGAGTGTTGGTCATAAAAAACATCTTTTAACTAATTTGCCGTGAGACATGGTCGGACGACATGACGTACAAAGTGGTTAGTTTGGAGCATCACCTTTGGTCTACACGGACAATTCCGGCCTGTATGTACTCATCTCATACACACTCGTACAGTAGAACAGGCACAGAATAAAAATGGCAAGGTAATGTATATTATTCATTTACTGTTACTTTACTGTGAAGAAGTTGGCTATTCTAGCTTTTACATTAGAATTGCAGCATTTCACCGAATGCAACGGGGTTGAATAAAAACAAGTCCCTCAACAACCTTTAAGCTTTTAACCCATTCTGAATATGAAGCTGTTTTACTCACTCATAAATAATGCAGGGTGTTTTAAAGCAGATGCATTACGTAGAGCACTATTGTTCGGACACTCTGTTTAATGAATAGGTCGTCCTAAGAGCTATTGCCTGAAAGCAAAGCCTTCCCCGATGTCTTCTCCTCCCTTGTGCATTAGTTGACCGTTGAGTTGTTTTGGGAAGGCAGAGGCTCCGGCCTGATTCTGACAGTCTAATGTTCAGACTCAGTAAATTGTGTTGGGATCGCGCCCCTGGGAGACATGAACGTGACGATGGCCTGTGGGTTGTAAGTACCGCGCTCATAGACAATATTGTGAGTCTGCTTGCCCTTTTCCTTTGTAAGATGAATTCATTATTCATTCACCAATGGGAGATAAAGAGAAGAGAAGAGGATGTGTTTTCGTACGAGATTCTGAAATCTTTTTTAGGTGTCAGTGGAGCTTAAATTAAGGTGTCTGGATAAACAGGAACAATGGAGAACCCGACAGAGGAGCATCTCTATTCCAAATGAAAATGTCCTTGTATTACTGGGAACCACATCAAAGCCAGGTTTTTATCCGAAAAATTCAAAATGAGCAGCGTAAGCAACCGTGGCACCATTTCCCATTTTTCCCTTCAGAACCACAATCCGATCAGATCCCCCCCCCCCCCCCAGAGCCCAGTACAGGGGTCTTACTGTCATCTCCCTGTTCAAGACATTGGCTGAGTCAATGCCAGTTGATACTTGTTTTAAAACTTTTAAATCATTCATTTAAAATGCTCTTTGCTTATCAAGTATTCCAATCAAAATGTCTGTCATATGGGTGGTAGCAATTGTGTCGGGATGAATGACGAGAAATTTCTTTTGTCGCCACTTTGATGATTTAAATGTGTAAATGTAACCTTATCTCCCCTGCGCCGCAATCAGAAACAACCTTTTTGGTTTACTGGGGAGCTTTTCCAAGACTTATCCCTGTTTTTATTTCACCATTGCTGAATAGTTTTGATTGTGGGAGAAAAACCCAGAGAAATACAAGAGACCTTGACATCTTGTTGTATGAGCAGCGCCGTGAAATCAATCTTGATATATAACCTTGACATATTAAAACAAGATAGTCGACAAGAGGCGAAAATAGCATTTATTTGGAGTTGTCCTTTCAAAAAGGTCCGATGTTTGCTGTTTTTTATTTCAGTTGTTTGACTCCACCACCTCCTGAGGGAAATACACAGCTCGTCTGCTTAGTTCACCAGCTACACACTAAGTTGATCATCACTGGAGCCATCTAGTGCTGAGATCCAATCTAAAAAAAAACTTCCTAGCAATAATGTCCACTATTGCAACAGATTTGCCACAACACAATGTTGACTTATCTGATCACAGCCCCCCCCCCCCCCCCCCCCCCCCCATACATGCACCTCCTCTCTGGTAGCCCTCGGCACCAGAAGATCAATTCTTTACAGGAAGTGGAGAGTCGCCAACATGCGCCAGCCTAGAACTCCTTGAATGCCAAGGGACTGGATGCAGGAAAGAGAGGGGGCAGCTGGGTACGTGGGTGGCAGGACATCAGATGTAGGATCTCAGAAAACCATAGGAGGTGAAGAAGGATGGTGTGTGTGCGTGTGTGCTTGTGTGTGCACACGTGCGTGCGTGCATGCGTGCGTGCGTGTGATGTTATAGGGTGTCAGAGAGATTGCACAGCGAGGTGCAGGAGGAGGCCTATAAATACAAACCTGTTGCCAGCGCAGTGGGCAAGCTCCAGCCAGGTTGGAGTCGTTTCCATAGCAGTAAATGCCATTTATCTAATGTATTGGCCTATTACGACCTCTCCTTTATGTGTTCCTGCTGAGGGATCCCCTGCAGTTTCACAGCAGGGCCACCGATGCACACAATTGATTGGGGAGTCGTTCTATTTCTGCAAGCAAACCCTCACTCATGCTTCTGCCTCTCTCGCTCTTCTTCCCCCAACCCTCCCTCTATCTGTCCGCCTGTTCCTCTTTATCTCCCTCTGTCCTTTTGCCTTTTTTCTTGCCTCTGTCTCTTTTTGCTCTTTAGAGGACTGGCTGGCTACAGGCGCATTGTCAGGCTTCTCTTGCAAAAAAGAAGAAAAAAAAATCAATAATATAATTCTAATTCAAACTGATATCAAAAGGCACAGGGCCAGTAACCCAGCAAACCCTCTGGAGACTCATCATGAGCCCATGTTTTTTCCGTGCCGTTTATTTTTGTTCTGCTGTTCTGGTCCCTTCGATCTCCTGTTCAGACGGGGCTCCTGTGGGCTTTACTCGCCCCAGCATCATCTGAACAGAGTTGAGATTTTACATTCCACGCGGACACATTTGGCTGTGAGTAGCCGTGAGTATCCATGAGCTCCCGTTTGTGAGATATCTGTGTCTGTGATAAGTACCGCAGATATTGGCATACGAAAGCCTTTTTGCAACAACACAGAGAGAGAGAGAGAGCGAGAGATGCTTGCCTGAACGTAATTTGAATCTTTCATAAACTATGCCAAGAGGAAAACAATTATTATAATTAGGAATTCTCAGAAGCCCAACTTCTTAAGAACAATGGCGGAAACATAATGTAGGGGTGCATTAAGCACTCATGTTTATTCTATTTTAAGTCTGCCAGTATCACTTACTTAATGTAATTATTGCAAATCACCAATCACTCTCTGCCCCCTCTGGCTATACCAAACCACTAATGCTATTCTGCACTCCCCCCAAAAAATGCATATCAGCATGTTTTGTCCAATAACAGAGTCATTTGTGGAGCTGAAATGCAGTCCGGTGGTATGAGGAGATGTTTAAGACCTCGAGGCGCTGTTACAGTTCAATATTAATGAGATAATTTGATCAAGTTAGCACCAGGCAGACATTTTGTGGTTGCATAATTCACAGTCCATATGGCTTGTAGTTGGTTTACCAGAAAAACCCTTGCTGTAAGCTCTTTAGATCATTTGTAAAGGGGCGAGGCAGCAAAGGAGCACTCTCAACAATTTGCGCTAGATGCAAAAAATGTCTAACTCTAACTGCAAGAGACGAAAGTGCAAATGCAGTGAAACGGTATATTTCTTTGGGTGTTTGCCTTTTCTCTCTGCAGTTTGGGGTGTGTGTTTAGGTACTAGAGGCATTCGTTTTTTTACATAGACCACATTCCTCAACTTGTTGACGATAGCGTCCTGTGTGTTTCTCGAAAGCAGTGTAATTATAAAATGATTTTGAGTTAACTGCTGTAGTTGTTTAGAAAGCAGTTCACAGGCAGTCACATATGATTTGTTTTCTATGGGTTGAGCGCAGCAAGAATGTGCCACCTATTTGTCATTGTTTATATTCACCCAGTCAGCCTGACAGTCAGCCAGTACTTGGTTGTTTTCTCTGAGAGCACGTCTAGAGATCGGTCTGCTTGTGTAAAGGGCTCTTGATAAAATGAGGATTATATTTGGACACAGACTCCATCTGGGGATAATGACAAGTTTGTTCACAGAAATCGGAGGACTAAACTAGCACCAGTATGATTCTGTCGTAGGCACACTGCAGTGCACACAAGCCTTTATGCTCAATTCTGATGTATTGCTCAGGACAGATTTTGTGTGTGTCTGTTCACATTAGAACTGCCCCAATGAGAGCAATAACAAAGAGGTCAGATGCAGCACACTGTCATATGGGGGCAAACATGTAGGCCACTGGAGTAAGTGTTCACAGTTTCATTTATAAATTGATGTGTCGTGGAAGCCGGAATTAATGAGCAGATGATAACTAAGACGAGCGTGAGGAGAAAAAAAAGAGCTGTGTGTGTGTGTGTGTGTGTGTGTGCGTGTGTGTGTGTGTGTGTGTGTGTGTGTGTGTGTGTGTGTGTGTGTGTGTGTGCGTGTGTGTGTGTGTGTGTGTGGAGTCGGAGCCGGGAGTGGTGAGATTGTGACATTACCGGGCTTCACAGAAACAGATTTCATTGAAAATGCCAGGATGTCAACATCTACTTTTAACTACATCTGTTTTTCTCGGCCGCACTGTCAATATGGATTGAAGTGAAATACACATTAATTCCAATATGACAGTTCAGACTGAGGATGCATTGCCATGGAGTTAGAATCCAATGTGAAACCAAACATAAGGCAAGGCAAGGCAAGGCAAGGCAAGGCAAGGCAAGGTTATTTATATAGCACAATTCAAACACAAGGCCACTCAAAGTGCTTTACAGGGGCAAGATTAAAATACATAAAACACATAAATGAAAAGAAGTAAAACATTTAAATAAAATAAAAAGTACAGGTTAAAATAGAAACAGAAAAGTCTTCAGACTCGATTTAAAAGAACTGAGGGTTGCAGCAGACCTCAATTTTTCTGGGAGTTTGTTCCAGATATTTGGTGCATAAAAACTAAAAGCTGATTCTCCTCGTTTAGTCCTAACTCTTGGGACTGTAAGTAAACCTGTCCCAGACGACCTAAGGGCTCTGGACGGTTCATAACGTATCAGCAGATCAGTAATGTATTTTGGCGCTAAACCATTTAGTGCTTTATAAACCAACATCAGTATTTTGAAGGCAATCAAATCTATAAAGGGGAACAAAAAAATATTCCTTGGTTCGGACATTGGTGCTGACTTGTTGTGTGAAAGCCCCCTTAGAGCTGTTTGGATATCCGCATCTGCAGTTTGGGGCAGCTCATTAGGTTCATTAAGAGGATTGCTGTCAGGCCTACTTGATGAGGGGTGAACCACACTTCAAATTGATATCATAATACTAGGAATATGTGGGAAAATACATGGTTGGATAGGAGCAAAGTTCATTAGCCCAGGAAGCATAATGAATTTAGATGAAAAGAAAACATTCTAACGTTTGCTTTCCCACACACAACCAGGTTAAAAGAAGCAATCAGGTTAAGGCGTTTATATGCAATGCAGTGAGCTGGTTGTACTTTACACTCAGCTGGTCAGTAATCAAAGTCCTCCTCTAGCCTTTTACCAGATTTCTGAACAAAGGCTTTCTTATTTTTAAGTGAATTAGTGATATAGCATCATCCTTGTTGTTACATTTAGAAGCATGGTGCAGTTAGAGAACAGGCTTTGTAGTGACACAGCACATTTCACATACTTGACTGTTCGGCTGTAAAATATTTTGATTTATTTATATCAGCTTTAGGCAAACTTTGGATTTTGGAATTCAAGGAAACTGCAGCAAGTAATGATATGAACTTTTATTTCACCACACTATTGTCTTCCCCAGAACTTTAACCTTCATAGGAGCACATATAAAAACCCTGTTGGAATCCCAGTAAAGATTGGTTTTCTCACTTTGCCACCTGATAAGACATCTGAAGTTAAGTGGAGCTATCCTGGAAATATCTGAGGTCAAGAAACAACATCCAGGTGCAACTATTCCATCCTGACAGGTGAAACACAGCTAATAGGAGGGCCAGATATATCCCTGTTAAGCTCAGGCTGTCCACCTATGCAGTCCTCAGAGACCTAATCAGCCTCGATAATTAAAATGACCTTAGTCAGTGGACCGTAATCAAACCCTGCTTTCTCATTTGCATTAGATTACCACATAAATCCAATTATAGACAAGTTACAAGTGAATGTAAACACAATGAATAACAGAGGGTTTTTTTCACATCGGGAAATAAAATCACACAGTTGTGATGATCTGTCTTCTTTTTTCCCAAAGAGAAGGAAAATTAAGAGAAAGATTCCCAAAAACCTGAATGTGCAGACCGGCCATTTGATGAGATAGATGTACATCAGGCAGCTTTAAGTGATGACTGGGTGCACAGTGCACACTGACCTAGTATTCCATATCTCCTATTGAAACAAGTCTTCCTGCAATTAAAGTGCATTGTCATTTTCACAAATTTTCAAGGAAAAACAGACTGTGTTTTTGTTCAAAGTCATTAATGCAAAAGTTGAAAGTAAAGCAGTGATAAGTGACTTGTAGTAGAGAAAAGGCTTTTATTGAACATCAAAATAAAATATTCCATGTTCTTTGAGGAGCTGCCTTGATAATAGTGAATTATCAGACCGTTCCATTCAACGTGGCTCTGTCACAATACTGATGCATCACAGAGTCCCCAGCATGTTTCAGGTACATTTTGAGTTTGAGGTGACGCCGCAGTTAATTATTCCTGACATTAACCACAGTATAATTCTAATGTTAATGATGATCCTGTTTTTCCTCACACCCTCTCCTCTGCTGTGCCATTAGTTTGGCTGAGAAACAAATATCGGCTGTTCTGACCACAATGGAATAGACCAGCGTTGTTCCTGCAGATGACTCTTAAAAAAACAGCCAGACAGCCTTCTTATCTATTGTTTTATTTTTATTTTTCAATTCCCTCGATTCCTGGACGAAGTTTCTCTTCACATAACAGTATAATTGGCGACCCCGTTTTGAATTTGCGTCGTCTCTCTGTGGGGCCCCCTCTAAGGATAGGGACAAGTTCTTTGTTTTTGAATTTTTTTTTTGTTCAGACTGCTCCTATTCTAGACACTCCGTGAAGTTGAAAACAAGTTAAGTTACTGAGCTACGAGAAACTTCAATACGAGACTGAATGTCTGTTGAGAAACTGGGTTTGCATGCTGAAAGCAGTGGAGGCCGTTTTTTTTTTTCATTTTGTCCAATCAGATGTGAAACAGATGGAGGATGAATACAATACCGTTACCTCTAAAATGTATGTCTGGGTGTAGATAGTTTCAGAACTGGAAGACAACAAAAAAACAAAAGAAACAGTGAATACTGTTCCCACAGATATGAGGATCTTGTAAGGAGGTGATTAATTACTTGTTTACTAGCGAATAAATTCTTTCGTACATCTTATTTAACCTTATATTAGCTTTGTTTAAATACAATCATTATGCGTGTCTGTGTTATACAATGAGACAGTATTTTTTTTTGTATTTTACAGCATCAGTGTCCAGTGTGCTGGCAACCAGTGACATGTAATACACAATTCTAATCTATTGAAGTCCATGATATAAGTGCTGTCAATGTACTGATGTGTGAAGTTTGACTGAATTCTAAAGAAATATCACTTCGGTTCAGAGCTCTCTTGTCTTTTGAAGTCAGAGTTAAGAAGCCATGTATGGAAATTACAACAGCTAATCAAACCAAATAGTTATTTTTTCTAAATACAAACATATGGCGCTTTTCCACCGAAAATGTAGCTCGACTCGACTCAACTCGACTCAGTTTAACTTGGTTTGGTAGCAGCACGTGTCGTTTTCCACCGCAAATAGTACCTGCTGAACGTGGGCGGGGTTGTCGTAAGGGGCTGAAAGCCAACTCCGGAGTCAAGTTGCAAAGCAGAAATTACGAGCAGTTGTTGCACTATTAACTGAACCAACCGCAAAAAACACGGATGAAAAATGTTTAAGAAATACCCCCCTTGTATCTGTTTGCTAAAAGAAGTAGAAGAATATTGCTACGGGCCGTTAAAAGGGAGGGTTTGTGTCCTGATGTGTGACTGCCACACAGTCAGCTGTAGGGATGCGTCACGTAGGCTACATCCCTATGCACGTAAACACAGGCATGATAAAGTTGACTGTTAAGTGCTTGTTTCAGGATACGTGTTTTCAAATGCAAGCCGTGTCTCAGCCTGAATATTTTATTGAGGTAATCAGTGCAGTCCGAGGCTTGTAATGTAATCGCTCGCTATCATGTCTGTCCCAGCTTGCTGCTATAGGCTATTTAGCCTAGCTGCTATGTCTCCTCTCGTATGTTCAAAGTAACTTCCCCAACAACAGCCAACACAACTGAGCTTAGCGAATATATGGAGAGAAAAAAATCGGGTCTGTGATGCAAATCAAATGAAAGAGAGCCAAAGAAGGCTGCACGCGGCGAGACAAAATACACATAAAAGTCCCGTAGAGTTGTTGAGAATCATGGGGAGAATAATCAACATAATGAAGCCGGCAGACGGTAGTCTCTGGCCAATCAGCGGCCGGCCGTCTGCCGACGTCACCTTTTAGCTCGACTCAGCTCGCTTGGTCCCTAGAGCGAGGTGATACTAAAAAAGCAGCCGCTAGCAGGTACCAGGTACCATGAAATTGCGGTGGAAACGCCAAAAATGCGAGTTGAGTCGAGTCGAGTTGAGCTGATACCATGCGGTGGAAAAGCGCCATTACTTACTTCTGGTCAGATTGTGACACATTTCTGATTGGTCAAATAAAGAACAGGAACAGTGTTGATCCTGAGTGTCATCATAGTAATTGTAGTATGGTTCGTATTTTTGTTGTTCAGTTAACTCTGTATGTTTAAAATAACAATTGAACTGGTCTTACAATCAAGGCAGTAGTAATTCAGCAGAAATTATAAGGCAGTTAAAGCAGCGTTGACTCGTAGTATTGTGTTGAAACAACGACCCAAACGCATGGCTTTTAAATGTCAGACTCTCTAAGCTCCCCCTTTCACATCTGGTTTAACACGGGAGTACATTATACAATTCATTACTTCTAATATTAAATCCAATTAACAAAGGAAAACTTATAATCAATAATAATCTTAAATAAAAAAAACAAGCTTGTTCGTAACTAAATGCAGTAGGAAGCACAAGTAGCTACATTATTTGTGCATCCCAATTATGTTCACAGCTGCGAGGAGAAAAACAGGGGAGGGGTGAACTATTGTGCAAAGACCAATTAGTTTTATTAAAGGTAATTTCGCTCATCTGAATCTAGAGTTTTCTCCATTTTATCCTCATGCCATCCATTGCAAATTAAAGGGTGCATTAGGGTTTGGGAGACTTTCTGTGGTTAATGGTTATGTTATTAATTATTCGTAAAAGTCTGGCAGAGCTCCAAAACAAAGGATTGCATTTTTCAATATTTATCAGTCACTAAAATCCACTCTCCGCACCTTTTTTGCCTTCAATTCTCAAGTCAAGTGGAGTTTTTCAGTATTGAAGTCTCAAGTTTGGCGAGTCTCCGAGCAGAGGAGTCAAATTTTGAAACCGACCTAAGTCTGCAAGTCTCAAGTCAACCGCTCTGCTTTTTGCACTTTGGAACAATGCTGGATATGTTGTGTGTTTTCAGGGGATGAATATGTGTCTGAGAACTAGTCCAACATTACAGTAGGCTGGCTAACCGCATAATGACAAATAGTATACCGTTCCCGCTAGATAACAGCGTCAAACTCCTCCCCTTCCTCTACCTCTTCCCAGCTGTAGACTACTGTTTATGCTCCGCTAAGAAAGGGAGAAAACAGAAAGTGAGCTTGTATTGTTTGGCAGTATCCACCCATAATTTTGCTGCACACACGGTGCGCGTCATTAACGGTGTTGGTCGGCATCTTTTATAATGGGTCCATGGTCGGCACTAAATTGCACCACTTTGAGGACACGTTTTGGCTTCCCGGGCTTGGCGCCGCCCGAGACGATTGTGATTGGTTTAAAGAAATGAAAACAAGCCAGCCCAGTTTTCCCCGATATTTATACTAGAAGCAATATACAGTATCTTGGTTCCAGACCATACTACTAGTTGTAGTTTGGTCTGGCTGTGCAAGACTAGTCCAATACAACAGAACACTGACTGTCCCTTACTTCTTATGGATCATTAGTTCTGATGACTTTCATTTTTTAAAGTTGTTTCTTTATTTTCCTTTATCTTGTTTGCTAGCCAATAGCGGTGCAGTTGTGGTGTGCACGTGAGAAAATGGCACACATACCCAGTAAACTCTCCATCCCCCCGTGCATGGCGCCCCATTGGATTATCTCTGCTCACAGCCACCACACATCACAGTTAATACTACGTTAAGCAAATGCATATTTTTTCCAAGCAATTCTCTTTCATTTCATGAACAGCGGCATTAGTTTGTCAGTATGTTGATGCTCCCTTCCGGCTGGGATTAAATTGAGGGATTAGATGCTACATGCACTCGCTGTGACTTTGAATTCATTTTACCTTCAGGTTAAAAAGCAAAGGCTTCCACGTGTTATTCACCACAACCCCCCTTTTTTATTTTTATGACTTCTCCATATATGACCTCACTGTTTAGAATGTACACTCACATGACATTGTAGGTAATTATGGGAATGACGGGTGAAGAGCTCTTGCAATTAATGGTAGGGGGGTGGGGGGGTGGAAATTATTAAAATACCTTTAAAATTTTTAGCGACAGCAAAAAGTGCTTACAGACTGGTCTTAGAAAACACATTTCCGATATTTGAATTTAATGTTGCAAAATGTAATTTAGCCTTCGAAATCTGATAAAGAACAGGCCGCAGTGACGGATGCCTGTCTCTCGCAGCACTTGAGTATCCTGCCGGCGCTATCAGCAGTATGAAGGGCATTAACATGATAAAAGACTCCAATCTGCACAACAAAGTGTGCTGCTGCTGTGCTACCACATTTATGATCTACACATTGTCATGTCAAAGACCTCCAAATCACGCATTAAATCACAGACGCCCACTTGAAACATGTTCAGCCCACACGGGAAGATTTTCTCGCTGTACTATTTAGTGTTAATTTATAGAACCATCGTGTCTCTTGTGAGGACACGTTTCCCTCTCTACATCAATCATATCTGAGCTGAATCTCTAGCTACAGGTGTTGTTCTAGCCAGTGGACTCTCCATTATTCCATCTGTTTGGTGTATTCTTAACCTCCCTGCAATTTATTCAAAGAAAGAAGCCTGTGCCCTTTACATGACAATGTAATATCCATCCATCCCAACTCTACTCATTCTTACAGATTAACACAGATGGCTTAAAGCTGTGAATACACACACACAGACGCACACACACAAAAAAAACACAATCTCTTCCTTTTCCCTGAATACGAAAGGATGCGGCTTTACAAACCATCTGGATTATTGGAAGCTGCTGCTGATGATATGCAATAAGTGATTATTAATGCACACTGATGGATGGGTGATTGTTTGCCATCATGCTTGCCAATGAAAGTGTATAGTCCCCCCGGATTCTCCTGTGTTGGCTATTGATTTACTGGAACAACATTTTGAATTGTGTGACCATAGCAAAAACGATGCAGATGAGCTTTCTTTAATGGGTCTAACAACAGCCATTTGCTGGTTCATCTATCATCTACAGTCCTACCTGAGTCCTATCCATAGTGAGGCTGCTGTTTAACCTGCAAACCATCGTGTTTAGTGCACTAGGTAACTTTGGATGTGTCAGGTGGCAAGTGAACCTTTTCAAATATATAATCTGAATGAACAAACTCTCCACAGGAAATATGATCCCTGGAATACTGTTTAAGTGAGAACGCATCCTGAAAAGTTACTGTCTCACTGTTGTTGTTTACAGCAGCAGGGCCCACAGTTTTATTCACAACCATCTTAAACTTGTCTTACGTTTGGTTCCTGGTGCCTCAAAATAATTTTGTCTTACTTAATGATTATAAAATTGTACAATACATTTAAAATTATTCAATACTAAAAATTGCATGTCAATAATTTTATTTTGTAAACCAATTGCAGGCTCTGAAAATGTAAAAACATAGTGCACCTTTACAATCTCAAGTGGAAGTAATGATCAGCCCTGGCTGCCTTTTCTTCTTCTACTGTACTTCTCCCTTCTTCCTCCTGTTTCCTTCATCAAAACCGCATTATAGGATTGAGGTGGCAGTAATCTATTTTCATATTAGTCACCAAACCCATGAATAGAGCCAGCCTGTATCCACACTCACTCCCTGCACACTCATTCACTATTCCCTATATGCACTCTAAAACATAGTTGACTCTATAGTGATAAGTAAACTGAGATTTTGGGCACATACAAGTCCTATTATGTTGCGACGTAACTGAAAGGCTCAGTGTCCCACAACTGTAATGATTTGCATTGTTGTAGTGTTAATGAGCATTAAATCCTCATTAGCTTACCTTGAAGAGCATGAACTAACGGTTGATTAATGAACCCTTAGTGTGAAGTGATAACGATAAAGAAGCTGAATAAGAGGAAAAACACTTGAAATGAAAAGTAGAAGTGACGTAAACTTTAAGCTTTTTATGGCAGGCTTAAAAGAAAAAGTCAACGTAAAAGACTGAAATAAGCCATTTAGGGCGCACTTAGTGTCAAAACAATTAAATAAAATTCATTATAACCTCATCCCTGTCCTCTGGGCTGCACAGTGTCATTATGTGGCCCCCACTAATTCATATAATCAATTACTTCGAGCCAACACGTGTCACTTTTGATACCTATACACACTATATCACTGTTAACACTGCAGGGACCATGAACCCTGAAAATCTTACTAGTGCTTACTTGAACTGTTTAGGATCCACAAGTGTATTCTACTTAGGAGCTCTGGATAAGGATTGAGCTAAATGCCTGAAAAGTGAATGAAAAACTGTCGCCGCAAAATCTTAGTGACATGCTGAGCGGATTATAATACAAGCCATAACTTATTGTGCATGTGATTGCTGTGATTACGTGTTGATTGCATTATGTAGATTTATTACACACCTGGGGTAGCCTCCCCCTCCCCCCACAGGCAATAGGTATTGACTGAGAGATGGAAATTATATTCTCCTGTTGATTCAGGTTTAGTTCAACTTTCCTTGTGTCACACTTTGGGATGGGCATACAGAGCCTTTGAAGTGCTTGAAAACTATAGCAAGACATCCTTCAGAGGAGAGATCAGTCAATGCATCATTCTTCCTGCGATTTAAAGTCTTATTATTAGAGACATAAGATAGCTATAGGTATATACATGTCACCCTGTTATATGTTGAATATCAGTGACTGTAAAAGAAAATGAAAAGCTTCAAATTTAAGCTTGGAATATTACAGGTGGCAAGAAATTTTGGGGCGACTGTGGCTCAGTTGATAGAGCGGGTCGGCCGATGATCAAAAGGTTGGAGGTTCGATCCCTGCCCTGCCACCTGTGTCATAGTTGTTGTGTCCTTGGACAAGACACTTCACCCACCTTGCCTCGTGTGAATGTCGATAGTTAGCCTGCTATCGGTGTATGAATGTGTGTGTGAATGGTAACGTGGGAAAGGAAAACAGGTCTCCCTTGTAGAAGAGTCTTCGGACTCAATGGGATATACCTGTATAAATAAAGGTTAAAGAAAAAGAAAGAAAAAATGAAATAGCCTGTGCTGCTTTAAATGTGCAGAGCAAAAGAAAGCAGGAGAAAGGTATAGTTAGGCTATTTCTTCAGTGAACGAGGAGGGAGATGTGGGTGGGGGTGTGTGATGCCGTGTGGTGATTCATTGGTTTTTCTGACCCAGTTTGGAAGCTCTTCCGCATGTGTTACAACAATTCACCCTGACAACCAACCGTATGACCAGATCCAAACAGTTCCTATCATAGAGTTTGTTTTCAGGGATGTGAGGGGTAATAATGTCCCCCGTCTCCGAGGTTAACATGGATGGGGCAGTGCTATGTTTTGGCATACGAACACACACACACACACACACACACACACACACACACACACACACACACACACACACACACACACACACACACACACACACACACACACACACACACACACACACACACACACACACACACACACACACACACACACACACACACACACAAGATTTTTATTAAGGCAGCCTTGAACAGACAATCAGTGAAAACCTAGTTCAGTTACCAGAAACTTCAGGAAGAGCTGCGAAGGAGGGATCTCTTTACCCTGATCTGAGTGAGTCGTATCAAGATCTGCATTCCAATCTCATCCTAATATGATCATCTTATACAGGATTTGCTAAATTGCCTACTCAAACAACCACCTGGAAGTAAGAAAAGATGAGCTAGAATTGAATTAAACCCAACATAAGACATTTACAATACACATTTTGAGAAAAGAAAGGAACCACATCTGTTGTGGGTTTAGCTGAAGCCCAGCTCATGTCATGAACACATACTGTACATACTAACGTTGGGGTCACTGATTTTCTAAATGAACGTACTGTAGCAGATTTCAAAGACAAAGCTCTGTGTATTTATTGGTAAAGCTCCATTCTCCTAGGACCACAGAACTACTCACCATACCCTCTGTAGTGCACTTAGTTAACCTCTGTTTTATGTAGGAAGACAAAGGAAGTGCATATGGTATAGAGGGAAACAAATGGAGAGGAAAAAAAAGGAGAAAATATATTAGATTGGAATGAATGAGACTAAGTACATATATGTTAGTATATACAAATAAATAGAGAGTCCAGGAGATCAGGGGGGATTGCAGAGTGCTATTTACTCTGTTTACTCTCTATGAAATATTGAGATATTGAACCAGATTTGTATGCATGGCCAACAGGCTTCCATCAGTGCAGAATAACGAGGCCAGAGTTAGTGATGCGATAAAGGCAGGAATGCAAGAAACACAAACATGGTGGTCTTATTTATGGCAAGGAAATCTGCTGTTGCTCTTGGCAGGTGTGTTCACTCCAGTCTTGCTTGGGACTTTTTGGACAAAGGAAAAGCAACTGTCCTCTACACTGTTGAGAGATCGTCCCACAAAGTTGAGTTTCCTTGCAAAATGGAACGTTTTTGTCATCACAATTTATTCACGACCATGATCAAACTCAGTCAATAGCTTCCTTTGCTTGACATTTACCCGCCACAAACAGGCAGCTATTGCAATGGGCTTTTGTGCACCTTTAGATAAGCTACACCTGTCCACCTCTTGCCCACTCCACCAGGTTTGAATATAATTATGGTCATTGTGAATTTATTTGCTGAAGAAGCATTTGCCGCCCAACAGTGCATAATCACATCTGATTGTGGGCAGAGAGCAGTGGGGTCTGCCGGCGAGGGGATGTGACATTTGCATAATGTCCCAGAGCATGTAGCATAGGTGAAAAAGCCAGTCATTTAAAATGGACAGAGCTGCAGTTCACGCCTTTGGAGTGCCAGATCCTAGGTTGCGGGCTGCATAGCAAAAAAAGATGGATGGGGCATCATTAAGACCTTGCCTGTTACACCCCAGCAACCACAATAAATGAACCATTTATCTGTCATAATACAAGTAATAATGCTTTGTCCCAATTCTCCCCCTTAATAAACCCTCCCCCCTTGTTAAAGGCCTGGCTTTAGTTTGGAGTATCCTTTTAGGAAAATACTTACAACTGTTGGTGAAATCAAATAACACCGCTGTGGAATGAGACTTTATCACATCATTAAAAGTCAACAGCAAAACAGATTCCAGGTTTAAAGGCGAGTGGTGTGTGGACGGCCAAGTTTTTTCCCTGTTGGCGAATGACATCAAGTGGAATTTGGCACTCCTTTCTGCTGCTCATTTTGTTTTAGCTTTTCACATAGTGTTGTGATGAGCCTCAATGCCAGGTTCAATGGCAGAAGGAGACTTTTGTACTGGGACATATTGAAAAGTCTATATGTTTCAAGTTTACATCATAACTGAGGACACAGGACAACAGTACATGTATAAAATTCACATTAAAATTAGTATGCATTTAGTATGCCGTGTTTATCAATACGATTTTACCGTAAATACATGTTGTTTTCAGTGGAAATTTTAGATCTTGCAATAGCCTCCATTTTAGACGAATTGCAGCACGGAAAGCCGTCTTTGATTTAACCCGGAGTGCAGTTTGTCGCAGTAGTGTAAACCCGGTGGGATAAACATGTGAATAACCGTCTCGAGGTGGGCTGAAGATAAAAGAGGCATTATTTTACCATTGCTTGTTCAGCTGAAAAGAACCAAACTCAAAAAACCCATTTGCTGAAAACAGCAGTTAGATGTGTGTGTGTGTGTGTGTGTGTTTTATCAGCCAGCTTAGCAAAAGGTATTACCAAAGCATCCATACCGTATGTGTTTTAAAACTGAATTTAAAGTTTTAGGGTACTCGCTGAATGGCCCCTGCAAAACCGTTGAGAGGAGGGTGCGTTTTATACAGTAGATCAGTTAATTGGGCCAAGAAAAAAAATCTTAGGGAATTGCTTTTAGGAGTTTAAGATGAAGAAGCTTTTAGTTTTTACAGCTACACAGAGAGAGAGAGAAGAGAGAGAGAGAGAGAGAGAGAGAGAGAGAGAGAGAGAGAGAGAGAGAGAGAGAGGACAGTGAGTGTTTTGACTGGTTCTTTGTTGTGTAAAAATGTGAAGCTCTAAAAGCATACATACCTCACATCTCTGTTCAGTGGGAGCAAGGACAGCTCAACACATGTGGAATAATAGGAAACAAAAAAAAGGCAGTAAAATCTTTCCTCATAAGGTTTGATGAAGACAGAGTCTACAGCGATGCCAGCAGCCATGTGAGGTTGCACTTCCTGTGAACGTTTTTACCACATCTAATGGCCGTCCATCCAGTAGTCAAGACATTTCACTTAACACCACAACTATGAACCTAGTGGAAAAGGGATGGGATCAATACAAGTTATTCAGATACAGTGTCTAAGACCAGTGAATGTAGTAACAAAATGCTGCAATGATTTGATTGGATTTTTTGGAAGGAATGATGATGATGATGATTGACTAGGAACATAGTAATAATGGATGGCTGATAAATAGAAAATGAATGTAGATTATTATTATTTTTTTAAATTAAGCTCCTTTGGGGTTTTCACTGAACTTGAACAGTATGACTAGAATACAATTCCAGCCAAATGTCACCAGAGAGTGAGAAATAGAAGAAAAGCCAGGGACATTCTAGTAAGGAACAATTTGTGCTGTAACAGTACAACAGCACAATGATTGATGGTTTGATATCTCAACTGAATAAAGAAAAACACACAAGCATCATGGGGCCATTAGTATACAATATTCTCTTGTGTTCTTCAGCCCTGTGGCACTAACAACGTTCAGGATTTGTGAGTGCAATAAAGAGACCATAGATTCAAGGTAATTTGCTCCACAATGAGGTGAGACCCTGAGTGCTGGCGGAAGGCTTGCTACAATGCCAGAGCAGTTAACCTATTCATCGGTCAAAACAAACAAGCCTCACCGTCAACTTTTATCAGCCCTTCATTTCATAACCTTGGCAAAGAAATGAGTGCCTCTCTGAGTGGTTTATAGGGAGACCGCGTTGAATGCTGGGAGATGGTGGCCCGCCCTAGCAGCAATCGCTCTGATCTACAGCAATCTATTGATCCAGCGAGCTTGTCCAATCAATACAAAAGACGAGAAGAGGGGAAACAACATTAGAGGAGAAAATAGCCTATTTAAGAAGCCTGGAGAGTGGGAGAGGGGCCCCCGCATACACATTGTGATAGAACGGGAACCGTATGCGAATTCTGCACGTCCCACACATATAGGGCTAGATGAAAGGCCACGCAATTTTTTCACAGAGACCAATAGAAAAAAATCTGTATTATTTCCTTGGGAGTGCCAGGAATGTAATGAGAAAACTAGCAGAGTGGGAAAAGCAATGGAGAGGCTGCTAAGGGTGAGATATGAGATGAGGCAATGGAGCATGGCCGGCACGCTGTGATTGAGTCGTCTGTGTTAGGTGGACATTCAGTGTTACATTACTGCACAGGCTAGAACAAATCAGGTCAACGCATTCTGCATACAGATCTCTTCATACTGGGGTCCAAGTGGATGAAACAAATCTAATTGTAACATCACGTTTGACCCTTGGAGCAGCCAATGTTCACATGAGCAGCCATTGTGTTCTTTCAGTGGAACGCTGACAGCTACAAACGTACAATCCTTTCGTGTTCATTCACTATGCATTGCTTTGGAAAGGAGGATTGTGTAATAGCCAACTGTTAACAGACAGACGCTGAAGATGGATTAGTAATTAACCAACATGTTATCATACAAATAGCCTTATAAATGTGAAGGAACAAGTAGGGCTGGGCGATTAATTGAATTTCGATTTCGGCTTCCCTCGATCATGAAAACAAGATAATCGTAATAAAACGGTTATTGTGCGGCACGCCGGGTCATCGCTTTCAGCGATTCCATTGCAATTGTTTATTCAGCATAAAGTTAAAACGCTCGTCCAGCCTTGCGCGATTGAAGCAGCGTTTCACTCGGTGAAACATGGTGTGAGTGAGACACTGTGATGGCGGTGGGTAACGGTGTCATTCACTGTGAGAACTTGCCGGTGTGAGCCGCCGCGCAGAAAAGCTCTGTGGCTTTACGGGTAAAATGATAGTCGGGATTCCTGCACGTTAACGTTGTTGAGGGGAAAGGCTCCCGCTTTCTGATTGCATTTCTCGAGCCTGAATATATTGTGCCATGTCGGCAAACTATCTGCGCGACAAGAGCAAATATACAGTGAGACGCACCCCCTCCGTTAGTTTCAGTCTACAGACGAAAAGTTACAACCAGCACCTAAGCATGGACTTCGTTTAAATAAAGCGTCTAATTTTTATGATCAGCGCTCTGATGCAAATTCTGAAGTCTGAACATTACGGTGTCAGCTGTGGTGTAGTTTTTTTACAGCAACTCAACGTGCACTGCAAAAAAAAAGAAGGCAATAAGTCGATCTTTTTGTATATTCATAGCCTACCTCCTCTTATAAGTCGAAGTACAAATCTATGAATGGTTCACAATCACATCCCTAAAATATTAATTTTACTCTTAGATTTGAAGGTTTTACTGATTATTTATTTTGTGTGGCTTTTTAGTTGTAGGCTATGTTTGAGGAGCACAATTGGAGTTTTGTTTATGTAATGTTGAAAGAATTGGCTGAATTTTCATTTTGGTGCATCCCTACAATGAATAATCGTCTTTAATAACCGTGATTACAATATCAATCAAAATAATCGTGATTATCATATCAATTTTTTGCCATAAATCGAGTAGCCCTTAAGTAACCTTATTTAGCCCTTAGGTTTCTAATTGGCCATTAGGTGACACTTCTCTGGTTCTAATCAGCAGACGTCAGACTTTCAATTGCCAAACACTGGGTCCACTGTCATCATAATTTGAAATCTCACAGGTTTTCCACAATACTTGAGTCAAGTTCAGCAAAAAACATGTGTAAGTTTCAAAAGATTGAAAACCTTGAAAGCAACTACTATTATCAAGGGATCTCCAGAGGGGCCTACTGAGGCCTTTGTTGAAGACCAACTTCTCATCGAGCTCAAAGTGCACTCAGACTAAATTTTTATTTTATTTTTTCAGTGAAGAAGTCTCTTCTACACTAGTTCATCTCAAGCAGACCTCACTTTGCCCGTACTTAAAGAAAACGTTTAATTTACCAAATGTGGAATGCTGTTCTTAGCTTGCTAGCCATGCTACATCCACTCAATCTTGCTAGACAATGCCCAAAATATTCACTGTACTGACTACATTTTGCCACAGGACATGACATTAAAATTTGTCAAATTTAAATCTGAATGCAAATTAAGATATTTTATGGCATTTTTCATGCTTTATTTGATAGTTTCTTTTGAAGAGACAGAGGTGAAATGGGGCA
Source organism: Ammodytes dubius (assembly GCA_026122265.1). Classification (NCBI taxonomy): domain Eukaryota; kingdom Metazoa; phylum Chordata; class Actinopteri; order Uranoscopiformes; family Ammodytidae; genus Ammodytes; species Ammodytes dubius. Next base: position 9,382,439 of record CM047505.1, read on the forward strand.
GAGAGGGGAGTGACATGCAGAGAACGACCGCGGGCGGGAATCGAACCCGGGTCTGCTGCTGGGCCCCGGGCGGGGGGGGGGGGGGACACACCCTACCAACTGAGCTAAGGGCGCCCCCTGAATGCACCTTTTAAGGCTCAATCGCAGCATTTAAAAGGCGGAATTTGGGAGTGCAATGATTTGGAATTGATAAAATCAATGGATTTGCTGGCGGGCAAAGTAAATCAGTGCAAAGCTAGCCATCACAGCTCATAAGCAGTGCTGTATCATTAGAATAGGAGTTAATGGTACATTAAAGTCTCTTAAATAAACGTATCACTTAAATAAGTGACCAAGCTAACAACCTTCAAACTAAACGTTAGTAAGCTACCCAGCTAGGAGAGTCCTTGTAACCATGGATATATCTGACTTAGTGCAAACATTTAGTTGTGTGACCAGACCTCAGACCTTCCTGCTTACCCCTTCTCGTTTGCCACTGGCTAAACCTACCTGCTCTGCCTTTGAAATATACTGCTGCAGGTTATTTCAACATCCCTACAGCCATGGCCTCATCTTCTAAAGATAGCTTTCATGTTGAAATGTAAGGTGCACTTTATTAAATGCCTTATTCATAACCATACAGTATCCTCCCTTTGTTGAAGAAAAGTCATTAGTAATATGTGGGAAAAGGAGATTCTATACTGCTCCTACTGATTTACTTCCTGTTTTTCCACATGGAAGACTATTCTCTGACTGTTCCCCTGTGTTAAATGTGTTTTCAATAGTCATGCTTCGCAGCAAACATTACACGTTTGAAAAGAGCACTGTTGCAAGACTTGTCCCCCTTTAAAGCCAGCATAATTGAAGTTGACATATAATTAATACGGCCATGTTTAAAGTCAAAACAAAGAATCGTCTCTTTGTGTGTCACCAATGCCATTCACCTGAGCATCCGTGGAACTGGCAAACTGAGACTGTGCACTATAAAATCCAATCTAATACGCTTTCTGTCTAGGAGGTGGTTGTCAGTTCTAATTTCTCCATATTCGTCTCTCTGAGGCGAGCAGCAGTGTGTGCAAGGGACCACGTTTCTCTTTCTGCATCCCATTAAGGGACTCTTCATGTCAGACAGAATATAATACAGGGCTGGTGGTTGGAGTTTATTTCAAAATATGTTTTTTTTTTAGAAATAAATTAACCCTCAATCCCTTCAAAAGCAAGAAATCAAATAAACAACTTTTCTGAAGGACAGTAGGCCTAGTTACTTCTCCCCTTGTGTAAAGTAGGGGAGAACGGGGTAAGTAGGCACACATTTTACTCTAGTGAGAATTGCTTATCACCTAAACATCTTTCAACAGTCATTCCTACATTACACTGAATCTTAAGGTGTTGGCTTGAAATGTGTACCCCTCACTTTTTGTATCGTATTGTAATAAAGAAGAAATTAATCATCAAAGACCCCCTTACACATTGTGACAACCAACCCCATCAAGAGGTCGGTTGTCAAACACTATGGGGTTGTTTGTCACAATGTAATCTTAATGGGAATAATCTTAAAAAGAAGGCAAGAAAGTAGAACTAAATTTGAAAGTTTAATTGCATTGTCAAGTTGACAAATAGGCCTATATAACGTTCTGTAGCCTTGGCAGCTGGTCTAGTTTGGGATGCACTGGGTTGTTTTGATTTTGTTGCCCTTTTTTCTTTTGCTTGCTAGCTGCCTTTTCCTGCTCTATTCTTTCCTTCTCTGGGGTGACTGTGAGGATACAGCTTGACAATTTATTTCGTTATTGGGTTCCTTTTCTGGCTGCAGCCTTGAGATAACATGTGACAACCAACCCCCCAAAAAATTTGACGACCAACCCCAACTTGAATTTCTTGCTAGCATCCATCCAACAACCATCTGACAACTAATTAGCTTGCTAACCACAGTCTAAACTATAGTTTATCCTTCACACTTTGTATGGGTAAACAAGTGTTTTGTTATAAACCCATTGTGTAAAAGCCTAGAAGAAAAATACTGAGGAGCTAAATATTTTCAATTTGACATGAAAAACACAAACAGTCCTCTCACCTCAAATGCAGCAGTCTAACTCCAAGGAAGACTATGTAGGTGACCTCTGATCCCAATTCTGGATATTTACATATCAAAACTTTCACAGACAGCGCCTTCTGGTTCCGAGATATAACGATTGTGACAACCAACCCGTATGACAAATTACCCCGTTCTCCCCTACAATAATTTTTTTTTACGCTATGCTTTTATTAGGCAGATAGGAGACTCCAACTTTTAGAGATGGAGTAACTGTTAAAGAATGGACTTCAGTTTGTGCTTTCCACCAAAAATCAATGTATGGCTTTTTAAAGAACAATTAATCGCACTACCAGCTTCCAATAGCACAGATGTTTACAATGATCTTATGTTCCATGAGAAATGTTTGTTTTGAGAGCATTAGTAAGGCTAATATGCACTTAACATTATTTTTCATATCAGCTCTTGTTATGGTATGAAGCACACTCAATTGCCTTGAGTAAAACAATTCTCATTAATAAATGAGCAATGGTATGAATTTGGTAGCGTGTTTATGCCTTGCTCTATGACGCATTTCTGTTAATTGATAACATTAGCAGATAGGAGGATGTTTTGGTCTGTGAATGTCACCCAATGACACCTATAGTGCAGCAGCTAATTTTACCTGCAGGCCCTGGTAGCTTGCTCCACCATTAAACACACTCATTTCCCTATTTCACCCATGCCTGACAGTGTGAGAGTAATTTTTCATTATTCATTTAATGTTGAAAAGCTCTAAAACCTTCTCTGTTTGACATTTTTACCCACGGACACAATTTAACACTGAGCCTGGAAAATGTCTCCCATAAAAGCTTAAACTATTACATATGAATCTACGGCAATTAGCAGCCATTCTCTGATGAGGGCCTCCATGAATTTGTATTGACTGGGGACAGTGGAGATGCAAAGCAGGCCATTGTATGAGGATCTCATTACGCCACTATGAGTTCAGCTCCATCTAAATCATGCAGCTGACGTGTGTAATAGGGTCCAAATAAAGTCAGACTCATTTATGAAGCAGTTAATGTGTTCATCAGAACTCTGGTTGTAGGCCTGGGTTGCCGCTATGGCTTATGTGCTATTCGACACAACGATTCTAATTTATCAACATGCTACGGGGGGGGGGGGGAATCCACTTCATTGCAGTAAGCTGTGGGATAGCGTGGCAGTGCTGCCCGGAGAACATTTTAACAACCAGTTGGGGAGGAAAAAAACACTGGCGGCAAATATTTATTTGGAAGATAAGGCACTAAATACATTTGCATATTCTGAGCAGTAGTGCTGCAGCTGGCCCCGCGACAACAGCAACTCATGCGGACCTAATTTCCCTCTTATCATTTTTCTGTCAAATGAAGAAATGGCAAAAAAATCAACCATTCATCTCTTTATTAACATGTTTAAGCATGAACGCATCCACAGAGTCGCTGCCCCTGCGACTGATCATCTAGAGAGCGTGTCTCCTGGGAGGGATATCATATGTTGTTTCACGAGCGTGTTAAAAAGCAGTGGCCATGAAGAACCGCAGACATGCTCTTGAGGCAACCCTGTAGATGAGGTGAGATGATAGCAATCAGGAGGTGCTTGGCTTTTCACATGAAGAAATAAAACCACATCCTCCATATATGAGACACACATTAATGTAAGGTGTACAGGGGCTGAAAAGAAAGGGATGTCAATGAACCAGAGTACATTCATTGAAAACCAAAAAGAACCAGAAGGGAAGATGTGTGTAAGAACTCAGATGTTTTACTTTGGCAGAAGTAGAATAACCGCAGTGTAGGAACGCAAGTAGAAGTCCTGAATTCAAAATGTTACTTAACTTAAAATAAGTGTTGCCATCAGAATATACAAACATTTCTCAAAGTAAAAGTAGTCATTTTACAGAATGGCCCATTTTCTTGGTTTATAGCTATATTAACCTTATTGATGACCTTATTTAATAGTGCCATTGGTAAAAACGGGCTTCGGCCATGTGAGAGAAACAAGCATTTACCACATTGCCAGTTGGCTAGCGTAGCCACTGACCCTTGAGTGTGGACTAGTTTAAGCCCTGATCCTATACTTTAACTGGGTTTTTGTTTTGACCCCATAATACATTTCTTGAAAGATCCTTTAAAGGTCCCATATTATGCTAAATGCACTTTTTAAATGTGTTCCAACATATCCATGCGTCCACGGTGTGCCTAGAGACTGCCAAAATATCAAAAAAAATAACAATCTCTCCTTTTCTCACTCTCCCCTTTTCTGAAACCCCCACCCCTCCCCCCAAAAACACTCCAGTCAGAATTATCCCCTTTTCTGACCTCACAAACCGTAAAGCCAGAAGCTTCCACTGTGCAGCCCACACCCCTATTTCTTATTGGTCCACGGCCCTGACAGACAGAGGGCGAGGCGTATCTGGCTTCGCTTCCGGACAGGGGGCGGGGGGAGCTCAAAGATTGTATATTTACGAGGGGACCTGCAACTCTTTTTTAAAAAATAGGCCATTGTGAGATTAGCTGAACATCAGCATAGTACAATAAATTATCTGAAAGTTTTTTTCAGCAAACAATTAAAGAAAAACGTATTAGGGACCACTAAGACCATATAATATGGTGTATAATAGAACCGAAAAGTGTATAATATGGGAGCTTTAAGAATGTGCCTCGTAACATGTCTAGTTAGAAGACACCAGAGTGTAATTTTGCATCTGCTTTGCAGCAATTCAAATACAAGATAGCTTTCCAGTAAATGATAGTAGTCTACACTGGTTCCCGTTGTCATGTTATAACTACCTTGATCAAACCACAGAAACCTTTTCAAAGACACATCATATACTACCTCTCAGTTCCTCACTTAAGGATCCCTTTGATGCAACTGTCCAACTAAAGGAGTCCTTTCCTTTCACACTGTCTCCTCTCATTGGATTTTTCCTCAAACAAGTGAAACAAACCTGACGGGAGGTGTGAGGATTTTTCTTTCTCTGTAGCTCGCTTGCTAATATCAAGAACATTTTGGTCAGTTGACAATTGTGTGAGATTTCTATGCCACTCTGCCGAAGAAAAATGGGTTTCTGTACCCCGGGGGCAAGTGGAATCAGATCTCGAACTTTTTCCCTTATTTTAAGAAAAAAAAGACATGTCATTTTTAAGCCCTACAATAAGATTCAATTTGCTTTAGTAACTTCTCTGTGGGTTGATTTTTTTTTGGATCTTTTGGGCCCCCCTCCCACCATCATGCAGCTTCACAGCCCATAGAGTCCCAACCCTTAGGGTTTAGCACTCTTTTCTCATCCATCATTGTGAAGGGGGTGAAAAAGGGAGATTCACGTTTCCTTAGGGCATGAGCCGTGGCTGGTGCCTGTCAGCCAATGGTGATTGATGGGCGGGGTTAGGACAGGGCGCCTGGGCCAAAGCACACACAGCTCATAGGGAGCATGTTGGCTCCTCAATACCAGCTGGGAGATGCTATCCCCCTCTTACAGTGTTTGGTAGCAGGGATTGGAGGCGCCTAGAGGAACGGCCATGTGTGAAAGTTCCCTGTCAGAAGACATATTCTTGTTAACAGCAGTGTTGTTTTGGAAGGCAGCGGACATGACAGCAGTGGTGGGAGAGTTGTGCACACTCACACACACACACACACACACACACACACACACACACACACACACACACACACACACACACACACACACACACACACACACACACACACACACACATACACACCTACAGACATACACACACCACTGGGAAGGAGGACAGATACAAGCAGAGACTGACGCTGCTGTTGAAATACAGTAACCAAGCAACAGGATACCTCACACGTTGACCACTGACACTGCATAGTAAGAGAAATATGGGTTAGCATCTCACTTGCTCGCTCTCTCTCTTTCATTGCTCTCTCTTTCAGCAGACTTGACTATTCTAAACAGCTGAACAAAGCTCCTTTGCGGGTTCCATTTCTTCCACCTAATCAGAGGTGTCAAACTCATTTTGGTTTGAGGGCCACATACAGCCTCTCTGATCTCAAGTGGGCCGGACCAGTAAAATAATCGCAAAATAACGTACATATGTCACTCCAAATCTCTAGCTTTGTTTTTCAGTAATATGCTTTATCACTCAGCCTACATTTGTAACCTACATTATCACAGATCACAAGGGATCTCTGTACCCCACAGGAAATGTCTTAGTAAAGGTTGCTGCTGGCCACGTGAATAGGAGGTGTGGCGCGAAGCGCTGCAGCAAAATTGTTGGGGGTATTTTGCTCAAAGTTGCCAATACACACTAAGGAAATAAACAACTGTTTATTTGAATACAAAAATACAACAGACACAATGTGCAATTTTGTTTGCTATGTACAGGGACACATTTTGTGCAAACATGCAGACAGTACAAAATACAATTGAATAAAAGTGCAACTTCTACTGTTTTGATTTATTTTTAAACACAGAGGTTATTGGTTGTTTTGGAATATGTTTTCCCAATTTAAAACATGAAAATAAAGCAGCATTGAAAATTAAGAAATACATCTTGTAGGCCTACACTACCATGCTCCTCCTCGTTTCGCGCGCGCAGAGCCGCAGACACACCGCGCTTGCTGGTAAATTAATTATTCAACACTAAAAATATGATTTATTTTTTATTTTTTGGTTTTTACTTTGCCATAAAGCACTGGAAGAAACATTAATAGCGGTGAAGCAAGATTGCAATTTACCATTTCCCACGTTGCTAAAATGTGCTTTTTTTATTTTGGCTGCACGTGGCTGGAGTCAGCATTTTGGTTATTTCTCCTATTTACTCCTCACAGGAATGGGCTAGAGACTAACTTTTTTTTGTAAATGCTCAGAAATGTGTGCTCTACAAGTCGCGGGCCGGATTAAATCATCTCGCCCGCGGGCCATACGTTTGACACCACTGACCTAATCCTTTCCTGCAACAGTATTATAATATCCTCGTCATTCTTTCTTTTATTCCACCGTCTCTTAATTACTTGTGGTGTTCTACTCCCCATCCTCCTCTTCAACACATAACTACACCTTCTCTTGCACCATCTCCTCCTCCAGCTCTTTTTTAATTGTGTTCTGCTGCAACCTCTTTTATTTCCTTATCCCCTCCCTAAATGGGTGCCATGCTATAAAGTCCTACCGTCCATCATACCGACAGCTCAATAGTCCGACCGCGGTGAAGAAAGTTTTAAGTTGGATATTCAACATTCATTAGTAACTATATCGGTTTTGTTTAAAAACAGAATGTACATGCGAGTGCTGGTGGGTGTAATAACCGCCCTACCGCTGCCCACTGCGGCCAAAACTAAGCAAGACGACGATGCAGATGAATTTCTGTCAAATATCCGACTTAAAGCCATAGTGCGTACCTTCTGTCGCCCCCATGAGGAATTCTGAGTAATTACAACAACACTGTCGGCGTATCTACATGAGGTAAGCCTTCGGTGATAACGCATGGATTTTATACCTTCTGCTGTAGGTCCAAGTTTTTTCTTTGCAGTAAAATCAAGAATTTATACATTTCTGGGAAACATCGCTTTTCCCGAGATCCTGAGGACAGTATCGGGGGCTGACACAACTTTGTAAATGCTGCCATACTGAGAAATACAGGGAGTCTTGTGGAACTGGCTTGTTCAACTTTGTGTCAACTCATTTGCCTAATGGCTACAATGTAACGGACATTCATTTATATGAAAAAGTTACTCACTGAAGCTTTAAACTAGACAGTATGTGCAAGGGCTGTCAGGTGTGCTTATAGTCCACCTGCTTCGAGTGAAACTTATCCAGACTTCGCTGATGAATGTCTGTCGAATCATCCAACTTAAAACTATCTTCACTGCGATGAACGATGGACCAATCACATTCCGGTCGGTCCATGGGAAATATGTCGGAATATTTTGCTGTCGGAATAATGGGCCGTCGGAATTGTGGGCCTGAAATGTCTCCAGAGCAGCATTCAATAGCTCCTTATTGTCCTCACCCCAATCCCCTTCCTTTGGCCTCTACAACACTCTTCTCTTTCCCTGCACAAGCACCTTGTCCTCCATCAGTTGCCCCCACCTCCCTCGTTCATCTTCATAGTGCTCACCTTCTCCATTACTTCAGAGACTGGTGCCACTGCAGAGGACAGGTGGGCATTTCACACGCTATTTGTTTCCCCCCGTTTTGTCATTCTACAAAGCTCCAGCGGTCGTCATTAATAACCCCAACCCCTCTCTGCCTGTTCCTAGAGTCTCCAGGCTGATGTTTCCTTCCAGCCCGTTGGCAGGGCCGCCAGGCTCAGCACCTCGGGTACACACACACACACACACACACACACACACACACACTGTGAGATGGAGAAGTTAGATCAGTCCAGACGCAAACACACACACACACACACACACACACACACACACACACACACACACACACAGGTAGCTAAATGCAAGCTGCACACTGCAACACAAACAGCAAAGTGGGGCTCTCAGAATACTAAAAAGGGAAACGATGATGGTCTCACATAAAGTACACAATGGAACAGGAAATATGCAGCATGTAGAGATATAATGATAAATAGTTCCTCAAAAGGCTTTTGTGAGTCATTGTGAGTCGGACAGTTTTGACCATGATGATCTGGAATGATACAGTGGTTGCTTTTGTTGGGAGATGTATAATACTCTGCTATTAATAAAACCAGACGAAGTGATCCAGGTAAAACCTCAGTGGTTTATGTAGCTCTTGCAACTTTATACAACTGTGGTACCCATGCTACATGCATAAAAAAAATCCTTTTTAGAAATGTGCGTAATGGAGGAGGTGTAGGTGAGTTAGTTTAAGGGTGTTTTTCATGTTGGCTTTGCATAAAACTCCTGAGGCATAGAGGACTGTGGCGAGCCAGTTGAATTTTTGATAAGGGGATTTTAACAAATACCCTTCCACTCTTAAATGCATTTTCCTTATTGTTACCTCACTTTGATGTTTCAGTTGCAAAGTTGCGTCTTGTGTCCAGCACTTGGAAGAAAAATAGTGTTTTTTAGTGATAAACCGTTGTCTCAAAACATGTCTGGAGGAATCTGTAAACTCTGATGCTAACGAATCTCTTTCTTCGTTCTCTCTTGTTGCTCTTTAATAGCAAAGAGCAAAACATTAAGCTAAATAAGCTGGCTTTTCATTTTTCACTTGTAAAATTGTCAAAGCATCCCCAGCGAAAGCCAGCTGTTGCTTATTAAAGAAAAACGTACATTTATAGTGCGTAACTTCTGTCGCCCTCATGAGGTTTTTTAATGTAATTACAACAACACTATCGGCACAACTTCATGAGGTTAGTCTTGAAACTACAAGCAAGGACTAGTGGATGCGGTAACTGTCCTCCTGCCTACTGTAGATTGATTGATTGATTGATTTTATTCGACCATTTCATATATAAAAACAAGAACAGCACTCTGTTACATTAAAATACATAAAAAGCCAGGGATAAAAACACAAAAAAGCCCAAAGGCTTATTTCCATTGTGGTCCCTATACACAAAACATACACAAAAAATACACATACATAAAAAACACACACACAACAATGACCACCACTAAGACAAGCCTAATTACGTCTCAGCCATTTTTTTAGGGCCTTTTTAAAATTGCCCAAACTCCCGACCAACTTGAGTGCAGCATTATTTACATGAAAAAGTTACGCTTTATAGCTTTAAGAAAAATCGTGTTTTTGCTGACCTCCAGTGGTTTAACTTACCACCTCCTGCAGTACTCCAGGCCCCTGTGACAACACTGCTGGGTGGGCTTACAGGTGCAACAAAGCTCACTAACCACGCCTCCAACAGCCATCAGCCTGGTGAATAGGGCACAGGATAGAGAGGAAGGGGCAGACACTGTGACATTTTTAAAGTGAAAAGAAACGTCACTATTCAATACCACTTATCACATTTTCAGTTTGGTCAAGATTAAGTGGACGGCCGCTAAAAACCGAAGCCTGTCCTGCCAAAGCAGAGTACAGATCATTGAGTTTTAATTATCTAATCTTTGGTTTCTTCCCATCTTGAATACATTACACTCAATAAGTGATTGGATATTGGATTTGGATTTAGTAAAATCAAAATCCAGGTCTGAAGAGGACAATTTAATTGGCCCCCGGATTTTAATATGTATGTTTTGTTTTGTTTTTTAAAATCTGTCTTCGCCCCTTAATGAACTGACGGGTCATCAAGGTTGTTTTTATTTTCTCCAAACAATGTGCACTGGGACAGTCTAGAGTCGATAATGTGGGCCAACACTGCCATGTGCTGCCAACCTTTCATTGTCTCTTAGTCTACATATTATTTCCTGTGCAAGGCAACTGTTCCCTCACGGCCAAGGAAAAAACAAATACAATTAACAGCCCCAAGTAGTTATTTAAGGTACCATGTATTCACTCTCTGCAATTATTTACCTCCCACACAAGGACCTTGGTTGCCTTTCAAGAGAGGCTTTTGTGCATGCTCTGGGCTATTACATCACGAAATGTTAAAACTTTTAAAAAGGAAGGAAGAGCGCTTATCTGATCGGTCTTGACAGAAGCCAGACACACACAGATAATATTTATTTCACTAAATCCAACCTAATTTCCCTGTTTGCCTCGAGCCTCGGTATTACCAAAATGCAGTCGCCACACCCTGTGCACTCACATCCTGTGCCACTGATTCACAGACAAAGAGGCCCATAGGGGGACACAGAGGAAACATGTTCTTCTTTTTTATCATCTGTTTTATGACAGCAGCCTTTCTTCATCGTTACAATGTGTTCAAACAGGGGACATACGTTCTTGGTTTACAGCCTTTTCCTGCTGCACATTCGCTACATCTATCCTGCTAATACTCCACCCCAAGTTCTTCTTTCTTCTTATTTTTAACTCTCCATATCCTCTGTTCATCCATTTCTTCCTCTCCTCCTTCCTATATATGCCCGCGGTCTGGTTCAGTGAGGTCACGAAGGGGATCTGCGTCCCTTGGCCTCTCCTAGGCAGTGTCCGGTCGGGGTGTAATTATGATGGATGGAGTAATTTCCAGAGGCGCCTTTCGCCAAGAGGGTTGAGCCCACCATGCTTTCTCTCAGCTTTAATGACTTTTTAATAGAGCTCACTCCCAAACCTGCATCACACACAGTGCCAGGGAGAGTCGCCGACAAATCACTGCGGTTAAAGCGGGGTAATGGGCACGGTAAGACATGGGTGGTGCAGGGCTCCTCAGAAAGCAAGAAGTGCCCCCGCAGGTAACAGAAGCTCCCTAAAAATGTGCATTGGGCTACTCTGTTACTGGGTCCACACACTCTGTTAGACTCCTCAACTTTGTAACAACCCTGCCCGAGGAGCTAAGGGTTCACAAACTCCCATTGAAGGACGTTTTAAAAATAAAGTTAAAAAGCGCTGTGTCCTAAATCTAAGTTGGCATCTGGATCTTCCACCGTTTTCATTATTGAGTTTTGTCCTTAAACAAGCCTCAGGTCCAGCAGCAATGTGGTTTTAAACAATATAAAAAAAAATCAATATTATATCAAAGCTGGGTGTCTCAATAAGCCTTTACAAACATCAGAGTGAATTGACTTGGTTTAGGAAAGCTTGGGGCTAGGTGTAAAATAAGTACTTTGCCAAAGTGAGGGGTGGTTAGAATATTACAAATTAGGTTTATGTTAGGGAGTGATCTTTTTTATGCCTAAACAAATGTATTTATACTGAGTGTTTAAAAGAGGAAATGAATACCATTATCCTATATTTAAGTCCAACCTTTACTTTTTGCTGATTGTGTTGCTTGAAATACAGTCATCACCTGTCTTAAGGCCTTTGCACACCGGGCGCGACGCGAATAAACGCAACGTAAAAGCGAATGTTTTGAAATGTGAATTTTGTCGCGTCCCACTTTAGAAGCGACGTCCCAGAAAAATCGAACTCAGTTCGAAAAAATAAAAAACGCAAATTCGCGGTGCGAAATGACGGCGCTGGTGTGGAAGCTTGTATTGACTCTGTATACGTTCGTTAATAAATGGATTAATCGCACAAATAAAACGCGCCCGGTGTGCAAAGGCCTTTACTCTTTTGCGCCGATCATGATTATGAGGTCAGATAGAGAGCATTGCCACTAAAAAGGTTGACATACTGTATGTCGTCTTGGGGCACTGGGTGAAACGACTGATGCCGTCATGGTCCTTAAGAGGCCAGTCTCTGCACACTCAGATAAAGTGCCTCTTGCAACTGACTAAAACATTTTTTATTGTTTTGTTTTTTTAAAACACATCCAGAATTTTAACCAGCTAATAGCCTTTCTTGCCATTAAATACCATATCACTAGATTACTAGATCAAGTCTTGTGGTTCTGGCTTTTGTCAAAATTCAGAAAACTGACGTCTGCATAGAAGTGTGTGCGTGTGTGCCATTAAGACAGTACTAATAGTAGTAAGCATGCAGTTCGAGGTTAGGGCTTGATATTGATTTTTATGGAAACGTTGTCGTTGTCTGACACTGACTCTACATATTTCACCTGCATACACCGAGCCATAGCCGAGAGATTAACCTTCAAACCATTTGTAGATGAGAACAAATGTGCGTGTGTGTGCAGCAGTAAAAACAATAAGCAGAGCTGAAACAGATCCACATCGAGTCATTTGTCATCCAACAAGGACACACTGCACTTATGACTCATAGCATGATTACAATTCTTATTGCTGCTGCTCAGATTACAACACACTCCTTATTGAGGAACTACAGTATTAGATCTCGTCACTGAAACCTTGTAATACTCTGTGGTAGACAGAATTCATAAGAGTCTAGTGTAGTACTCAAGACTGTCTCAAGACCATTTTTTTAAAAGGTATCGGTCTTGTTTACTCAAAATTGTATGTCAAGACTGCTCGAGACCGCAACTGTGGGGATCTTGCAAAATAAAAGTCCCAGTGTCTGGTCAAAATATAGCCCGACAAGATTAACAGGAGCCCGACACTCAGCTACTACAATCATATGAAAAAGTTTGGGAACCCCTCTCAGCCGGCATTATAATTGACTCTGCTTTCACAAAAAAAATATAAAAGTGGTATGTCTTTAATTTACCAGGAACAGCTAAGTACTGGGATGTTTTCCAAACAAAGATTTTTTGAAAAGCAGTATTTGGTTGTATGAAATAAAATAAAATGTGAAAAACTGGCTGTGCAAAAATATGGGTACCCTTGTGGTTTTGTTGATTTTAATGCCTGTAACAGCATGTCAAACTGATGACTTTAAACACAAAGTTGGTTGGATTATGTTGTTAAGCCTTGAACCTCATATAATTGTCTGTTTAATCATGAGAAAATGTATTTTAGGTGCCTAAATGCAAGTTGCACTTCTCTTTGACTCTCTGCTGAAGTGAGACAGAATGGGATCATCAAAACAGCTCCCAAAAGATCTGAAAAACAAAGATTGTTCATTGTCATGGTTTAGGGGAAGGCTACAAGAAGCTTTCCCAAAGGTTTCAATTGTCAATTTCGACTGTAGGGAACGTCAGGAAATGGAAGGACACAGGCATAGTGGCAGTTAAACTCAGAAAAACAGAAGAAAAAAACAGGAGTGGCATAGGTGGAGGATTGTGAGAATGGTTGCACACAACCCACAGATCACCTCCAAAGACCTACAAGAACTTCTGGCTGCAGATTGTGTATCTGTACATCGTTCCATAATTCAGCGCAATTTGCACCAAAGCATCTGCTTTTTATAAAGACCAAATAACTTAATTTTTGTCTCATCAGTCCAAAGCATTTTCTTCCAATATGAAGCTGGCTTGTCTAAATGAGCTTTTGCATACTCCATGCAACTGTATCTGTGGCGTGGGCGCAGAAAGGGCTTCCTTCTCATCACCCGGCCATACAGATGTTTTGGTGCAAATTGCACTGAATTGTAGAACCATGTACAGATACACAATCTGCAGCCAGATGTTCTTGCAGGTCTTTGGAGGGATCTTTGGGTTGTGTGCAACCATTCTCACAATCCGCCGCATATGCTGCTCTTGTACTTTTCTTGGTCTGCTAGACCTGGGTTTAACTGCAACTGTGCCTGTGTCCTTCCATTCCCTGACAACGTTCCTTACAGTAGAAATTGACAATTGAAACCTTTGGGAAAGCTTCTTGTAGCCTTCCCCTAAACCATGACAATGAATAATCTTTGTTTTTAAGATCTTTTGGGAGCTGTTTTGATGATCCCATTCTGTCTCACTTCAGCAGAGAGTCAAAGAGAAGTACAACTTGCATTTAGGCACCTAAAATACATTTTCTCATGATTAAACAGACAATTATATGAGGTTCAAGGCTTAACAACATAATCCAACCAACTTTGTGTTTAAAGTCATCAGTTTTACATGCTGTTACAGGCATTAAAATCAACAAAACCACAAGGGTACCCATATTTTTGCACAGCCAGTTTTTCACATTTTATTTTATTTCATACAACCAAATACTGCTTTTCAAAAAATCTTTGTTTGGGAAACATCCCAGTACTTAGCTGTTCCTGGTAAATTAAAGACATACCACTTTTATATTTTTTTTGTGAAAGCAGAGTCAATTATAATGCCGGCTGAGAGGGGTTCCCAAACTTTTTCATATGATTGTAACTAAATAATATAATTCATTTGATCAAAATCAAAAATAGGTATTTGAATATGGTTTGATTGATTTAGAAATGCTTTCATTGCATACAGTAAAACAAATAAAAGCGGTCTTGGTCTCGACTTCTCAAAGTCTTGGTCTTGTCTTGGTCGCGATACACTCCGGTCTCGGTAATGACTTGGTCTTGGTTTAGGTATGGTCTCGGCTACAACACTAGTGGACTCAGTGTTCAGTATACATCACATCTTGAGCTATGAGCCTCATTACAGGCAACATGACAGCAGTTGCAGTAGAACTAAAAATCCAAAATAATACCAATCTAAAAATCCCAATGTGTTTTGAGGGTTTCTTTTATGGGAGCCGTTGAGACTTTACATGAAAAATTGGATTTGTATTACTTATTAAAGTTAGCAATCTAGTTTATAGGTATAATATAACTAAATGTAAATTCATTTGGAAAATGTTCTGCCATTTAAAAGCTTGTATTCAAATAAAGTTAAAGCATAAATATGTAATAGCCACACAAACAAATTAAGGCATGGGTCATTAAATGAGGTGAAATAATGTATGACTATTATTGTAATTCAGCATGATGTAGCCTACATTTCAACAAACACATGGGAAAGTGACCAATCTGAAATAGGGTGTAAATATGCTCTTTAGGGAAGATAGAGCTAGTGTGTTGGTTGTGTATTGCAAGTAAACAGTGGTAACAGTGACTTTACACAGCTAATGGAAAGTGCATTACTAACAGAATAGCCTACTGCATTTGTTGCATTTTCTCTCAAAAACGCCATAGCTTTGGAGCCCGTTCTTGCTGTAGCAATAATGTGTGCTGTTTGTGCTTTGGTAGCCTACTACTATTCTGTACTTTACACATATATGCAGTATCCAGTAAAATGCTAGAACACTGGAAAAAAAAGAGATAGGGGTCAAACCTGTTCAATCATGTTTGACATAGTGTATAATTGTATTCATTATTTTGTTATACATATGTAACCCCTTCCTGGCGCTGGAAGTGTAATATGATTTAAATAAGGTTACTAGGCTATATAAATGTTCTAAATTATCACTAGGATCCTGAGTGCTTAGCAGTTGAATGGTGAATTGGCTAAATCTCTCATTACCAGTAGACAATATTATTCACAGGGGCGAATGAAATTATTTGGAAATAATAGGGCAGTGCCTTGTTGCCAGGTTTCAGTAAGTAGAAGGAGGTCCAGATTATTGTCGAGGATGAGTTCATGTATGGCGGGGGCTTTAGTGTTGAGTGAGCGGGTGTTGAGGAGGGCAAAGTTGGCACAGCCAGAGGGTGATGGGATAGGGGCAGGCTGGAGAGGTCTGAGGTTAGCCAGGTTAGCTGTGCAGGGGGGCGGAGGGGAGGGGGGGAAACTGGGTGGAGTGGTGGTGGTGGATGAGTATATAGATGATTGGACATTTGGTGGTGCAGTGATGTGTGGGTGAGGAGAAAGGACAGCAGTGAAATTCAGTCCATGTTTTCTGTCCTGCCTGGTGAGCTGCTGCCTGACAGAAGCGGTGAATGCATAGACATTATAAAGGTGTGTGTATATGTGACATATAATGTCTATGGGTGAATGGTCCACTAGCGGGTGAGTCCTGATGACGTGGCAGAGGTGTGACGGAGCTTGCAAGTAACCGGACGAATGGGATGGAGTTTCCGTGCTGGGTTGAAACAAACCCGCGGCGGGAGCCTCTGTGGATGTTGTTGAATGACTGAGATGGATGATGGGATGAGGTGGTTGAAAAGTCCAAACAGCTGTGCGGGTGAATAGGTGATCATGATGAACCAGGGGAAGAGTCTGACTGAGGGCAGACCATGCGGAGTGAGAAGGATGGATGCGACCAGATGTGGCCGACGGAGCAGCGATCGTTAGCCGCCACTCGGTAGCTGTGCGAGGGCGACCCGCTAGCCAGTTGAGTACACAACACAGTGCGATCAGAGAGACCAGGAGGCGGCTGATGAGGGTAGGACCATCGATGATGGTCAGCAGGCACCCGGAGATTACCCGACCCGCCAGTGTTGGAGGACAGCGGCAGCAGGTGTGGTGGCGTGTGTCAGGCTATATGAACAGTGGCGAGAAGCGGCAAACAATCAGCAGCGGCCTCTTCCTACGGTTGGTACGTCCCTTCGGTTGCCAACAAACCAATGGTGTTATGAGATAAAGTCCCCGTTCATTCTTGAAGTAAACTGGCATCCAGTGAATCGTTTTTCCCACACAAGTGGTAATGCCAGCGGATTGAGAAAATATTCCAAGTGAAGCCAATCACACTGTCCGATTAGTTCATAGAGCCGAAAATGAATAAAGTGAAGGTAGGCTATTGAAAGTTAAAAAGTTAAAACAGTTAAAAAGTTACTGGCGAGCAGCAGCAGCAAGTTGCCAGCGTTCACTCGTTGCCATATAGAGAGAATAGAACATCGTTATATAAGAGAGAAAGAGAGACATAAGTGTGGTTGACTTCTGGTCGGGCTATCCCAACGATACGATCACTGAAGCATCTCGCTGTCATCGCCGCCGAGGCAGCAACCGCTTTTAAAAACGCCGGGCTCACCGGTGGAGTCCTCCGGCAAGGAGGCGGTTGAGAGGGCGGTGGGAAAGGGCCTTAAGGGGTTAGATAGACTGGGTTGTCTGTGACTATTTGAGGCTCTGGTGTCAGCTCCATGAGTTATTTTCAGTTACCAACAAGCTAGCTTGCTAGATGGCTCACAAATTTGCGAACAATTGCTGGTTAGTTAGCTTGTTAGTATTCACTCAATCCAGTGAATTGGGGTATTTTAAAATGTTTAATGTACTTGTCAGGGGTCACTCATCTTCAGAAGTAAGGATTAAAAAATAGTTGATATAACAATCGGCTGTGGAAATAATATTAACTCAAACATTAGGCTAGTGCGTCTAGTCGCATGCCTGTAGCATCAGAGCTCTCTGCAAGGTTTCCAGATGTCCTGGTAGCTTATCTTACCAATACAAGGGCAGCTGAGACACATAGGAGAAAATAAACAGCCTTCATCCCAAAAAGCACTATTACTGCACAGCAGAAGGCAAAAAGAGAAGTCACGCTTCAAATGGGATGCTAATCAAATCTTTTGCCATATTTTGAAGTGATGCAAATGTGTGTTGCTGTTTGAAATCTCACATTTCTTTGCCTTTTTTTCTCGATTCAACGCAAACCTTCCCCTTCTCCCTGTGAATCGAAGTGGAATCTGGTGGTGGCCGAGAGGTCCTTTCAGATTACATCAACATCTAAAACTAGAAGGAGACGTCATGCAAGGGAGACGCGGAGAGGATGGAGTTCTGGTCTCAACAGGTTTCTTTATTGAAGGTTGCCATCAGTCTCAGTAGTACAAGTGAGGAGACACAGCTCCTAATACCAATACAGATGTTTAACCTATACATTACAAGCATAAGCTCTTGTTCGGATCTTACTTTACCTAGCCTATCCTCAATTTGGGAAAAGGGAAGCCGAAAGCCCCAACCATGTCCATCATTCCTCGGGACTCTGAGCACAGGCCGCAGGCCTGCCTGATGAGCGCAACCTTAGTGGCAAGGCACTCTGCCTTATAACAGCCAGTTGTGTGTGTGCGTGGTCTTTGTGCGTGTGTCTGTCTGTGTGTGAGTGAGAGTGTGCATGTGAGTGCATGTGTGTGTATGCGTGTATGAGTCTCTCCAATATCTGACCATATTAGCAACTGGCTGCTTCTAATAGATTATAGTCTATTCGTAGCAGAGATGTGTGTTGTCTGTTTTCTGCTGTGATAGCAACACCTGCTGTTGTTGCAGTCTGTAAGGATATTGTATGACCTGTGATCTTTTAATCAAAAGTCGGCCTATGCAGAGCTTTCTGAAATGTGTTGAAATCCTACATATTCTATATGTTGCATTAAGCTCATCTGACACAGGTCGGAGGCTATGATAGACTCAGATGTTCGCTCCCACTAACTGATACTTGCCATCTTCGGCCTAGTTTGGTTGCTATACTGTGTCATCATTCACACCACCCACTCCTTGATATAAAAATCTCATGTGTCACTTCCCGTCACCCCGCACTGACACACAAATAAACCAGAGCTGTGAACTCACGTGGAGATGGGGCTCAATGTGGTCAAGCGGCGCTCGGCGACCCCAGACTTAAAAGCAGCCGGTCAGCAAGATATTACGACCTCCTCCACCTCCACACCACTATGCTGAGCTGTGGCCTGTAAAGAGGTTTAGGTGCAAACAAACAGCCCATTTAGAAGCATCTCTCCTCCATTTAGGCCGTCATTATGGCCCTCAAGGCCCTGGCTCAGCATTGAATTATGAATTAGGTTGTCAGGAGAGCCTCTGCTTATGAGCTGTGGGGGTCATTTAAATTTAATTTGAAAAGGGATTCCGTTAAGAATGTATGCTCAGCAACCTCCTGTGGAACTTCTCCATCACAGTGGAGAGGGGGTGAGTACAACAGTGTACTGACAAGGGCAAATGGAATAAAAATTTCTAAAAGCATCTCAATTATCTCATCTCAATTAAGCATCTCATGATGGGATTAAAGCTACAAAACATTGACATTTGGAATCATTATCAAATGCAGGGTGAATGAGTAGAGTTGATATTTATTTTACGGTAAGGCTTTTTTTTCGGCAGATGTCTTGCATAAGCTGTTGCTTCACCTCGGAGCATTCAAAGTTCTGCTGAGCTGAAAGTATCTGACAAATCCCATAAGCTTTACATCACCTTTAAGGTGTTAAGGGTTTAGCAACAACCAACAGAGGTTAAAATACATGAATTGAAACGGAATGTTCTTACCGATTTGTCATGGGAAAGAAGCAATAATACCGCAGTCTTACAACAGGCAGGCAGTTTTTAGCACGCATGCAGAAATGCAACACAAGTCTAACATAGTCCCTGAGGCCTTCCTATCAAAACTGCTGACTTCTATCGTTGCAGGAATGTTCGGCAGCACTTTGAAAGGAAAGACACGTCTCCTTTGTCTGGGGTGAAGTGTACCGAGCTTTTTCTGCTGTCTCTGTTAACAGTGACAGCAGCGTCTTACATGATCCCCAATGCCTTCCGCCTCTATACCAACAACCTTCCGGACAAAGTCTTTGACTTTCCTACCTTTCAGCCAGATGTTCTGTCCTGCTGCAGCAGCTGTTGTCCCTCCGATCCCCAGGGGACGAGGGACGGGAGCGGCTGCCAAAGCAGAGCCATTCAGATATCCTTTAGGGACCATTGATCGTCATCACAAAGGTCTTTGGAAGGGGACTCGCCCCTCCACAGGCCAATGCCAATAAATTATACACAAACCAATCAATGAAAATGGGTTCATGTGAGATCATGTGTGAAAGTTCTCCTTTTTTCATTCTTACCAAGTCATCGTATTGGGCTGTTCTGCATTTGCAGCTCTTTGATCACATTGAAATCATACAGCTCTGTCTCCTCTCTGTATACATTGCTATACATATATGAAACAGGCCAACTTGTTCCAGCCTTGCGTCCATATGCTGACAGTGACCTGGAGGTGTCATGGTGCTCCAGTCCAGCTGGTGGTGAGCTGGTGGTGGTGGTGAACTGCTAACCCCAGCAGCCAATCAGATGCCCCGTATGCTCCAAGGAGAGGAAGAGGAGGAGGAGGAAGAAGGCTTTAAGAGGGCCATGGTGTTGGAGGAAGTCAGGGTCAGTGATGAGGTCATCCGTCTTGACACGATGCCATCTCACAGCACAGTAGGACGTGACCTTAAGCCCCTCTGCTGTCCATTCACACTCTCATCTTCCTCTCCCTGCCTCCAATGCCAACACTACAGTTGTCATCCATCCATCCGCCACCACCATCCATGTAGCCATCCATCCAACCCACACACACGCAACAGTCTGTTTGGGAGTGACAGCTCCCAGGGAAACAAAGGGGGGAAGGGTCTGGGGTGATACGACGAAGGTGGCAGATCCAGAGAGTCACATGAGGGGAGGAGGACTCACCCTGCACGCCGGAGGTCTGCCTGCCAGAAAACGTATGAACGGATCTGCATGCGTGTGTGTGTGTGTGTGTGTGTGTGTGTGTGCAGTGTGTGTGTGTGTGTGTGTGTGTGTGTGTGTGTGGTGTGTGTGTTGTGTGTGTGTGTGTGTGTGTGTTTGTGTTTGTGTTTGTGTTTGTGTTTGTTGAAAGGGTTAGGGAGAGGGATGTAGGATGGGTTTATGGAAAGAAAATGAGAGGAAATAAGAGAAGCATTAAATAAATAAATAAATAGAGAGAAAAGCACAAGAAAATAGTATTTTATACATATTAAAGGTTGGGTCTTTGATCCAGAGAATGCATATTGTAAAAGAAAATGACAACAAAAGGTATTTAAACAAAGCCAACCCTCTGTAACTAGCAACATGCCCGTTTATAGAGTCCAGGCTGTGAATTTACACTGGACAGGGAGCGGATTATTAGGAGATATTCACTGATTTTGACAAAGTGATTTTGATTTAAAAAAAGCATTCTCCAGAATCGCTGACTCCTGACACCTTTAAACCATCTGTTATACAAATGTATAAGGTGTATGTAAAAATTACATCACAAGAAGGATCTGCAAAATCACAGCAAAAGAAAAAAGTTATAATGTATAATATATTCATATTGAAAATGAGTGTGCGACACACAGCCTTGGATGGAGGGAGGGAGGTGAGAAGGAAAGGATGGATGGAGGTGTGGAGGGCTGAAGCTTTCTCCTGCAGAGTGGAGACTGGGACCGGAGAAGGCAGGAGGAGCGTCTGCCATCTCCAACTGTTCCAATCCAGACAACATTGCACGCAATCTCTCTCTCCCCGCTAATACATGCAGATTCACTGGAGCTAGACATACACAGAGCAGGAACAGCCAAAAGTGAAATATGAAACATTTAGTCTGATGATTTAATACGTTGCTTCAGCTAAAGACACTGCAGCATCACAGTACACTAACTACGTTGCATATAAATCATCTCTCACAAATTCACATTTGCACATCATTTCACACATTTACATTTTTCATACCCACATACTTACCCATTCGGAAAAAAGGATGCACTTAGTAGATTAAGAAATGTGGTCCAGAAGAAAATTCCACTTATCATAGATATATAAGCTATATGTTTTTTCCAAAGACTGTGTGACATCTGCCTCTTCATCCCATAACGTAGGCCTAATTCATTTCTGAAGAGTGACAGATACCTCTATTCACGCATATATGAACCTGGTTAGAGTTAGGGTAACTGTTAAGAACTAGTTTGCTTTTTCAACGCGCTAGAGAGTCACATCAATACATCATTGTGTACGTTTCACTGACTTCTTTCAAGTACAACAACAGTAGACTGCATTGCATTTTTAAAAGTAATGTTTCTGGCTTTGCTTTGCATACATTGACAACCAAACAAGACTGGTCTAGCATTTTTGTGATGCTTACCTCGATTGCTACAGAGGGGAAATTTTGTTTAAATTAGGTCTCATAGCGCTGTTTTTGGTTCTGGTTTTGTTTTGTTTTCAGAAATGGTGCATACAAAGTTTTACTTGGCTCTTCAGCATAGATTACAGCCATAACAGGCAACTATTTTCAGCAAAATAGAACACTAAAAGCTGACTGTTTGCTAGCTCCCCGGCACCAAATGACACACAGACACAATTAGCGACTAACTACTGTATAGGGAACATAGTCGAGAGTATTTAGCGCCCAAAGAGCTAGATATACTGTATTTGACTCAGTTGATGAGTCAAGAAAAATTCAATTATATCGATGTGAGAGTATGTCAGTGTTGTGTTAGATTTTATTTCTGCTGCCTCTTGGTGACCAAATAAAACATGATATTGCATTTTAAAGACATCATTAGGCAATTTTATCTGGTACATGTTAAAAAGTGTCACAGGGGCACAAGCAGTGTGACACTAGCAAACTGCATCACTGTGAGCAAGGCTGCCTTTTATTGCTTTGAATTCAACTATATTTGGAAAAGAACATTGTGTTTTCTTTTATTCTCTCAATGGATGCATAGTCTCACATTAGATAGTCGATTCAACAAAATTAAAATGAAATTAAAAATAACACATGCTTATGGTTGGATGTTAATCCCGCCAGTAGAGAGACAGAAATCTCCCCTCTGAGACACTATTCTGCAAAAGCAACGGGTCACCGAAAAAAAAGTACAGCTCCTCCTCACACCTCCTCCTCCTCCAGTCTGCCACCCAGGCTGTAAAGCAGCACGCAGCCGAATGCATTTTTTGCATTTTCTCTAAACAAGGCCACAGCTTAGGAATCTGTTCTTGCTGTAGCAATTAGATGTGTGCTCGCGGCGCTGGGGTAGGCTAGTATTATGTACTACTATTCTGTACTTTACATTACATATTTCTATATACACTCTTCTATTGTATGCAGTATCCAGTAAAATGCTAAACTGAATACAGTTCAATCCAATCTAATCAATTGTTAGGTGTCCAGGTTAAATAAGACAAACTACAGATACACTCTTTGGGCAGACTTGTGTTTAAGTGTGTGCAAATGTATAAAATACTAAGCAGCGTGGGGCTGAAAGTGTGCGTGCTTAGCTGACTGTCACTGAATGATTAAGACTAAGAGATATCAGTCCAGGGCAAGTAGCATTGCATGCCTGACGAGTGGCACAAAGGAGGGTGGAGGTTAGAGTGCTTAATGTGGTCTAGATCGATTAGGATCCAGAAGCGTTTACCTGCACTCCTCAATCTGCATGTGTGTTACATAAGTAGTCTTGATAAGCTTGTGTTTTCAAATGTTAGGTAAGCCGTTGTGAACGACTGGCCTTGGTACATCCCTCTCTCAGTCACAAAACATTTGCATATCATTTGAAAAAGCTGCCTGGTGTGCAAACACTTCAGAGGGATGTCGCTGTCATGTGGAGTAGAGATGTGGAGCAGCCCCCTTTATTCTCACCATGTCACGACGACTCAGAGTAGTGCTGCCCTGTTTTCTACAGATGGGTGCTGTCTTCTGGAGCCAGGCTTTGTTTATTTCTACAGAAATGACAGTGACAGGTCAGAGTGGAGATGTTTGACTGTCTTCTCGCTTGCTCGCAGCCTATTTTCACTGCCTTGCCACACTGCTGCCAAAAGCCAATTGTGAATTTTACCAGAGCATGTATTTTCTTGGATATTTATATGAGAATTGTTATGCAACATATGAACGTAATGTTCCATCGTCCAATGGCGAATAGGGGATACAGCTTCGGAGGCTCTTACCCCTGATAGCGACAGACAGTGCCTTAAAGTGGGTGCACTATTATTAGCACAGGTCACCCTAATGGAGCTGAGCCCTTCAGCCTGACAGTGCCTCGCTCCCTGCATTGAACTTCAAAGGATCATGGGAATAAGGTTAAAAAATTCAGAAGCTGCTTTTAAAATCAGTTTGAAATCCCAAGTGAGAATGAGGCCAGTGTGAATGTGAAAGTGCAGCTTGGTAGCCTATATTTACATATTCTGCTCTACGTGCAACCCCCGTTCCCAATCTACAGCGCTGCCTGGATGCGGCCAGCAGCCTCATCCTTATTCCTCGGCATTTACCGTCTCTCTCTTTTAACCTTTTAACTGGCGAAAAAACTAGCAGGACCCTTCCTGTTGACATTTGCTATCCTGGTGATTTCATGTGCTATCTAATTGGATGAAGAGGTAGACTGTGGGGCAGCCTCTAGCAGCAAGACGAGGTGAGATGCTTTATAGTCAACCGCCTGTCACTTCCTGCTCAGGTGTTTCCAGAATTGGCAGGTGTGTCTCTCTGTATAGGGCCCTTCAGAGACTCTGCTTCCATTACACTAGTGCTGGGCAGTATAACAAAACACTCATGTCACAGAATTGTTCCACATTGCACCGGTTTTACGATATTCATTTATTTTTGCATAATTGGGCGACAGGGATGAGCGTTTAACTTTTTTTTTTCAGATTGATTGATGAATTACCCGTGATTGTTTTTTTAATGGTGTATTACACGGCACTGATAAATGCTGTGTTCTGATTGGACAATCACTGCATTCTACAGTTCGCTGTTTCTTGATAATGGCTGCTGTTTAGGACAATTCACTGCTGTTTACGACGTCTAGGAACAGTCACATAGGCCCATAAATCCCTTCAAAAAACAATGGAATACTTTTTCAATATTCATTTGAATGTATCTAGAGAGCAGGGAACTTCAGAATCATGGATAATGTCTGAAAAGACACCAGTCAAGATGACGTTGTTAAAAAAATGTTTTGTCAAAGCCTGTCTAGTTCCATGTTTCCCTGTGATCTTTGTCCGTGTTGATCTTTTGTTTAGTTACCCTGGCTTCGGTTAATGTGTTCCAGTTTGTAGTGTATAGTTTTGTTTTCATCATTAAAACCACATTCATATTCACCTATACCTGTCTTGATACTTCCCCTGCTGCCTGCGTCGTGACATATTTTACATTATTTCTTATTTCCCAATTTTACACAGATTTCGCATATCTCATCATCTTATACTATGCAGTCTGGGAAAATAGTTGCATAATGTTTTATGTGGCTCTGGAGGAAGCTTTCAAAATGTACGCTCGAGTGTTGTCATAGTGGTGCCATCAGGGTCGCATCTTGAATAACTTTCGCATGACTTAAAGGTTTATAATAAAAATAATATATAAAAAAAAACGTTTGTAAGTAACTCAACTCAAAGAGGTGATGTTTTGAAATTGCATATATTTTTCGGGGGACTCACAACTTGTCACAAGAGGCTGATTTTACGGTGTTTCTGAATCCCTTTGGCAAAATTGCTAATGACTATTTTTAAAACAGCATGAACAAACCTCCAAACCACTGGGCACTTGTCAACAACATTTTAAAATATCAAATGTTTTAGCACATCTGCATTTGAGTAGGTACAATTTGCACAATTTCCAATTACTTATATCTTATTAAACAAACCTGATTATGTCGCTTCTCAGTTGAATAGTTGAACCCTCCAAAACATGTCTGAAGAATCTCAATATGTCAGTCATCATTACATATACACACTGTTCCATGCAAATGTAATAAAACTGTCAGGCACATATACCATGAATATCAATTTTTCTGTAAGGTCCGCAAAATTGCCTGTCAAGCTATACCTGAACTTCACTAATGAGTGAGGAGATTCTCACATCTTACATCAACCCACCATGACACATTCTGACAGGTTTGCTGACAGGTGCTATTCATGATGGATTTTCCCCAAACATATTTAGAGATATTGACTACAATAGAATCAATCACTACAATGTCTGAACTTCTTCTTGAGTTATCCAACCATTATGCAGATAATAAACATATTACTAACTCAGTCATTATTACAGGAATTATTCATGTTACAGTATCCCAGTTATGGCAATGCAGAAAAATTCAAGTAAAAATAAGGTAATTAGAGTAAAAGCCAATGCATGTCTGAGACTCTTGCTCTAAGAAATACACGAGGCACAAAGCACAAGACAGTGCGTTGCAGTACAGTGCTGTTACATTATCTATTCTATCTATTCTAGTCATCTCAATGGGGAGGACAGAAGCAGTTTTTACACTTCCACAAGTGCAAGATGAGATCTGCAACAGGCTGGTAGCAAATAATGCTATTACAATTGGTGAGATCTCAGAATGCAACCGTAGGGGGCATGACGTATTTC
Source organism: Ammodytes dubius (assembly GCA_026122265.1). Taxonomy (NCBI): domain Eukaryota; kingdom Metazoa; phylum Chordata; class Actinopteri; order Uranoscopiformes; family Ammodytidae; genus Ammodytes; species Ammodytes dubius. The sequence continues at coordinate 9,408,696 of CM047505.1, forward strand.
AAAATATTAACTCTGTCAGCATCTCTGCAGGAGCTGCTTTCAATCTGACCACAGGAAGGAGACATGGCTGATATGTTATAGGCCACTGAACCACGGGTGGATGTGCCAGGCCTAACAGGATATATCTCTATGTTCTGCAATATTTGAGAATGGTGCAAGTAGTGCAAGTTCACATATTACATTCCAAATATTGGCCCATACAGCACCCAGAAACGTCTGGCGTTCTTGGACACACTCTATCCTCGATCATATCTGTGACGGGAGAATTAGTTTCAGACATGTTTTACTTAGACATCTGTGAATTGGATAATGTTCACACCTTCTGTTAGTTAAGTTTCATTTACAAGGGGTGGGCAATAAAGAATGTTCTTGGGAAACAGCTCCCAAGACTTCCTCGAGAGTGTAATTGCTTTATGACCTAAACGTATGTTAAGGTGTTTTCTATCATGTGTTTACCAAATGGATGTATTTGTGTTGACACTTAAACTGATGTAACAGATGTAAACCCATTTAGTTGCATATAAGGCTGCAAGTTTGAAGTGATGTTTGTCATTCCTCCTACCCTCATTCATGGGAAGAGTGGTCTGACCCTTTTCAGCTGAATCGCATTTTGATTTCTGTTTGTTTTATCTACTTTTATTAAATTGTTTATATTGAGAAGTTTCAGTTCATTTATTCCCACAAGGTTTAACTGATTAAAAACTTCCACGACAAATGACAATATCCAAAAGAGAAAGAGAGAGATTTGGTGAGGCAGCAGGACTTTCTGACTTTGGTAAATTGTGTGTAATAATCTAAAAGCTTCACCCATGTACTGTAAATGTGGTATGGAGTGTGGTTTGTTGTCCAGCCAAGCATGCAGATGGTGTTCCTTTAACCATATTCTCCATGAATACCTTATAGAGAGATTGTTTATGGATGAAGTCGGAAAGTGTCTAGTTTTTTTTTTCTGTATTTTTTGTTTTGATGTATTTTTGTGGCAGTTTTCTGTTGACTGTGGTGTAAGACAGTTACTTTACGTAAATAGAAACACAATTTCCATGGAAATGCGAACGCAGTGTGTAATGTAAATGCCAATGCCGTGGGGGAACTTTTCATTTTTTGAAGGGCATTGACTTTTTGTATGAGACAACAACTTTGTCTTGAAGAATGCGGTTAATGTTCTGGGTGAGGCGTGACCTTTAGCAGCTGAGCTACGGTGTTGTGCTGCACTGTGTAAGCTGTTTTGAGTAATTGCACCTAGGGGTTCTGATAATGTTAACACTGTCGCAAGAGATGAGCCAAGGCAATTGAGAGAAACTGTCCAAATATTTCAGTACAATGTGAGTGGGTCGACTGTTTAACATTGACCCTGCCTGATGGAATTATTTCTGAGACTTGATAAAAGCTCTCCCAGAGTCATGAAAGACTTTTTACATAAAGGTAAAACTCTGCATGACTATTTGATAATTGACCTTGACACAGTTGGTAGAGTGTCCTTTAAGCATATTTCTGTACTGCATTGTAGCAGCCAATCATTTATATATACATGAATAACTGCCAAACCTAATACCTTTTCAGTTTTCATGTAATAAAAGTTAATAAGGTTATATAACATTTCTGAACCAATAACTTCATAACTTTTGGCCAATTATTATATTTAACAATAACGTAATAACTTGGAGCTGCCCAATCTTCTCTTGTTTCCTCACTGAGCAGTTCAACCACCTTGACATTGGTTTTCCATGGAGATCAAAGAGGATTCAGACTGGCAACCCCTCTGATCACAATCCAAATTTCTCTCACATTAAAAGGCCCTTTCACTACAAACTGGGTTAAGACGCTTTCATCAGACTCCCCTCGGAGGTGACAGAAGCCACCGTTGCTCTTTCTGTTCCTGTGATTACAATGTGAATCAACTTCAGACACAAGAGCTGGACTGAGGGGGCAGCAGGAGGCCATTGTCAGCCGGCACAAGAGCGAGGGGCTTTGTGAGCAAACCAAAGAGTTGGAAGTGGCCTTCATTAACTTGAACCGACCTTCACATCTCACATCTCGACTGGTTGCAAAACCACCTAGAAAAAGGTGGAGCCAGCTATTTTCGAGAACGCTTGTTGTCAAAATCAGTCAATATCTCCTCACAGTCCCCTAAATGTACGTACTGTGATTGTCTACTGAAAATAAATATTGTGTCAATACACAGCCAAGGCTCTGTAAACAGCTGTGTTGCTAGCTACAGTGGGGTCCTTAGTTTGCATACCCCTTGTTTGCATACCAGTTAATAGAGCCTAGGCTGTTTATTAAAACCATTTTTTTTCCAGCGCACGGCATAGCAGATCGTAAGGAAATATTCACTGATTGTTGACAAAAATAGATTTTGAATTGAACAAGTCTTCTCCAGAACCGCTGACTCCACCTTTAAGATGGAAATGAAATGCCATCGTCTACAAACTTAATAACTCCCTTACTCCTGTAGAAGCAAATATAACAAACAGGCTGGTTTCAGACAACAGGACTGGAACATCAGTATGCTCTTATATATACCTCTGACAATAACAATCGTGGCTATTCAAAAGCAACATTAGTCTGCTATGATGGATATTTTCAGTATGAGTAAGAGGGAGCCAAGTTGATCAGAAAAGCTCGCTCTGCAGTCCCCCCTCTCTTGAGTTCACAACATGCACACAGGCGTAATTACACAGTGCTCCTCTGTGGGCCGGTGTGCAAACACTGCCATCTATTGTTAGACAGCCAGAAAGCTGCCTGTTGCATGTATGGAGCTCCAATCCTCTTCCAGCACGCCCTCCAGGCCAACACAGTTCAGCTTTTCAGTGTGCACTTCTAACGATGACAACATTTAGTTTTCAGTTGCTCGGAGCGTGCTCATTAACTCCTGCAGCTCTAACAAACCAAAGCGCTCACAGCAAGACACCTGCTGTAAGTTAATAATATGACTTGATCTTATTTGTTCCTGGAAAACTTCCTGAAATGAACTGAAATTCTGACTAATGGCCGACCAATTGCTTTTTGTTTCGTGAGCCAGTAGGTATAAAACTTACATGAAATGGTGATAAACGTTTCTCAACCTTGACTGACGACTAGCAAAACATGGTTTACTGCTTATTCAAAGTAGCTTCTAATAAAATTTGAGCTTTATTCTTCAGTGCTGACAGCAGTGACTTCCAAGTATCTATAGCCTATGTGTCTACCAAACATCTCAAGGTCTGAATCAGCCAATAGCAGGCTGAGGGCTGTACAGTGCGACAGTTTTGATCGCATTTGCTACTGAAATTGATCACGTGCGATGATGAATACAAATCCATTCGCACTCGTGCGACAGGTTGCTAATGAGGAGAGGCTGTCTTTGAAACACTGAGGAGCGCTGCACAACACTGCTTAGAGGGCTCTACATTAACACTCCAAATGGGGGTAAATGTAGACTTAGGCAAGTACGTTATTGAGTCCACCCTCCACTTTGGCTGGTGAAAGATATGTGTCCTCGGAATCTATGCTCGTGCAGCGATTCTAGCGTATAAAAACTTCACCAACGGTAATTACTGGAAGGAGACAGAACATTTCCTGTGCGCCTTCACATTAAAAGCCTGTTACTAGCCAAATGTGAGTTGACTTTTATTTTGAAGCCGGTAAGAACAGGAAGTTAGCGCTTTACAGCACTGTAGTGCTCTAGCTTGAAAGGCAACTCCTTCAGCTGCAGCGAGCAGTCAACAGTAGCCTAGTCTATTTAAACAAAGTTTTAAATAAGCCACTGAAAAGCTACTCCCAACACATTCACAACAACCTATTTAATTTATCCTAAATTGTACCAATATGTATACTTATTTATTTAATAGGCTATGTTTAATGTTTTGAAGTTTGGTTTTAATTAACAGAAGGACATTTTCTAAAAAAAAATATTATTATTAATACAATAATTATATGTATATACAAAAAATATATAGATATAGATCAGTGTTTCCCCTACCATTATACAGGCCTGGCGGCCCCGCCAGGCCACCGGGACCCCCCGCCAGGCCAACAGCAGCCTGACTTAAAAAAAAAAAAAAAAAAAAAAAAATGTTTTTTTTTTTTTTTTTTTTTTTTAATACATTTTTCATTGATTCCGTAACAATCATTTGCGAGCGTCTGCGCGGCACTGTCGGCCTGTCTTTACAACCTCTCGTTTGATCATCCCATCAGCTGATCTGTGTGTCTGCTTGTGTGTGTGTGTGTGCTCACGGCGGGCGCGATGCGCGTGTGCATTCGGTGCGCACTTGTTAAACACGGAAGCCAATGAGCAGGAGCATGACTAGCAAGCAAACGCTGAACTAGTTGCAAAAATCAAACCAGCGCCTGCTCTATGGAGATATTAAGGACTCAGTAACAGGGACGTTGAACAGGAAAAAGTGCTGAGCAAAACTTAGAAAGTTAAAATCGCTACGTCGCCGTGGCAACACACCCAATCTGTATCAACAGCAGAGACAGCGCTGAAAAAAACGGCATGCACACATTTCAGTAAGTTTACAGAAGTGCCACACTGGCACTGCTACTGCCTTTGACATTCTCAGAAAAGCATTCATTTATGTTCAAGGGACATATTAATTTACTTATTGTTTTAACTGTTAAGTTATCTTGAAAACAGCTGGCTATTGTAGCCCTATTTGTATTTTCAATGCTACTTTATTTTTATGTTTTAAATTGAGAAATAGGCTAGATGAAATATAATGGTCGGAATAGGGAATTTGCCTTATGTAGCACACATGTTGATAGGCTAATCATGATGTGTAGCCTATGTTAATTCATTTATTTTCAACAAGGCTATTTGCATTAAAAAAAAAATTAAATAGGCTAGCTTCAGGGTGAGGTGATTCAGATTATTCCAGAAATGAGTAGGCTACTAGACAGGAGCTGTCTATATTAGATCTTAGTGTTTATTGTTTTTTATTTAAATCCACGTGTTTTTCTTGAATAGTTTACATGGCTTGTGTCTCCAAACTATTACAGAAAATAGTTATAGGCAGGACATATGACAGCTGTTTACAGAGCACATAATTAATCAGAGTTCATCTCTCAAAGTGCACCAGATTGATGCATTTAACTTTAAAAATGATAAGGTTTTCTTCTGCAGGGGCATGCCCCCAGACCCCAGAAGGTCCATTCTCACCCAGCAGGATCTAAAAATCCTGTGAGAAACACCACATGTACAAATGTACTGAATGTGAAAGCATAACCCTATGCCCTCATTTTTAACGGGCTGTCAAAAGAGGCTCATCCCAAATGGGGTTCGTTTTGGTCAATTTCTTCTAGAAATTTGGTACGCACGCGGCGCGCATACTCTTTATCAGCTCTTACCACCGGGCCTAAAAAAAATTCTAGGGGAAACACTGTAGATATTATTTTTCTATTTTTATGGGGAGAAATAATTCTGAATCAGCAAAAAATTGCAATTGGCAGGTTAGATTATTTTGTCTAAATTGCAATCAGTGCACCCCTATTAATTTTTCCATAATTATTACTGCACACACTAGGATATAATATTAATTGAGAATCTCAAATGAGACCAAGATGACAGGCTCAAAGGTAATCAGAGCGAAATGCAAGGGTTAAACCTGCAGTGTGTAGAATTTTGGGTTTTATTTCGTAGCAGATTTTGTAGAAAGTAATTTAGTTTAGTGCATAATAGCTGAAACATTTTTTGGGAATTATTATTTTTACCCTTAGAAAGGGTCTCATATATGTCCATATTTCTGCATATTTTGGACCAAGGCCTAGTGGCGCCATCTTGAAAGTGTCATAGTTGGAATGTCATCAGGTGCATTGTTTAAAATTTTGAATTGTTCTTGTCCTTGAAGGCCACTGTAGCTTCTGTTATTATTTGAAAGGGTTGGGGTTACCCAGGAAGTGTTGCATTCTAGAACTTTGTAGAACTGTCTTGATGATGTCATATTACACACTGCACCTTTAAGGTTATGCAAGTTTTCCATCATACTTTGTGTGCTACCAAATTTATTTTTGTGCTACTGAATTTTTTTGATTGCTAGCACCAGTGCTACCACCTAAAGAAATAAGCGTACAGCCCTGGCAGGCTCCCAAACACATTGTGTCATCCCTGCATAATCATCATTTAACACAGCTACATACACACCTTGACATCAACCCAACCTGTATTGTGTCCAACATTTTACTGTAAATGTTACAATATATTGAGGCATTTAAGGGGAAAGCTTATGTTCGGCATTTTGGAAATGATTCACAAAAATCCAGATAACATAAAAAACAGCGCAACCAGCAGCTGAACTTTCCAGATTTTGGAAAATATGTTGGTACGTTGATAACAATGTCTGTGCCAATATACACTCTACCCACCCAGTGTGAAAAAGAAAATGACTTTGACATTTTCAAGCCAGTAGGGGAAATACCTTATGTAAGCTTTTCTCTGACCCGTTTCAATAGATTGACGTGTGCAAGTGTTTGACACAAAGCATGATGGGTAGTCCTAATCATGACAAGGTGTGGATGAAGCTGTGACGCAGGCTGCCATATTTTTAGGCTCGGGTGATCCAGTCCTTGAGGGAGCACTTGCTACTTAAGAATCACACTTAGGCTTTGCAAAAAAATAAATAACAGATAGCTTCTCTTTAAAACATTTTTTATAAATCCGACTCTTTACTAAGAATTCTTTTTATTTTTTTATGGTTGTATTGCTGTTTTATGAATATGTTATGTGAAGTGCAGGTCAGATCTGAGAATACTGCTGATTTAAAACCCACAATGCAATGTGTCCGAAAAAAAAAACAATTTATTTATACAATGAAACATAATATATTGAATGGATGAATTTCATGGCAAGGGTAACTTTGTGGGAATCATAAATAATGTCCTGCAAACCAGTGTCCTTGTGTCCAGTATTTGGGGGGGGTGGGGGAGGCGGTCACAGGTCGAGGACGAAGCGATCCACCTTCATCATGTAGGCTGGTTTCAGATGGCGCTGCAGTTCGCTTTTCTTCACCCACAGAAAGGGAGCGTTTGGCGCGGCGGGGGGTCCGCTGTCTAACAGAATGGCTTTGAAGAAGAACACCTTTGTTCCTATGCAGCTCTCTGTCCGCGCGGCTTTGGGCAGTTTGTACTTGTACACTCCACAGGGGGCGTTGCCGAGGAAAGTCGCCTTGAAACCAGCTGCGACAGGGGGGGAAAAAAAAGGTTAATTCACACGGAGACGAAAGGTGTGCTTAAGTGCAGATGTGTCTTGATTTAATGCAGTGGTACAATCGTATAATTAAGTGTGGCGTTACACTACTAATCCTCATCCTTTCATCATCAATAACCACCATTCCTCCTCGATTAAAGTTTTAATCCACTCTCATGTCGTCTGAATCGCACGCTCCCAGCCGGCTCAACATGCAGAGCGAGGCACTAACCAGCCATGTTAAAGAGATTCAATTCCCACAGAGTCTAGTGATATTAAAAATGGATCGACTCCGGCAACTGTAAGACGCTTCAAATAAAAAGACTCTGCACCAAATGGCACACGCTAATGTTGAGTGGGAAAAAAGTCTTAATGGAGAGTGATTGATGGAGTTGGCACATTAATAGTTCATGGGCAGCGTTGTGAAACGGTTTAACATACTCAGTCACGGGATTTTTTTTATTTTTTTGTAACGCATAAGATCTTAAAGACTTGATTTCTGTCGATGCAGAGAAGAAAAAAAAAAATTTGTGTGAGGGATCATTACTGAATAACTGGAACGTTCCGGATTTTTCCAACAGTGAGCTCAAACTCCCCTCCAGTCATTAGCATACGATCAGTTGCTGATCCGTGGACTGAAGCCTAATCTACAACTGACATCGGTGGAGGTGTGAGTGCTGCGAATGGTAGGGGAGTGTGTTGATTCAACCTTGATTCTGTTATATTTTCCTATATTTCAATTACAGATCATTCTCCATAGAAAATATGCGAAGATTGGCCATTGATTAAATGTTAGGCAGTAAAGAATATGACTCTTGGAGAAAAGATGAAAATGCATTATCATCATATCATCATCATCATCTAGAAAAGTATCAGCTCTCTTTCAGTGAAACTGTATGTGATTTAAATTGTCTCTCGAGATAAATAAAAGTTAATGAAAAAAATGAAAATGAAAAAATATTATACATGTGTTGTTGATAGAAAATACATAGAATTCAGGCTTGTCACTGTGCTAAAGCCACAAGCTCACTCTGAGGTGTCTGAACAGCATATGTACTGTACATTTGTCACAATGGTGGATCAACCAACAGAGAAAGAAGAAGTTCAACTACGGGGCCTGAGAAAAAAGGAAAAACTAAGTGACCGATTCTTCAGTTCCCAATGATTCAGCAGGATTCATGTGAAATACTTGACTACTTTTAGTTCACATGGCTTAAAAGCAATGAACTGGGAGGCTGGGAGTGAGACTGTGTGGCTCGCACCTACTCCCTTTGTTTACTTGGCCATTTTCAGAGCCGTGACTGCAAACAGCTCACTTTCCCTTCAGCGCGCCGCACACACACACACCACACACACCTACACTACGGACAGGTAGTGGATCGTGAGTAAATATTCGCTGGTTTGGAGTGTTTTAGATAGCAAAGTGACTGAGCAGGCCTTTATAAACATTGCTGGTGTCAGCCGATAGAATGTGAGCTGTTGTTACCTGGCTGTGAAGCGAGGGCTCTCTCTGCCGTCTGCCGCAGAGACTCTCCCTCCTGCCACGGAGCCTGAGGCAGCAGCCACAGCTTCTCTCCAAACACCTGCTGCTCTGCCAGGAGGAGCAGCGAGTCAGACAGGCAGCGGGACAGCGACGTCAGGTCCTCATCCACATCCGCTAAACAAGACACAGGCCCGTCAGGATTCAACTTTATTTGTCATATTATGCACATCAATTACAGCAGCAGTCTAGCCTGGCACCGCCCGCCTACTACTACTTCCGCTCAAATTTCATTTCCCTTCAGTAGTCAGTCTGCGTGCGCGGTATATTCTTAGGTTTTCTCCAGACAGATTTCTTGCCGGTCCAATCAGCGAACAGAAGGAGTGGCTCAGAAGCCGGCGCATGACATGGTTGGTTGTTGGCAGATCCAGAGTGGCACTGGGCAGATCCAATAGTTTTAAACTTCAACAGACACCCACCTTCAAGTGAGTTAACGTTTGTTAATTGAGCGATTCCAGACCTTCTGTACAAATGAAATGAAGTACGATGGTCTGGTAGAACCAGGCTAGCAGCAGTCATGGTTGGCAATGCAATTCTTCAACGATGCAATATCAAAGAAGATAAATGAGAAACACAAGTGAAGAGCGCAACCATCATACCTAAATAAAACACAAAACAAGTGCAAAGACACAGTGACAGTGCAGATACAAATGTAAAGTGTCAGCTGTCCAAGCGTCAAGCAAAATCTCCCTAATCTTTGGAAAATGTCACAGGGAATAAAATGCAAATTGGGGATGCTGGAACGAATAGATTTCCTCCCATAATACAAGTGATTTTCCTCGCACTTCTTTAAAGCTGGATGTATGAGACTCCTTCAGATGATTGCTGTGTTCGAAACGGCCTACTAACGTCCTCCCTCCTACATACTCAACATGTACATACTGTCTACTTAACGATCGATTGTGTATGCGGGGTTGATCGGACCGTTTACACTGAAGTATACAGAAGCAATAAAGAAAAAAACTTCTGTGTCGTTTGAAACCAGTCGCAATGCATTGTGGGGCGGTTGAGGAAGGAAAAGTAACCTATCGAACCCATCATACACAAAATCTTCCCGGTAGTAAAGTACTCATCCGGGCATTTCTCACCTACACAAACTCGCATACACAGCCACAACACACTCAAATTGACGTCAAGATTAGTATGAGTAGGACGCTAGTAGGGCTTTTTCCAACACAGCCCAGGTCATGTCCCTCTAGTAGTGTAGTGTTCCCCGTATATACTGACCTCTGACCCTCTTTGCCGGCTTGAAGCTCTTGAGCCTCTGCTCCCAGGAGTCTTCCAGGTCCTGAGCCAACACGATCTCCTGCTCCCCGCGCTCCTCCTCCTCCTCTGAGTCATAGCCGTCGGCCTGCTTACGACTCATCCTCTCTGCGTCCTCCAGCAGACGCAGCTCGTGGTCAGACAGCAAGCTCTTCTCCACCTCCATCTGCAGTAATCAAGTCAAGAAGTCTGTAAAAATCTGTTTTATTCTGCCAGGGAGCATTAGTTTAGAGCTTTAGTTACTGGTCTGATTAGGGAATAGTCTGCGGGTGTTTTCTGATGTTTTGTGACTCATAATAGTAATGGAGATTTACTTGTCTACTTTAGGGTCTGGATGTTGGGCTATCAATCAAACAAACACATTTCATGGCCTGGAAATGGGATGGGATGGGAGCATTATCTTTGTCAGGTATGGACCATACAGTCTAAGGTATGGAAAGTAAAGAGTCCGTCCAAGTACAAACTGGATTCACACTGCACAAATGAGAAGTTGTCATGTTGCTGATTATTGCACACATTCAATTAAAAAAAGGAAATGTTTCAATTTATTTTAGAACTCTAAATGTGGATTACTTACAGTATGCTGAAATCAAATATATTTAAATCCTGTTTAACTTGCTATGAGTGAACAACAAGTTTTTGAAAGGATATGAGCATACACATCTGTTAGCCATAGCCCTGTCATTGTGACCACGCTGTTTATTGATAACACAGACAGAGAATCTGACAGGACACAGATTTCAGTGAACACCACCAGAGAACACGGGGCAGGGAAAGTGGGTTCATTTTCTTCAGGGTGGTCCCCTTTTGCACGACATACGTAACTGCTCTCTACGCCAGTATACAAATTCTGCAAAGCCTGTGCCAAACACACCTGCTGCATCATGCGTCCGTACTGCTGCTCTATGGGGCTGCTGTCCGCTGAGATGACCGGAAGCCTCTGCAGACACACCGCGGCCATCAGATTCCATGGAGAACTCGCTTTTTCCGTTACGCTTTTGGTCTGCAGCGCCGCGCGACATACAGATGTGCTGGAAAGCGGACGGAACCCCGCGTTACCGACCGCCGTCCTGGTATAACAAGACAGTAACCGTGAGAGAGACCGACTCGCCATCCTGCCACCGGGCGCAGCCATCTTTTTCTGATGCATTCAATGTACACTCGAAACAATCATGACGCTGGATACTAATCGTGAAGACAGCTTGAAAGTACGGGTTTCAAAAATGTCATTCTCTCAGTGGTACCAGAAAACGAGATAATGAAATTGTTATTATTATTTGTATTATTACTACTACAATTAATAAACTCTTTTTTACGTGGTGAGTGATTCAAGCGTTCGTTCAACATGGTATTTTTATCCTATTTACGAGCATTTAGAACGTCCCTGAAGGCAGCACGTTTCAACGTCTACCCACAATGCTGTGCAGTAAAAGCGAACGGTCCATTCAGATCAAAGTGGGGGAGAATGGTAAAAATATAATTTAATACAAAATAAAACATGCAATTGTACTTACTAGGTAAACAATACATTCTTATATTTATAACATTAGTGTTTTTATTCTTTGATTAATTTTACAGTGGCAATTTTACTTATATCAGTGAAAATAATGGTATGACCTTGCCACCCTTAAAAAAAGAAGAATATATCAATGGTCTAGTCTGGATTAGCAGTCCTTTCAATGTCACGTTTGTTGTGAATGTATAGCTAGCTGTCTGACAGCGAGTTTTAATCATGTATAAATTCAATTTAACATTAGTTAGTTCTGTTAGCAACGTGTGTCGACAGCTGGCCGCCTCCCTAAATGCTAGCGGGAGCTCTATGTGAGTGTTTCATGCGTATGGGTTACCTAGCATCCTTGGTAACTGACGGCTAGTGCTGAGTGTTTATGTAGCATGCGTGTAACATTGTGTAATGTCCAGGCGACCCTTGTGGTGATGGTGATAGCAGAGTCTATTTCTTAACGACTAGACCAGCCGGGATAGTTTGTGCCAATTGTGCTAATGACATTTTAATGTGTGCGCAGATGTGGAAGCGCTGGGCTGCATCGAACACTGTGCAGCAGCGCCGTCAGAACTGAGGAGACCACAGCAATCAACTCCAAAGAATTCAGGTCAGACAGCACCTCATCCATTGTGTGTGCGTGTGTGTGTGTTCGGTGTATGTATGTGTGTGTGGGCGTGCGTGCGTGCGTGTATTGATAGAAAGATTCCACACATTATGCAGAGTGATCAGGTAGATCAGATGTTAACCTCTGTTTCATCCCTCAGTCTTACTCCTCCACTGCTCGGTCAGGACAGTTCTCTGAGATGGGCTGGGAAGAAGTTTGAGGAGTTACCCATTGCTCACATTAAAGCCACATACAACAAGTAAGTGTCAGCGCAAGCAAAGCTATAGTGTGACGTCTGCATTGTGCAATATTGAAACCTGTTTCCGTGAGGTTTGGATTTAATAAGAACCCAGAACTTCATGAAAATCATTTTGTTCTTCAAATCACATGGGGTTGCCTTTTGAGTCGGTGAAACCTTAAAAGGAAGACGTGTGGAGTGAAAGTTAAACAGAGCAGACCTTTTGTTTTGCTGTCCTTAGAAGATGCATGGAACATTTTCTTAGAAATGTTATTAAAAACAACAAGCTGTGCTTCTTAAGGAGATGCATGACTCTGACTCCTGCTGTTAGAGAGCACAGCACACTGTAACTGCCATCTGTCACTTCAAGTAGAAACAGATGTGAATAACTAAACAGAACATTTCTACATTTCATTTTCAAAATGAATAATTCTTGTTAAACTTACCCTGGTGGTTTAGCGGATGGCGAAGTAGAAAGTGATTTGTGGGAGAGAAAAGCTACCAAAGGGCGTACAGGGTTCGACATAACGTATAGCCCGATGGCCCGGGGCCAGTAAAATCATATGCAGGGCAAGTTGATTGGCCAGTCACTGTCCCGCCCGGGCCAGTGACTGGCCAATCACAGTTCAGTATCAATCTTCTTGTAGACTATATCATGGTTCATTGAAATGCGCGTTGAGAGTCGGAATGAAAGCAGTGTTTATTTAAGACTCAATATAATAAACCTAATATAAAATATATTTTTTAATGAAAGGCCAGTGGACAACCGATGCATGGGCGTTTTCACAGGCAGAGCAACAAGCGGGTGCACTCTCGCTCCGTTGGCAGAGCTGCCTACCGTCAGCCTGCGAGTCGACAAATCAATCGACTTGCTTTGCCCCCTTTCTTTCTTCCCACAGCAGAGGTTGAGGTGCAGAAAATTATAACTGCGCTTTTCCTTTATCTGCCGCCGTAATGTTACAGTATTTGCATGCAAGCCTATGGGGCTATTATTGTAGCTAAACGTTTGCAAATGCGTACTTGTGTATTTGCGATTTGTATTTGCGTTTGCAAATGCGTATTTGTGTATTTGCGATTTGTATTTGCGATTTGCGATTTGTATTTGCAATTTGTATTTGCGATTTGTGTATCTGCAAATGGTTTTGTGCGTGTGGGCACAGATTTGTGTCTGCAAATGGATTTGCGATTTGTATTTGCGATTTGCGATTTGTATTTGCGATTTGTGTATCTGCAAATGGTTTTGTGCATGCACATAAAGATTTGTGTGTGTGTACACGGTTCTGTGTGTAGACACATCTGTAAATTATATTAATTGTGGTTCTAAAAGCTCAAATAGACTAAGTCTTTTTACAAATCTCTTTTTACAAAGCCATGGAAGAACTGTAGCAAAAGTCACGTGGTGTAGCAAAAGTCACGTGTGAAAAGACAGACACGTTGATTGGTCAATGTGTTACAGTGGCAGGACTCTTATTTTGAAAATCCCTAAACCGGATGTAAACAGCTTTGGCTATGAACCCATGTGGGCTATGCATGGAGGTGTCGTGGAGACAGAAGGCGAAGAGTGCTAACGGACACTGCAGTTGACAAAGCACTTCAACTTCAAGTAGTTTAAAAGTAAGTATTGATTAACAATTTTCCTTTTTTTTCTTTTCAAGAATCATTCGTTCCTATGTAAATCTCAGTGATATCGGATACTGTACAAAAGGCTCTGCTGATCACGTGCAGCGCAGCTTGTCTGCATGCAGTGTCCCCCCATTGCTAAGCAACCGTTTGGGCTCGCGCTCCGTTTATGTGAAGTTCCGAGCCGTTTGTCAGTTCATGTGTGTCTCGCCAAAGTTCGGCTGTGTTTTATGTGTGGCGGCCCGTGTGCGTCGCTGAGAGAAAGTAAGTAGTGTAGAGAGGACACTGATGTTAGTTTATTTAGATCATGTTTATTGTTAAAGCTGTGTGCTTGCATGTTAACAGCTGACAGTTATTCATTGTCTGTGTAATAGTGTGCCGTGCGTCAGTTGAGTTTCACTCGTCTTTAAGCTAGTGCTGATATTATGTGGGCAGTTAGTGCATTTGACTGTATTAGAAATATTAGCCATTTTATATAGCAGCCTGTTCATTTATGTTATTAATGCAGTGACAGTGTAGCTTAACCTGTACACTGTAGCTTACTATTGTGTATATAGTGGTGTGTTCTTGCTTAAGTTAATACTGTGACATTATTGCTAATTAGTATTTCCTTTTGTATCTTCCTTTTAGACCACACACCCCCACGCCCACACACACACACAAACGCCAACACACTATATGCCAATGTAATGCCAACAGAAGAAGTCACTAAACTGGACCACTGCTTCATGTGTCTTATGGGGTTTGAGAAGATCTCCGAAGATGGAGCAGCGTGGAACTCACCTGGCAGTCACAGCACATCAGTCTGACTCTACACTCAACACACAATTTGTTTTCAGTATTTAGATTGTGATTATTATAAATCTAGACAAAGTCAGATCATACTCAATTCATAATCATATTGATTGCAGTAAATGAGGTGACATACTCAGTCATGTTTATTTGTTTGACATATTAAAAAGGTAGGGGAGATTTTGATTAAATATGGTAAACAGTTGGGCTACAGACCAAGGACTAAGTTACTAGTTTTATGTTTTGTTTTATAAAGTCTTGTTCCGGCACATGCCAGAGCATTTTGGGTATTTTGTTCATTTTCTCTTAATAAAATAACGCCATACACAACTTTACTTGGAGGTATGCAATTGTGAGTGCACTCTAGTTTTAAACTGGTTGATTTGTATTTTTCATTTTGACCGTACGTATATGTTTCCACAAATAAATCCACAAATATTTTAAAAAGTCCAAATCTTGTGATTTGTTTGTGGGGTAAGCTTTTACTATACATTTGTACTGATTGTGCTTTGATGTGATTGCTGCAAATCATAAATATAATTGATATAGGACATTTATTAGTCTTGATTTAGCAGCATGCAGACCCACTTATTAATGCAGCACGTGATCTGAATTAACATGTTCTAAACTGCATAAAATGTTATGGTGTGACACTTTGTGATTGTGATTAATTAAAGTAATCACTGAAATGAGGTTATATGAAGCTTTGTACCCTGTTCTTCTGGACACGTCACATGAGGTAAGGTGTATAGCAGAACTGTCTGGGGATAGGCACACTAGTTAAACCTGATCATGTAATTATCAGTTTGTGATACAAGTAGTGATAATTTCACATGGAACATGTGAGATAGAGAAACGATTATTCCAATTCAGTTTTAATGTGTCCTCTATACTTTTCTATTGCCTTGTAGAGTAGGTTACTTATTAACTTCACAATTCACACGTTTAAATTAATTAAGCTTACTACATTTAGAAGACTAAGTGTATGATTTATAAGCATATTTCTGGATTGCAGCAAGATATGTAGGCCTACTTTATCTTTATTTACTTTGGTCCTCAATGCCTGCAACGTCCTCCTCACCCCCTGCGTGTGGTGTGTTTTAACCATAGATAGTTTTAACAGCCAGGAGCCTTGACAGCGGCATCTGGTTTAGGATTTTCAAAATAAGAGTCCTGCCACTGTAACACATTGACCAATCAACGTGTCTGTCTTTTCACACGTGACTTTTGCTACACCACGTGACTTTTGCTACAGTTCTTCCATGGCTTTGTAGAAAGAGATTTGTAAAAAGACTTAGTCTATTTGAGCTTTTAGAACCACAATTAATATAATTTACAGATGTGTCTACACACAGAACCGTGTACACACACACAAATCTTTGTGTGCATGCACAAAACCATTTGCAGATACACAAATCGCAAATACAAATCGCAAATACAAATCGCAAATCCATTTGCAGACACAAATCTGTGCCCACATGCACAAAACCATTTGCAGATACACAAATCGCAAATACAAATTGCAAATCGCAAATACAAATCGCAAATCGCAAATACAAATCGCAAATACACAAATACGCATTTGCAAACGTTTAGCTACAATAATAGCCCCATACAAGCCCCAATGGTAATACAAATGAGAGGCTTTATTTAAACGCTGTGAATGCGTCTCCGGTGATTGTGTCGGTTGTAGACAGAAAGGGACTACAGTCGCGCAGTTTGGCACTGTGTTTTCAGGCTCGAGACATTCAATCAGATCGCGGAAGTCTTTCCCATTGAAATCGCTAACGATTATTAGCGCCGGTTATTATTTTAGCCACAAACCACAGTTCATCTGCGCGGCGGCTCACTCGCTGGCGAGATCACACGGTGAAACGCTGCTGTGATCGGACGAAGGCATTGTGTGTTTCTAAGGTGATTTAACGTCATAGTCTTAGACGAGCGTTTAACTTATGCTGCATATTTTGCACTCCATTGTTTTTTATCAATAGTTTGAAAAAATGGTCCTACACCAGACTCTTATGTGAAGCTGACACTTTATGGAGAAGTGACACTCCTGCAGCGCGCTCACGACCAGACGTGAACTCGCATATAGCCTACGGTGAAATCTCCCATTAAAAAAACGGCATAACCCACTGATTTTCGGATTTCTATTCTATTTTTAAAGTCAACTTGAGCGCAAGTGGAAAACCGGTCATTCGGTTGACACATTCACATCCCTAATGCATATAGAGAAAGTAATAAAAACAGCCTACCACACCACAAAGAATGATCAGACCTTCATCCCTTATTTTTTTTATGTTTGAACATGACTTCTGCAGGTGAACTATTCATTAAACTGCCCAAATTCAAGAATAAAAACAACCATCAAACTACTGGACTTTAAAATACTGGCCCACTCTTTCAACATACTTTCAGTTGTAGGCTTCAAATGCCTGGTTTTATATTATGTGCAATATCAACATTTCATATAATTAACTAAAAGAAAAATAACCAAATCTAAAGGGAATATCTATACCGTTACAGTATAGATATTCCCTTTAGATCTGGTTATTTTTCTAATACAGGTATTATAATTATTGACACTAAATTATGAAGAAAAAAAAGTGTGTGCAGGGCCAGTGAAAATATACAAGGGGCCAGTAAAACTCGGATCCACTGGCCCGGCGGGCCAGTAGGAAAAAAAAGTTATGTTGAACCCTGGGCGTATTTTGCTTGGTTTCTATTGTGTTAGTAATCATGTGATGCATAGTAATGGGCCATTGAGGAATATTGTCCTCAGTTTGTGAAATACATATACTTTGAGTGTTCAGAAAGAGAACACACCTGTCAGTAACCCAGTAAACTGTCCCGTCCCAGCACACACATCCAGCTGACAGACAGCGAGGGACTGTCTATGATCAGGACGTCCTGTGGAACAGAAGGCTTCAAGAACATCAAGAAGTCCACGCCCGTGGCTGCTCAGACCGCAGGCATCTCTGCTGCTGCGGTGAGTCCTCACATGTTACTCTGACCAGATATCACCTTATATCACTTTACTGTTGAAGATTGGTTTCTGTAAACTTCTAACTTGCCGCCCTGGCCTAGCCTGGTCCTACCAGACCATCGTACTTCATTTCATTTGTACAGAAGGTCTGGAATCGCTCAATTGACAAACATTAACTCACTTTAAGGCGGGTGTCTTTTGAAGTTTAAAACTATTGGATCTGCCCAGTGCCACTGTGGATCTTCCATAACCAATCGCATAACGTTCGGATCGTGACGTATGTCATGTGTCGGCTTCTGACTGGCGCACAATCTCAACGTCATTGTTCTCAGCCGATTGGACCGCAGACCCAGACTGATACTGAAGGGAAATGACAATTGAGCGGAAGTACATAGGCCCTGGCCTTTATTTCAGTAAAAATCACATGCTGCATTTTCAGCCTTTGTACAACATGCCATTTATTCATATGAAATGTTTGTTTTACATAAGCTACTGGCTCCAAGGGCTGTGACACAGCCAATAGACAATAAAGTAGGGATGCATGCAACTATGTATTATGAACCACCTTATCTATTGATCTGACTAGTTTTTAAACCACTTTTAAACCGATCGCTTAACCTAGAAAGTGTCTCTGAACATATTGATAAAATGCCAGTGACAGGGTCCCAGGGTGTTTTTTTGTGACTGGAAGTTCAAAAGATATTTGGGTCGGTGTCACATTAAAGAAAGAAAAATAGCAAATCCATCCGGGTGCAAAGCTTTACCCAGGACATAGTGGGCAATAATCAACATGCAAGGACTAATTGTTTTAGCTCTACAATCTATCGACTGGGGTTTCCAGTCTGCTGTAAACATGGGGTTTCAGAATATGTAATGTGTTAATACTCAATGATAGCTGTACATACTGTGTACTGTAGTCAGCTAAGCTGTGTCTCTCTTCTTCTACAGAAAGCTACAGGAAAGGGAGTGAACTTTGTCCGTGTCGTGGTCAAAGGGATCGGTCCTGGACGTCTGGTGAGTGGGAGATGTTTTAATTGTGCATAAAGTCTTACAGGATTGTAAATCTTGTTATTCAACCTTAACAAATCAAGCATGTTAACCCATATCTATATATTAATTTAATTTTATTTGTTTAGTATATAAAAGGTGGTGAAAAATGCACGTTGCAATTTCCTTTTAAAGTCCAACCCAATGATTTTCAATTAGCATTGATATAGAAAAAAAAAAAATTTGAAGACGCTGGAACCAGTTAATTTTTTTTATTTTGCTCAAGGAACTACCAAAAATTGTTTTGATTATATACTGATTTCAGCTTTTAATATGCTGATAACTACTCGTATGCACTATTTTTCATGGGATATTTCATTAGCAATAGTGGCCTCATATTTCAGTGCCAGGCCTGCATGTGAACACTTAGAAACATAAAGAAACACAATGGGATAATTGGATAAAAGTGAAACATGGTACTTTGCATCTTGTACTATTGACCTGTTCGGTCTTGATCTGACTAGTGTCGGTGCAAAGAAAGCCATCAGTGCACAAAGACATTCCTAATTCATTTCAGTCTTTTTCATAATGAGGATCCTTTTAGGGAGCCAAAGACTTCTTGATCCGTCCTCCATTAGCCTTTGTTAATGAACGGATGTTTTCCTCTCTGTTGTGTGCAGTCTGCGATCAAAGGCTTGACTATGGGAGGCCTGACGGTTGTATCGATCACAGACAACACCCCCGTGCCACACAATGGATGTCGCCCACGCAAAGCCAGGAGGACGTGACCTAAGCCAATCAGAATGCTTCGTAACAGGAGGAGGCTGCTGCTGTTGTTTTGAGATATGCTAATAAAGTGACATGTTGTGTACCAGTGCTGGCTCTGAGTCTGACCTTCCATAATTCATCTGAGGGAAAATAATTACAGATGGCGTTATTAATGAGCAGAGAACAGGTGTTTCAGACGTCTGCCTGCGACTGGCGACACATGATTAAACCATCAGTCTCACTGCAGGCTCTCTGATGTACGGTATCACAGCAACAGCGAGTCAATGCTGTACACTGTTATATTCAAACACAGCTAAGTGGGGGTAGAGCCTTAAAGCCCCTCTGTAAACTCAAATCTAAAAAATCCTTTTCACTGTGTAATTTGAGGAGTTAGTTACATGATAGTAAGCATCTAAAAAAGAGTTGATCATATTCATCAATCCAAATGAAAGACATTGTCATTTAAGTTTGATGAGATTGAAGAGAAATTTGGTTTAGATGAGTGTGGGCTGTGCTGTGGTTTTTTATGGCAAAGTAAGTATTTTGAACCAATCAAGGCAGTTCTCTGCCCGAATGTTCTAGAAAAACAATGATTTCTGTCATGGAGATTGTTTGATACGGCCCAAACAGTTAAGAGACGGTAAAATGTTTTGTTTTTTTAACTAAGTTTTACAATATTTATTTTCAATCAGCTAAATGAGGCAACCAACTTTGATATCATATGGATTAGAGTCAGACTATACTCAAACTTTAACACACAACACATTATCTGAATGGGAACAGAGGGAAATTACAACTGTCCTGTAAGGATAAAGTTCTTTATATTTTTACTGTACGTACATTAGATGGTCAAATATCTCAACATGATATAAATACATTGTTGTAAAGCACTGAAAGGAAAGCTGGCATTTACAGATCAGTACAAGTGGAGTACAAATGGGAGACATTAAATGATAAAAACATGCACCAAACCATCACTCAGTGGAGTAGTGCCACTTTAAAATAGATCACGTCAGCATTTAATAACCACCATACAACACACCTTCCTTTAAATACATTTGCAGACCTCCTCCAGCTAGTATTACATCTTTTTCCTTAAACTTTTGGAAGGTTATGGGTTACACTTGATATTCAGCCATCTTTGTAGGAGTGCTATATACTGTTTCTACGTTAAATACAAATATGTCACACCATTCGAAATGGAAGAGAAATATAAAAACAAAAACTCAAGATGCAAATATCCAGGGCCGTTTTCCTTCAATTATACAGTGGTCAGTGTATGGGATACAAAAGTTCATCAACTTTAGAGTACTGGTATTGATGAAGCCTTATTTCTTTACACTACTGATATGAGAGAACTGAACAGAATTGTTTTAAGAAATGACTGTGTTAGATAATTGTGTAAGTTAAGGCCTAAAGCAAATTACCACTGGTTTAAAGAAACATTGCTGCCACAGTACCATCAGGTCAGGTCACAGCACTGAAATTCAATCAGCATCTACTACGATACAAAGACGGTGGACTGTTGCGTGCAAATCATTTGATTAATATATCAACGCCTTTTGACATAACACTCAGAGATATAAGCCCTTTGTCTAGCAACGTCTGACTCTGAATGTTGCAGCTGGGTTTTTTTTTTTTCTGGAAGTTTTTACTGTCCTACGCTTGAGTCAGGCTCTTGATTTTTAATGTCTTTGTCCCAACAAAGTGCTTCATTCACTATTGGAAAAGTCTTCAGATGTTCGCAAAATAATCAGTAGTAAATCAGATAAAAAAAACAAGCGTGAAGACTTAGCGTGGTTAGACTTCCTTTTTCTCTTATAGGTCTCGTCAAAACAGCATCTGATTTTGGCAATATCCCAGTTTAAAAGAGACGCTCATTTTCTTCCCTTGCAAAGGTAAAAGTGCTTCAAACGCCCCCCCCCCCCCCCTACCCCAAACACATCGAAATGGCAGTACTGCAAATGTCCTTAGAGTGTTTTAGAAAACCAGGTAATTAAAAAAAGCTTGTTTTTAAGCCGAGCCAAATTCTTCCAAGGACCAATCTGTCTTTTTTTTCCCTTTCTTTTTACAACCACAAAGACCACAGGTATAGACCAAAGAGCTGGAGATAGTCTGTAAACAAGCATTTAGTTAGTCGACAGATCAAAATCCAAAACCAAAATATCCTGACTACTGAAAGATGAATTATTCATTTTGCTGTTTTTTTTAAAGCCTGTCAATCACTGGGAGTTGTCACAGAGGGGTCCCTGGGGTGTCTGTCATTTGTGTTTGTCATTTTAGCAATTGAGCTAACCTCCTCTCGCACACACAATCACTCAAAACAATGTGCATCTGCATCCGTTCCTTAGGCCAGTAAACAAATCAGCTGCCAGTCAGATGTGACTCACTTCTAAACACTCTCATATGCAACATTTTTCATAGCAACAGTTATAAATCCTTTTTCCTGCCTGCCTGACTTTTTTTTTTTTTTTTACCTCTGACGGGGGCGAGAGACAAACGACTTTTAGCTGTATACAGACAAAAGAGTAGAACAACGTCAAAGCTGCTGCTGGCAACTGACAGTTACCTGTATAGAACAAATTGGGCAATCCTTTGAAATAAGAACAGCAAGAATCAATTCAACTGTCCCCAAAAGGAAGAGATGATTCATACGGCTGACATGAAATCAAAACTGATTCGACTGGAAAATATGTGCAGTACTGAAAATAGAGATCTTATACACACACTAGCTAGCTATATAAAAATACATTGCTTTATTTCGTGTCGCAAAGAAGTACTTTCTTGACACAATCATTGGATCTGGCAAGAATCCAAATCACTCATTTAAGATATCGTTAGGACAACAAACAACACTTTCCCATTCTGCCTTCTTTCCCTCGTTGACACATTCAACAGCACATGGATAACACAAAACTTGAGCATCAAAAGAGCAACGCTGCTTCGAAAACAACATCAAAACATAAATAACAGGTCGGACTACATTACCGTAAAGACATAACCACAAGCCTTACGCACAGCAGAATAACACAAGAACAGCTGAAAGTCCATGATAAATACATTTGCAGGGGGGTGGGGGGGTGATTTCACTCTACATTGAGGCTTTAAGAAAGCCTGGGATGAGGCCATTTAACTGGATTGGGAGAGGAGTAATGGGCGCACAAAAAAAACAACGACTTAAAAATGATTACATCAGGCTTCCTCATTCTTTCCCAGGCCTTGTTTTCCCCCTGACTGAGAAGGGTATTCCCCTTTGTGGTTAAGGATGTGTTTGCGATGCCAGTAGTGAACAGTATAAAGTATCTAAACTGGGCCACTTCACTCCACTCATATTCTTTACAGCAGCAAATTCACAATAAAGTCAACAACTGTAGCAATGAATGACATTTCTTTCAATTCAAACTCTCTCAGACTATAGTGTCAAAAGTGACTGGAGAGCACGACTGGAGAAGATTTTCTAGATGTCAAAATCCCTTCTAGATGGGGTTAAAGTGAACAGCGTCAACAAAGAGTCCTCAACAGTAGATGTTGCCTTGTCAAAGGCACTAAACCGCAGACTGTCCCGATGAACCACACATCTAGCCTTTTACACGGATTTCTGCATTACGACATACATCACTCAAGGGCTGTGTTTGAGTGTGAAGCTGGACAGGGTTAAAGAAGGACCGCAGGATCCAATGACACAGAAGGAGCTCTGTATTGGATAGGACTAGTGGTGCCTCTTAAATATTGCACTTTGAAAGCAGGAGATGCAACATGGTTAAATATCCGAGGGACAGGGAGTGATTGTGATTGGACGATCGGTTGGCACTCGAGGTAAGTGCACAAGGAGTGGATTTGGTGAACTGAAGGAGTGTCACAGAGAGACACCGACTGAGGCCGAAAGCAAGGCCCTGTTATATTACTCTGCCTCACTTCCCCTGGAGGTTGGTCAATTCAATGTCTTCCTTGCGGCGTTTCTGCTGGGTGAAGAGGGTGCTGAAGGGGTAGAGTTTGGCCTTGGCCGTGTAGCGCTGGCCGGCGATGTCCACCTCGTAGTCCCCGCGGTTGATGAAGTCCGGGGTGATGGGTGTGGGCAGCCCCTCGGGGCCCAGGGAGGAGACACAAAGCCCAGGCAGACGTGGCGCTCCAGAGTGTAGCTGTAGGCGCTGCTGGTGGTCTGTCCTGCCAGCTGGCCGTTACAGTAGATGGGCTCTCCCCACCACGGCCACAGGTCCAGCTCCGTGTCATGGTCGTCCAGAACCAGCATGACGAAAGCGCCGAGACACGCCCTCCTGACGCTGCTGCAGCAAGGCCTCCCGACCCAGGAAATCTATGTCCTGATGGAGGGAGGGAGAGAGAGAGGACAGGAGAGAAGGAATATGGGGAAGACAGTAGGGAAGAGAGGCAAGAAGAGCAGAGCAGAAGGCCCAAGATGAGTTGGATGTTAAGAGGTGTGGCCTACAAACCATTAACTATCTACAAGCAGCTCTGTTGGGCAAGCAACAGGAAACAACTTAACATTGGATACATGATTAGGATCAAAATGACACAGTCAGCTCATTACATTGTGCTGATGAAAGCCATCTGTGAAACCATTCTTACACTATAAGATCTATTCATTAATGCTATGCTGACATGCCATTTTAAAATGAGTGATGGTAAACTTTACCACTGCTGGTGTAAAGAGCCAACTGTTGTGTCTGCAGGTACAGCTTGGTGACAGTTTTTCCTCTACCTCCCACCCGTTTAAGGGGTTTGTCGAAGCAGATGGCGTAGTGACTTATACTATTGTGTAATGATTTCTAATCTTCCAGCCTCTTTATAGTAAAAGTGTCGAATCTAAACGAGAGCTTCGAAAGAGCCTTTTGTAAACCCTGTTGTCAAAGTTGTTTGTGAAATACTGTAATTAAAAACAACTGACCTTGGTAAATGAAAGAAGTTGCAGATGATTAACCGATATAAGGTCAAATGTAAATGTTTTTTTTGTAACGCAAATTGAGAAAGAAGAATTTAGAATCCACACTGATGCCATGCCACACAGTTTGATGAGCTCACACAGCTGAGGTGGTTACAGACCTTGTCAAATTTCACCCTGAACTCTCGTCCACACTCCAGAGGCGAGGTGAAGGCGTTGAGGTCCTGACCCCAGAAGGCAAAGAATTTCTCTATGCGAAGGCTGCGCAGTGCGTAGTACCCGGCGTTACGAATCCCATACTTCTGACCCACTGAAATCAGCTCGTTGTACACGTGCAGTGCATACTGTGGAGAGCAGAGTACTGATGTTAGACTTGAACTGTACATTATGCAGCACTTTGTCAAAGCTGACTTTATCTAGATACAGTATAGAGTTTATTTGAGTGCAGATGTGAGCAGGTCCCACCTCTATAGGAATGTAGAGCATGAAACCTGGTTCCCCAGTGTGAGTCATGCTCATCACTCTGATCCCGTTAGCATAGCCAACGCTCATCTCCTGTAAACACAAACACAAACACACACAAACACACAGTCAATTACTGTTTGCTGCCATGTAAAGTACTGCTTCTACTACTATTATTATTACTCTATCAATGTTATTGCAAATAGCCTTTGTTTCTTACCTTACAGAACATGGAGGGAAAATGGTCGGGTGTCATGGAAACATATGATAGCTCAGCCATAACGTCCACTGCACGAGGTCCAATCAGATTTAAAGCTGAGGGTAAAGGACCAGAGAGACATTCTGATCAACTAATAACAGCCTAGGTCAGGCGTCGTGCTTTCATCTTACAGTTTTTCTTTTTGAGTCTGTTGAACTCTGTTCACATTTAATATTAATATAGTAACTCAGTGGAACACCGTATCTGTTCAAAGTTTGGCCTCAGGTTTGTTCACTAGCTATAATGTTAAAAAGTCAAGTCTGAAAATACAGAGTAGAGTGTTTGTTAAGGGTTTCATGGTTTTTTTAAACAGAAGGAAATGGAAATCAGTTAATATGAAGAAAAAATTATTGAATCATTAGATATTGTAAAATACCATGATAATTAAGTAAGCTTGGGAATAGAGATCCTAAGTTGGTGTTTTATATTATATAATAAAAACTAGAATGAAGGCGTAGTGTTTCTCACATTTCCCGTGAGGCAGTTAAGGTAATTACATTACAAATACACAAATGAGATTCTGGACATGTAATTAACCACCCCTCTTGGTCCCCATAGTGTCTGATGCCGCCAACGTAAAACCCATATTTAGGTCACTTCAATATCCGAGTTTAGAGAGGAGGGTGGATGTGGGATACTGGTGCATTGCTTAACCCTTATTAAATACTGCGTGGGCACTAGATGGCGACGTCACTGCAGGACTTCAACGGTGGTGCAGTGTGCTTACCAGTGTACTTCCAGCTGACATCCTCTAAGTGGAGGTTGGGGTCGTTGGGCATGTGTTTCTTCATCCAGGACCAACAGTGGACCTGCTGGTCTGTCGGAGAGATGATAAAGTATCTGGAGAGATGGGGAGAGAGTGTGTGTGAGTTATTTTGAATGGTAACCACAGTGACCTGTATGTCTGTATCATTGGCCAGGTGTTACAAACTTGTTCTTGCTGGTGCGGACCACGCTGCAGTCGTTCTCATAGCCCCCCCTCTCATTCAGCATGCCGGTGTGGACGATATGACCACAGGAACATCCGGGTCGTTGGCACACAGATGTTGCAGCAGGTCCAGGGCCTCGCCATTGGTTGACTGGGACATCAGGACAGAATGCATTAGTAACTGAAACACATTTTGCTTTTGCTCGGATACAGATGAAGTCTGAACCCCACAGATGAAAGTGCACCGAGCAGTTTTTCCATTCCTATGTGATGCAGAACTTATTAAAAAGGCGGAGTCATCAATTCTGGAAAATTCTTGGTTTCAAAAATCACGTTTTGTCCAAATCAGGGAACATCTCCACACGACCCACTACCCGTCTGTACTGCATGTGCACTGAAAATAAAATCCAGTGTTAATACACAGCCTAGGCTCTGTAAACGGGCATGTTGCTAGCTACGGGGGGTCCCCTTTGTTTACATACCTGTTTACACCAGAATTTATGTTCAGCGCACAAACAGTACTATCTGTAACTGTGTGTGCGCTGGTAGCGGAGCACGAGGAGATATTCACTGATTTTGACAACAAGCGTTCTCTAGAATTGCTGCCTCGGCCTTAAAGCCTTATCAGTTATCCATAGTGCATCATGACCTACAGTCAGTTCAAACTTGGTGAAGGAGGACATGTCGATGACACAGACAGCCTCCTTGCAGCATTTCACTTCTGCTCCGACAATGTCGAACCAGTCCGGCTTGTAGAACGTCTTACTTGAGTCCAGAGACAGCAGATCTGCACACACAAACACAACCAGGGCATGGTTAATATAGCTCATTGTGCACCATAAGGACTGAGAATCTACGACCAAACTATGGCAGGTAATGATTGAATTCATTAAGCTGCTCTCACGGCCACCTCCTTTTGCTATGGAATACAAAATAAAATTGTATCGACCTTTCGATCCCTTTTCCACTTTAGACTACCATGTCCAACCACAAGGAAAGAAACAAGTTTAAGAAATCAGTTTTTATAAGTGGTTCTCATGTTACATCAGCTAACTGGGATTCATAAATCTGTACCTTTTCCTGGGGGAACAAAGTATTTTGTCCTTTCAAACCCATGTTTCTCCATCCAGCGAGCTCCCTGCATGTCCAGACGGTCGTACAGAGGGCTGGTCCGCAGCTGACGCCCTGTCTGAAAGTCCCAGCGAGGAACCTTTAGTTCGTACATCAGAGCTGGACACAAACACACACAGACCAAATCTTACCACAGCAAAACTTTAATTAAAAAAAATGGAATTCAATTTGACATCACTATGATACTTGACTTCATTTAAAGTGTTAGAAACTTGATATGCATTTGAAGCTTATCAGGTGTTAAGTGTGCTGGTGGGGGTGCTGCTCGTCTTGATAGAAAGGTTTAATCCTAGTTAATCGTAGATAGTATGTTGTTGTTGACCAGCCTGTCATACTAGACATGTAGGCCATAGTTCATGCCTCTGGTTTAAGAATAGATTCAAATGTTTTTTTCTAGTCCCATCTGAACTATGAAAGAGTTATTGTTTGCTGTATGCATTCCTCCTGTCCATGCTGGTGGTAAAGATATCACTTCCATGTCGTCAATGAGATCCACAATCCACTTTTCATGCAAAAGTGCATTTAAAATGTTAACATTATGAGACCTTTGCAATTTGAGTTATTAACAATGAACATTATTTTTAACTGACCTTTAAATGGATTTATTTTTTTGCCATTTTGGACAAGAGGAAAAACACAATAACTCTTGAAAAGTAAATGTGAACATGTTGAGTATTGTTTTCAGATGCACCAGATATATAAACTGTAACTAGAGTTCACAACTCACGCATGACTTCCATGACTCTGTGTCTCAGGAAGGTCCGGCTGCTCTGGAGGTTCCCAAAGCGTTTAATGTCCAGTGGCCACACATTGGCAGTGGGGTAGCCATAGGTCATCCACTCTGCCAGGTACCTGGATAACAGATCACACAACATGCCATCTGTGCTGCATTGTAATGCAATCAATTCATATCTATTACACGGTGCTGGTGACTGAAATGAATAAATGAAGGTTTTGAGTGAAAAGTATTACCATCACCCTTAAATAAAGTATGCAGGTGTAGAATGCAGTGCAGTCACGCCTTCAAAACCATGTGGTACCGTTCAGTAGGCTACCCTCTAGCACAGTGTTTCTCAACTGGTCTAGCATGAAGAGTCGACCCACCTTTTGCCTTAGGCATGAAGTTGCGACCCAAATTTTTGAAAATGTTCAAACATCCAAATTAATTAAGGTACAAAATGTTTTCTAAACACGTTAATAAGCAAGTGATGCTCATGTTCAACATTCTAAATTTAACTGTATGGAATTTTAAATAAAAAGGCAGACTTATCTTGATCAATAGGCAAATATGCTTTTTAAAGGAGTAAACTGATGATGCTCATCGAATTTCAAGAATATACATTCGACTGATTGAAATATTGCAATTCAAATTAAATGTTAAAGGTATCTTTAAATACAGATATATGTTTTAGATGGCTTCATGCTTTTAATTACCAGAATCTGTTTTTTTAACGTAAATGCTCAAGAGCATGGGTTTACTTTTCCACATTTTCCACAGAAATGTTTGGTAGAATTTTTCACACATAAATTCCGCGACCCAATTTTGGGTGCCGACCCACCAGTTGAGAATCACTGCTCTAGAAATAAATGTTCTACCTATACTTACTTGCCAGCTCCTCCAGCGAAAGACAGGCCAGAAGAGTTCATTCCTGCCAGCACGTAGTAGCCAGAGACTCCCGGCGTCTCCCCCATCAGGCAGCGCATATCAGGGGTGAAGGACTCCGGACAGTTCACCAGCTGATGGATCTCAGCTGACTCGAGACTCGGCATTCTCCTCAGCAATGCATTCAGATGAGGCTCTGAAGAGTGGAAGACAATAAGCTTGTTAAACAACGGTTATTAAGAAATTATCTGAAACGTCCACATCAATTTATTCATATCAATACAGAAAGTCATTCTTTAATATAACTAACGTAAATCAACTAAACCATGATCAAATCGGCTGGCCTAAGGCTATGCTAGCTCTAGTGCTAGTGCTAGTCAGTATTTCTCAACATTGAAGACCACATTTCCAATAAACCCCACTACATCCTGCCACACACGAGGCTGCTGCTGCTTATCTTCATGTCCTTCAACAGTGTATCTCGAAAAACTGAAAAACAAAAATTAACCAAACACAGCCAAACCATCAATTATCGTGAAAGACTTTGCAAGATAAACCTCCTGCAATAATTTCCCATGTTGAGCCATAAACAGTCCAGAAGGTTTTCCAACATAAAAGCTGACCAAGGCAACAACGTTCAATGTAAAAAAAAATACATTTAGAAACTGAATGATGTGATGGGTCACTTTGGTTTCTCAATCACTTATTAATTCCAAAATGCAACACATATGATCTCAAACTAATTGTTTTGCTTTTATGGCAAACGCTAGAGATGTGACTGTTTCATGGTTATTACTGAACCATCATTAATTATTGACAGGGGCTGAGCTGGTGTTAAATCTAAAATACCTCATTCCTTCATATTTATGAGACACACATTCTTCAAGTTATACTTTTAAAAGAAATACAGTATGCAAATGTTAGGTAATGTGAAAACTGGACAACTGAAGAACCTTTGGTGGCTGATCACTTGACTCTGTGCCTTGCTGCAGTTCAGGGTTGGCTGGTGATATGTCTTTATGACATCCTGACATGCTAGTAATCTGAGATCCCTCATGCAGCCTAAGGCCGAGGTCAGAAGACAGGTGTGTGTGTGTGTGTGTGTGTGTGTGTGTGTGTGTGTGTGTGTGTGTGTGTGTGTGTGTGTGTGTGCCTATAGAGGTGTACTTTGAACTGACATTCCTCCAGTTGAGGTCCAATTAACAGTGTGAAATAAACATTTCAAAAGCCTCACTTCACTAAAACAACTGTTCCCCCAACATACAGTCCCAGACAAAAGTCTTGTCACTTCTCGATTTTGTAGAAACAACAGCTCATAACCTGACTTTTAATTAATCCATTGGTTTTAGAAATGGCTCATATGAAAGCTAAAACCCTCCCAAATGATGTTTAATAAACTAAAATAAACTTTGCTTCACTGAAGAAATATTGATCATTTAATGAACACAGAAAGGTCAGATGTTGGCAGGACAAAAGTGTTGTCGCCTACAGTGTGAAATAACTGCGCCTAATGTGAAAATGTAACAAATAATTTACTTCAAATACAAAAATATGTTGCATAACATCAGTGAATTAAGTAGTGGTGCTGTGATATCCATATTTAATATCTTGTATGACTTCCATGAGCTTGAAGGACTGCATCCATGCGGTTTGACAATGATTCATATAATTTATTGATGAAGTCATCAGGAATAGCAAAGAAAGCAGTCTTACATGCCTCCCAGAGTTCATCAAGATTCTTTGGTTTGGTCTTCCATGCTTCCTCTTTCATTCTACCCCAGACATGGTCAATGATGTTCATGTCTGGTGACTGGGCTGGCCAGTCCTGGAGCACCTTGATCTTCTTCGCCTTGAGGAACTTTGATGTATTTATTTTTATTTTTATGTAATTATTTGTTAAATTTTCACATTACTCTCTGTAGGCAACAAGACTTTTGTCCTGCCAACATCTGACCTTTCTGTGTTCATTAAATGATCAATATTTCTTCAGTGAAGAACATTTATTTTAGTTTATTAAACATCATTTGGGAGGGTTTTAGCTTTCATATGAGCCATTTCTAAAACCAATGGATTAATTAAAAGTCAGGTTATAAGCTGCTGTTTCTACAAAATCGATAAGTGTCAAGACTTTTGTCCGGGACTGTACTTGAAATGACCCAGTTTTCTTCAAGCAAAGAAGAACACTTCACGATCAATTCATGTTAACCTCATCCCTCCCTCTCTCGCTCCATTACCAAAATGGTCCCAGTCCTCCTGCATGCTCTGGATCTCCAGCTGGTTGCGGCCCTCGGTGAAGATGGGTTTTGGGTTCTTCTCAAAGCCTCCTGACATAATGCCTTCCTGCCACTGCCGTGCATATATCCTGCCGTCCATATCGATCACCACTGGAGACAAGACACAGCGTCAGTTGTTAGATCACCTCCTCTGGGTTCATTTGTAGCCAACCTTTAACAACAACTCTGCTGTAACAATGGTGAACCTACTAAATAAATAGAGGGACTGGCTATAAAAAATACAATTAAATCACAAGCACAGGCAGTGCAGACTTCATCTAATGCAACTGGTTGTCAGCTCAGCAATTCATCTTCGAAGGAAAAAGGGAACATGCGGTGAGCTGCTTGTTGAAATGAGTTGCTGTATCAGCCATTTTGCCAGAATGACATCTTTACAATACAGACATCACATTTAACTGACAAAACAGTATAAGTGACTGAGTTAGAAATCCATTAGCAACTGTCCCTGCAGCAATATAAAATATGATTTTGCTGTGTGTTAGATGTGTGAGACCTGGCGTGGTGGGTGGAAGTGGGTCTTGGAGAGGTTTGGTGAGGATGTAGAAGTGTTCACAGCCATGAAGAGGAACCGAAACCTTCATCTCACCAGCCTGGCCCAGCTCGTAAGCCCACTAGAGCAGAGAGGAACCTCCGTTAAACTGGCAACTTGCTCCACTAACCTCATGAAAATAAAAGCTATAGAGCGTAACTTCTGTTGCCCCCATGAAGAATTCTGAGTAATTACAACCACACTGCCAGCGCTTACATGATCAGTGTTGGGAACGTTACTTTAAAAAAGTAATTAGTTATAGTTACTCACTACTTGTTCCAAAAAGTAACTGAGTTACTAACTGAATTACTTTATAATAGAAGTAACTAGTTACCAGGGAAAGTAATTATTTGCGTTAGCCTACTGTAAAAAAAAAAGTTGCTATATGTCAAAATTTGGATTTTTCTGAGCAGTTTTCACAAGTCAGTTGAAATGAGTAGAACAGACAGGTAGGCCTACTTGTAGGCTACATCACCTTCAATACTTATTGCACATCAACAGACAGCAAGAGGTTTATCCTGCACCTGCAGTATTTTGTTCTCAACTAAAGTAGTAGAGGAAACAGCTGAATGTACCGTGCTGATCTGCTATCACTGGATTCACTTCAGGCCAGGGGTGTCGGCTAAAACACCACTTCAGGCCAAAAACGTCAGATTATGAAGCATGAGACGATGAGAGGAGGAGTAAGGATTTATCCGCTCTTTATTTCCTTCTTTAACATGCACAGCAGCATACAGATCCCAGGAAAAGAACAATAGCAATATTCGGCTCGTGATGACACGCTAAACAGCTGTTGCAACCGGCGAATCGCGGCCGTTTAATAGCGTGCATAAATTATAATTTATAGAGATCGGGAAACTCAATGCATTTAGCCTACTCACAAGGGCGATGCAAACAAACTCAGGGAGAGCACGTTTCAACCGTGGATTGATAGGTGGTTACTGCGCCAACGTGCACGCTCGTCGCTCACACAACAGAGAGAGAAAGAAAAATAAACTTCACTAAACAGGCGCTCCGGCTGACTGACGTGACGGCGCTCGCTAACTGACAGTTATAATGTCATCCACACTGAATAAAACACCGGTCTCCTCACTAGCAGTTTGTGTAGTATGGAGCCAGGGGTGCGTTCGGATTACACAGTTTATTCAATCAATTCACAGTAACGCACCGCATTTAACGTTCAGTAACGATAACGGCGGTATAACGGCGGAAAAAGTAATTAGTTAGATTACCCCGTTACTGAAAAAAGAACGGCGTTACGTAACGCCGTTCTTTTAAACGGCGTTATTCCCAACACTGTACATGATGTAAGCCTTTGGTGATCGCACATGGATTTGATACCTCCTGCTGTACATCTAGGTTTTTTCAAAGCAGGAGAATCAACAACTGAAACATTTCTTTGGCGCTTCTTGGGATTTTCCTGAGTTCCTGCACCGGTGTCAGGGGCGACACCAGTAAATGCTGCCATACTGAGAGAGTTTTGTGGAGCTGACTGACAGTCATTTATATTAAAAAGTTGCGCACTATAGCTTTAATACACAACTCATTCCTTGTTTATCAAATCTGGAATAAAGAATACATTTCTAAATGCATACAAAGGTCCCCCCCCCTCGTTATTTCCCTGATGGGAATTACCAATGGGGCATGTTGATGCTTCCCCCATTTGTATCCCGCAACCCCACTCCGAACTTTACCTGTCCAGCACAGCTGACGAAATATTCACATTCGATTGACCCACGGTCGGTCTCCACCCCCGTCACTTGACCCTTCTCTACTACAACCTGCTGGACGGTGGTTCGCTCCAGGATCTGAACACCTGGATGAGATGAGGAAGGCAAGGAGATGGAGGAGGAGGAAAAAAAAGGAGAAAGAGTTAGAATCACAGTTAGAATCGAAGCAATGCTTGTTAAACTCTTTTCTATGATGGTCCATTGATGTTTAGTTCTATCAAAGGCAAGTTGTGAGTTTGAGTGTCTTACCTTGTCCAGCAGCAGCCACAGCCAGGGCGTGGTTAATATCGGGCGGAGACACCACCGCGTCTCCAGGGAGATGCAGCGCCCCAACCAGGTCATGAATGTTGACCAGAGGGTGGAGTTTGGCTATCTCTTTAGGCTTAATGATGTTACAGCTGATCCCCAGCACCCTAAGAAAAGTGAAAAATAGAAAGATGAAAGTCTAACACTAATACAGACAGTATGCTTAATATAAGAGGCCCTGCAAATCTGACCTAAACAGTTCAGAGATGTGGCCGGTGTTATGTCAGCTTATAAAATATCATTTGAAATTCAACAGATGTCATTTTTTTGACCTTTTGATAGAAGATAAGGGAGCTGAGTGCAAGTGTGATTTTTCTACTAGCATTAAAATGTTCTAATC
Organism: Ammodytes dubius; assembly: GCA_026122265.1. Taxonomy (NCBI): domain Eukaryota; kingdom Metazoa; phylum Chordata; class Actinopteri; order Uranoscopiformes; family Ammodytidae; genus Ammodytes; species Ammodytes dubius. Next base: position 9,442,639 of record CM047505.1, read on the forward strand.
AAAGAATAAACGTAGTCTGTTGAGGTGTTTTCGAGCAAAGAACTTGCAGCCTCATGTTTATGTCCTGATGTGACCACGTCAGGGTCATTAACTCAGTTGAAATCAAGAATGTGTCGCTGGACTTAAAACGTTGTTTTTCACTCAAAGTCCTTGTGCGACTCAAAGTAGTAGATGCTGCCAAAGGTTTTGCGGTGTCTTACTTTAGTCGGGATGCCAGGCGCTTCAGCGAGATGAAACGGTCCTGATTTTGGGCCAGACACAGAGACCCCGTATTCACATACCCTGACACAAATAAACAAACACACAAAACCACATATTATGTGAATCAACAGTTCTCAAACTACTAAAAGCTCTCCCCATTCAAATAAGGCCAAAAGTATACATAACATTCTAAACATTTGATCTGCATTACTGTAAAACTACTTCACAAAGTTGGGAATCTGTAGTGATTGCTTTCTTCCTTGTAGAAAAGCAGGATGCACTGAACACCTTTTTATCAAGAACAGGTAGATACAGTATAAATAACAGATAGTCATATGCCTCGATTAAATGTTTAAGGTAATTCATTAGCAGTAACAATAATAATAGTCATATAGTATGCGTGTAATTAAATACAAGTATGAGTTACCAAGTGGCTTACCTGTTTTGACCCCAGTCTCCTCCTCAAGTTGCTTGTAAAGACTATTGGAGTAGCTTGCCATTTGACACTCAATGGCAATAGGCTTGGCCACGCTGACAATGCCAGCACACAGTCTGGTTGTTCCTGCACCAAGTCTGCCAACAGAGAGACACACACACACACACACACAACACAGTCAACACACACACACACACACACACACACACACACACACACACACACACACACACACACACACACACACACACACACACACACACACACACACACACACACACACACACACACACCCCACACACACACACACACACACACACACACACACACACACACACACACAACACCACACACACACACACCACACACACACACACACAGGGGTGTCACAAATAAAGTGCTGAGCTAGGGGATTCAGTGCCCCTAATGAAAATTCCAAAATTCCCAACTAATGAAAACCAAAGACATGTACTGTATATTACCTGCCCTGCTCCAGCAGCACTATGTCAGTCCAGCCCAGTTTGGCGAGGTGGTAGGCTACTGATGTTCCTACAACGCCTCCTCCACAGATCACCACGCGGGCCTGGCTGGGCAGTGGCAGCAGCTGGGACTGGGAGTCTCCAGTGACCGCCCTGCATTGGCTCCTGCCCGCTAGTGTGTACGTTTTATGGGGAACCAGCAGCCTGGGGAGCAGGACAGGGGACAGAGCCCTGGTGCTCCGCACACAGCTGCACATGGCTGTGCTTTCTGCAACCAGAAACACACGAACAAGGGTTACTATACAACTTCTACTAAGTTCACATGAGGACACAGTGCTCTTCTTAATTCAGCTGTAGTTTTTAGGAAACCACGAATGCTTTTGAGTTGTTGAACCTAGCTCAAATAACGCAGCTTGACATTGAGGTTAAATTTTTTACACTTTGCAACGGACACGGAAGCCAGCAAGGTTAACTTACAATAGTCCTTCAGCTGTCAGAGATATGTTCGCTTACAAACCTATGTTGGCTCTGAACTGAAGCATCGCTGCACTTACTCATTTGGCAGCATAGTTAGCTTTAGCTTACAGTACGTTTGCACCTTTGTAAACTATCCTGGCACTTTATCTCAGAGGTAAAGAGCGTTAGCTGACCAGTACATTGGAAACTATTCGTTAAGGTACCTTGACATTTAGTATTCGAGCTTCAAGGGGCGTTAATGGTAGCTAGCGTGCCTAGCTAAGGAACTGAGCTCGAAGTGCTACGTAGAGCATGTTGATATCTGACTCGAGTAGCTAAACGTCAACCAACTACGTTCCCTATCTTTTCCTCGTTATTTATAACGAGACAAAACTCACCGAATTAGCTGAGTCCAGCTGTTGTGATATGTAAAGGACAGAAGTGGGTACCAGCGACTCAATGATATGAAAGGCTTGTTTGGGTACAGCTGCCAGTTCCAATGTCAAACAAACTTCAATCACAACGGACACTTCCGGTCTAAACCTTCAAAATAAAATACTGACTGTATTGCAGTAATAAGTCACCAAACAGCCAATACACTTGTTATTCATTATCTGGCCTTTTAGCAATTAGAAATAATCCATTGTTGACTAGGTCAATTTAAATTGAATAAGTTAAGGTCCTATATTTAGGAGAGTTGAAAATAATATGTTAGCGCTTAGCCTAGGCCTATTCATAACACATTGGCCTATAGGCCTAAGTAGGCCTATTAATCAGATGTATTTACTTTTGAACCTTTTACCCACTTACATCACATTTCTTCTGTCTTGCACTGTATGCCTAATATATAAGCCTCATATAACATTACACCAGCCAGAGAGGTATAGCCTCAACAAGGTCAAACTGAGCTTCATCAATACAGTCCTCATATCAAAGAACTATTTCAAAGAAAATGTGACATGTGGTTTTAACACACACTTCGAAAGAACAGTGTCAGCAACACTAGGCTGGGAATAGCATGCAATGTATACTATTTGTAACACAGTAGCCTATGTGCAGCTTGGCGTGCACAGGATTGATCACTGAGGGGCGCCAGAGACCGCTGCCACTGGAGTTTGTGTCTGTGTTGTCTTCTTGACCATACAATTGTTGCATTGTTTCCATCTTCTGCCCTGAATAAGTGGATCTGAGCTGGTTTTGTTTATATTAATTAATGAATATTTTAGATTTAACTTAACATGCCACACAATAATGCTAGTTCTGATGTCAGGGGAAAGATGCAACAAATATTGACGCAGATTTGAATACGTCATGGCATATCCCATGGGTTATAAATACATATGTTTTATGCTACGCTTTTCTAGTACGGTAAAATAAAGGTCAAAAGGTAAATACTGGCTTCATTAATGAAACATTTAAAGGTGAAGTGAGCGATATGTTACTATACGTGTTCATACAGTGATCACGTATATAGTGTGCACGCTTCATAACACAAGTCTCTCAGTCACACGCTCTGCATGTAATCAGCAAATAAACTATTTGGGTATCCCACGACCTGATATCCAATCAGAAGAGAGAACGCTACAAACCTGCACGTCTCACTGCCGGTGCACGCGCAGAGAGCGACAGAAGGGTGAATGTTTATGCGCCTACAATGGCGGAGCAGATAAAAATCCTTCCCAATGTCTGTTTTGATGGTTTTTATCATGTTTTATCGCACTTACGGATCTAAGATGATTTTAGATGACTCGCTGCTTGAAAACCGCAGTGCACTTACTATATGTGGTGACATAGGGACGAGGGAGGGGACTGCTTACTGCAGTCACTGACAGGAAGTTAGCAAAAAGTACCATTTTGCTTACTTAACCTTTAACAATGCTTTGTAGATGCAGTTACAATATGTTAATTGCAACACATTTGGTGTCATTGGGCTTAAGTTCGTCAGGTGGAAACCCTTTCTTTTGACTGTTTGACCTCTAACCTACTGCAATAGAAAAGCTTCTCAATATTCAAAAGTGCAATCTAAAATTTGGATCAGAAGAATACTCATTATTAAATAATTGTTAAGATCTATGCTTATGACAAAGTGAGAAACCCATACGGATGAATTAATGGATGGCCAACATGTATCACTGCTCTCTTACCTAATAGAAAAGACAAACTTCACCCAAAGAAAAATAGTAGTTCCAAAAACGTAAAACACCTCAGACAACAATTGGTTGCTGCATGACAAGCCACAAAGGAAATAGTAAACTATCTTTATTGACATGTTTAAATTCAGCTATTTACATTTACAAACATCTGACAGCATTCAAGTTTGAAAGAGAAACAAAATACAAAAAAAATATTGTTTGTGCATATTAAAATCTGGCGCCTGGACATAAGAGCAGGTCATAGTGAATGTATATGCATGAAGATAATGCTGTGTTAATTTGTACTTTGCTATGTTGCGCCAGATCCCAGGAGAGATCTTTTCAATAAACAAGCCTTAATATAGGCCTGTCTCAGGTGTGTGTTTGCACAGAGATAAATCAATGACTTTTAGCTGGGTTTTTGCAAGTTTTTAATTTATTTACCACAAATCACATACAGTTTACTTTACATTACTGTTGGCAATACCCTAACCATAATACCAAAACATAAAACAATGGCACTGTCCTTTAAAAGAGACTGAGTTATGCAAGTTGCCACAAGATGGTAGTATAATAAAGAGAGTGGCCCTGTTAGACTTGATGACAGAGGTTCTTACACATGTTCAACAGTAGGACCCCCCCAAAGCTAGAGGCAAGAAGATTTAGCACTTTTACATATGACCCAGCACAGAAATAAAAATGTGAAGTATATTGTTCAACACAGGGGACCATAAAAGCAATAATTATGGTTAATCTAGTGTGAAATCCAGACTCGCAGCTAGCAAATTTAAAGTTGCTCTGCAGCTTACTTTGGGCACAAACTATTGGAGCTCATCAACTATGTCCAAAGATTCCGAGTCACCGATCAAATGGTACTTTCTGTTATGGGCGGGTGTAGCCGAAATGACGACAGTGCTGCGCATGCACCGTCAAAGTCTCTATAGTAAACAACAAAGATGGCAGCGGATACGTACTTGTGTTTGAAATGGCTTTGGCCTCGACACTTGACGATGTGGACTTGGGCGTTTTCTTAAAAAAATTAACAGAAGACAGCAATCAAATATTTAATTAGCAAGAAAGACGTATTTGCTATTTTGCCGACTGGATACAGCAAAAGTTGAATTTACCAGTTAGTCCGCTGGTAGCTAATGGAATGGGGCTGAATACTCCTTGTTCATTGCTCTGATTGGTCGTAGTGCTATCCAATCGCGTGCATGGGTATTTTGAAATGCATGCGTTGGTGCCGGTGTTGTGCCGAATTCCCACTCCCCCGCAGGATCGCACTCCCCTCTATGAAAAACAGTGTTGCCAAAATCCGCCAAAATCCTACTCCCCTTCTAACTTTTACATTTATGCAACTAGTGTCAAAAGCTTTTTATGGCACACTCTACAGGGCATGAGGAGCCACTAAAATCATTTGGGGGGATGTCAGATCTTATAGTCCCAAGATATGAGGGGGGGGAGGATTTCGGCAGGTATGAAAAAATGAGTTGGGAAAGTCTACTTGCTCATCACCAGACTCTAAATCATTTTAGATGAGGGTCTGGATTTCCAGGCTAGCAGATTGTATTAAACAGTAAAATAAAGTTAGTTGCAATTTTTGCTTCGAATGACCAATTCAAATTCAAAGGTCAAATAACTAAAACAGTAAAAAGTAATTTTTTGGTACTGTTTGATAAATATCTGAGATCTAATAGGTCAACTTTGGTGACACCAGTTTGAGTTTGACATGTTTGGTGACTTAAATATAAAACAAGATCAGTGAAAATACATCAGGAAATAGTTTTATGTTGTTGCTTAGGTGTTTTCTGCTAAACTTCGTTCTGTTGGGTGAGGTCCTCTGACATGTTAAACTCGGTGGCCCGAGTGCTCAGATACTGCTTCAGGAACTCGCTGAAACGTTTTTGGTTGTTCCATTTGCGGGCAGACTTCCGAATGCCGACAAAGCCCCCGTACCTCTTCTGGTAAGATCTTCCCGGCGGAGACATCAGCTTCCTGTAACCATGCCTCCCTTTGACGAAGCCACCAAACCTCTTAGAGACACCCAGTCCTAGATCATCCTGTCCCCTTGCTGCTACGTCAGCAGGCCCTTCTTCCTGTCCTGCCTCGTCCTCGTACTCATCCTCAAGGGAAAGGGTATTCTGGGAATTGTAGGCAGTGTTCAGCTTGCTGCCCTTGCCACCCAGATCCCTCTCGTCCAGCCCAAGTGCCCGGGTCACATGATCGAACCTCTGCAATGCAAGGGGAAGCAATAGACCTCCCAGCACCTGGTCCTCTTCCACAGGAAACAGAGCTTCAGCCTCTTCCTCAGATCTTTTCTGAACCGTCCCACCAAGGGAGGAAATTGGAGACGACAGAACCTTACGACAGAAGTCCCGGTGGAAGGCTGGGGAGACGTTGGCTTCACACTCAGAGAGACACACCTGACGGACACAAAGACAAGAGGTGATATTCATTTACCATCTAAAGTCAGTTCAGGTCAATTTGTTAACAATACTAGAACTTTTAGTCTGGCGGTTATATGCCTCCGTGAAGCATGCAATTGTCGAACAGTTAAAGTACAGTGGTGGTAATGCTTAATAGAAGGTAAAGCTCCTAAGAGGCTGCCATATGGTACAGGGTCACTGCGATTTCACGATATAAAAGGTTGCAGTAACCGTTGACCTTTGTACTCAAAAATCTATTCAGTTCATCTTTTGAGTCGAGTTCTGTGTGAAAGTGTGACAAATTTGATGAAAATCCCTCAAAGTGCTCTTGAGATATTGCGTTCACAATACATTACGTCACAGTGACTTTGACCTTTGACCTCCAAAATGTAATCAGTTTATCCTCTAATGTCTAATCAAAGCATTTTTTAGATATTAGGTTCATGAGATATTGGGTTCACAAGAATGGACTGTATGGACGGACAAATGTACGTATGTAAAAAGGGGTGGACAAAATGAGGGACAACCCAAAACATCATCATTCTTAACAAGCACATATTGTGTTATGACTATTAAGATTAACAAATGCAGAGCAGGCCCTGGTACACCCAAATTGATATGATGTTATTTAATTGTGTTATCAATTACTGTCACTTGGGTTTCCAGTTTGATTGTCTACCATTATATCCACTTCACTGGTTCAATGAGTTCAAATCATTATTTACGACCTCCATGAAGCAGACTAATCATGGTAGCTAATGTCCCTTATTGATTTAACAGTAAACACCTTTCAGCTTGGATGGATGGACAGACAGGAGATAATCTATATTGACAAAATCAAAAGAATTCAAGGATTCTAAAACTGAGCAGTAAGTCAGTACTTAAGACAACTGTCTTTAAGCAAACCTATGTCTTACAATACAATGAAAATCCAATTCAATACGCTCACTTGAGGTTCCTTAAAGGTCCCATATTATGCTAAATGCACTTTTAAAATGTGTTCCAACATATCCATGCGTCCACGGTGTGCCTAGAGACTGCCAAAATATTAAAGAAAATAACAATCTCTCCTTTTCTCACTCTCCCCTTTTCTGAAACCCCCACCCCTCCCCCCAAAAACACTCCAGTCAGAATTATCCCCTTTTCTGACCTCACAAACCGTAAAGCCAGAAGCTTCCACTGTGCAGCCCACGCCCCTATTTCTTATTGGTCCACGGCCCTGACAGACAGAGGGCGAGGCGTATCTGGCTTCGCTTCCGGACAGGGGGCGGGGAGAGCTCAAAGATTGTATATTTACGAGGGGACCTGCAACTCTTTTTTAAAAAATAGGCCATTGTGAGATTAGCTGAACATCAGCATAGTACAATAAATTATCTGAAAGTTTTTTTCAGCAAACAATTAAAGAAAAACGTATTAGGGACCACTAAGACCATATAATATGGTGTATAATAGAACCGAAAAGTGTATAATATGGGAGCTTTAAAATACCCTAAGTGCCCAACGCGAACATTTCAAAGTTCAAGACGTGCACTTAAATGTCTCCCTGCCAAAATGTCTGTCATTATGAGCAAGAGGAGAAACACGCATCTATCCCCAGGATTCAATTAGCCACAACAAATTAAAACTCAAATGTGAAAAGGGTAATTTGATGAGTCAGAGACAGTGAAGGGAAGGAAGACAGGGTGAATGGAATGAATGGTGGGGTCAGGGCTTTCCACGTATTTCATCCCCAAATAAAAGAGGCCCATGGAGAGAGGTTTAGTTTGTTTGGGTTTGTATGTTTGTGCAGTCCATTTCAATGTATTTACTTATTTCTGGATGTAAGATTTGCTAATTAATACTTCAGATCAGAGTGATTTGTTTATTAACTTTACTTGTATCAAGTGTGTGTGTGTGTGTGTGTGTGTGTGTGTGTGTGTGTGTGTGTGTGTGTTGTGTGTGTGTGTGTGTGTGTGTGTGTGTGTGTGTGTGTGTGTGTGTGTGTGTGTGTGTGTGTGTGTGTGTGTGTGTGTGTGTGTGTGTGTGTGTTTAGTTGACTCCTCACCATGGTGTTGAAACTGAGCTGTTTTGGGAGGATGTTGCTGCAGGCCACGCAGTCTGCCTGACAGTCACTCTGTCCAGGATCACACAGACAGAGCAGAAGCAGAGCCACTACAGTCTTCATGGTCGCACCGTCTGCTGCACCAACACGGGACAAAGTACATACACATGTTCATACATACAATTCTACTCGTACTATTTCTCTTTGCTCCTTGTCTGACTCTTGTTGTCTCAGCTTTACCTAGGATATACTGTATTATGTCCCATACTAAGTTTTCTAAAATGTCTACTTGGCCTGGGTTTTCAAAATGGTGTTAGTGTCCGGTTGTGTGTGGCAAACCGCATTAAAAAAAGGATAGGGTAATGAAAATTTCCCAAGGCCTTAGGGGACAGAGAAGACAGCAGATATAAAATGTGACGAAAGAAAGACTTTAGAAAAGAAAATAGCTTGACCTCATTCTGGTAGCCTGGGCAGCCCTGGTGTCTGGTGAGTCTGACGTCAAACACAACCAGGGTTTTTGTCACATTAAACTCGTTAGGTCCTTTAATTGACGCCTCAATTAATGCCTCTGGCAATGAACTGAGTCACACGTTTGAAAAATTCATGCACAAGTCATCCGCAACATTCAGACACAACATTACACAGCAAACACACACACACACAGCCACTATAAAGTGCATTAATAAACACACTCAAATACTTCTTTACACACACTTCTACCTGCTCTTTCAGTTGTAGGTGTTCATTATTCATTTATGTGGCAGAAAGTAAAACAATATAATTACTTAGAAATCTGGAAGCTAGTAATTAAAAACTGATTAAGTGTAATTGGATACAGTTCATTTCGATCTCAAACCACCAACAACGGCTTCTCTGAAAAAGTTAATCAAACATTATCTTAATGAATCAGTTTTCTGAGTGTGTGGCAAGTATTCTCTTCAGTCTGAAGATGGTGGACTAATCAGTGAAGAACAAAGGAGTGGTCATTTTGGGCAGGAATATTGTAGGACAGCTAAGGGCGGGACACGTTTGTCAGATGGCACAGCTGTAGACAACAGCTTGGGTGTGTCCATTTGGCCAAATGGGGTTGCGTTCCGAATCGCATACTTTCTTTTTTCTATTCTACATGCTACATCCGACGATAAAAATAATCTAGTTAGGATGCAGTAGGCACACTATTGGGACATAGGCCTACTTTACTCTCTTATTTCATCATAACATTGCGCCTTGAACTTGCCTCTTGCTTTTATATCCGTCGCATCCCCGTTTGTTTCGGAGGCTTCGTCGAAGTGACGTCACTTCACGTGCTCACTGGATTGTGGGTCGCCCAAATAGGATGCAGTTTTCAACACTAACAATCTTGGCCGCATGAAGTAGGACATCCGGGTACTTCTAACTAGGGATGGGTATCATTTGAATTTTGACCAATTCCGGTTCCAATTCCGATTCTGACTATCGATTCCGGTTCTTAACGGTTCCCAATTCCGATTCCAATAAGATAAAAGAAAGGGGTCAAATGTTTATGTAAAAAACATTTATTTATCGTTTTTTCTCTCTCAATCTTGTTCTTATAAACAGGCTACATAAAATAAATGAAACCCACAATCACAACTCCTCTCAGAGCTTTTGGAAACATAACCAATGGGAAATATTGTCTTTAATCAGGCTCTTTAATAAGTCATATTTAGATAATCAGAGGGGGAATCTCTGATATTCTACCTGAAATCAACATAGTGGCTTCGTTTCTTCTTTCTATTATTCTATAACTATTCACGTAGACTGCTATATTTACAAACTGAGGCAGCTCACGAGGCAGTGATCACGGTGCGTTCTGTCTGCTGTCTGCAGCAGCAGGCTGGGGGCTGCTACTGGCCGTGTGAGAGTAGCCTACTCCCGACAGCACCAGCCGCGATACAGACGTTGTTGCTTGTGCTTTATATACAGTCTACGGGCCGGTGTAGTAAGTCGCGTTGCTGTGCCGCTGTGCACCGCTTAGGTTATGAGCACGGCAGCCTGCCCGAGTCTAGCTCTAGTGTGAGGAGGAGACGGCACGGCAGCGCTCGCTAACTCGGCTCTCAGGCGCTCGTTTGTAATGCGACCGCGCGGCCTGATATGTGAGATGCTTTTGCGGAAACAGTTATTCCTCAAAGCCAAGGACCAGTAAAAGTAGCAGGATTTATCCCTGGTCGCCTGCTTTGACCATTTCATTCGCTCAGGTTACAGCAATCTTTCTGAATAGGTCCATGACAGCAATGCTGTTGTATGCTAACCGTTAGCTATAATCCACATGTGTCAAACTCAAGGCCCGCGGGCCACGTTTTGATCTGGCCCGCGAATCAATTCGGCCGATTTGAATCAATTCTGAAAAAAAAATAAAATCTTCTTCATGGAGCCTGTGCCATATCCGCACGTCGCATACGCTCCCAACTGTTATAGGAAACTTACGTGGCTTACAGCTAGGAATGTCTGCTGAAAGTTCTACAGCTCATTTTAAGCCATTAATTGATGAACTTGCATCTAAGAAGAGCTGTCAGTTTTCTGAGGGCTGTAAATAGGCCAATATATGTGGCCAAATAGCATGCTAATATTGATGATTGATTGTGTCAAGTGTCTAAAGGCCAGGACACACCAGCCCGAAAATCGCCGTCGTTGAGTCGATAGGGGGTCGGGAGACGAATCTGTTTGGTGTGTGCCGTGACGTCGGCAGACGTAGAGGTCGTCGGGCTTGTTTTGAGCCGATTGAACATGTTCAATCGGCAGCCGACCGTCTTTCATTTGGAGCAATTTGATTGGTGGAGGGCTAGCGAATCAGTGAAGCCCGGAAGTGAGGCGGGTAGCACAAACAGCTAACAACAGCTAGCCATCGTTTTAATGTGTTTGTTCGTTTCGTTTTGAGAGTACTCACATGCATCAACCCTTGTTGACTGCTCGACACCATGCTCGACACTCTCTGCTAAAAATTGTGCTCTTATGGTCCATAAATATAAATACGTATTTCTATCTATGTTTATGCTCTAGAGAGCTGTCCCATCATTTCCGGCTTTCGTATTTTTTCGGGCCACAATACAGATTAGCGCCGCCTGCTGTTATGGAGACATTACGTCCCGCGCAAGCAACAGAGCGTACGGAAAGTCAGCAGTCAGTTTGGTGTGTTCTCTGGCCGCGACGGGAAGCCTGGAGCTTCCTGAAACGGCCGACTCCATTTTTTGCGTAGTCGGAACAAGTAGAAACAAGTCGGACTGGTGTGTCCTGGCCTTAAGGCAGTGGTGTCAAACATCCGGCCCGCGACTTGTAGAGCACACATTTCTGAGCATTTAAAAAAAAAAAGTAAGTTAAATTAAAATTAAATTAAATTGGGAAAAATGTATTCCAAAACAACAAATAACCTCTGTATTTAAAAATAAATCAAAACAGTAGAAGTTGCACTTTTATTTAATTGTATTTTGTACTGTCTGCGTGTTTGCACAAAATGTGTCCCTGTACATATAGTAAACAAAATTGGACAACTGTAAGGTCAGTGCCTGTTGTATTTGTGTATTCAAATAAACAGTTGTTTATTTCATTAGTGCGTATTGGCATCTTTGAGCAAAATACCCCCAAAATTTTTGCTGCGGCGTTCCACGCCGCACCTCCTATTCCCATGGCCAGCAGCAACCTTTACTAAGACATTTCCTGTGGGGTACAGAGATCCCTTGTGATCCGTGATAATGTAGGTTACATGTAGGCTGAGTTATAAAGCATATAACTGAAAAACAAAGCTAAAGATTTGGATTTGACATATGTACGTTATTTTGCCATTATTTTACTGGTCCGGCCCACTTGAGATCAGAGAGGCTGTATGTGGCCCTCGAACCAAAATGAGTTTGACACCCCTGCTAATCAAAACACAGACATGCCTGCGCGGTGATGTCGCACGACGTGGGCACGTCAGTTTGCGCATGCGCAGGAATCGATCAAAAGAATAGAAATTTTCATTCCTTTCTCCTTTGGAATTGAAAGTTTGGAACCGGTTCTAAATTTAGCACCGGTTCCGATGCCCATCCCTACTTCTAACCATCCTAAATCTGGCCACAAGAATCGGGACATCCTAAATCTTTTTTCTACTATATAGTGGAAAGTATGCGATTCGGAACGCAACCTGCATCTCGTTCTCCATCCTCCTGTCACCGACTTGGCTTCGAAAAATGAGCCACCATCATTCAGGAAGATGCATGAAGGAGGTTTCACATCTACTCTCTGTTATTTATCCACAGGGGTGTGGCCAGCCAAAGGGTGCATATCTGTTTAGAAATGAGTGAAGAAAATAAAAGTGGAATACATGTTTAATATTATACTGCAATCCATCATGCATAACCATCTTAGTTTAGCATGTTAGCACACTAACATTTGCTAATTGAAATGCAGAGTACAGTTGAGGCTGATGAAAGTGATATAAGTAGTAGTAGTAGTTATAAGTATTTGCTTAACAAAGTATTGGAAAAATAAAATATTTTAAAGATGGTGCTACATGATAGGTAGACAGATCACCAAAGTTCCAACAATTTATCCTAGAAATCACATATTTGAAACCTGCAGTAGTGCTAGAGTAAAGGTCAGGGGATCACGAAAGTCATTAAGATACATAATCCTTGATCTTGTCTCTAACCAAAATTAATCGAAATCCATCCAATAGTTGTTTAGATGTTTCAGTCCGCACCAAAGTGGTGAACTAACTCACCAACCGAGAAAAAGAAATATAATTTAAAAGTAATTAGGCTTATGGCCTACCAAAGGCAGGGCAGGAAAATTCAACAACAAAAAATTCACTATAACCATAACTTTGTGAAACCTTAATGAACATGCAACACAACATATTTTTGACAGCTGTCATTGGAGGTTATAGGAGCAGTCTAAATTCCACTTGAAGGTGAATGCAGGCAAAAGTCAGCTATTGTGGCCAAGTGTAGTCCACACTATTTCTTTACTGCTGCAAACAATTCCTATGTGATCCCTTATGGAGAACATACCAACACAGGATGCACAAAGCCAGGCTGCAGTCACTCTATAGCCTCACTCAGGATATGTGTACGCAGTTTAGTCTTTATCTGTTTGTCCGTCCTATACTTGTCTACAAACGTTTTGTTAAGAGCTAAGTAAAAATGAATTGGACTTCTCCAAGACTGATGTTTTTATGCGTTCCTATGCTGGCGTCTACCAGGTTCTCTCGTGGGGCCCTAAAGCCCAATTACTCTGCTTTTAATTAACTGATTAACCACTAAATAAACCAGTTAATTAAGTCATTACTGTTCGGTGCTGCTCTGAAGCGCTGCTAAAGGAGGTCTTACAGTCAGGTGATGAATAAAAACCAAGTTTCATTTTAAAGGAACCACATAATCTGTGTTTGCCTTTTAACCTGTTTTGCAACCTAAAATAAACATCTAATCCAAGTCGCAATTCTAGGTAACTAAAGGAGGAGGGAATGCCATAAACCTAGGCTCTGTGATCTCCTTTGAAAATAGCCACATATGTAAGTTCTTCAAGCTCTGCCTGGTTAAAAGCCAGAACAACATTTTGACCATCTTTAAATTGATGATTAAAAAGCTAAGTCACCCTTGAAAAAGTACTGCTGGAATTAAAGACATGTTCAATGGTTCCGGTCTGATTCATAGTCTCGTCATCTGACAACTCACAACTTATTCTGAGTACAAAATTGTCACAATGTGATGTCAACTGCTTCCGCCATCACTTTTCCTCCATTATTGCTATTTTCTCATCAAGAGCCTGAAGTACAAGATAAATTGCTCCCAGCACGAAGAGCGACTTAAAGCCGGATTATTCACGCGTGGTTGAACGGAGGAGCAGTGTGCATTGGTCTTCTCTAAAAATAAAATTTAAGCCGAACTGCAGATTATTATTTATAATTTAAATGTAATAACCACAATATTCACCTCAGGTCACCATGTACCTCTGCTGTAACTTTCCTTAACCTTGTTGTTAGTTTCTATCAAATCAAATGACAGTCCAGATATTAAATCAGCAAAAAAAAATTAAATAGCCTTCTCTTTTATGGAAATATTCAGTACCGAATGAAAGATACTCAGTACCATATAACCGCTTCCTTCGACAGGCAGGTTTTACCACTTTGTATTCTGTGCTATTGTGTTTGCATCAGATTGTATGTTGGGCGTTTCCATGACTCAAGTAGGATCCAATTATTAAGTTAATTTAAATATTTATAGTTCTAACTAGTATCAATATACAAAAAAATATATTGTTATAATCATGTGACTGATCCCTTGTACACATTTAACAGATACAGTACATTAAGGCAATGAATTAGTAATCATCATTAATGATTTAAAGATTGTCGTAAGTACAAACATATTATTCCTTATGCACAGCATAATGACCTAATGAAGTGCAGCTATACTAGCCCGGTTCTACCAGATCATCCATCTTCATCACATTTGTACAGAAGGTCTGGGATCACTCAATTGACAAACATTAACTCACTTGAAGGCGGGTGTCTGTTGAAGTTTAAAACTATTGGATCTGCCCATGGACACTCTGGATCTGCCAACCAATCGCATACCATTTGGTGCTCCGGCTTCTGACTACAACTGAAACTGGTGCACGTCATTGTTCTCAGCCACTTCTTCTGTTCGCTGACTGGACAGCCAAAAATCTGGCTGATAAAACCAAGCCCCAACCACAGGGAGTTCTACCAGCATCCAATGCATAAGTACGTGACAAACATTGCAGTAGCACTGGGTTGCCACTACGAGGTGGTACCAAAAGTGAGCAATTTTGTGTTGACTCACAGGCCATTTTCACAGTCTTATCCAACCTTTTTACGGCTGGTCCAAAAAACCATTCTACTCTGTATGTTTAGGTCATATCTCCATGACAACTAGCCTGGTGCTACCAGACCATCGTACTTCATTCATTTGTACAGAAGGTCTGGAAGTGCTGTAATTGGCAAACGTTTACTCACTTGGAGGCGGGTGTCTGTTGAAGTTTTAAAATGATTGGATCTGCCCACTCCCTCTGTTCGCTGATTGGACGGCTGTAGATTCTCCGGAGAATCTGAGAAATGCGCTGTACACCCAGACTGACTACTGAAGGGAAAATTAAATTTGGCCGGAAGTAGGCGGGCGGGCGGAGCCAGGCTACATGACAACACTGAGGGAGGGAGAATTTTTTTTCTAGCAGGCTGGTTTTACTTCTTTTAGAGGTTAAAATGTATGAATAATTAGGGGCACAATCTCTTGAGTGACAGCTCAATGGGCGTATCTCCCTCCCCCCGACGTCACATCAATGCCCTTTTTCGGCAAGAGGAGTGAGGCGGAGTAAAAATCTCACAAGATGGCGACGGGCATATGCCAGGAGAATTGGATGCAGTGTAGGAATAACTGAGGTCAGCCCGGATGCTACATCCATTTTATATACTATCTATGGATAAAACCTGTGAATATGCCGCAGACCCAGACTGACTACTGAAGGGAAATGAAAATTGAGTGGAAGTAGGTAGGTGGGCGGTGCCAGGCTACAGCTATACATGTGTTTGCTTTAAATTACACTGAAGAACAATCATGTCCAACCTGTTAAGGAGAGAGGACCAACTAGCATCATTAAGGAAAGAAAATGAAGCAGTAAAGAGTGTATGTAAATGTTGTTGGCTTTGTGAGTTGATGAGTCAAATTGACAGCTAATTAAGTGTTATTTAGTCTTCAGCCTGGAGCCACAACGTTATCTGTCAGAGAAGTCACTGATTGACAGCTTGTCTCTGGCCCACTCAAACTACATTGTGCTGCGTTTTCTTACATATTTAAAGTTAACCGGAAATGTGGCCATCAGGGCCGCCGCTCCCTATACGCAGGGTACGCAGAGTGCGTAGGGCACCAAGTTCCTGGGGGGCCCCCAAAAATGTTTATATATTTATATATAATTTTTTATATATTTTTTTTTTTTTAATGAAAAAGGAAAAATATATGATCCGGGGGCCCCCCAACATTGAGGTTTTTTTAAAAACTTCATGATGATCATTACATTACAAAAAATATATAAATTAGTTATGAACAGGCCCATTGTTGTTTTGTCTTAATTGTGCATCCTATCCAGGGGTGGATTACTGCACAGGCATACCAGGCACAGGCCCAGGGGCCCAAGGGCTCAGGGGGGCCCTTAGCCAGAGATACTGATAGTAACTTTTCATGTTGCATAGTCAAAGAGCTCTGTCACTGATGTCAATAACAGGGTCAATAACAGGGTCCAAAAAGGAATAGCCTAAATATAAGTATACTCATCAGAAGGTAACAAGATAGAAATCATCATGGGCCGCTCAACTAGTAGGGGAGAAATACAAAGGCAAGTTAAAAACAACAGCATTACTAGCTCTGTGTAAGGGGCTCCATGAGGGGCCTTGAAGGCCCCCTCACACATACACAAATAAGCTTTCTATGTGTGAATTCTAAATTGTTGATAAAAAGTAGCTATCCACCCTTTATCTGTTCAAATGGGCCCCTCCATCATAGAACATGGATCTGCAGACCAATCTACTGTACTGTTTTTTACAGTTGCAGAGTAAGGAGTGCTGCCTGTTTAAGAAAAATCTGAAAAATAATGTTCCTTCTGCATCTCAGGAGTTGATATAGCCTCTAAAATTTCCTCTCAAAGTGCACCAGATTGATGCATTTTACTTTAAAAAGGTAAAAAAAAAAATCCGGGGGGGCATGCCCCCGAACCCCCAACAGGGTCCCTCCAACAATATCCCAAAATGCTATGGGAAACACTGACTTCCTTAATATGTTTTTGCCATTAATTGTATGTATCTGTATGGAAATATCAGTGTACCTGACTGGGGCCGGTTTCCCAAAGCCTTCTTAGAGCCTTCTTAACGCTACGTCATTCGTAACCCCTACGTAGAGTTCCTACTTAACGTTTCGCCTTTTTTCCCGAAACCTTCTTTGCTACGAATCTCTTTCGTACGTCATACGTTGGTAAGGTTGGTCTGGAGCGCCCTCAGAGCCTTCTTAGCTCTACCGTATGGATGTTTCAGCTCTCACTTGTGTAATTTAACTAATAAATCTGACTGTATTTCATATCAAACGGACACAGCGATGACTGTATTTAATAACAAACTGTTAAAAAACGATCCAACTGTATAGTGTATATCACGTATATTTAAAGTAGGCTTAGGCTATTATATATTTTAGCAGAATACCATTAACTCTGATTCACAAAGTGTTCAAAATATATGAACAAGTAGCCTACTTTTTAGTCATCTAACTGACTTGACAATCAGCATTAACTGAATGGATGCGATGTCCGTCAATATGAAAATACCAATACGTGATACACTATAGCCTACAGTCGGATCGTTTTTATCAGTTTGTTATTAAATAGGCTACAGTCATCGCTGTATCCCTGTGATATGAAATACAGTCAGATTTATAAGTTTAATGACACAAGTGAAAGTCCCTGCGATCGCTGTGGCATCGCCAGAGATACAAACCCCCACATTTCCTTCTGTAAAGCACCAAGCGTAAAACGGACATGAGTGACATCCCTGTTGCGCATGGAACTGCCACAAGTCATTCATGATGGAAATAATTGCTGTAACAATCTTCATCTCCTCCGCTGTTTCTATATTTTCTATATCTTTTTTTAAATTGGTATAGGCTATGGTAGTATGTTCGACATGGTTAACACTAGAACCTCCGCACTGTGTTCCACACCGGCTCTCAGCTGTCAGCTGAGCCCGGGCAGAGTGCGTCGGATCCTCCGCCTCAAAACATGTAAACGTGCGAAAAAATGAATGAATAATCAATTAGAGCTTACCTTAAAATAAGTGTGCCATGTTACTGTTTATTGTATTTAGGATTTTAGCTCATTTGGACGCTGTTTGGGCCGTCTGTTTTTATTTATATAGGCTATTGGCGATATTAGGCTATATCTACTTTCAGTTTCATTACTGACCCACCAAGTAACGTGATTAGTGTTCTTAAAGATACTTAGATTATAAAACAAGAGTTCCAAAACACAGATGATGATTCAACAAACTAATTCATGACTTTATATTACACTAGAAATGCACGGGTAGATTTGATTAGACAGCATACAGATGCAGCTGCGCATGAAATGAGCAGGAAATGGATAATCGAACTCGGAGCAACCGATTTCAGCAGTGTACGAACGACGTAAGGAGTGCTTCTCCTAAGACACGGTTCGGGAACCACGACTACAGAGGTAAACAACTTTGGTAAGTCATAACGTAGGAGTCTTCGTAGGAGTCTTCGTAGCGCTAAGAGATGACGTTATCGGGAAACCGGCCCCTGGATATTTACGAGTGGGGGGCCCTTTAAGAGTGTGTGCCCAGGGGCGCATTAGCTCATAATCCGTCTATGAATTTATCACTCAATTCCTTTGCAAAGGCAGTTAGTAGGATACGAGGCAACTTTTTTCACAAGTTAAGCTGTTCTTTCTATTAGTAAATGCTGTTTGCAAAAACTCATCACTACATCAGATCTTGCAAGGGCAAAAAATTTCCGCCTGCGCCCTACGGGTGCGAGCATCTTGGTGTTTTTTTTGTTGGGGGGGGGGGGGGGGGCACCACTGACAATTTAAGCTTAGGGCACCCAAAAGCTTAGCAGCGGCCCGGGTGGCCATTAATGTGACTGATTTCAGGACGGCAGATCTACAGTATATTACCAAAAGGGTTGATCATCTCGGCCATACAATACTTAACGATCAATCTGTCATTACCTCTCTCTTCTCACCTACTCACACCCTTCCCTTCCTCCATCAGACTTCTTCTACTTTAGCACTGCTGTACTTTAGCAACATCCGTCTAATTTTTGTACCAAAATGTTAATAATCACCCCATTGGCAAAACTGTTAAAATGGTAGATTTGAACAGTAAATGATGTACAACTGATACGCAGAAAACAAGAGAGAACTGATGAACACTTTGCCATAATGGCCACCACTTATTTATTCATCCATCCAACAATTGATTTCAGCCAGATAGATATTCAGTATTTATAGTGAGAAAGCATATACATCATCAAAGGTCATGTCAGCTCACAATTGTGTCCGCCGAGAAGGCGTTTTCACCTCATCTCAAGCCAGGAGAAATCTTTGAAAGTAACCTTTTAGAGCTTTTACAAGCCAGGCCATGTGTGACGTGGCAATAGATTACACGCCGAAGCTATTACGGGCAGATAAGATGAGCTAAATCAATTTCCCTCCTCAATACATCCAATCACCAGTGACGTGCGGTGAGGTCAGTGAGTGGGTATACACTGAGTTCTGAAAGCCAGATTTCTCTAAACCTATACATTGTTAAATCAAAAACAATAAACAACAAACAGGCACGCACGGACGATTTCAAATAAGTTCCTCCCTCTTTCTCTCTCTCTCACACACACACACACACCCCGACACACACACACACACACACACACACACACAGTGCTGTCACTCAAGAGATCGCGCCAAGACATTTTGACCTCCAAAAGAATAGAAACTAGCCTGCTAGAAAAAAAATCACCTCCCTCAGTGTTATCATGGAGATATGACCTAAACATACAGATTAGAATGGTTTTGTGGACCAGGCTGTAAATAGGTTTAATAAGACTTTGAAAACAGCCTGTCTAACAAGTGAGTCAAAGAAAAATTGCTCAGTCTTGGTACCACCCCCTGTGGCCACCGGAAGGTACTACAAGTTTGGTCACTTCCTTATTGGATGCTGGTATAAATCGCGGAGGTTGGGGCTTGGAGAGAACGCTACAGAGCGACAGATGGGTGAATTTGTATGCGCCTAAAATGGCGGAGCAGGTAGAAATCCTTCCCAATGTCTGTTTTGATGGTTTTAATCATGTTTTTATCACACTTATGGATCTGAGATGATGCTAGACAACTCGCTGCTTGAAGACCGCAGTGCATTAATGTGGTGACGTAGGGTAGGCGAGGGGACTGCTAACTGCAGTAACTGACAGGAAGTTAGCTAAAAGAACCATTCCGCTTACAGCACCTTTAAATAAAACCTTTTTATTTAAATCTTTTTATTATTTTTTTGCACACGGCCTTTGCCTACCCTGCCTACCCTGACGACACGTCACTGCCAATCACCTAGGTTACATCAGACTGATTTCATACGGACAAAATGAGATAATGGTAAGTTTATAATGAGTTGTTGAATTCTTCTCGCTATAAGGATTTTTTTAATGAGATTTTCTTTAGACTTCAGTGTGCCTTCGCGTGACTGCAATTACACTAACTAGAGACCAGGCCTCTTCTGTATCTTAACAGAACAGCCGAAGACACTGAAAAGACCCCACCAGCATATCAAACCCGATACCTGCAACTGAGGCCTCAACCACAGCCTTCTTGCCCCATCCACATATCGTCTTTGTCCGGCAGAAACCTATCTCCATTTTTGACATTTTTATTTTTCTTCATAAATCACTGTGTCTGTGTGTGGGTTTTATTAAAGTTTTAACCAATGACGACCGATGAAGTATTTAAAAGAGCTTTCACATTGACAACGCAGAATTAGTTTTCACTCGTCTTCAAAGTCATCAGCCTCTCAAAGTGGCTACGAGGAACTTTCAGTTTGAATTGATTCTAGCGTCCCCTTTTGACAAAAGCGGTAATGTTTTTATGACGCCAGTACACGTTCCTGTGAGGAAACGGAGTGTTTCGCCTCCGTGAGAATGGTGACTGATTCACTCACTGCAATCAGGTGTGTGTGCACTGATTGGCTGATTGAGCCCAGGTGTCAAGAGGCTATATCTGCCCTGAGACCCCACTGCTCTGTGCTGCTCATTGTTTGCTCTATGCGATGGTGAGAGGTTCATTCTGAGCGCCCTCTGAGTTAGTAAAAATAATTGTTCAAGTTTTGGTCTTTCGTTCAGCTGCTTGGCAGCAGTGGTTTGGTTCTCACTTTAGTTTTGTTATTAAAAGGTAGCCTGTGTGGCCCTGCACAACTTTGTGCTTTTTGTTTTCTGCCCCCTCCCAGTGTCGCGTTGCGATTTAGTGGTTATCCCTCCGGGGATAACTTTTAGAAACCCCTTGGTCCGCACCTGTGTCCCTAACTCCCCCCCCCAAAGCCTTACAGAATGAGCAGCCCAATGGAGGGCACAGCGGGCCCCCTAGTGCTGCTGGGGACAGTTTAGAGGTCCATAGACAGGCAATTTCGGCTCAAGGAGCCCTATTGGGCTCACACGATCAAACACTACGTGCCATTGTGGAGCAACAGGCCTCGCAGGACTGCATGCTGCGGGAAATACTGGCCCGTTTACAGCCACCTGGGCCAACCCCTACCCAAGCACAAGCACCTCCAGTTCCACCCCATGACCCTTTTGTAGTCCAGGAGACCAAGCTGGCAACCCCAGCCCGCTATGACGGGCATCCAGGGAGGTGTAAGGGATTTATAACCCAATGCAGTTTAGTGTTTGAGTTACGACCCTCTATGTTTAGCACAGACCGAGCCCGGGTCGCATATATAATATCCCTTCTTTCAGACAAGGCCCTTGCATGGGCTGCAGCCTTGTGGGATAAACAGACACCGGGCTGCGCTGACTCTGCTCTCTTCATGGCAGAGATGAGGCACGTGTTCGACCATGATGTAAGCGGCCACGAAGCTGCCAAACGCCTTCTTAGGTTACGTCAGGGCTCTTCAAGCGTTGCAGAATTTTCAATTCCATTCCGAACTTTAGCTACGGAGTCAGGTTGGAACAGGGAGGCTCTAGTGACCACTTTCGGTAATGCCTTATCTGAGAGGGTTAAGGATGAGCTAGCTTCCCGTGAGGTTCCGGATTCTCTTGAGGATTTAATATCATTGGCCATTAGAATTGACAATAGAATTCGTGAGCGCAACAGGGAGAGAAAACCGGGGTACCCCCGCCCTATGTCGGAGGAGTCCAGCATCTCTTGTGAAACAACTAACTTGCCTAAGGGGCCCCTTAGCAATGATGACCATGAACCCATGCAGATAGGACGCACACGGCTTACCTCTGCGGAGAAACAGAAACGTATGAGCAGTGGAGCTTGTCTATACTGTGGCAGGGGAGGTCACTTCATTCGCCAGTGCCCCTCAATGCAAAAACCCGGTATGCAGGGAAACGAGTAGACTCTGCAGACCGTGGGGAGGCCTCGCCGAGTCGTAATATTTCCCCTTGTGTGGATAATCACACTTACTTGCCCTTTGAGTTATTTTGGAATGGAGACTGGCGCACTTTTTCGGCATTTGTTGACTCAGGAGCAGCAGGTAGTTTTATGGACTCAACCCTGGCCCGTAATCTCAAACTACCAATTTTTGATCTTCCTTTTCCACTTGCAATCACCGCAGTGGATGGGCGACCGTTGGGTAGGGGTAGGGTTGAGAAGGTCACCTGCCCGATTTGCATTCGCATTGGCAATCACACGGAAGAGATTAAGTTTTTTCTCATTGATACACCTCAGTTACCCCTCATTCTGGGACACCCATGGCTCAAGGAACACAACCCCCACATCAATTGGAGGGCGGGGCAGGTGCTGAGCTGGGGCCCAGACTGTGCTTCTCACATGAGGGACTCAGACTTGGTGCGACTCCAACCTTCGGGCCTGGGGCCTCCTGCTGCTACCACCTCCTCTGCCTCAAAAACTCCCAGTTCATTAGGCCTCACCTGTGCTACCCCCAGTGTTCCCCTGACTCTTGGGGCTCTTGAGCCCGTGAATCCTTCCGACTCTTCGTCTTCTGTGTCTAATCTTCCCAGTGGGGTTCCGGTAGAGTATGTTGAACTTAGTGAGGTCTTCAGTAAACAGAAGGCTTCCACCCTTCCTCCGCATAGGCCGTATGATTGTTCCATCGATCTCCTCCCAGGCACTACGCCCCCCAGGGGCCGCCTGTATTCGTTATCACAACCTGAAACATCAGCTATGGCGGGCTATATTGACGAGGCTTTAGCTGCAGGTTTCATTCGCCCCTCTACATCTCCAGCTGGAGCCGGGTTTTTCTTTGTGGGGAAGAAAGATGGGGGGCTTAGACCCTGCATTGATTACAGGGGCCTAAATAGCATCACCGTTAAAAATCGCTACCCACTCCCTCTCATGTCCACGGCATTTGAACAACTTCAGGGTGCATCGTTTTTTTACCAAGTTGGACCTTAGGAATGCCTATAATCTGGTGCGCATACGAGAGGGAGATGAGTGGAAAACGGCGTTCAACACTTCACGGGGGCACTATGAATATCTGGTCATGCCCTTTGGACTTTCGAATGCTCCTGCAGTTTTCCAGGCGTTGGTCAATGATGTCCTCAGGGAGATGCTTGAACATTTTGTCTATGTGTATTTGGATGACATTTTGATTTTTTCAAAGTCCTATCTGGAGCATGTGTCTCATGTTAAGAGGGTTCTCCAGAGGTTGTTGGCGCACCAACTCTTTGTCAAGGCGGAGAAATGTGTCTTCCATGCCCCACAGTCAAGTTTCTGGGGTACATTGTGGAGCAGGGCAGTGTCAGAATGGACCCAAGCAAGGTCAAAGCGGTGCAAGATTGGCCTCAACCTGACTCTGTCAGACACGTTCAGCGCTTTTTGGGGTTCGCTAATTTTTATCGACGCTTCATTAGGGGCTTTAGCTCGATTGCTGCCCCTATTTCAGCACTGGTAAAGGGGCCGCCTTCACGATTTCATTGGTCCCCAGGGGCTGAGAAGGCATTTACGGAACTTAAGAGAAAGTTTACCACCGCACCGGTCCTGATTCACCCAGACCCCTCCATACCATTTGTTGTCGAGGTGGATGCCTCAGATGTGGGAGTGGGGGCGGTTTTGTCCCAAAGTTCTCCAAAGGACAAAAAGCTCCACCCTTGCGCATTCTTCTCTCGGCGTCTTCTACCAGCCGAGAGAAATTACGATGTGGGTAACAAGGAGCTGCTGGCCGTGAAGTTGGCCCTGGAGGAGTGGCGCCATTGGCTTGAAGGTTCCGAGCATCCGTTTCAGGTCTGGACAGACCATAAGAATCTGGCATATATCCAGCAGGCCAAACGATTAAATCCTCGCCAAGCTCGCTGGGCCCTGTTTTTCAACAGGTTTGATTTCAATCTTTCATACCGTCCAGGTTCGAAGAATCTGAAGCCGGATGCCCTATCTCGACGATATGAGGGTTCAGGTCGTGACAGTTCCCCAGAGCCCATTGTGCCCCTCACTCGCATCCTTGCCCCAATCACCTGGGATATTGACACAGTGGTTCAGGGGCTCAACAGCAGGAGCCCGACCCAGGAGGGGGGCC
The DNA here is from genome assembly GCA_026122265.1 of Ammodytes dubius. NCBI lineage: Eukaryota > Metazoa > Chordata > Actinopteri > Uranoscopiformes > Ammodytidae > Ammodytes > Ammodytes dubius. The sequence goes on from CM047505.1 coordinate 9,467,059, forward strand.
CCCAGGCTGTCGGTATGTTCCAGCAGGAGTGCGACCACAAGTTCTTCAGTGGGGTCACTCTTCACGCCTCACCAATCACCCTGGTGTTTGTCGCACTATGGGTTTTCTCAAACAGAGATTCTGGTGGCCCCGGATGGCGAGAGATGTGAGCGAGTTTGTGGCGGCTTGCACCATTTGCGCCCAAAACAAGACGTCACAACAGCCGCCTGCCGGTCTGCTCCAGTCCTTACCTATCCCGAAACGCCCTTGGTCTCATGTGGCCCTGGATTTTATTACAGGACTACCCTCATCGAAAGGGTTCACTGTCATTATGGTCGTAGTAGATCGGTTCTCAAAGGCAGCCCATTTCATCCCGCTTCCTAAGCTTCCTTCTGCCCTAGAGACCGCCCGACTTGTAGTCAAGCATGTCTTTTGCTACCACGGCCTCCCCCAAGACATTGTGTCTGACCGAGGTCCCCAGTTTGCTTCCCGTTTCTGGAAGGCATTTTGTTCCCTTGTGGGTGCTTCGGCTAGTCTCTCGTCAGGGTTTCACCCCGAGACCAACGGTCAGACTGAGCGCACCAATCAGACACTCGAGAGAACACTTCGTTGCCTGGTGTCCTCCAATCCTACCACGTGGAGCGAACAACTGGTGTGGGCTGAGTATTCTTATAACACTTTAAAGAATGCATCCACTGGTCTCTCTCCTTTTGAGTGTCAGTATGGATATCAGCCACCGTTGTTCCCAGAACAGGAGAGGGAGGTAGGGGTGCCTTCGGCGGCTCAGTTTGTCCAGCGGTGTCGTGCTACCTGGAGGCGTGTTCGTGCTTCTCTTCAACAGGCTGTGGCACGGCAGAAGCACTATGCTGACCAGCATCGCCGCCCAGCCCCAAACTATCGGGTTGGTCAAAGGGTGTGGCTCTCCACTAGGGATCTCCCATTGCGGGTTGAGTCTCGCAAATTGGCGCCACGTTTCGTTGGTCCCTTCAAGATCATTCGAAGGATTAACCCTGTCACTTTTCGCCTTCTGCTTCCCCGGTCAATGAGAATCCACCCCTCGTTTCATGTTTCCCGCCTTAAGCCGGTCCGCTCCAGTCCACTGGCACCTCCAGAGAGGCCTCCGCCTCCACCCAGGCTGGTTGGGGGTCAACCAGCGTACACGGTTCGGCGGATATTGAACAGTCGACGTGTGGGACGTGGGATTCAGTACCTGGTGGACTGGGAGGGATATGGGCCTGAGGAGCGGGCCTGGGTCCCAGCTAGGGACATTTTGGACCCAACTCTGGTCCGGGACTTTCGCCGCCTCCAGCCTGGGGGTCCTGTGGGAACGTCAGGTGCCGTTCCTTAGAGGGGGGATCCTGTGAGGAAACGGAGTGTTCGCCTCCGAGAATGGTGACTGATTCACTCACTGCAATCAGGTGTGTGTGCACTGATTGGCTGATTGAGCCCAGGTGTCAAGAGGCTATATCTGCCCTGAGACCCCACTGCTCTGTGCTGCTCATTGTTTGCTCTATGCGATGGTGAGAGGTTCATTCTGAGCGCCCTCTGAGTTAGTAAAAATAATTGTTCAAGTTTTGGTCTTTCGTTCAGCTGCTTGGCAGCAGTGGTTTGGTTCTCACTTTAGTTTTGTTATTAAAAGGTAGCCTGTGTGGCCCTGCACAACTTTGTGCTTTTTGTTTTCTGCCCCCTCCCAGTGTCGCGTTGCGATTTAGTGGTTATCCCTCCGGGGATAACTTTTAGAAACCCCTTGGTCCGCACCTGTGTCCCTAACTCCCCCCCCAAAGCCTTACAGTTCCTCAGTAATCCGACCCTGGGAATGGCTTTGAGATAAACTATATAAAAATAGTGTAGTTTTCACTGACGGTTTCCTCGGCTAAGAAGGGAAATGTAGGATCATCAGAGGACAAATGAGACCCAAATCTCTTAACCTTTATGGAAAACGTCATCGGGGCCAAGGAGAGATGAAAAGGGACTTCCTTTCGAACATAGGAAAAGACAGCACTGTTTAAAATGAATTCCACTACACTTTTCTTAACCGACGTCATTGCGCGACTGCGTCTCTAGCGTGAAACTATTTTCCAAAAATGGACTACAACAAGCGCACTTTTGATCCATTCGTTCTTGTCATATTGATTTCCATCAGGTTGTCGCCAAGAGAGTGAGAATCACTTTGATCGGACTTGACCAAGGGGAATATTTTAGGCCACTTGAATCCCATTCACATGTGAAAAAAGAGGCTACACCATAGATAGTAAATAATATGGATGTAGCATCCGGGCTGACCTCAGTTATTCACACGGCATCTAATAATCCTGGTTTGTGCGCGTCGCCATTTTGTGAGATTTTTACTCCGCCTCACGTCGGGGGGAGGGAGATAGCTGACGTATACCTCGCTCCGAGGCAAAGTGAGGGACAACAAGCGGAGAGCAGATCGCGCCAATACATTTTAACCTCCAATAATACATTTTAACCTCCGATAAAATAAAAACTAGCGTGGTCCAAAAAAATTCACCCCCCTCAGTGTTGTTATAGATATGACCTAAACATAATTTGCTAACTGCAGTGGTTGCGGCAAACACAGATAGTAATTTTATCCAATTGACATTGATCAAGGCTTCATATTTGGCCTCTAAATACTTCAATTCCTGGATTAACAGGTTTACAGGGAAACAAATCACTGAGCATGAAAAAAAGGTCAGGGCCTTTCTGCCATGATTTTCTTTACTGTGCCAAAGAACACTCATGAAATCAACAACATGAGGAGAAAAATGTTAAGACGAGCACACTGAGGAGCGGCAATGAGAGGCAGTGAAGCACCTGTGTAATCTTCCCTGCACAAAAGAATGGACAGGCAGCATGCTGTGTTAGGAACATTGTATCCTTGGATTAACTCTACACATTCACAGCCAATGCAACGACCGGACCTGTATCTGCACCCTGCCCTGTGATCCAGCGCTCCTAATGCTATTGCCTCCATTTTACCCATCCAGCCGTCCAATGACAATGGCTAAGTTGGGTTAATGTAGTTTATCCATAAAGCGTGTGTTCTGTGATGTGGATGAAATAACACAATATTGAAAGAATGGGTTAGAATTGAGTTTCATGGTATGACACATGGCACTGGAAATGGAGCTGCAAGTGTCCCCAATGTTTTGTGCGTTCAAAGTGTTTTGGAGCTAAGACCATGCAACGTGTATGGATTTGTCTTTCTTCATTGTTTGTCTGTCATCCCACCAACATTTCTATCTCTGAGCAATGTCATTTCTGAGGAAATTATGCCTTTCCAAATTCAAAGATTAACATTTGATTTAAGGACTGGGGTTAGTTTACACACATCTACTTTAGTCTGTTGGTGTCACTGAAACGGAAGGAGATAGTGTTTGCCCTTGGGTATGAGAAAGCAATCTGTGTATCGACACCAGCATCTCTCTGGAGGAAGAAGACCTAGTCAAGAATATTGTGTTACTTGGATAGTTATAACCAGAAACATTCAGTAAGATTCAGTTACCACCAGTGGCTATTGAAGGAGCCTTCCAATATTTAGCTCATTTAGGAAAATTCATTTTGAACAGTGCCTTGAACGGTGTTTCTTTCAAGGGCAATGAAAAGCGAGCCGCAGGCGGGACCTAAACACTGTTCATTATTCAATGTAAAAGAAAAAGGTGACACCCAATCTACAAGTTTATTAACTTAACACATTTTTCTTGACAGCTTATAAAAAACGCCTGATAATGAGTTTCACACATAAATGCCTGAAGGCATATGGGGGAAAATATTAGTATTGTAGGTGGCACTACTGCAGATGGAAAAGCTGCAACTACTGCTAATTTGAACAGTGATGATCAATTAAAGTAATACATCTCATTATCATATCAAAATGATTGCATTGCCTTACGTTCAAATTATTATATAAACCTTTACAGTGTTTGTATACAAATGTGATTTCTTCCTGTTGTTAATGCACAGCCTAGGCTCTGTAAACAGGTACTGTATATACATGAATGGTATCTAGACAAAGGGGGCACACCACAGCTAGCAAACAGAGCCTAGGCTGTGTATTAAAGCCACTACGACTAATGCCAGTCAGTGCTACACACACACCTGATTGCAATGAGTTGATGCAGTGTCACCTCTCACGGAGCTGAAAGATTACGTGTCCTCACAGAAAGCGAATGAACGAGAGACGGCAGTTAGTATGGATCACGATGAGGTAATGTGTTTATGTTGTTGTAAATAATGACTATTTCCGATGAATAATGGTCATCTGATGATGCTGGTGAGGCAAAGTAAACTTTGTTTTAGTAGGCTACCGCTCATTCATTTAGGAGTAAACACTGCAGTCTAGTTCGCTCCCGTGAAATTGTGTATATGTTGCTTGGCAACGCCCTCCCTATCTCTCCCTTTTAGCTTTTCTTCGTTGCATTTTCTTTTTTTTCTTTGATGGTTCAGCCCCGTTATCAGTCATTATGACGACAAACAACTGTCTCAAACAAGGCTCCTGCTCCCCTTCCCTCACCTGGAGGGATAGGCTTCTCAAATCACGTTGCTGCGCCACACTGAAATCTGCGACCAATACGGATATGTGACCATAGTGCATGCACGCGTGAACCGAAAATCGGACTGAGTGTGCGACCAGACCAAATCCAGTAATAAAAACTATATAAAAATATCTTTCTTTGCACTGATGGTCTCGTTTGCTGTTAAAGGTAATTTATGATTATGAGAGGAAACATGAGGCTGTTTAAAAGATATTTAAATGTTACTCAGAGCTGCTTTAACACCAGCTTTTTTTCAGTGCATGCACAGTACGCACAGTTGGCGGATGGTGAGGAGATATTCATAGATTTTTTGCGAAAAGTAACTTTGACAACAAGCATTCTTCAGAATCCACCTTTAAGATGACCACTTGAATCGATCAAATTTAGATATATATATATTTGTCCATTAATCTAACCTTGAAAGAATAAAACGTGTTTGATCTCATAAAGAGCAATGAAGTCTGTATTGTGGCTATGGACCAGTCCAGATGTGACCAGATGCTTTATACGTAATCAATAAAATCCATTTACATCACTGTGTTTTTAACCTTTTCCCTCCCTTCATATAACAGCCTATGCTTTTTTCCCCTGTTGTATTCCAGAAAATGCCTATTCAAACCTAAAATAACCTCCTCAGTTAGTGAGCCTGAGAAAATCTGACCCCGATTAACCAACATGCACTTACTCAAATTACCTTTCATTAACTCAACGTTGAATGACCAATCAGGACCAATGATTTAAGACCTATCCCTCTTTACACACTGTCTATAAACAAACTGCATGCGCTATCCTCAGATGGAGCGCCTTTACCTTGTGCTTTCCATACATCAGTATTGAACCTTGTGTAAGCAGTTGTAGGGGCGTATAATAATCCATGGTTGCTCCTTTTTGAGGTGATGTATTGATGCAGTGAAACACATAATCAGTGGTTGGTTAACTAGATTGACCTGGACTTTTTCTTAACCTGTTTTGATAGTTCCCAGAAAAAAAAGCTTGGATTCTTTGGATCAGCGTCATTACAAGCAGTCAGACTGATAGTTTACTTTTCCCTCCCTTGGAAAAGGGAGATTTATTCAACGGGGGGAATTCAGCTTTTGATAGTAATTGTTCGGGTCCTCAAATTCAGACGGACAATGCTGCATTACTAAAAAATTAAGCAGTAACTTAAAGGGATTTCAAATTATATCCTCACTTTCTGGAAAGTGTGACTCCAGTATAGGTCATTTATTAACAATAGGGAGGATGGGGGAATGTGAGACATTGGGTATTGTGAGACTCCCCCTCAGAGCCGGCCCAAGCCTTCAGGGGGCCCTAAGCGAAATATGATTAGGGGGCCCCTCTCCAATGTTAGCGCTGCTGAAACTATAGATCTTTGTTAAATATCATTCACACACCCAGTGTTTTTCCGCTAGTGCCTCCACTGTGCGGCTGTGCGAAAATATTAGACAGCCGAGATTCAGACCCTCCTAGGGGGGTCCGGGGGTATGCCCCCCGGGAGATTTTTTTAACCTTTTTAAAGTGAAATGCATGAATCTGGTGCACTTTGAGAGGAAAATTAAGAGGCTAAATCTGAGAAATTGTGTGTGAACAAATAATTTGGAGACACTGGGTCAGATGAATTAGAAGCTATTGAAGAAGGACACATGGATTTTCCATAAAAATATTAATATAAAATAAAATATTATAGAGGGTCCTCTGGTTTGGGCTTGGAGCTCTTTTTCTTTTACGGGACATATTTCTCTGTAATATAGTGAATGCATTTAAATGCAGTGTGAGGAACTAAGCAGAAGAACTCTGTTGTCCAGCTACTGTATCTTTTTTTCCACAGACAAGGCTGAAATAGGCTATAGACACAGTGCATGGGCAACTGAGGGCAGCCCCATTTCCAATTGTTTTTAAATAAACTCAATACACACTGTGCATGGATGTGAACGTGCCATGATCAGATAATTTTGGATTTCCTCCCAGATGAACTGATTACATTTTTAGGCTATTAATTATCTAGACCAAAACATTTTATTCCTTTTTTTGTATGATAACTCACATTTGCATAATATGATGTTAAACACACAAACTAAAAAAAAAAGATTTTTTTTTTTTTTTTTTGGAGGGGGCCCCCCAGGCAGTCGGGGGCCCTAAGCGGCCGCTTAGTTCGCTTATGCCTCGGGCCGGCTCTGCACCCCCTGTATCTAGGACACAGAACACATTTTTGGTCATGTGAGATATATATTTTCAAGCCCCTCTCATTTCCCCTTGGCCATAAAAGAGAGGACCTCATGGTGATGTTTAAAGCATGTTTTTTTTCACCAAAACGTCTTTTTTGCATGTAAAAGTAAATTTTCTGGCTGTCAACTTAATCGATTGTTGTGCCTAATCAAATTTATTCAGGTAGAAAAACTTCTATCGCACATGTTGATGAACTACCAACATATGAAACCATGTGATGACGATAACTGAAGATTAGCCTGAATTGCTGAGAGATTTTTTCTCAAATTGTGGCAGTGGGGTAAAGTGAGACAGTGTCTGTGCCCTCTTTTAATGAATCCATTATATTTGAGGTAGCAAGGAGACTAGTTTGAAAAGACAAAAGACAATGTGGGCTGGACGTGGGGGTTGATGGTTGAAGGGGTGTCAGCAAGGACATGTTTTGGCACGTATGTAAGTGGGGGACAGGAGAGTGACCTTTAACACCAATAGACTCTAAGAAATATGTCTTTATTCAATGAATGATCCCAATAAAACAAATGCAGAAAAAAAGACTCAAAAGATGGAAAATGCAGCTGTCATTTTCCATCTAGTCCTGTTCTGAGTCCCAGACTGTTCTGGTTCCGATTGTCCTTTGTTCTGACCCCTAGACACTAGCTGGCTCTAAGGGTCCTGTGTTGACCCCCAGCCTGTGTTTTAATCTAACTGGTTCTATCTGTCATTTGAATGTTAATTATTGAATATGAATTATATGTTGTATTTGATCAGAGTTACTTCCAAGTGTTTAGAAAAAATGTTTGCTTAATTGACCAAACCCCATGATTCTGTTACTAGTCCGACATGTAATATTTGGTTTTCAAGCTAGCTGTCAGGATTCTAACTGTTACAATTTGTGTCGTTATGGTGGTTTCAGAGTGGAAAAAGTAAGTTGTTCAGTTTACCCCCTTGATTTTTCTGGTCTGTCTCAGTTGACCCCACAGCTGGGGTAAAGTGAGACACGACAACTTTTTTTAAAACAATATATAACATATTTTCACTGCCCTTTGTCTTGAATAAATTATGCTAATGCCCATTTCTAGGAAACATCCTGAATTAATGGGGAAATGTGTAAATTTGAGTGATACATCATTTTAGCTCGCTTAGAGGGGAGCAAATGTAAAAAGTGTCTCAGATTACCCCGTTCTCCCCTATATATCTCAGAATCAGAATCAGAAAGGATTTTATTGCCAAGAAGGGTTTTACACCAACAAGGAATTTGTCTTGGTGAATAAGGTGCATACAGTTAGACAATAAACAATGAACGAACAGTGACTGTAATATATACAATATTACACAATATATAAACAAGTGATAAGTTAAAATAGAATAAAAACTAAGGTAAATATACTTAAAACTTGTAAACATTTTAAACGGATTGAGTCAGTGGCAGTCAGTGGGGGAGGCGGTCTCTGGACTGTCAATCGAAATGTCAGTGATCACTTATCACTTATAGTACAAAAAATACAAAAAGGCAACAATTCTGTATGTATGAAAAGGTCAGAGGTCAAGCCATTTCTTTTCCTATCTATCATACCCTCTTTCCCTCCCCCAGAGTGCCCTCTCCTTACCTGTGTTGGGTTGAGATTGTGGGTTGCTATAGGGGGGTCCCTCGGGTGAAGGTTGATTTTCGTCAGCGTACGTTTCCCTTCCCTCCGTCTCAACGTGGTGGTTTCTCTGGCTACGTGGAGGCTGGAGGCAGCTGCTCTTATAGAGACCCACCCCTCCCCTTCAACAACATATACTCACACTCTGTCTCTCTCTCTTTCTCTCTCTCTCTCTTTCAAAACTCCCTCTTTCATCGCATAGAAAAAGAGAAGGAAGATGGAGTGGGGGTTTCGGAGAGAGGAAGTGTGGCAAAAGGAGCGGAGAGAAAGATAAGAGGGAGCACAAGTTTGAGTTTATTTCATTCATGCTCACAGTTAAAAAACTGAATAAAAAGAAGAATTTATATCAGAAAAAAATAGAATGTCTAGCCCTAGAAAAATGCATGATGTGCAGCACATGCAAAGCCAACAGCAGACACCGGTGACTTCAGCATTGCATGCCATTCAGTGCCGTGTTATACAAGACCGCTATTGAAACTCTGTGCATAGGAAGCAAAGTGGGTGGTGAAAAGAAGGGTAAGGAAAAGAGGGAGGGGAAAATGTAGGAAGGGAAAAAATTGTTGAACAAGTGCGATGGAGAGAGAAAGATGTGGGAGGATGGAGCAAAGAGAATTGGTTTAGCGATGGAGAGGATTGGTGGAAAAATGTAAAAGAATTGAAGGTGGGTGGAAGAGAGAGGAGAAAAAACAGGGACGGGGAAATTAAAGAAAATGGAAAATGGGGGTGGTAGGATGGCCTAGAGGAAATGGGGGCAGACTATAACCATAAGGTCGCTGGTTCGATCCCCGGCACCAGACAGGAGGGTGTTATTTGTAAAACTAGTAGTGGCTGGTATTACATCTATGGTGTCCACCATCTCTACCATTGTGTCACTTAACTCCAAAGCTGCTCCAGGGCAGGTAATCGCTGACCCTGTGCTCTGGCCCCCTCCGAAGTGTGGTAACTTGAGATATGAAAAGAATGAATTTCGATACACCTTGTGTAAATTGACAAATAAAGAAACTTAACTTTTCTATCCATGGAAAGGGTTCTGCTTTGTTACAAGATATTTGATTGTCTTGCTTTTTCGGGTGATGAAAGCAACAGTAATACATGCTGAAAAAAACATTAATGCATTGATTGAAAGTCACCTAGCCTACATATTTCTACGGGTGTATTCACACAGGGAAAGTCCGCTAGTTCACTTGCTTTGGTCCAGACCAAATAGAGTTTATATTTTTTTTGTTTGGAGTGGTCCACTTTCATATTGACCCTTTTGTAAGTGAACCAGCATTACGAAGCAAAACCACACGTGATCTGAGGTCATTCATTCATTGGACAGACATTCTGGGGTGGAGAGAAGCAGGAAGAACGAAGTAAAAACTGCGAAATATATCATTGATATAATATGGGGTTAAAAATAATAAAAAGGCCTACATCTAGCCTATAAATACAGAAGAAAAAATCAAATTATTGTTGTTTCATATGGTTATATTATGAAGTCCTATGACAATGCCACGTTATGTGGCTTGTAGTCTACGATGTGAAACATCATTTTTACTGTATTTTTGCTGCTGGACGTGCGGCTCACGAGAAGAATATAGGCTCATGCCGACACTCAGCTGATTAAGCTGTGTATCAGCAGGGTGTCAGTTCGGTACAGTTCAGCTCCAAACTGACACGGGGATAGTATTGACGGTCCCGTACATGGGAAGCAAAATAAAAACACACACTTCTTGCGCAGCGTGAACCTGTTGGCACTGTGCGGGAGATGCTCCCCTCTCCTGCATCTGATCGCTGAACACATTCAGCATTTTTACGCGTCCTCTCGATCAAATGTAATATATTGTTCTGGGCTCCCGGTCAAACCACAACTTATCGTCCTAACAATGGCGACAACAACACTTTCCCATAATGTGAGGCTGACGGCAAATTATTAAAAAAGAAAAGGCACAGTGCTTCCAGCATTTGGGTCGGATCGAGTCCGGCCAAATTCACACCACAAACGAACTGCAGCAGAGTGCGTTTAGAAACGCACCGAGACTACCTCTTCAGCTGGGTCTCAGAGCGTTTGTTTGGTCCGCCCCCGAGTGCGATCGCTGTATTCACACCTGCCTGAAAGATGCGCACCGAAGGCAGAAGTGCATCTGAGTTCGTTTCAACCGAACTAAACACGGCATGTGTGAATAGACCCTGAGTTCGTTTCAACCGAACTAAACACGGCATGTGTGAATACACCCTTAGACACTTGGGAAATATTCTAAATGTAGTAAAACACAGGTATTGTTCATCACAAAAGTTTAGCTGCTGAATACAACATGTCTTCCACCACTGAAAAGTACATTATCCTTCTCTCTCTCTCTCTCGAGTGCTCTCTTTCTGTGTGTGTGTGTGTGTGTGTGTGTGTGTGTGTGTGTGTGTGTGTGTGTGTGTGTGTGTGTGTGTGTTTGTAAGTACATGTCTTCACTTCAGATTTAAAATGAGCACAGATAGATTTTGCCCTTCAGCAGACGAATGTGCAAAACCAGCCTACTACATATATTTACATGAATCTAACTCATTATGCACATCATTCTGCACGGTGATATTACTGTTTTTTTTTTATATTTCTTTGTGTGTATTCATGTGCAGCATTCTTTTAAGGAGAGATTGGAAGGCATGTGGCCGTCACTCCTCCACCATGTCGTGGGAGTGACAGTCAGATGTCCCTCTAAACCTCTCTTCAGGCAGTGGCAGGACTGCATTACTGTCATTCTGCTCACAAACAAAAGGCAGTGCCGGAAACAAAAGAATCACGACATGCATTAGTTTTTTTTTTATTATGCATCTGTCAGGCCTTCGTTATCAGGAGGATGCTGTTCTGTTTCTTATTGATAAGGGGATGTTTCACTTTGGCCCAAATGTCTTGAGGAATGTAAAAAGAAAAAGCTTTTGTCATGATGACGTCACTGCTGGTGTATGACGTGCTGTGTGTTGTGAGCATGAATGAAAAATAAAATCAATAAATACAATTGGGTTACACTCAATTGTTACTGGCTTCTTGGGAAAAAAACCCACCAATGAAGGAATGACTTTACCACATGCGTTATTTTGCCACACATTTGTAGTCAGTAGTGCACATCATACACATCATCAGTCTGTTCATCTTGGCATGTGGGTTTTTTTTTAATTCTCTGCTCTTTTGCATCTGGGTGGCAACGTAGGAAAAAACCAGGTATCACTTTACAATAAGGGTAAAATAATGAACTGTTAATGAATGCTAAGTTTATGCTCAACAAGCATTAACTAAGCCTTAACTAACCATTAATAACTGCTTAATTAATGTTTAATGAGCATCAATGAAGCATTAAATAACTGCGCTTTGAACCATTTTTGACACAAAATGATGAAGCTCCAGATTAGGAGCAACATGAACGCGCATAGCTGTCGTTCGGAGGGAGGAGCTACAGCAGGTAGAGCGTTGGGAAAACAGCCGTTGGAATCCCAACGGCTGAAACTCTCAACTGCAGCTTTAAGTCAGTCACAAAAGGCAGAATGAATAATTCAGTCAGTTTGAAGCAGACCCTGAAGCCACCTAAAATTGGTTTTGTCAAGCAGGTTTTGTCCTTGTGAGGTAATAGGCCTACTGTATGTCAATCTGGAGGGTTAGTTTGCTATTTCTGGAGTATTTCCTGTGTCAGGTTGTGTGCATCATGTTTGGTTCCCTTAAGTCAACAGAGGTGTTGTGAGATTGGTTCTAAAAACTGATGGAGGATCTGCCCCTTCACTCCACACACACACACACACACACACACCAACACACCAACAAACAAGCTTTTCTAATGGACAGGCTAACAGACATTTCCAATTGTATCTAAAGGAAAAGTTCGACATTTTGGCCAATATGCTTGCTCATGTTAATGGTTAGATGAGAATATGAGAAGAACACCTTTCTCATGTTTGTTGAATAAAGCTGCCGGAGTCAGGAGAGAATGAGCTATCTTAGCAGAAAGAGTAGGAACAGGAGGAAACAGCAAGACAGGACCACACACCAGCACCTCTAAAGCTCACTAATTCACATCATATCTCATTAGGTTATTCCATACAGTCTGAAAGATAAAACCATAAAACCATCTCCTTTAAGCAGAAATGTGACTTTTACTGCCACAGAAACCAACATAACTTGCTGTTTAGACAGACTGGTTGTGCATGCAGCTGTAAACACAGCCCTCTGGAGCTCAATAGGCCATTACTGTGTTTGTCTCTCTTCGTGGTTCATTAGTAGATAGCCATCAGACAGAGGACAGACAGCAGCTTGGTCAAATAATCCCAAAGACTTTTCCATAATTAAGACGTCACAGCTTCAGTGTCCAACTCGCCTGTCATTTCTGTTTGCTGTATTTTATGTCTTTCCGTCTTGGGAGAGGGATCCCTTCCTCTGTCACTCTCCCTGAGGTTTCAAAATGTTTTCCCATTAAAAGGTTTTTTACTAAGTGGAGCTAAGGGTCTAAGGGCAGTGGGTGTCATATTGTGTACGGATTGTGAAGCCCACTGTGTGAATAAAACTGAGTTGGTTTGATTTGACTTAACACATGTTAGTTTAATTTCAGACACATTGACACTTGAAATACCATTCATTGCTGTAAGGCAAATAAATTGTTCATCAAGAGCAGCAATATGAATTGTGATAGCCTGCAGTTTATTCTGGTTTAAAGCTGCAGTGTCTAATTTTTTCACTGTAATATTTGGCAAAACTGTCATAATAGCCATTCAGCTATATGTAGGTGAAGTAGTCTGAAAATATTTTTTCATCACTTTGCTCCCCCCTGCCTCTGTGTGCTGCCCCCAAAAATTGCCACCGCTCATGTTAATTTTGACCAATCAGAGCAGGCTCAGATACTCCGTTCTTATTGGCTGTGGGACTGTCCGTTCACTTGGCAACGACGTTGATGCGTCAGTTGCGTGAGCGTTCACGACCCTAGCAGTCTGAAACTACTGTTTGGTCCTACTACGGCAGACAGCGAATAGCAATCAGTGTTGCCAACTTAGCGATTTTGTCGCTAGATTTAGCGACTTTTCAGACCCCTTTGGCGACTTTTTTTCAAAAAAGCGACAAGCGACAAATCTAGCTTCTTTTCTGGAGTTATTGGTGACTTTTGACGACTTTTTGAGGTGAAAACACGTATCGCTATGACTCTTCTCAACGAGCAGCGGGTGCCTGTGCGGCCCCTCCCTTCCCCGTTTCCAAGCACTTACAGGCGGCCTCATTCCTCGCACTGCAGTCCCTCCCAGCTGTCTCCTGTTAGCAGGTTAGCAGGAGCTAACAGGAGACGTTCATTAGCAATGTCTTCACCAACGAACTATCTATACTGTACTATCTATGCAACGAACCCTCAATTTACCATTCCCGGATACCAACAACTAACACGGTGGGAGGACAGTGTGTACACAGAGACTGAGAAACACCGAGGAGGAAATGTAGTCGGGCGGCTGTTGCTGTATGAAGCCGCTCGGGGAAGACGTGTGGAAAGTGAGCCAGGAGAATGGGCTTCCTTTGGCTGTGCTTTAGATGATAAACCAAGTTAGCACCGGTCGGATAGCATTAGTTAACTCACCCGGTTGTGTGCAGCCACCACCTCCATATAATGAACCGAAACATAACTGCTAAGTCCGGGGAACTTTCACGAAAAGTACAACGAAGCACCGGTGTTTATCTACGCCGCCTCCCTGCTACACCGCTACTCGACAGTGTTCACCTGCTGGCCGGCTAGACTGCTGCTAACCCCCGGCGCCGTCCAACTGGCTTCCCCGTCTCCAGCGAAGCTACAACCGGCACGCTCCACTCCGGTTGTGTGCAGCCACCACCTCCATAATGAACCGAAACATAACTGCTATATCCGGGGAACGAAGCACCGGTGTATCTACGCCAGCCACGGTCCCGTCACAGCCAGGTAGGGTAATGTAGGATACTTGCCTTTATTTTGTACTGCCGTGCACACAATGGTGCTGTAAATGTGTTTGGTATGGTGCTCCCTTGCTGTTTGTGTGAATCTGCAATGCTGTTTTAAGGCTATTTGTTCCGTTTAGTTGCTGTTAATTTGTCTTTTGGCACAATTGTTGGCCGTGTTGTTGTTGTTTTTGTGCGGACATGATCGCTGTTGTGTCGGGTCGGCCAAGGTTGATTAGGGGAATAAATATATCGGGGATGGGGGGGAGACACTAGGTGCGTTGGGTGCAACATGAACGTGCTTAGCTGTCGTTCGGAGGGAGGAGCTGCAGCAGGTAGAGCGTTGCGAAAACAGCCGTTGGGATCCCAACGGCTCCCAACGGCTGAAATTAGACACTGCAGCTTTAAGGGCATGTATTCACTGTTATGAATACACTTTTTGTTATTTATCCATACTTGCATATTTACTTTTTAAAGTAATGTCACTGAAGTGGATAACACTTGTTCTCTAATAAGCCTTAACATTTGAATGAACTGCCTTCTGATTTACACTGATGGGCAGTAGCAGTGTAGGCTTGGTTTCCAGAAATGGGCAGAGGAAAGGATGAAATCAGTTGAATCAACTCAACTCAGATCTGATCAAATGATGTGGAACCAACTCACTCGCAAATCAAATAAACAAAGAGCAGATAGTGCGTAATAATGAGAGCAGAGACGGTCAACAGATGCATATCTCCTCAGTAAGTTACACTCTCCTCCATCTTCAGTTAATAAGAATACAAATCTCAGCAGCATTAGAAAAAATCACCCACGCAATAGGCTTAGTAATGGTGCTGACAATACTGTGTCCACCCCTGATTAAAACATTTGTCTGTTTTGTCAATCTGAAAGAACAACATGCCATTAGATTGCATTGTGGAGCTGACTGACTAGCTAGTCGCTAATTTGAGTTTAACACGAGCACTGAGAAATATTAGCTTTCTAACACACGGGACCATCTAAAAATCAGTGAGCAACAATGAAGAGATTTATAGAAATGGTGAAATGTGAGTGAGTCAAGGATATCACTTCGTCTGATCTCCGTGTCTGATCCATGAAGCAGATTCTCCTCCACCAAATGAATCAATGCCATTAATTAAATACTCGTTAAGACTTTTCCTGGGGGAAATGACCAATAAATTAGCCAGAAGCACAACAGATGCTAATTTTAGCCTGCTTCGAAACAATTAGAAGAAAGGAAAGAATATAATTTACAGCAGCAATGTTGTGATTTACAATTAAACATAGATATTGGGCCAGTTTCACAGACATGGATTAAGACTAGTCCTGGACTAAATGGAATTTTGAATGGGGATTGTCCATTGAAAGTACAATTTAGTCCAGAACTAGGCTTAATCCATGTCTGTGAAACAGGCCCATTATGTCTTTGGGGCCAGTTCTGTAGACGTGGATTAAGCCTAGTCCTGGACTAAATGGAATTTTGAATGGAGATTGTCCATTGAAAGTACAATTTAGTCCAGGATAGTGAAGGCTTAAGCCATGACTGCGTAACTGGACCTCGGTGTTCTTGGTTGTGGCTTAACAAAATGCATTTCTGACCCTCAACATTAACTGCCATTTCTAAATGTAGCATTGTGGACTTACCAAAAAATCTATCTATGAGCCTAGTGCCAACATAGCATTGTAACTTTTCTGCTTTTCTTCATTGAAGCATCATGCATGTTAAAGCAGTTACCACATTACATCCACCAGCCGCTGCCTGTGGATTTATTTTCATCACTGTGAAATCTCAAATCTCATGCTCAAGGTCAGTAGTTCTAACTCTAACCGTTGGACCTCCATAACTGCATTTATGTTTTATTATGACACCACCCCCATAATGAGAGTGTGGTTGTGATAGTAATGGCGACCCTTAAATAAGATCGTAGACTTTTAGTGTTGTCTATAAATCAATAATCTACAACGTTAGGTTTGTCAATGTCTTCAGTTATGTCTGAAGTTGCAGTTATTACATGTTACTGCCATAGGTTAGGACTTAATTGGGCTATAGCCTATGGCTTGACCAAGTAATACAATAAGACCACTGAGGAATTCTAAGATGTCTGGCATACAAAATCCTGTCTGGTTTCCTATATTCAGCCACTGTTTACCCCTTTTTCCTGTTGATCCAGTCCATAGCATGATAGCAACCTTACTGTATGCACCTGATTCACCTATTGGACTTCACACTGCTCACATCATACGGGAGGTATTTCTGTGCTCCATTCTATTTGGTGCTGCATCTAGCTCCTTTTCCTCATTCAGTTTGATTTAGTCTTGATCTACTGCACACCAGGAAGGTATAGTTCCCAACAGCACTACGCTAAAAGGACAGCTGAAATCACGTGCTGAAGTATTGATCCATATAAAAGTTTGTTGATTTGCATTCTGTTCATTTCTTTTTTAATAACTTAATTCACTTAACATTGTCCAAATTACCTTTCATTTCTAGATCTGAGTAACATTCATCACCACCATTGTTGATTACGTCTATGCAAATGTTTTTTTTATTTTTTTTATTTTCCCCTACTCAATTCTCCTTTCCCCTCCCAGTGGTCCAGTCGTGAGGAGGACGGAGAGAGGTTGCGGGTTTTTCAGAAAGAGATAACAGGTCTTATCTTCCGCGGGCCAGGCGCTGAGAAAGCCTGATCCGATCGAGACCCGGTTAAAAGAATTCATCGACTTTTACACGCCGGCCCCTCATTATGAAGAAGGTTTTGGGGAAAAAAGCAAAGATGTTGACGTAAGAGCGTTATTTAAAAAAATAATAGTAATATTGATTTCATGTAATCCTGAAGGAGCATTGCAGGCATTTTAAGTGGTAGATTTTTGGGGGGGGAAGAAGTTGCATATTGACACAGAGAGCAAAGTGTTGAAGGTGATTTCAAATGCTGCTGTGTCTTTGGAAGGTGAAAGACAATGTCATTTAAGTAACCCTTAACTGTCCATGTTGATGCAGTACTCACGTCGTGACTCTACTTCCTCAAACCAATATGCGTCAAACAGACAAAGTACACAGTTTGCCTGTTGTGTCTAAGTGCTCCAGAAAGTGTATATCTCTGTCATTCTCAACTATTGCTGTGTCTGAAATCGCACACTTACGTAAGTGCACTTACATTGAGTGCACTTTATTATCCCTACAGTACACTTACTTATAGACGCAGTGCTCTCATTTCTACAGTGCACTGTCCAAACTGCCGTCGCGCACCTACCGGTAATGACTATGCATTTTGACGGTTCTTCTTCGGTGGTATTTTTTTCTGCTTGCGTTACCGATAGCCAAAACAGGCACATTAGTCGCGGAAAAACCAAAACAATGTGTAATTTAACTTTTGTAGAGCGCGTCCGCCTCCATGGTTGCTTCAAGCTCCTCTATTTTGATTAGAATGTCCCGCCCTCTCCGTTACGTAGGCAAGATGGCGGCCGTTGAGTGTGGAAAGTGTCCATCGCTCCACACTCAAGTTTTAGACCGTTTTGAGTGCACGACCGAGGAACTTACAGTGCACTGCACACGGAGCCAGGCTAGTAGTAGCCTAGGGGCCGATCCGAATAGTCCAATCTCCTAACCTAAGCCTCCTTTCCTATACCTTAACCCCTAAACGTCATCGGGGTTAAGGAGAGATGAAGGGTGCTTCCTATCGAACATAGGAAAAGGCAGCACTGTTTCAAATGAATTCGACTGCACTTTTCCTAACCGACGTCATTGCGCAGCTAGTATTGCTGACTTGAGTCACTAGCGTGAAACTACACTAGCCTATTCTCCGAAAATTGACTACAAATTGCTCCCGATGGTTCAGAGAGCGCCTTGCATGGCAGCTACTGCCATCGGTGTATGAATGGGTGAATGTGGTAAGAAATGTAAAGTGCTTTGGGGCTGAGAAAATCGGCTAGAAGGCGCTATATAAGTCAAGTCCATTTACAAGCGCTCGTTTGATCCATGCGTTCTTTTCATATTGATTTTAATCAGGTTGTCGCCAACAGAGTGAGAATCATATCCCAATTCACATGTGGAATAAAAAGAGGCTACACTTATGTTGAAATGAACTGCCCCCAGTAACTTCATTAAATGTGAAGTTGGTATTTTATTTTCTTATGGTGTAAATTATGTGCTACGAAACCAACTATTATGTTGGTCTTTTATGAGTTCTTTATTATCTTTATGGGGAGGGGGTATTTTGTTTTAGCCGAGTTAAATCTTCCTCTCTTTTACCTCTCATTCGTGTAGAGTTGGTAAACTCCGGCGGTGGCCTGTTGCTTTAAATATTGCCTCCGTAAAGGATTATGATATACCACTTATCTCCTTTCCGCATAGGTTGGTCCGGAGTAAGCTATGCTAAAGGATGAATCGAGGCTCCTTTCCTAAGCATTTTGAGAATTCGAATCACCTATCCGCCGAGTACTTCCGGTTCATCTCGATAGGAAATTTCCTATGCAAAAAAGACTATTCGGATCGGCCCTAGGTTTACTCTCATCTTGTAGAGATGGGCTAAATTCAGTTACATAAGCTCTTGAGTTATATGGAACAGGAAGCATTTGTCATTTAAACAATTTTCTTACCACATTTCATTTGAAAACACAGGAAACTTTATCAGTTAAGAGGTTTATTCAAGGCAGACATAACACCACAGAGCCTCCATCTTGGGAGGAATTGTTCCTTTCACTACTTAAGACTCAATACAACCAGTCAAGCCCCCGATGTGGACAGACAGGTCTTGGTTACCGGGTTCCTCAAACTGACTGCTTGAGCTGCGGTAGAAAGGTTTTGTCAGCCTCTGTCAGGTTGTCACTGGATGTCAACTTGTGCCCAAGCCGTCTGGTTGCTTTTGGCGTCGTTGACTAGTGCCCAAGCCGTCTGGTTGCTTTTGGCGTCGTTGACTAGTGCCCAAGCCGTCTGGTTGCTTTTGGCGTCGTTGACTAGTGGCCAAGCCGTCTGGTTGCTTTTGGCGTCATTGACTAGTGGCCAAGACGTCTGGTTGCTTTTGCCGTCGTTGACCATTCTCCAAGCCGTCTGGTTGCTTTTGCCGTCGTTGACTAGTGGCCAAGCCGTCTGGTTGCTTTTGGCGTCGTTGACTAGTGGCCAAGCCGTCTGGTTGCTTTTGGCGTCGTTGACTAGTGGCCAAGCCGTCTGGTTGCTTTTGGCCATCTGGTTGCTTTTGGCGTCGTCAACTTGTGCCCAAGCCGTCTGGTTGCTTTTGGCGTCGTCAACTTGTGCCATTTGTCCTGAAAAAGAAAGACATTTTAACAACAAGCAAGTGAGGGTAACTTAAGAGAAATTAAGTGACAACCCAGGGTTAAGGAGAGATGAAAGGTGCTTCCTATCGAACATAGGAAAAGGCAGCACTGTTTCAAATGAATTCGACTGCACTTTTCCTAACCGACGTCATTGCGCGGCGAGTATTGCTGACTTGAGTCACTAGCGTGAAACGACACTAGCCTATTCTCCGAAAATTGACTACAAATTGCTCCCGATGGTTCAGAGAGCGCCTTGCATGGCAGCTACTGCCATCGGTGTATGAATGGGTGAATGTGGTAAGAAATGTAAAGCGCTTTGGGGCTGAGAAAATCAGCTAGAAGGCGCTATATAAGTCAAGTCCATTTACAAGCGCTCGTTTGATCCATGCGTTCTTTTCATATTGATTTTAATCAGGTTGTCGCCAACAGAGTGAGAATCATATCCCAATTCACATGTGGAATAAAAAGAGGCTACACTTATGTTGAAATGAACTGCCCCCAGTAACTTCATTAAATGTGAAGTTGGTATTTTATTTTCTTATGGTGTAAATTATGTGCTACGAAACCAACTATTATGTTGGTCTTTTGAGTTCTTTATTATCTTTATGGGGGAGGGGTATTTTGTTTTAGCCGAGTTAAATCTTCCTCTCTTTTACCTCTCATTCGTGTAGAGTTAGTAAACTCCGGCGGTGGCCTGTTGCTTTAAATATTGCCTCCGTAAAGGATTATGATATACCACTTATCTCCTTTCCGCATAGGTTGGTCCGGAGTAAGCTATGCTAAAGGATGAATCGAGGCTCCTTTCCTAAGCATTTTGAGAATTCGAATCACCTATCCGCCGAGTACTTCCGGTTCATCTCGATGAAGGAAATTTCCTATGCAAAAAAGACTATTCGGATGGCCCTAGGTTTACTCTTATCTTGTAGAGATGGGCTAGATCAGTTACATAAGCTCTTGAGTTATATGGAACAGGAAGCATTTGTCATTTAAACAATTTTCTTACACCACATTTCATTTGAAAACACAGGAAACTTTATATCAGTTAAGAGGTTTATTCAAGGCAGACATAACACCACATAGCCTCCATCTTGGAGGAATTGTTCCTTTCACTACTTAAGACTCAATACAACCAGTCAAGCCCCCATGTGGACAGACAGGTCTTGGTTACCGGGTTCCTCAAACTGACGTCTGTTGCTTGCGCGTAAAAGTATCCCAGCCGTCAGGTTGTCTTTGGCGTCGTTGAACTATGTCCCAAGCCGTCTGGTTGCTTTTGCCGTCGTTGACTATGCTCCAAGCCGTCTGGTTGCTTTTGCCGTCGTTGACCATTCCCAAGCCGTCTGGTTGCTTTTGGCGTCGTTGACTAGTGGCCAAGCCGTCTGGTTGCTTTTGGCGTCATTGACTAGTGGCCAAGCCGTCTGGTTGCTTTTGGCGTCGTTGACCATTCTCCAAGCCGTCTGGTTGCTTTTGGCCGTCATTGACTAGTGGCCAAGCCGTCTGGTTGCTTTTGGCGTCGTTGACTAGTGGCCAAGCCGTCTGGTTGCTTTTGGCGTCGTTGACTAGTGGCCAAGCCGTCTGGTTGCTTTTGGTCGTGCTCGTCAACTTGTGCCCAAGTCGTCTGGTTGCTTTTGGCGTCGATCAACTGTGCCATTTTTCCTGAAAAAGAAAGACATTTTAACAACAAGCAAGTGAGGGTAACTTAAGAGAAATTAAGTGACAACCCAGGTTAAGGAGAGATGAAAGGTGCTTCCTATCGAACATAGGAAAAGGCAGCACTGTTTCAAATGAATTCGACTGCACTTTTCCTAACCGACGTCATTGCGCGGCGAGTATTGCTGACTTGAGTCACTAGCGTGAAACGACACTAGCCTATTCTCCGAAAATTGACTACAAATTGCTCCCGATGGTTCAGAGAGCGCCTTGCATGGCAGCTACTGCCATCGGTGTATGAATGGGTGAATGTGGTAAGAAATGTAAAGCGCTTTGGGCTGAGAAAATCAGCTAGAAGGCGCTATATAAGTCAAGTCCATTTACAAGCGCTCGTTTGATCCATGCGTTCTTTTCATATTGATTTTAATCAGGTTGTCGCCAACAGAGTGAGAATCATATCCCAATTCACATGTGGAATAAAAAGAGGCTACACTTATGTTGAAATGAACTGCCCCCAGTAACTTCATTAAATGTGAAGTTGGTATTTTATTTTCTTATGGTGTAAAATTATGTGCTACGAAACCAACTATTATGTTGGTCTTTTGAGTTCTTTATTATCTTTATGGGAGGGGGCATTTGTTTTAGCCGAGTTAAATCTTCCTCTCTTTTACCTCTCATTCTTATTCGTGTAGAGTTAGTAAACTCCGGCGGTGGGCTGTTGCTTTAAATATTGCCTCCGTAAAGGATTATGATATACCACTTATCTCCTTTCCGCATAGGTTTGGTCCGGAGTAAGCTATGCTAAAGGATGAAGCGAGGCTCCTTTCCTAAGCATTTTGAGAATTCGAATCACCTATCCGCCGAGTACTTCCGGTTCATCTCGATAGGAAAGGAAATTCCTATGCAAAAAATACTATTCGGATTGGCCCTAGGTTTACTCTTATCTTGTAGAGATGGGCTAGATGCAGTTACATAAGCTCTTGAGTTATATGGAACAGGAAGCATTTGTCATTTAAACAATTTTCTTACAACCACATTTCATTTGAAAAACACAGGAAACTTTATATCAGTTAAGAGGTTTATTCAAGGCAGACATAACACCACATAGCCGCCATCTTGGAGGAATTGTTCCTTTCACTACTTAAAGACTCAATGCAACCAGTCAAGCCCCCAATGTGGACAGACAGGTCTTGGTTACCGGGTTCCTCAAACTGCCGTCTGGTTGCTTTTGGCGTCGTTAACCAGATCCCCAAGCCGTCTGGTTGCTTTTGGCGTCGTTGACTATTCCCCAAGCCGTCTGGTTGCTTTTGCCGTCGTTGACCATTCTCCAAGCCGTCTGGTTGCTTTTGCCGTCGTTGACCATTCTCCAAGCCGTCTGGTTGCTTTTGGCGTCGTTGACTAGTGGCCAAGCCGTCTGGTTGCTTTTGGCGTCATTGACTAGTGGCCAAGCCGTCTGGTTGCTTTTGGCGTCGTTGACCATTCTCCAAGCCGTCTGGTTGCTTTTGGCGTCATTGACTAGTGGCCAAGACGTCTGGTTGCTTTTGGCGTCGTTGACTAGTGGCCAAGCCGTCTGGTTGCTTTTGGCGTCGTTGACTAGTGGCCAAGCCGTCTGGTTGCTTTTGGCGTCGTCAACTTGTGCCCAAGTCGTCTGGTTGCTTTTGGCGTCATCAACTAGTGCCATTTTTCCTGAAAAAGAAAGACATTTTAACAACAAGCAAGTGAGGGTAACTTAAGAGAAATTAAGTGACAACACCACCAACAAGACCCATGAACAGACTTGAGACTTGCACCAACAGACCTAAAGATGCCGTAAGATAAAAGCCTAATTTTAGGCTACACATTATTTAAGTTCAAACCAAAGCTCTAAATAGGCCTACGACATGTTATGGTCCATGGGGCTTTTGACACCGTTGGAATATCAAACAATTGCACACCAAAGTATAATATTAAAAGATTAGTTAACCACGTGGTGAGGCAAAATCAAACCTGCCAAGTCAAAGTGTGCCAGTAGGCTTGCACAGAAACTTCTCACCTTCATCAGCATACTGCTTTATCATCATCGTTGAGTTCAGAATTTCAGAGGTGATCTCAGTGGTAGAGTTATCTGTAGCACAAAACAAATTAAAGTTAGTCAGAAGAAGCCTCTCTTCAAAACTATTTCAATAATGTTAAAGTCCAAGTTAGATTTATTCATATAGCACATTTTTAAAAAAAACATTAGATGACCAAAGTGCTGTACAAGATACAATACTAAAACAAATAGGCCCAAGTCCTTACCTTCCATTCCATCCTGCAGCCCATGATCCAATTTGAGTGTGTCACCAACTGGCAAACAGGAGCCTATGGACAATTCATTTGTTATTTATTAAATGCTAGTTATTCTGATAAGAATTAAGATCAAGTTATGCCAAAGCCTTTCCTAGTAACCAACAGATGTTGTCTAGAACCATGCAACCTTACTGTTGTACTTGCTATATCCTACTGCCACTTTCAAGGCAAGGCTAGTTTATAGCACAATTCAGACACAAGGCCATTAAAAGTGCTTTACAGGGGCAAGATTAAAATACATAATACACATTAGAAAAGCAAATGACTAGAAATAAAACATTAATTTACAACATTACTTCAACACAAGTTGTAAAAGTAAGAATAATTGTCATACAAACCTTTGGAAAGCCAGACGGTCAGCAGCACAGCACCAAGCAAAGCCCCAACAGCTGCCATTGCTTCAGTCGTCAAGAGAAAATGCTACCTGAACTACATGGGCTGGTTTTAAAAAGGCCCAACACTATAGTCACAGCTGCTCTTAATCAGACCTAAATTGCATCTCTCTCTCTTCAAACATGAGTTATTTTGGCAGTTGTTAAAGGATGAACCGGTGTATTACCGCCCTCCACTGGTTTGGAGGGTTATACCACCATCAATTTGGAGGGTCATGTTTGAAGAGAGATGCAATTTAGGTCTGATTAAGAGCGGCTGTGACCATAGTGTTGGGCCTTTTTAAAACCAGCCCATTCAAAGTGATGGTAACCAGCCAACCACGCGAGTCATCCTGCACACTCTCCGGTTTTGCGCAAAGTGCACTCAAAAAAGTAAGTGTAAGTACAGAAGTGCGCGATTTCAGACACAGCATAACTTTAACTTTCCTTTCCTGCGACATATGGTTGCTGTTGATAGTTGCTAATGCGGGGCAGTTGTTTGCGATCAGACCATGTATGGACCAAATGTCACAGATGTGATTCATTCATAAAGTGTCAGACCATATAATTTTCTTACCCACCAGGATGCCAAAAAGGTTAGTGTGCCTGCCCCCTTCCACTAGACTGCAGACTGCTGCATTCTTTTCCCATAATTGAGCTGCTGACTACTAAGGTTAATGGTCATCCTTCCAAGCCATCGTCATAGCTGGACACGATGCTTAAGTGTTCTTGTCAGCTTGTCTGTACATTGTTAATTACATACTGTTATTATAAGGGGAGGGGGGAGGCCAAAGTCAGCATTGTCACCAATTGATGATCTACACTCACCGACCACTTTATTAGGTACACCTGTTCAATGGCTTATAAAAACAAATAGCTAATCAGCCAATCACATGGCAGAAAATCAATGCATTTAGGCATGTAGATGTGGTCAAGACAACATGCTGAAGTCAAACCGAGCATCAGAATGGGGAAGAAA
The DNA here is from genome assembly GCA_026122265.1 of Ammodytes dubius. Classification (NCBI taxonomy): domain Eukaryota; kingdom Metazoa; phylum Chordata; class Actinopteri; order Uranoscopiformes; family Ammodytidae; genus Ammodytes; species Ammodytes dubius. Next base: position 9,491,925 of record CM047505.1, read on the forward strand.
GGGGGTTTAAGTGACTTTGAACGAGGCATGGTGGATGGTGCATGGCAGGATGGATCCATACTTTCATGTTGTTAACGCCAAATTCTGAACCTGCCATCTGAATGTCGCAACTGAAAAAGAGACTTGTAAGACAAGGCATGATTTTTCCAATCTTCTATTGTCCAATTTTGGTGAGCCTGTGTGAATTGTAGCCTCAGTTTCCTGTTCTTAGCTGACAGGAGGGGCACCCAGTGGGGTCTTCTGCTTCAAGGTTGGTCATGTTTTGCGTTCAGAGATGGTATTCTGCATACCTTGGTTGTAACAAGTGGTTATTTGAGTTCCTGTTGCCTTTCTATCATCTCGAACCAGTCTGCCCATCCTCCACTGACCTCTGACTTCAATAATGCATTTTCGTCCACACAACTGTCGCTCACTGGATATTTTTCCTTTTTCGGACCATTCTCTGTAAACCCTAGAGATGGTTGTGTGTGAAAATCCCAGTAGATCAGCAGTTTCTGAAATACTCAGACCAGCCCTTTTGGCACCCTCTATATTGCCATGTTCAAAGTCACTTAAAACCCCTTTCTTACCATTCTGTTGCTCGGTTTTAACTTCAATAACTTGTCTTGTCCATGTCTACATGCCTAAATGCATTGAGTTTCTGCCATGTGATTGGCTGATTAGTTATGTGTTAAGAAGAAATTGAACTGCTGTACCTAATAAAGTGGCGGGTGAGTGTATGTTTAGGACTGAAATCACATTGTTCTTGTACTGCAGTGTAGACCTCATTAGTTCTACTATTTCAAGAATGGAGAAATGTCAGATCAGACTGTTATTTTTTTTTAATTATCATTTTACGTTTGATGTACAGTTGTTTTGTTGTTCCGCTCATTTTAAGCCAACAGATGGAGAGACATAAAAAGTAATATTTACAAGTAACAAAAAGCGTTAAAGCTGGGGTATGTGATTTCTGATTGGTCAAAGTGTAACAGATCGGGTTCTGCGTTGTGTCTATTGTCATTGAGTGAGGCACACACTGGAGTCGAGTTAGGAGCAGGTTTATTCCTTTTAGAGGAGACGGAAAAAACACGGGTGTCACACACAGTCCACAAAATCTCTCCACTCAGCTCCGAGCATCAGTGCTCACTCAAGCTTCATAAATTATTTTAGTATTATGAATACATGTGGAAGATAAATAAAAATTAAAACACAGTAATAAAAATATAATAAAAAAGGTTTTTTACACTGCATCAATTGTCTTTTCCCTCTCACACTCATCAAGTCATTTTCCGTTTTACACTATAAGAAATGTCAAAAACACATATCACGCACCTTTTAGAGGAGACAGAAAAACACGGGCGTCACACACAGTCCACAAAATCTCTCTCCACTCTACAAAATAAAGGAAACAAATCCTTAACTACACATATAAATCACACAGCTGCATTCAAAAAGTCAACACAGACAAGCAGCGATCTTTTTCCCCCTGCTAAAACTCACGCGGCCGGGAAACCCCGTAGTAACTGCCGCTAGCTTAAAACTAATTCATAAAACATTAAACACAGATAAAAGTCAGCTTTTACAACAGTTTAACCAGCCCAAAGTTATCTGTACAGCGTGAATTTCTCCCGCGTGCCTAAAAGCACGTCATAAAGCAGTGTGAATTACATTATAATCATTTAGGAGCGACAAATAAAAAGTTTATAAAAAAAATCATAGGGAGAGAGATATAAACATAACTTACTAGCTCCGAGCATCAGTGCTCACTGAAGCTGGACACACAGGTGCAACGCCAAAATTACTCCACAGGGAAACAAAAGGGTATGCTATGGAAAATAACAATGTGGGACCTATTTACACTAGGAAACTATTTTGGAATGTTCAAAAAACTATTTTTGAAATTTCACAATGGAAAAAGGTGTTAATAAAGACCAAAACAATTAAATTAAATTAAATTTAGCTCTGCTACAAAAGTTAATGCTGTAGTTGAGAGTTTCAGCCGTTGGGATTCCAACGGCTGTTTTCCCAACGCTCTACCTGCTGCAGCTCCTCCCTCCGAACGACAGCTACGCGCGCTCATGTTGCACCCAACTTTTAGTGTCTCCCCCCATCCCCGATATTTATTCCCCTAATCAACCATGGCCGACCCGACACAACAGCGATCATGTCCGCACAAAAACAACGACAACATGGCCAACAATTGTGCCAAAAGACAATTTAACAGCAACTGAACGGAACAAATAGCCTTAAAACAGCATTGCAGATTCACACAAACAGCAAGGGAGCACCATACCAAACACATTTACAGCACCATTGTGTGCACGGCAGTACAAAATAAAGGCAAGTTGCCTACATTACCCTACCTGGCTGTGACGGGACCGTGGCTGGCGTAGATAAACACCGGTGCTTCGTTGTACTTTTCGTGAAAGTTCCCCGGACTTAGCAGTTATGTTTCGGTTCATTATATGGAGGTTGTGGCTGCACACAACCGGGTGAGTTAACTAATGCTCTCCGACCGGTGCTAACTTGGTTTATCAGCTAAAGCAAAGCCAAAGGAAGCCCATTCTCCTGGCTCACTTTCCACACGTCTTCTAACCCCGAGCGGCTTCATACAGCAACAGCCGCCCGCCTACATTTCCTCCCCGGTGTTTCTCAGTCTCTGTGTACACACTGTCCTCCCACCGTGTTAGTTGTTGGTATCCGGGGAATGATAAATTGAGGGTTTGTTGCATAGATAGTATAGTAGGCCTATAGATAGTTCGTTGGTGAAGACATTGCTATTCGCTGTCTGCCGTAGTAGGGCCAAACAGTAGTTTCAGACTGCTAGGGTCGTGAACGCTCACGCAACTGATGCATCAACGTCGTTGCCAAGTGAACGGACAGTCCCACAGCCAATAAGAACGGAGGATCTGAGCCTCGCTCTGATCGGTCAAAATTAACATGAGCGGTGGCAATTTTTGGGGGCAGCACACAGAGGCAGGGGGGAGCAAAGTGATGATAAAATATTTTCAGACCACTTCACCTACATATAGCTGAATGGCTATTATGACAGTTTTGCCAAATATTACAGTGAAAAAACTCTCAACTGCAACTTTAACATGAGCTGTACACTTTGACCAATCAGAGCGAGGCTCCGATTCTCTGTTCTTTTTGGCTGTTTGGACTGTCCATTCACTTTGTCACAACTTTGTTGGTGTAGAGCCTGTCAGGGAGGGACCATAGGGGAGGGACCAAAGAGAAAAAGTGGAGCGGTTGAGGTATTTGTATCTCTATCCCAACTGCCATTTTCTCCCCAAATCCTCCACCCCAGCTTTAATCAAAAGAGAAGTTTAACAATTTATTTAAAAATCACTGGAGAGGAAGCTTTTGCGCCTCACGGTGACGCTCTTGTTGACGTCAGCGGGTCTCACAGCTGTAGTTTCTTTTGCTCTTTCCGCCATGGCCTGCTACACTTTACAGTAGACATTGAGGCTTGGAGCCAATTAGGCTTTAATCACACCTCCACCGCTACTGCTGATTTATCAGCATCTAAAAGCCAAGTTGTGATGGCCGCATCAGCTCCTACTCATCAGCAAACAATTGGATAAATATCTTTTTCCATCATTGTCTTGGATGGCCTGTTGCATCCAAGGGGTTTAATGGTGACAAAGAGCCGGTGTGGTGCTGTAAACCCAATGCAATACCTATAACTCATAGCAGGGAGTCATCGGCTGCTCAATAATCCAGCCCATCGGATGTTCAATAGTATGGTGTTGGAGAGAGGGAGGAAAACAAGATGAATAAAAGATGGAAGAGGATCAGACAGAGAAGGGAAAGGAATTTAACACGCACCTCAATTCCGAGATAAAAAGTGACGAGTGGGATTTATCTATACGCTAGATGGACTGATGCGCTCCCTCTCTCCCCGGACCACAGAGATCCTTATCTTGATAAAGAATGATCTGTGATAGAACTGAAGGTCTCTATTATTAAGGTGGAGGTTTGGATTGACAGGCATGACCTGCAGCAATGTTTCTCAACCTGTGGGAGGCAAGCACAAGAGCAGTCACAAAACGAAATTTAGAGGCCATTAGAGAACAGCACGATTAGCGTTCACTGTACCTTCCACTGTATTTGTCTTCGAAGGGCAATTCGTTTTGCAGCCAAGAAAACTCAGAAACACAGATAAACGACACAAGATTCATACAAAATACAAAGAAACAAACGACACAATGAAATACAGTGATCTTGGCAATCAATAACAAAAGCCACAGCACCATGTTGTGACCAGCATGTTTTGATGTCAGTACATTAGATAGATATATAGATAGATAGATAGATAGATAGATAAATTAGATAAATGGATAATAACATTACGCAAATGTTCTCCCTTCCCCTGAATTCAATGGGGAGATGGCTGTTGGGATGAAGGAGTTCCTAAATCTATTGGTCCCCATAACAATAATAATCTAAACCAAGAGCCGAAACTCACAGCGGGTGCAGTCAGAGGATGCAGTGTAGTCATGCTACATCTAATGATAGTTACACAGTGTAAAGATAAAGGGAACCTCTACGTCACATCCTCACAATCAAGATATGATTCAAGACTTCCAGGCGTTGTGATGGGTTTGTTATTGAATAATTGTTCATGGTTATATTTACCAGAACTCTGACTTTGATTTATGTCTGTCCTATTATAATGGCTTCCCACCATTGGAGTGTCATAGTGTCCCCAACCACTCACAATGTTCCAATGGTATCCCTCTTGGATGTGGAGGAAGAGAGGATAGCTTAAAAGAAAATAAGTAATTTTAAGAAAACAGAAGGAGTCAGAAGTGGAACAGGAGAAGTCCTGCAGGTGGAGAGAGGGGTAGAAGAGGTGAGTTTGTGAAGGAAAGGGGCAGTAATAGAGGTCAGAACCATTTAGCAAAAGAAAGGGGGAGAGAGTGAGATGCCCGACCAAATGGTTTTGGGGGGTTTTCCACCCAAGGATCAGTCCAAACCAAGATTAGAAAAGAGACTCAAGGACAGCTGGATCAGCAAAAAAAGTGCAGAAATGTTTAACCAGGGACTTCTGAAACAGTAAATGGTTCATTGAGACACACGCCCCTGCAAAGACTTAAACCACACACATACACACACACACACACACACACACACACACTCACACTCACTCGCTAGACTATTTTCTTTCCTCTGGGCTTTATCTGAAAGAGGAAGTGATTGGTGTTCAGCAGAGCAGAGAACAGAAACACTCTGTTATCTAGCAGTGTTCCCTGGATGCTTCTCTTCCGCACACATGCGCGCACACACACACACACACACACACAGTCACTGAATGACAATCATGCACTGCTCATACATGCATGCCGTATTCCATGAGTAGCACTGAGCGCTTGATTAATGATTAAATCCACTTAAGTGTAAAAAAGGAAAAAAGTTAAAAAATAGGGAACAGAGTTTAATTAAAGGGCTGGAACAAAAATCACTGTTGCAACCAGAGCTGATGCCGTGTATTGACTGGTAATGACAGTTGACGATGGAGTTCAGAGGAACAGCGGAAAAGAAAAGTGGCTGTACGTGCCAATCTGTTGGTTATGTAGGTTGTGTGGTGCATTGGAGAGTGCAGCATCTCGCTCTCATGCTGGTGTTCAATTTAAGTCACATGCAACCTTTAATATTGACCTACAAAAACTTAATCTTAAATCTTAATCTATTTTAAGTTTAACAAGGTGTTAAAGGTCACATATTATGCTCATTTTCAGGTTCACTATAGTAATTTGGGTTTCTACTCGAAAACTGTTTTCAGGGTGTAGTGTCCAAAAAAAAAGTTTGTATTTCTCACAGTACCATTGCTGCTCCTGTTTTCAGCCTCTGTCTGAAACACTCGGTATCTTTAAGCCCCGCCTTCCAAAAAGTATGCTCTGATCTGAATCTAATAGCGGTTTAAATCTTACTGGCAGTTTGAATCTGGGGTTCGTGCTTATCACAGGTGGAGGTAGTGCTACTTGAGGTTGGTAATGAGGGGGTGTGTCCTCTCCACTTATGACGTTGATTTAAGGTTTTTGAACAGAAGTTTTCAGAAAGGCAGAGGCGGAAAAAAAAGAGAGAGGGTTGTTTCTCGTACTTTGGGAGTTTCTCACAGGGAAGACCTACAGTATATTAATGCTGAAAAAACATGAAAAAGTGCAATTTGCATTATAGGTGAGTCTTTCTCCAGCAAAATGTTTCGTAGTTGTCATGCACAGATATTGCAAAATTGACAGTAGTTAAACAGTAACTTACTACATGTGTTTCACATGCATTGACCCCACCTTAGATTAAAAAGGTTTGCAAAAAAACAACATTCTCAGCTGGCATTTACTTGCTCTTTAATATCCATCAAATATATGAGCCTAAATTAAAAATAAATACTGTAGATGTATGCAAAAATAAAAGAAGCACATGCATTAATCCGGGGCTACATTTGTATGTTGGAAAACATACATTGTGAAAGATATCAGCAACTTGAGTAGCAATGGTCCAAAAGTGGCACAGGGGAAGCACAAAATGTCCAACAAACATGTGATAAAACAAACGGGAGATAAAATTATACCCTGGCCATCACAAGCCTCTTTCCTATAGCTTCTATACCACCGTGTTTGAAATAGCCCTGATAACCTTGACGTGTGACATCAGCCACACAAACTCCTGCCGTTCCCTATGGAACAGTACAGACCCAGGAAGCACCAAGTTGAAATGTCGATGAAGGAACATTCGATGTGGCTGCTGATGCTGGTTTTCATCACTGTCTGCTTGTCTGGTGGAGGCTTAAAGATTTTGTCTGTACAGGAAACACACACAGACACATCATAGCGTACGTCATAGTGTAGCTGTTCGATAAGTGCAATGTCCCTTGCAAGCCTCTTCCTTCAGGTACACCATGTTAATTGACAGTAAGTTAGTAAGTTATTTATTTGTCAATCTAACACACAACATAGATTCACACAAGGTAGCTCACACGCTAGGGGCCACATCAACCAAGAATGGATTGCGCACGCTGCTACCTCCATGAATTGTTTTAGTAACTTGAGTAGCAATGGTAAAATAAAGTTTATATTTCTTTCGGTTTCAGTTTGCCCTCATTTTGTGTTTACGTGAGTAAACTGTTTCAGGCAGCACCGTGCGCCTTAACGCTTTACGCACAGTGCCAAGACGATCGTCCAGGATTTGATGGTGATGAATGTTGATACATATGCTTCACATCCTAACAAGTCGGCTGTTACACACAGATCACATGTTAATACGGTGACATTGTTTTTAATAAAGCAGCTCATAAACCTGGGGCGACTGTGGCTCAGTTGGTAGAGCGGGTCGGATGATGATCAAAGGGTTGGAGGTTCGATCCCCGTCCTGCCACCTGTGTCATGGTTGTTGTGTCCTTGGGCAAGACACTTCACCCACCTTGCCTCGTGTGAATGTCGATAGTTAGCCTGCTATCGGTGTATGAATGTGTGTGTGAATGGTAACGTGGGAAAGGAAAACAGGTCTCCCTTGTAAAAGAGTCTTCGGTCTCAATGGGATATACCTGTATAAATAAAGGTTAAAAAAAAAAAAAAACTTTGCTCCATCATAACTGTTTTTTCCTATAAAAGTACACAACCCATTTCCTGTAGATGATATGACTCAATATCAATTCAATATGATTTAAAGCTGACAAGCGTTGAATAGAGGGAGGGAGACAGAGATACAGATAGAAGCTAGTACAGAAAGATATGGAGCTATTTGCAACAAGGCTTATTTGCATAGAAAGGGAGCAATTTTGCGCTGGATTTTGAATATTCCCTCATTTAAATCAATAGAAATGGGCCAGGAGCACCGTGCAGTTCCGCCTTTGCGCTTCCTCTGTGGATAGGGTGCTCTTTTTTTCTCTCATTTGCACCGGTTTAGCAGCCGCAAACCGTGGTGCAAACCGTGGTGCTTGGTCTTTTCGCATTTACCCTTCCACACCTGTGACACCACAAATGCAATTCCTCAGAGGGGGTCCTCACTCAGGGTCAGCCATATTGCGGCGCCCCTGGAGCAGTGCTGGTGTTGAGTGTCTTGCTCAATGGTAGAGATGGTGGGCACCGTACATGTAATACCAACAACTACTTTTCCAACTCACACCCTCCTGTCCCGTGCTGGGGATCGAACCAGCCATCTCGTGGTTACTGGTCGGCCCCTCTTTTCCTTCTATGCCATTCTACAACCTCCATATGGGTGATGAGTTCAGGGGTAATGTAGTTTCTGTCTACGCAAGACAGACACCATGAGTGTTTCCCCGGGCTGCACGGGGGAAAACCCTTGGGCCCTGTTTTTAACCACAAACCAGTTTGATTTGTCAGTGGTCACCGATGCAGCGACTGATTAGATTGGCCTAAGTAATGAGCTCATGGCCATAAAGCTGCTAAAGTCATTAACCTGATAGAACCCTGCTGTAATGGGTGGCATTATTCTGGCATGGACCCCCGCCACAGAGGCCATTACGAGCAATTCACTGTCTCATCACCAGGGCTCTGCTTTTAGCCTCATACCTCCACCCCCCTCCACCCCCACCGCCTTGCCAAATCCCAACACTAACTGCAGCCCTAGCCCCACAATGCCATGCGCAGAGGCAATAGGCAATAAAGACAATTATATTAAGCAACCATTTGAGATCCCATTAGGGTTTGGCTGGCTGGAGCTTCAGCTATTGGGAGATGTGAGGGGTTTGATGCATTGATTTGCCTCTTGTAATGGACAGGAATACATCGTATTGCCCAGGTCACGACTATGTCCTCCGGTGGACTGCTTCAGATCATCTTCAGATGTTAAACATCACCGGACAATGTTGTTCTCAGGCTGGGGTAAGGTTTGGTAATCCAAAATCTGCGTCAAACAAGTTTAGAGGTCTGTTTCATATTAAATATTTACTGTAACTGGCTGGTAAAATACTATGGGACATTTTTTTAAGTTTGGGGATGGACAAGTCCGTCTGACTGACAGTGATGGTTTCCCAAAATAGCTGTAAGTCTCACAAAACCTTGATTGAGCGAGTGACATAACAGCTGTGATGAAAAGATTACTGACTGTCTCCTCTAATCATCCTCATTGTGTTTGTGTGTGTGTGTGTGTGTGTGTGTGTGTGTGTGTGTGTGTGTGTGTGTGTGTGTGTGTGTGTGTGTGTGTGTGTGTGTCAGACCTTTTTTAAACTCTTTGAAGATGATTTAATCAGGGCTACTCATTGAATTGGGGTGTGTGCGTGCTCGCATCTGCATGCGTGTATGAGCACAGTATAGTGTAAGTCAGTGACTCTGTGTGTGTGTGTGTGTGCGTGCCTGCATCCGTTCATGTGTGTGCAGGTGAAGTGGATGATCTTGCCTATCTTATTAAAGTCTGTGGGTCTTTCATTTTGTCAACCACTTGAGAAAACCAGACCGGCAGCTGAATCCATGCAAATACCAGGACACTTCATAGTGCTAGGTAGTTCAATAGCATTAGTCTCCAGAAATCATCTAATGAGTAGCACCAATGCAGTCGTGTTAGGTTAAACTGTGGCGGTCCATCCTGAAGCCGACCAGTTAGTTTCGACATAGTGAAATAACTCATTCTATCCATCCAGATTTGGAAGGGAAGAGATATGGAACAACATGAGGATGCTAAGAGAGAATGAGAGAGATAAAGTGATGGAGGTGGAGATAAGAAAGGAAGAGCAGGCACTGCCCACTGTGCCCAAAGCATTAGCATTAAGTCCCTGTGCTGTTCAACACAAACACAACCTGAATTTATATCATTCAAAACCAAAAAACTCAAACACAAACATTAGGTTTAATACAAGTGGGGAGCCACAAAGCAAAGAACAGGTAGTGAATACAGAGGGTGAAGGAGGAATGAACAGAAAGAATCTAATGTTGACATGAGAGAGAGGCGGCAGGTTATAGAAAGAAGAAACACAGAAAGGGAGGCTGAATTACAATGTTTTAAAGCTATGCAAGTGTTGCTCTCCAAATGTCAAGTTCAAATCCACACATTAAGATCAAGGAAATGTTTTTTCCCCCTAGGGCAAATCCCCTCAAACTCGCTATCAAGCTCAGTGTTTGGACATTGGCACTTCAAAAAGAACTGCAAGGTAGACAAGGGCAAGATATAACCTGAGGGCTTAATAGTACAAACTCTGCATGATTACCAGAAAAGCACTGAAATTGTCTGTGTGTGTGTGTGTGTGTGTGTGTGTGTGTGTGTGTGTGTGTGTGTGTGTGTGTGTGTGTGTGTGTGTGTGTGTGTGTGTGTGTGTGTGTGTGTGTGTGTGTGTGTGTGTGTGTGTGTGTGTGTGTGTGTGTGTGTGTGTGTGTGTGTGTGTGTGTGTGTGTGTGTGTGTGTGTGTGTGTGTGTGTGTGTGTGTGTTTGTTTGTACACTAAACTGCCGGAGGGCAGCCTCACTCAATTATGTGTTTTTTCCCGCCTGGATTTCCCCAGGCCTTTTGGGAATTCAACAAAGCAGCGCAGCAATCAGCAGCTGGCTCCTGTAACCTGCTGGACTGCTGTCTGTCTGCTGCAGACAGGGCAAAAAACTAGAAAAGGCTGGTTAATGTCCACTTGTTGAACACTTAATATATCACATTATCACTGTGTAGTTTCCTGGAGAATAATGGAAAACACCCCCAAACATTCTCTGGGACATTAAGTTATCAATGGATTCAAATATATGCATCTGCAAAAGATGATGAACTCTGCAGATGTGATATTATCCATTTTACACACAAAAGCTGACCCAAAAATGATCCAAAAATGACCATTTTATCATGATATTGCTTTTCCATGTGCCATGCTGTAATAATGTTGGAAAAACCCCAACAACTGACTTTTAGGTAATCATCATTCATCACACACAAAGCAGATACACACCACACACACACATACACACACACACACACACACGTACATACACACAAACATCTCCTGCTTTGGTCTGATTAGTGGCCGGAACAATTACTGTAATCGTGTCATCTCAACCAAGGAGCAGATAAGGAGTGAGACCTCCCCCCTCCAGCTCGCCGCTTCTGTCACTCACATTGCCATGCACGCACACGCACAACAAGCCAAAAGAAAGACAGAATAGGAGAAGGCGCCACTGTTACTTTTAGATACATTGAATGCATGATACAAAACGCATCAGAATGGATCAGATACCTATAAAACTATATTCAGGTTCCTAAATGGTAACTATTATTTACACAAAAAATACTTTGAGTTTATTATGTTCCCCTTTCTAATAAAATACTTAATTGTTACTCTCTTGTTCTCATTAGACTTGGCCTCATCCAGTGTGCCAATACACATGACCCATACAACATCACACACACTATGTAACCATCAGGTAACTGGCTCCTCCCGCAATTGTTACTCCCTCATACAGTACTGTTTGAAAGTTTGTGAACCCCTTGAGCCTTTTTAGCATGTCTGACCTGTATGGGTTCACTTTGGTGGGCCTGCACTGACCTGGTTTGATCTCTGTTTTATATAGTTCTGCCCAATTTCTTCCCTAAAGATCTCTCACTACATTGGTCCATCTCATCACTCAATTTGGCCCATCTGATTGTGTTTACCTGCACGATTTAAGCAATGCAGCTCAGGGTTCACAAACTTTTGCACATGCAACAGTTGTCAAATAATTTATTTTATCTGTTTTAACAATTGATTTCTGGAAAAGAAACATGTTGAGTTGATAAACAAACATCTGTTATTCTATATAAAAAATACTGGTAATAAAAATGAATTAAAGCTGCAGTAAAGAGTTTCAGCCGTTGGGAGCCGTTGGGATCCCAACGGCTGTTTCCCCAACGCTCTACCTGCTGTAGCTTCTCCCTCTGAACGACAGCTACGCGCGTTCACGTGAATTCAGGAGAATTGACAGGAGACAAACACCATGTCCGATTCCGAGGTGATTAAACATTAGTAATGATAACTACATACGTAGCCTACATATTGAGCATACATTTTAATCACAGACATACCATGTATGTTAGCTTAACATCATTGTAAGTGTGCTGGTAGGCCTAACAAAAGTAGCTGTAACAGCCAGACAAGATAGCAAACTAATTGTAACAGAGCGGAGAGGTGTGTGTGTGTGTGTGTATCTCCTACTATCTATGCTCCTGCTCTGACCGCAGCTGGGAGGGGCTGCACGGGGCTGCTGCGCGAGGAGCGGGCTGCCTGTCTGTGCTCCCGCTGCTCGTTGAGAAGAGGTGATACTTGCTTTGGCGAAAAAAAGTCACCAATAACACCAGAAAAAAGCTAGTGGGGCTGAAAAGTCACTAAATATAGCGACAAAATCGCTATGAGCAGAGGAAGGGGACGAGGTCGCGGTCGGAGAGGTCTTGATGTGATAGGGCAAGAAGACATGGCCGGTGTACTTTTTTTTGAGCTCTCTCCGTCTCCCTTTTAGCAGTTAACTTTTCAACATTCGTCTTTCCTCGTTTTTTTGCTGTCTTAGCGGTGTTAGTTGTTGGTATCCGGGGAATGGTAAATTGAGGGTTCGTTTGTGAAGACTGTCCGCCGTAGTAGCCTAGTACCAAACAGTAGGCTAGTGTCAGACTGCTAGGGTCGTGAACGCTCACGCAACTGACGCATCAACGTCGTTGCCAAGGTCCCACAGCCAATAAGAACGGAGAATCTGACCTCGCTCTGATTGGTCAAAATTAACATGAGCGGTGGCAATTTTGGGGGGCAGCACACAGAGGCAGGGGGAGCAAAGTGATAAAAAAATATTTTCAGACCACTTCACCTACATATAGCTGAATGGCTATTATGACAGTTTTGCCAAATATTACAGTGAAAAAAATATCAACTGCAGCTTTAATAATGGTTAAAATAAATAAAATTCCAAAAGGTTCAAGGGGTTCACAAACTTTCGAGCAGCACTGTATATCTTTTGCATAATTAAAAGATGCTGCGTGCGAGCAAGGGTTCAAGCAGAGTGTGGGGTTGACCATGCTGTTGATCTCTGACCTCTCATTTGACACAGATTTACCAATGTATACCTGTGTGAGTGAGATAACAACACGCTAATTCCTCCTCATACGCTAAGTGGAAGATGCTCATTGAAGCTGAATAGCATAAACAGTCAGGATTGTCCTTAATGTTCTCCAAAAGCCTGTGACCTTTGCTTAGGAAAACCCTCTTGGGAGTCTTAATCACACAATCAGCCCTCCAGGTTTCCTTCGGTTGTGGGGCGCAAACATTTATTTCAAATGTACCAGCTTGAAGGAAAATAAACAGACCTGTGGTGCATAAAATGTTTTGTGTTGTTGTTGTTGTCATTGTTGTTGTTATTCTCATGTAATTTGCAATGTGTTGTGGTGTCACACACACAAACACCCACAGACACACACACATGTGCACGCACACACACACACACACACACACACACACACACACACACACACACACACACACACACACACACACACACACACACACACACACATGTGCACGCACACACACACACACACACACACACACACACACACACACACACACTTTAAACGTGTAATTTCCAGCTCTCCTATTTACAGTTCTGGAAATACTGACAACATTTCTCCCAGTTTCCAAATAAAAATACTGTCATGAATAGCATTTCCTTTAATGTAGAAATTCCAGTTGTCTCGAGAGTAAACCAAATTCAAGCAGGCCTGATAATTGAGAATTGTAAATGAAAAAAAAAATATTCAGCTCGGATACTTTAAGCATTAACCTATTTCTAGTTTTACTTTTTGCACGGGAAATGATGAAAGACTACAATGGATGACGTGGTCCGCTGACTTTTCAAATAGTTTGTCTCCCATCAGCCATTGAGTGACCCTTGGGCTGGATCCAGGGAAGTTTGCGTGTTCCGAAAGAATACATCAGAATGAAGAGGACCTGTCCAAACAAATATTGTTGCAATTGGGACCTTTCTTTTGACAGTATTTGTAGGAAGGAACCACTGCACCCTTTGCAGCCACAGCATCCAAGAATCCCCTGCACACCAGTACACACTTTAAGGATTATTCAAGCAATTCATTCATATTCCTTTATTTCTAAGTAGATATCATTCACAACTAAATATGTCACATACATTGGACCAATGAGAATTCACAATCTGCTTGTTCTTGTCATAAGCAGCTTACATTTGGTGTTAATCACAGTGTTATACAGAGAAACGCAAGCTAATTACATGCATGTTATGCCAGTTGTTCTTTTAAAATCATCCACAGCTTTACGGGTGCTGGTGAGTGGATTAGTTTAGTTTAGTTTAGTTTAGTTTTATTTGATTAGGACAGTGCATATTAATCAACATGTCAGCAGAGCATCAATGTGAATATGCCGGAGTTAGCATAAATGCTAATTCGCATCCGTAGTCCTAAGGCAAGTCATAATACAATACATTAATATACAGCTACATGAAACAATTTTACACAGTTAATTCACAACTAGCTAAAATACAGTTTTACACTGACACCCAATCAGTATAGGCGGTTAGAAAAGACAAAAGAAACAAAACAACATCAGGAAGAAAAGAAGAAAAAGTTATGCATGAGAACAGGTCTGGCTTGCTACTAACCGCTCTTTGAGGGTCTTTTTAAAGGTGGTGTAGGTGGTTGTGTTACCTTTGAGCAGAACCAGGCTAGCTTTCTCCCCTTGTTTCCAGTCCTTAGGCTGGGCTAACAAGCCCCAAGCCCCAGCGTATATTTATCACTCGATAATGTGAATGGTATCAATCCTCTCATCTAACTCAGCAAATAGAGGTCCAGCCTAAAATGTCATCAGTTCATAATGATTTGTCTTGAAATGATTAACTCACCAAGTTGATCTGGATCACATGGAGGTGCATATCCAGCATGGCTTTCTCGACCCATGTTTTTCAGACTAACCTGTTAATGGATCCACCCACTGAATTGGGACATTTTCTATCTTATAGCCTATATTTACTCCATACTGTAAAACGTAGATAGTTACAGTTCACCTGGGGAAAGGGGACTGGTTTAAATGAGCTCAAGGGATGTCAGGAATTTATCATTTGGCAAACCATCACTAATAACAAAGTTAATCATATTTTAAAGAAGCCCATTAGTTTGCATTGATTTGATTTGTGATTAAATATAATTGGAATTTAGGCCATGCCATGAAGAATTATAATATTGTATATAAATGTTAAGAAAGTGGTTAACCCTACTCTGCCATTTTTAAATGCCCAGTTGGTATCCTGCAAAGGTTCAATACTGCTACATCTTGGACCAGAGTGCCCTCTAGTGGTCTCCACTGCTCCACTAATCTCATCCTAGCTGCTATCTTCTATTATATTATATTCAGCCATTTTGGCTAACACTTTTACCCTGACGATCTTAAAATACGTTTTTAAGTTTTAAGGCTACCTTCCAGTAGGCTAAAACCTAACAAGGTATTTATCCATCAATTTAAAATTCTACTTTTTTAAACTTCATATAAACACATCCATATACATCCTCGCATTAACAAAGGGGAGGGAGCCTATCAGCACATTACCTTTCAAATTTTTCAACCTTTGACCCCCAGCCTCATATTAAATATTTTCCAGACACAACAGACAAATGGAGCCAACAACAACAACAACAAAAAAGCTCTGTTTATTGTTATATAAAATGATATTATAATAATCTGACATATTATCATATTATTAAGAAAAAGTATTAAGTATGTACAGGTGAAACTCGAAAAATTAGAATATCGTGCAAAAGTTCATTTATTTCAGTAATTCAACTTTATAGGTGAAAATAATATCTTATACAGACTCATTACATGCAAAGTGAGATATGTGAAGCCTTTATTTTTTACAATTGTGATTATTATGGCTTACAGTTTATAAAAACCCCAGAAAATTAGAATATTACATAAAATCAATAAAAAAAGGATTTTAAATACAGAAATGTCGGCCCTCTAGAAAGTATAATCATGCATATGTACTAAGTACTTGGTTTGGGCCCCTTTTGCATGAATTATTACCTAAATACGGCGTGGCATGGATGCTATCATGGAAGCCCAGGTTGCTTTGATGTGGCCTCCTCTGTATTGTTGGGTCTGGTGTGTATCATCTTCCTCTTGACAATAGTCCATAGTTTCTCTATGGAGTTCAGGTCAGGAGAGTTTTCATAATAATCACAATTACAACAAACAAAGGCTTGAAATATCTCACTTTGAATGTAATGAGTCTATATATAATATATAAGTTTCACCATTTAGGTTGAATTACTGAAATAAATGAACTTTTGCACGATATTCTAATTTTTCGAGTTTCACCTGTATATCATATTAAGTAGCCTAATAGGCCACTAATTATTTTCTAATGATACTGTATAGTGGCATGCAGTTCGGCCAGTGTTCAGCAGGTGTCAGAAACGATCAGGGCCACACCGCAGCACAATCAAAATCGAATCCTTTGTTTCGTTGAAGGATGTGACTGTACTACCGGTACTTGTTTTTCAAAGTAATAGCTGCGTTTTTTGTCTCTTTTTTTAAAGCCATGGCAACAATTTACATGATATTTTGTACAATTTTAGATAGTTTTAGTAAGATTCAAAGAAATTGTATAGGCCTACATAAATAAATGAGTCAGTCAAACAATGATATGTAATAAACATAGCCTAATTGCTGATGAATCACTCCTGAGAGCAGATTTTTTTTCCTCATTGTAATAGGCTACCCAACATATGTCAATTCTATACAAGTATAAACTGAACTGAATGTGTGAAATGTGACTGAAATAAAGTGAATTATCTCGAGTTTATTTTGAAAACAATAGCGGGAAATGTCGCGTCATTGTGTTTAGTATGACAGTGGGCAGCGGATGTGTCGCGTGACCGACTGGCGTCTTGAACACATCTGGTAATAAACAACTTTCCCCCGAATTTTATGTTAAAGTAGTGTAGTTTAAGTGTTTTTGTTCGCCTAATTTATAATGGGTAGCGTGTTAAAGTACGAGAGGCCTTTTGACAAACGGAACCTGGCCGACTGTGGCTTTTACCCGCTGACTGGACTAACGGTTCCTGTCTGGAGTCATGCTGATGTCCACCCGCAGAGAGAGGACTGAAGTTTTCACCACACACTAATAGAGTGATGAAAACATGTTCAGTAGATAATTTCAGATATATTACACGAGGAATTCAACGTCAACAGGTTATTCCAATGAAAATTAATTGTAGTCCGTATTAAGTATAGCTATAAAGACAAGTTATTACGGTTTGAGAGGTAAACGTTGCGGTAGTTTTGGTAATTTTGACAAAGTATGGGCGTTTAAGCGACTATTCGTCTGCGTTCGAAGACCCCGTCTAGCGATTAATGCATTTGTTTGGCTAATGTTAGCGGCACGGACCAATTAAAAAGCGACAAGAGCTAATTCATGTTGCCTTAAAACGTTACAGGAGCAATAAAGCGTCGTCTCGTGTTACCCAGCTAGCAAAAAATCCTTCTACTACTTCTCGAGTTTGACAGACGAGAGTTCACCCGGTGTCCGCACTTTTAATTTGAAGGGGTACTGCTCATGCGGAAAGGCGGGTGCTGCTAGCTGCGTGTAGCTCGACACACTGGGTGGACATGGTGGATTCCGTTGGGAAGCTGTTACTCATCGCCAGGCGCTTTTCCTTCTTGGGGGCTCTCGCTCGGTTGTATGCGTAGGTTAGCGGTGTCACCCCTGGGATGAATCCACCAAGGTATGTAGATCGAATGGTGGGCAGTGTCTGGGGATGTTATCCAGTCAAAACGTTTGGAAACGGCCAAAATTTGCCTGTCTCCTGCCGCTGCTGCCCCTTCAGTTTGCCTGGCAAATTAGCTGGCTAGCCCTTTTTTTCCTCTTCTTTTGCAGATAGCCTATGTTTGCTCAGTCACATCCAGCAGCTGTTGTAATATCTCACTGAATTTGCATTTCTCCCTTTCCCTTTCAGCCTCCACGCCCTGGTGGATTTACATTAGCCTGGAATATGAGCAGAAGGAGAGGATAAGCAGCGGCGGTGAGGACTGGCTTCCTGCGGGACTGTGCAGCCCAGGCTTTTTTTGTTTTCCCGTGGACATGCCTGGTCTATGGAGCAACGCTGAGCGAAGCTAGCTGGCCGACAGTGCGGCTAGCGCACCATTTCCAGGCTTGTGGATGTTTGTTTAGCTGCAGAGCTGATTTACTTTGGATCCCCTCCCTGGTTTAAGGAGTCAGCATGGGGGACCCCAGCCTGGACGACGCCAATGTCAAGGTGGCTGTACGTCTACGGCCCATGAACAGGAGAGGTGAGAGGGTTTTCAGTGTGCTCAATATGGTATTATGCTGACAATCATAGGGATGTTGTACACAGAGACTGCATCTGTCCATATAGTCTGAATTTAAAGGATATCTCAATGGGTACATTACATTGACACTATACTGCTATGGACTGAATGTCAGGCTGCTATTATTATTATTACTACACTAAAATCAGAAGTCTTATTGGTAACACAATCTCGGGCTTTTGTGATGCAGAGAAGGCTTCAAGTTAAAGGTGAAGTCAGTGATTCTGGAGAAAGCTTGTGGTCAAAATAACTTTTTGTCAAAATGAGTGAATACCTCCACAATCCACTACCTGTGTTTGTGCCGACAGTGCACTGAAAAAAATCCAGTGTTAAAACACGGCTCTGTAAACTGGCTTTTTGCTAGCTATGGTGGGCCCACTTTGTTACACACCCTTTGTTTATATACCAGTTTACAGAGGCTGTGTATTGACACCAGATTTTTTTTTTCAGTGCACACACAGTGTAGACGGGTAGCAGATAGTGTGGGGATACACACTAAATGTTGACAACAAGCATTCTCCAGGATCTCTGACTTTACCTTTTAACTGTAAAGAAACAGCATTTCTCCATTAACACTATCCACACGAGTTTGGCTTCAGTACAAGTTTCTCCTCGGCTAATTTCCCGGGAATTGGATGCAAGGCAGAATTCGCCACCCATTAGTGAAATGAGCTCTTGCAGATTAGAAAAAAAGATCTGGCCTGGATGGCACATGTTTGTACAGTGTTGCTGCCATAAGGACTTCCCTCTTCCGTGGCCGCCTGCCATCCAGCTGGATTTAAAGCATTGCTGCTGCTTTGTGAAATCTGTTAGAAAGTCTAGACGCTTTGTCTCCTCGACTAGTTGATACAGATGCGAATAGCTTCCAGTCACTAACTACAACAGTGCTGTAAGGGTAGTTTTAACAGCGTACCTATGGGTCGGTATGTCTTAAAGGTGGAGTCAGCAATTATGGAAAATGCTTGTTGTCAAAATCACTTTTTGTCCAAATCGGTGACTATCTCCTAATGATCAGCATTGAATTGTTTTTGTGCTGAAAAAAAAAATATTGTCAATACAGAACGGGCATGTTGCTAGTAGAGCTGCAACGATTAGCTGCAACGATTAATCGACGAATCGATTATAAATTGATTATTAAAATAATCGCCAACTATTTTGATAATCGATTAATCGTTTTGAGTAATTTTTTAATAAAAAATTTCCAAATTCTCTGATTTTAGCTTCTCAAATGTGAATATTTTCTGGTTTCTTTAATCCTCTTATGACAGTAAACTGAAATATCTGTGTGTTTTGGACATAACAATACATTTGAGGACGTCAACATGGGCTTTGGAAAACTGATCAACATTTTTCACCATTTTCTGACATTTTACGGACCAAAACACTAATCGATTAATAATCGAGAAAATAATCGACAGATTAATCGATTATCAAAATAATCGTTAGTTGCTAGCTACGGAAGATCCCTTTGTTAACATTACCCTTTGTGTTCATGCCAGTCTACAGAGCCTATGCTGTTTATTAACACCAGATTTATTTTCAGTGCACACACAGTATGGACAGGTAGCGGATCGTGAGGAGATATTCACTGATTTTGACAACAAGCACCCAGAATCACTGACTCCACTATTTAATGAGGACATCTACTATTGTGCATCATCACTCACATTAGGGTAACATGCATGTGTGTGTTGAGTCCAACAACAACCTTCCCTGGGCTGCAACATGTCTACATACTGTACACAGCCACATCTTTAATTTTGATATTTTTGATAAACCGCCGCCGGTAACAATGGCACAGTGTTATACAAACCTCTGCGTGCAAAAGCGCTGGTTAATTATTTTGCACATTTTTCTGGGAGGCACAGATGACATTTCCTGGTCGATGGCCAAGTCGTGTTTTTGCCGTGGGAGACCATGTGTCCCCATGAAAGGAGGAGGCGGAGAGAGAGACTGCAGAGTTTGACTGACAAGTGGGAGAATGAATCACGTGTTGTATATCCCTCTCTCTCCCTCCCCAATCTGAGCCGGAGAAGTCGGTCACAAGACCAAGGCAGTGGATTGCCACACTTGTTTCCCACAGGCAAAGATGTACAGTACCATTGACATCTAGAGAAACTCAGCAGCAGTCACTGTGACATTTCTCACCGATGGCTCTCTCTGCAAGCTCTGACGTTTGTTTTGGACACACAGAAAATCCTGTGTAATTCTGTTTCCGTACAACAACCCAGGGTCAGCTGACGTTGAGTAATTGACCTGTCAAGGTAATGGTTATCTAGCCGGTGAAAGGCTACAGATTAGCTCTGGTGGAATTCTGCCTCAGATCGGGTACATTTACATTTATAGAGGTTAGGGAGTGCATTTCTCTGGCCATATTCCTTTCATTTCTAATAGTTGGTTCTTTGTACCCACTACTTCTGTATTCCAGGTTCAGGTGATGGCTAACTGTCTTCCAGATTGACTTGACTTAAATACCTCCGCCTTTTCTGTCTTTTCCTTTATTTAATAAGACCAAGTATAGAACAGAAAGCCCCACTCAGTACTTGTTTTGAAGCAACTCAAAGACGCTCTCAGGAGTAGATTTGAAGGTGTAGCCTGCGTTAGTTTTATTTGCAGACTTTATAGAACAAGTGTGGGCGAAAATAATGTTGACATTGTATCAATGATATTCAGTCTGGTACTGGCATTTCCTGTTTTGTTTTTTCTGTGTGTGTGAGACAATCATATTATTTTACATAGGAGATTTTTAGTTCTAGTAGTTAGGCAATTTATATGATACTTGCATATTGTTACTGCTGCAATATGTCCTTTTTAATTTAGCAAACTAGAATATGTTGTATATGGATATTGGACTGTCACTGGAAGGCTTGGAAGCCATAGATGAAAAGGCTTTTTTATTGGTGTCACATTATTCCATATGGGATGGGCCACTTAGTGGCATGCCACGTAAATAAAGAATAAATTAATCAATCAGTAGCAGCCATACGTCTAGCAACATTGCAAACAAATGCCTGTATGTCCTTCAGCAACGAAAGACAATCGTGCTCTTGAAACAAGGGAACAAGCTGGTAAATGGATGGCTTACCAAAGGTAGTGGGAAAGGTTTCTTTACCACATGTAGGTCTGAGTGAGCACATCATTCCTCCATCACCTGTCAGTTTAGAAGAGCTGTCATTTAAAAATCTATTTAGTAGCTCTTAAGATAAAATCCATCTCACTGCTTTTTTAAATAGCTCCACATTATTTAGAAATTCAGGCCTGTGCCCATTTAAACCTTTAAGCTCTTCAGCTTTACTGTACCTGTGTCTCCTCCTATCAGGACACAGTAGCACTAGTTAAGGTAGGGCACATTCTCTTTCCTTACTCACCTTCGCACAGCCAGTGCAGTGATTCAGACTGGAAATAATAAGCGTGCCTGGAGGCTACTGTCTATGTGTGTCCCAGGTTGAGGAGGAGAGGTGGTGGTGTAGCCGCCCGCCTCTAGCTGGACAAAGACAGGAAGGGAGTGAGTCTTGAATGAATATTTGCTAACGTTGCGTAATGCTCTCCATGTTCCCATGGCTGTGGCCTTCGAAGAAACAGAGCAACAACCCCCAGCCAGGCGTAGCAACGGCAGGCAGCACCGCGGCCAAAAGGCTTCCTGACTGATGTGCCAAACCTCAGCACCGACCGGTAGCCCAGGGAAAAGGCTGAGGAGACCGCCAGTGGAAAGTGGGAGCTGGTCATGGAGTAGTCAGATTATAACAATGGCTACATTTGTCCTCTCAACAACCACACCACATCACACTTTCCCCCTGTGCTAAGCAGGAAGCAGGGCTGCAGGATCCTCACTTAAATGTGGTTCGCAATTTTTCTCCTTGAGAATTTAGATCAAGATTATCTCATACAATTCAGTTTTCTTTTTCAACAAAAACCTTTAGAAGTTATCATTCAGCGTGACTTTAATGAACGGGGAATATGAGCCAAAGAATTGTCATCATTTAGAAAAGAGATCACATAGATGTATGAATCAAGATCATTTTACAAGTAATTGTGCATCCCTACTGTGCTCAACAGGAAGTACAGCTGCTGCACTAGGAGCACATGGGTAATGTAGTCGGCAGCAGCTGAAGAGAAGTCCAAACAGAGATTTTTTTCTCACTCAGCCTCTCTGCGTCTGTCGCTTCCCCTGTTTAACTTCATCTTGTTCTTTCTTCCTTTTTTGTCACTGTCCCTGTTGGCTCACCCTGCTTTTTATTGCTGTGGTGTCTTTGACAGAAGAAGAA
This sequence comes from Ammodytes dubius, assembly GCA_026122265.1. Taxonomy (NCBI): domain Eukaryota; kingdom Metazoa; phylum Chordata; class Actinopteri; order Uranoscopiformes; family Ammodytidae; genus Ammodytes; species Ammodytes dubius. Next base: position 9,514,475 of record CM047505.1, read on the forward strand.
TTGTAGGGTTGATTCAGGTCCTCTGACCTTTGACACCAAGTTTCCATGGCTCTCTACCCCTGTGTTCCTGCCAGGAACAGAAGTGTGTGGCACTGTCTAAACAGACCATTTGGCCTCAAATCCCTCATGTTCCCTGGTTTGTACAGGCCCAGCAGCTAGCACCTCAGATGTAGATAAGTCTACTTGAGCAGCCCGTGGCACTTTTAGAAAAGGATGCCTGTGAAGTGACAATGCTTTATTGTACCTGCCAGATAAAATGGTCATTTGCATGTGTGTGTTATCTTGGCAGGAAGAGAGTGGGCAGGTATGGCCAGGTGCTGTTTGACAAAGCGCTCCTTGCAACAGTATATTCACTTAATACTTAATCACCAAGGCAATAAATGGTGTCATCTCACATCGAGATAAGGTTTATTTGAAGTATTTTGTCCGCCATCAAATTAAATTAAACTATGCTAGTGCATGGATGTTTGAGAATCTTGTGCTATTTCTCTATTAAGAGAAACAAATGGCACATGCTCCACTGCTGACTAGCTCATCATACTGTATGTATGTGCTCCTCCCTGCTTCAGAGTAGTCATGCAGTGGCCAAAATTAGTAACTGATGGCTCTAAAAGCACTCTGTGTAATACTGCTCTAAACAGTTTGCATATAAGAAAGGAATTGAAACCACAGAATGCCTTTCCTGTTGTAACACATTTGCTGATGTTTAAAATCATTGCATGCTGTTGCACGTTCCCATGATGATGTATAATGGGGGAAATGATTACGACAATCATCTGGGGCATGACGTGACTGGGGCCAATGGTGACTGTAAATACAGTGGTAAGATACCCACCCAGTAAACCCTTTCAGTATTAGAGGTCCTGCTTTAATGAAAACAACTGATTGCTTCTGTAGGGCATTTGAGCAGGGTGGATATGTGTTTACATGGGAAGCTTGAACCAGGTGTTAAAGTTGAAGGACATCTTCCTATCACCACCACTCTCTTAGTGATTTGCATCTAAAGGAGTGCTGCTCTAGCCCTGACCTATGACCTCATTCTGGAAGGGGCCAAAATAAGAGGATATCCTTACCAGGACCAGCACGGGGAGAGGGGACAAATATCTCATTCTAATCTTATCAGCTAGGTTAAATGTAATGTTTAAATTAATGGGTTGCTTGCTTTTGCATAAAAGCTTCGGCATTTGTAGTGATATCATGTGACCCGTTGCAATTTTACTGATTAGGGCCAGTTTTATTTTAATTCAAATCATCATCATTTAACATTAACATATTTATTCAAGCTTTTTACTGAAGCTAGTTGGACAATTAAAACAAAGTATATCAGTGTCTGTTGCTAAGCAGCCCCTCAGTAAAATAATAGCATCTGCTACTGCTAAATAGTGCAAGTAACCAATTGTTGAATCATGCTTTCTTTTTATATGCACAACCAGTTCTTGCCAAAAACTGGATGCCCAGGCCAGGCTGGCAGAGCCTTGCCTGTGTGTGTGGACAACCATCATAAGGTCTCATTGAATAGCAGGCTCATGACTTTCCAGTGCGGTCCATGTTTTTTTTCCAATGCTTTTGCTGGTTACTTTCACAGCAAGGCTTCTATGAGACGCTTCGAAGACTGACTCAGCTAGGAAAACTAATATGAGGCGCTTAATACTTAGAACATTGAGAGATGTCTATTTGAAGAGTATTAGAAAGAGAGACACGTATGTACTCGGTTTTGCCTTTGTGGATTTTTCTTTTACGGTATTTGTAGAAAATGACTTGTGTTCTTTTGATTGGATAGTGGAATTATAGAGCTACATCCTCTGATCAAGTAGCTCCACAATAGGCACAGAGGTGGAAAGAGTACAAAAATATTCTACTCAAGTAAAAGTATGATTACTTGGATGAAATTTTACTTAAGTAAAAGTAAAAGTACTAGTCTAAAAATCTACTGAAGTAAAAGTAAAAAAGTAGCTGATTTAAAATGTACTTAAAGTACAAGTTACTAGTTACTTTTTAACAGCGGGAGGGGGCAGGGGTCTCTTCAGTGTAGGGCATTATATATATAGACAAACTAGTTTTGTTTAATTAATGCAACACTTTTACAAATTAAAGTGCACAAATTAAACAAATCATGTCACCACACATGTATGGATGTATACTGTGTCATTATACTTTAGATAAGCAAATATGGAGCAAATAGTCTGTTAATGTGGGAATTTAACCGGTCTACAGACCTAAATAGACTGCAGCTGCAGTTCTAATAATGTAATTGTGTATAATTGATCTAAACCATGGACATTGCAAGGTTAGGCTGCTCGATTTTGACAAAAATCATAATCATGATTGACATTGTGTAATCACAATTACTATAGACAATTATTCATTGATTTAAAAACTGCAACATGCACTTATTTAACATTTGAAACCATGACTTTAAACATATCCTAATTGAACTGAAAACAAGGAAAATGCAAATAGCCTAAGTAAAACATATTTTTAATAATTAAATAAAATAAGTGTCAAAATCAAAATAAACCGTTGCAAATGTTGTTGATAGGGCACGTCTTTCGCTAGCAGGAATGTGAGGGCATATTTTATTTATATCTCATGGAGCTGGCTGGATAAGCAAGTTGCATTGTAGGCTACAGTGTTCTTAATTGATGACTGTTGTGGTGGCAAGACTCAAGGAGCTTTAAACTTCCTGTGTTTTTTATTCCTTTATTGCTTGGTCATAGACCACTAGGATTCAACTTAAAGTGAGTAAACTAATTGGTCGTGATGTTTTGAGGTGCAGCTGGGTCGCATATGCCTTTTTTCTCTCTCTCATGGTCGCGTATGTCATCTGACTCGCGTGTCCGCGCGTAACATATCTTGCACATTATTTTAGTCTATTAGTTTTACCTTTCTTCTCGACCAAAGGCTGCCTTTCTGCCGTCTTCTGGAAGTTTTTCAAAGCTCCCGGCAACACGCACCGTCTCCACCCTACTCTGCACTGTTAAACTGAAAGCTAAACTATCAGGTGAGGGAGGGGCCGATCGCACGGCTGGATGAAAGGTTTGCTGCATTTAAAAGCCTTCACGTTTTCACGTGCGGTACAATGATAGTTTAACCAGGATTATGTTGTTTTAATGATAGAGGGAAGCAATGTTTGTTGTTATCATGTAGTCGCAATGTGTTCTCTCCTCCTCATCAGTGATCATTCACTGTGTTAGTTTCCGGTATTGTGCCGTAAAAATAAAAGCCCCCGCGATATTTCTTTTCTTTTCTCTCCTTTCCCTATCTATGTTTGTACTCAGTAACGCAGGTGATATAAAATGTAGCGAAGTACAATACTTCAAAATAAACATACTCAAAGTAAAAGTAAAAGTATAGGTTTTAAAAATCACTTAAAAAATTACAAGTACACGAAAAAACTACTCAATTACAGGAACGCGAGTAAATGTAATTCGCTACTTTACACCCCTGAATAGGCAACATTATATGCTGACATATGCAAGCTATCAACTTACATACCTGAGTGGATGAAGCATTACCACTCCTTATGCTGAGTTGGAAATGGCCAGTTGGTGTCCTGAAGGCCACTTGTGTTCACAAACAAACCAGGCTCAGTGTGTTTGTGTGTGTGTGTGAGAGAGAGAGAAACTGATTGCCTACCGAAATCCTGTTTTATTGATTAGTTCACTGCTCACACACCAAGGTAAAAGGTCAGTTTAAGAGTCGCTGTTTCCCAGCCCGCTCTCAAAATGATTTGAACTAGATGTTCCATGGGAAAGGATTGTGCTATCCTGCTATTGAAAGGTGGAGTCAGTGATTCTGGAGTACACTTGCTGTCAAAATCAGGGAATATCTCCTCACGATCCGCTATGTGTGGTGTGTACGCTAAAAAAACAATCCAGTGTTAATACACAGCCTAGGCTCTATAAACAGCTGTGTTGCTTGCTACACTGGGCCTCCTTTGTTTCCATACCAGTTTACAGAACCTAGGCTGTGTGTTGAAACTACCTAGATTCTCTTATCACATATTTTGATAAAAGGGGTTTTGACCAAGCATTTTCTTAAATGTGTCCACCTTTAACTTCTGATACATCCTTTTATGTATAAGCTATGAAGTAACCATCAGACAAATGCCTAGGAAAGTTTCTGTGTCACAGTAAAGTTGTCAAGGGAGCTTGTCAATGTTGGCAGTTTTTTTTTCCCACCATGAGAATGATATAGGGACAAGATTTGTGTTATTTCTTGATGATATTGTTGACAATACTACATTATTGTTGTTTTCTACCCTATTTCCATCAGAAGAGCTAGAGAGACATTACAAAATGCCACTGTTTAACAATGTTTGGTTGTGTCGTCTGACCCACAGAAAAGGAATTAAACACAAAATGTGTTGTGGAGATGGAGAAGAACCAGACGATCCTCCATCCCTCCGGAACCAACCTGGGCAAAACCGACTCCAGGTACGTCTGTCAATAGCTGCACTACATTTCTCTGTCCTCCACAATGATGTCGTTGTTAATAATGAAAATGGAAATAATTGTCAGGGGATTCCCATTTCATCAATAACTACATTTGTAATACAGATGAAAAACATGATACTTAAGTAAAAACTACTTTCCATTACCAATACACATCCTCCTTAAAGGGGTAGTTCGGAATTTTGGACATAGGGCCTGATTCCCAAGTTAGCCTTGGTGTTCTTTATCATAGGAGACAGTTTTCAACACATTTCATTCAGTCCTTCTAGTTGCAGAGTTTGCTTGTGCTAGGCTAGCGCACAGCATTGGGGTCAACTAGCCTGCAACTAAAACAGTCTTACCCACTCCACAGTACACCCGAGGCAAATCAATTATAACGCCAGACCATAGATGTAAATGTCTGTGTTGATAGAATAATGTTAGACATAAAACCAACCTTGCATATTGCATTTTGAGGGGCTTGCTGTGTCTCAGCAGCAGCGTTATATTCCTGGTAATAGGCTGCGGTAGCGGCGGACTGATATTACCTAGGTTACAGACTCTACAATAGTTTGTTTACCTGCCGCTGTCATTGCTACAGACGCAGAGTACAGTGCACGAAGGAATTTTATTAGCCTATTCAATAAACAAGATATGGCCACGTTTGGAGGACTTAGCGATGCGTCTGCTTTTGAAGACGATTATGAGTAATTTGTTGTATCCAACACTAATCTCCACTAACGTTGACATCAATCTGTCAGTAGGCTAACATTATGAAATGGGCCAGCTTTATTAGCTCGTGTAGCCTACCAAAAGTTATTACCTGTTCATCAGTGGCTGTCTGTGCATCTGAAAAGATGGATGGCACCGCTTTCGTTTTCAGTGATGTATTGCTCTTTAGATTGCGGGGGTTTCTCGAAGTCGTCCAGTCTGAAATTATCGCTACAAATACTCCGTTTGCGAACAGTTTCTACCGGTGTTTTTATGTCCAAACCAGCAGCAACAAGCCACTGGGAATTGGTGGAAACTTTGTGGTGCCCATCTGTAGGGTTTATTTGTACAATTCCTAAATGCACACTGAACCACCGTGTTGCCTAGTCCTTCGTTTCCGCTTCTGTCCCACGCTGCTCTGTTTACTTTCTGCTGTAGTGATTCGGTTGCACAACTAGCCGGAGCAAAGTAAAATTCCGCTACTGCTGAGAAAGTAGTCCCTCAAAATGCGATGATTCATGCGATGCGCGGTTGGTTTTATCTCTAACATTATTCTATCAACACAGACATTTACATCGATAGTCTGGCGTTATAATTGATTTGCCTCGGGTGTACTGTGGAGTGGGTAAGACTGTTTTAGTAGCAGGCTAGTTGACCCCAATGCCGTGCGCTAGCCTAGCACGAGCAAACTCTGCAACTAGAAGGACTGAATGAAATGTGTTGAAAACTGTCTCCAATGATAAAGAACACCAAGGCTAACTTGGGAAAAAGGCCCTATGTCCAAAATTCTGAACTACCCCTTTAAATACACCTTTATAGCTCAAGAACATTCCTTAGGGTATTCACGTTGTTAAGGTTTTTTCATTGTCAAAGAAAGCGTCTGTATACTAGATCCACGGGTACATTCAAAAGATGAATTACTAAGCCTACTACTTAGGCATACTTTCAATGGATTTTCCCTTTTCCATTGCCTGATGGGCGATAAAGTTAATGATACGTCAAATACCAGATAAGAAGATGGTGGGCATGAGTTAGCTTTATTTTCCTTTGGCAATTGTAACTTGAAACACAAACAAGAGTAGATTATTATTTATAGCACATAACGAAAAGCAAAAATGGGCTTGTGTGATTCTGTTTTAGAGACTAAACCTGTTTTTACATATGGCCGTGACTAAGGCATAAACTGAAGAGGAAATACAAGTTGTTCTGGACACGGTCCCAGTCTTCTTAAGCCAGATTCCCAGCTGTGCCGTATAGGTTTTGATTCTCACTATGCTCTGAGCCATATCCAGGTCCTTGGAGATGTTCTCGTATACTTCTCCTTATTGCTCCTTTCAGAATGCTTGTTATTTGGTCTTGATGATGTAGTGGTAGGCAGGAAGCTGACCAACCAGCTGTTGGGCCTCTTGAAGGCATGTGCATTTCAACTCAAACGACTTGGCAGTATCACTTGTTTTCCTCTCTTTAGCTGTAACTCTGTGTCCATCCTGTTAACCAGCTGCTGTTTGTGGGTAACGTTGCATTGTGCTCGGAGTCTTGATGCTCTCACTGACCATGTTTACATGCTAATCATATTCTGATTAAGGTCCATACTCTGATAAAGACAATAATCCAATTAAATTAAAGGTGTTCATATGCAAAGCAGCTATGGGAATATCCCAGTTTGCATGTCAATCAGCATATTGTGAATAAACCGGTGACAAGGTAGAAGACCAGATCAATATTCTAAATAAGAAACTGTTCTTCATGTTTTATCTGGAAAAAAAATAAAAATAAATAAATAAAATAAAAATAAAAATAAAAGAAGCGTCAGACGTAAACTGCGGCAAATGCTGAACAATGAATAAAACACTCCGGTGGGGATATTTAGTGCGATACAGGTACATGTCTCAATAATGCGATTAAGAGCGGAATACTCCAGCTGTCTTAATGTGATTATTGTGTATACTCCGACTTTGACCTTATTTTTATTAATGTGAGCACAAACGGCATATGGTCATGTCTTAGTCGCAATATGTTCTTAACCAGGTTCATTTTGGGAGTATTACTGTGGATGTAAACGTGGTCATGCTCTGCACTGATGGAGGCTTTAGGACGTGTTGGATTAGATAGGTTGCAATGGGCAGCAGAACACAAATTGTGTTGCCATGGGAGGACAAACTTCAAAGTTAATCACCGCATCTGCAATGAAAAAGCTGTAGTTAGTTATAGCATATTTTTGAATCATTTTATTAATATGATGGTTAAAAGTAAGACAGTAGGCCATGCTTAAACTAGCCAACCACCATCTTGGAGGAAGCCAGCTGTGTGGGAAGAAAGATCTACTTGTGACTGGCGGAGCTGACTGCAGACAGCCAGATCAGGGGTAGTGAATAACGTGGGCTTCAGGCGGAGATGGTGGACTAGACAACAAGAGCAGTGTGTGTGTGTGTGTGTGTGTGTGTGTGTGTCAGAGGAGCCTGAGCCTGAAAGAAAGACAGCAGCAATAAGACAGAGGCAGACGGAGACAATTACACATAAAAAGAAGACAGACTCCACTCCGCTTCTCTCTCCCCTCACTCCATCGGGTCGTAACTCCCCACCGCCTGGCCTTCCTCCCTTTTTTTTCTCAGCTCTTCCGTTTCCTTGGCAACACAGGGGGAGGTTAATTCCGGGTCGCCGTCGGTGACCGCGAAGCCCCTTCCTCGAGTGAGGAGACGATGGAAGAGGGGCAAAGACCCTTGTTTACCCGAGCATCTGTCGACCATAAACTTCCCCGAGTGACTTTTATGGACGACTAAACAAGAGCAGAGCCGTACTTTCTGTCTGTCGGTCTTGTGACAAAGGAGCGAGGAAGCAGCAGCAGGAGGATGGGCTGACTGACTGCTGCTCTCACCGTGCAGATGCTATTTTTTTAAATTTATTTAGCTTGTTTACCATTTACATACTGTTTACGTTGGAGACGGAGGATTATCTTTCATTATTTGTTAATAGCAAAGAAAGGCTGGAGTGGGTGCACAAGGAAGGAAGTAGGAAGTATACAATAAACTGAGGATGTTGCAGGTGTACGACTTTGCATTCTTGGCCAACTGAAATATTTGAAGATGACGTGTATGAAGAAGTGAATATTATGTCTCTCTCATAATCTGTTGCCTGGGCAACGCTACAGCTGAGGTTGTGACAGTGCGAAAACACAGCATGGAACGTAGGGCAGCCTCTAAATTGGGCAGAGCTCTCGTTGTACAAATGCCTCGAGCTGTAGGAAGGATGTCCTGGGGTAGAGGTCAAGTGAAGCTGCCAAAATAGATGGGTCAAATATTCCTGGACTTTCACAGAGGTGACACATTGTTTTACTGCAGGGTAGTACAGGAAAAGATTGAGCTTTGTCAAGTGATGCGGAGGAAGCCTGGTGTGTGTATTCTCATTCATCTTGGGGCTTTGTTCAGTCTCAACACCCCACAAGTTATGCTGGGCTTACACTAAACGACTTTTCACGTGATTTGACAGTCGCAGACAATCTTCCAATGTCGGACTGAAATCACGGGAGTCGTGCTGGAGTTGTGGCGCGCGCACGTAATCTCAGTCGTTTGGTGTATGGTGGTCTTCTGACCCGATTTCAGTCTTCTTCCCGTCTTGACGTTCCGACATTATCAAACATGTTTGATATTATCGCTAGTCTTAGGGGGTTGGCTCAAGCGAAATGACGTAAACACTGTCACACTCTCGCATGCACCAAGCACGACACAGGAGGAGCGGCATTAGTCGCGACCTGTGTCCGCCTGGTGAGGCACTTATTTCGGATACTTTTTCATAGAAGCCTCGGTGGAGAACCAGGCTGACAGCCGCGCAACCTGAACACTCTACCGTCAAATACAGGGTTAGGAGTTAAAGTTATTGGGGGATGAGATCAGCAAATAAAGCTGGTCAAATAACTAAAGGATGTCCCCCGCTCGGAATATTGAATTAACTTGTTTTTAATTAAATAATCACAATCGCGTTTGCGGAAATAATATTAATCTCAAAAGGAATCTAGTTGTAGTCTTGCAATATGAGACCCTCTGTCTTTTCAAAATCTCACTCTGTGACTGAAAACTAATGACTAGTTGTCTTCAGGTGTGAGTTGATTGTCTTTAGATGTAAGAGGGTTTCAGTCTTCAGTATTTTAAAAGTCCTCTAGTGTAAGCCCAGCATTAGTTGCCATCCTCAGCAGTGGACCCCTAATCTGACATAAAGTTTGATTTAGTCAGATTGCAGAATGCCTGCACTGCGCTGGTGATTTCTGTGGGGGCTGAGATAAGTTATGAATATAAATGAGGGATTGTCTCTATCTCTTGGGCTGTCAGAAACGGCTTGTCATCCAAGTATTTAGTGAACGCAGTTGATCTGATATCCATTAAGACGATTCACTCCAGCTGGGAAGTGCAACTTTCATGTTGACGTGTGGACTGTTTTTGCTGTAGAGCTAACTCTCGGTTCTTCATATGGGTGAATAAGTGCATTCAGACACACTGAGTTATTGCAAGTCTATGAGCCTGGATATAAAGTGCCCATTCATTTCAAGGAGAGGCCATTTTTCCTCGTCCTCCTTTCTGTGTTCCTGCTGACAACATGGCTGGGAAATTATCCTCAGGGAGCAAAACAATGACTTATAGACGTGTTGAAGACTATCTCATGAGCAATGTTTTCTTGGTGGAATTAGGTCAGTTCCTAATTTTGTCTCATACAAGGGTCAGCAGATCGAAAATGAAGGGGGTTTCAACTTTCCAAGGAATGCCTTATCAAGGTTGAAAGTCCTGTATAGTGACTGAGTGTACATATGCTTTCGGTCTGTGTGTGTCCTTCTGAACTTGTCATTCTCTCACTACTTAGAAACGAGCGTCTTGTCCGTCACTGAAAGGAGAGAAGGCCATGTAAAGAATTGGTTAAACACTGAGCCTGGAACAAACCTGACACACAATACACCTTGTCCAGCCAGCCTTGTCTCTTAACCACATGCTGTAATATTTAAATAAGGCCCCCAAGCCTTAATCAGGGGATTTTAATTATTCATTTGTTAGAATTAGATAATAAGGTTGTGGTTTCATAACTGGTTTCCAATTGAATATTTCCACTTTTTCTATAAAGCGTTATAAATAACCGTCACCTTGGAGCTGAAGTCTGTTCAAAACATCTTGGCTATTTTTGAGTTCTCCACTATTAATAATTTGAAAGGACCTGACTTTAAGGTCATTTTTCTTTTTCTTTTTTCCACTCCTCAGCTGTCAAATGTGTGTTCTTCTTCTTGTGTCAGATTCAGTTTTTCCACCAGCGGTGCACACTGGGAAGGCTTGAGTTCCTCACGCTGCCACTCTGTGACTCACCGCGGTGGTGACGTTAATCTTATTTTATGAAGTTTGAGTCATTTCGCTTCCTTCAAGCTTATGAATTTTCATCAAGGAAACATTAATGTCATGATGTACAATCTCTCTATGCTCTAATATTACATTACCACTTGTTTTCTTTCTGCTATTGCACCTCCCTAAATCCCTTTGCAACCAGCAGAGATGTCCTAACCCCCAGTGTTTGGACTGCAGGGCCAGGGCACTCTGCACTTGTGTGTGTCTGATAAGCAGACAGCTAACCTCCCTGCAGGCATGGAATCAGACACTAGGGTTTGAATGATGACCTGAGGCTGTTTGCTTTGGACTGCTGACTCTGGACATCGACTCACACTGACAACGATCTGTCTCCTGTCAGATACCAGTGAGGCTAACACAAGCAGCTCAGTTTGTTTCCAACACAATTCACAAAACAGACTGTGGCTACGGTCCTGCCTGAAAGTTTGTAACAGTCCACTAACATAATGACAGGGTTAGACATCGAGGAAAGAGAGTGTCATTCATCCACAGGCCACACCGGCTCATTTCCTCCAATATTTCCCTGCTTTGAATTTAGTCTGAAACAGGGTGGAGAAAAGCAACTTGAACAAAGCATGAATTCCGGGTACAGTTTGTAGTCCATTTGGTTTGGCTCAGGTAGGGCCTTTGGACAGTTTTTTTTAGGGTTGTTGCATTAAACATTACTGTTCAGAAGCTCATTTAGATAGTGAGTATAAACTGAGTCTGTCAGGGCTGAAGTGAGAGGATGCTGAGATGAAATGTAAACACATCGACATTGCTCCCTGACTGGGGCACTGGTCCCTCTCGCAAATATGTGATGGGGCTTCCATAGTCGTCACCACCTATGCAGTGTGCCTTTCCAACCACGGATAGTCACACAGCAAGATTGTATCCAAATATGCAAATGTTCAGTAAGGCTGAACCCTGACTGGGGCATTTATTAAATAGTATGGAGCTTAGGTTTGGCAATGAACACAGGAAATGATGTGTGTGGCTTGGACTGAACATCCAGAGTCAGGGCCCAGCTGAAGTCTAAATATTTGCCCTTTGTAGACTCATTTAGTGCCTGTGTTGAAAACACTTCCACACACAACGTGAGTTCACACTCCATCCTCAGGTTGAAGAATGTTTACTCACTGTTCTCTTCCCACAGTCAGAAATCTTCAATATTTATCTGCTGGCACAGCTAGAAAATAAATGTCTTGCTTACTTATGAACTGGTTCATTGTTAGCGATGGAAAGATGCTAAACATTAACCATGCTAGCTGTTTGTTTTCTTGGTCAGCCTTGCTGTTAAATGTACAGTTTGTGAAGAGCATGACAGCGCATAACTATCCAGAGGTCACATGGATGTAGACAGTAACAAGATATAGATATAGAAATAAGGTTTTCATGTCAAGATGCATGCATTGATTCAAATGGATCATGCGTGCTGCATCCTTTTATAAGCTTGGCCAAAATCAATTGGTGTAGGATTTATTAATACATATATATATTTGCTTTACTGGCCTTTTCAGAAGGATTCTTTTGAGTTTGGCCCATTTTTAGGTTTTACTGCCAAGTGATATTTCAAATAACTATATAAATATGCAGTAAAACATGTAATATTTGATCATATATATATTGCCGGATTGATTTAATGGCTTCAGGCTTCCTCCTTGATACTTGGCAAAGAGAAGTGAAAGTAAAAGCAGACTATGTTAATGCATTGTATTGTACCATAAATCTGCATTGGCTGAATTAGATTGATTTGAATGGTTGGCATGCATTGGAGGAACAATTGCAAATCAATTTGGTTTAAAAGAAATGCAAGGCATTCTACATGTAGAGAGGCTGAGATATGAACTGTCCGGCAACCCACAGAAGTTCCTCGCATATGGAGCCCTGTGCTTCAGCACATCAGGGACTGAGGTTTATGCCCCCTTGGTGCCACTTGCCCTGTCGGTGCCTTCTTTAAGTCCTCCAGTATATAAAGAGGCTATTGTGATGGACATGTGAGATTTGCCCCAGTTTTTTTTTTTGCTTTTTTTTTTTAATGTATTTGTAGCTTGTTTTCTTGGTCATTTTGTCTTATTTATTTATTTAATTTTGTTTGTTTCTTGTCTGCTTGTGTGGGGGAAGGGGGTGGGGGTTGTATGAGTATTGTTTGTGTCTACTTGTTCTGTTTTTTTTTGTCCGTGTCCTGAAATTTTTTGTAAAATCCACTAAAATAAAAGTTTTTAAAAAAAGGGAAAGAAATGCAACACATTTGTCTTAAGGCGGCAGCTATATTTAAACTACATAAATCAAGCAAATCTCCTCAGGCGTTGTATAATAAAGCCAGCCTCAGACTGGGAGGTGTAACTTTTCTTCCTTGACATGGCAATGGAAGGTATTCATTTCAGCATCATTAGGCTGCTATTACAAACATGCTGTAGGTGTATAATACTGGACTTTGTGTGCACATTTGTAAAGTGATACAACAGCACCTGAATAGCGATTGTTCAGTATAATCCACTTTATGTCCCCCATTACAGCCGCAGGATATGCTAAGGCTGTCAGCCATACGTATAATCATGTTCACAGTATGTGGGGAGCCATTGTCCTATACAATATTATTCAGTATGCGCTGAACTCAAGTATCAGCCTGTTACATGTCGCGTTGTCCCGTGCCATCAGTATGTACTGGTTACGCTCATGCCATTTCTGCTTCAGCTTAACATTCCAGTCTCAGGCCCAGCCCCCTGTCTACCTTCAGCCTCCTTTACCATGCTACGTCTCTCATTCCTCCCCACACAGCACCGTGGATGGTACAGTCCCGACAGTAGAGAAAGAGGGGGAGGAGGAGGTGAGGGGCATCCATGCATTAAGTGATTTTTTAAATGACGGTGATCAGAGCATAGGAGTAGGCGGAAGGGAGGGAGGGAGGGAGTGGGGGGGACGAATAGACGTGTTCCAAGACCGAGGAAGGCGGGTTCATGGCTCTCCTGACTGCCTCATTCTCCTCTCTCATTAGCCAGAAGGGGCCCCTAGCTTCATTAATGGCTGTTTGAGCGCAAGACATGGGCGACCCTTCTCCCCTGCAGCCTTTGAAGCAGATATGACAGCTGTCATCACTACGAACGTCAAATCCTGCCAAGCCGATTGCCCCCCCCCCCCCGCCCTACAACGTGTTAGGAAATACAACCGTGGGCGAGATAGTGGGCCTGCAGGATGCTCCAAAAGCTCTGAGGAGCATTCAGAGAAACAAAAATATTGGGGATCAGGAATTTAAAAGAAAATATTTTAATGGATAGGACTTTACTCCCTGCAAACCCCATCCGTGAAGATTGCTGTTGGTAAAATAGTGTGTTGAAACATTTTGGTTGCATCTGGTTTGATCCCTTCTTTGCGTTTTAAGAGAATAAGATGCTTTTAACACATCTTTCCCCTCACATTTAGACTCAAAGTGAAGCACCTCTAGAGTCTGCTGTAAATTCTGTGGACTCAAAGACGATGCTAAGAATAAACGTCAACGCTGTGTAAAGGAGGAGGTGCTAATCGTATCCCGTTTTGACGAGCTGCTGGAATCAATAAACCTTTTGATAGGAATTACTCTGCAATTCTGTTTAGCTCTCTGAAAAGCAGCACGTCAGCATATGAACGTCAGTGAAACATGATGTGTTATTGGCTGGCTGGTTTGTGCAAGAGCTGCAGCTCTGGCAGTTTATAAAGAATGTGCATGGTTAAAAGGAAACAGGTGTGTGTGTGTTTGTCTCTGTGTCTTCCACATGATATTGTGATGTAGTTTAGGTCACACAGGGTCAAGTTATATATGATGTCAGCTCAGGTGTAAAGCATTTATGGTCAGCAAATACTAAGACATGGAATGAATGTACCGGTAGTTGAGGATCTTCATAATGATGAAACCACTAGCAGTCTCTTACCTCTGGCCTCATCATCTGTCTTGACGACGCAGCTTTCTGACAGCCGTGGGTGGAGCCACTACACCACAGATGGTGGAGGAGGATGACAAAAGGGTCGCCTGTAGTAAGAACACAACAGAAGAAAGACAACAGAAGGCAGCGGTGACAAAAATGTTTTCAATAGAAACACCTGACCAGAGATGATTTTATACATCTGAGAAATGCATTAGAGCACTGCAGGTTTTGTATGAGTTAACGGGAAAAACAAAACCGCCAGACACATTCTGTTCGCCCCAGGGACCGCCAGTCCCAATGTTTTGTCATTTTGCAGTAAGCCTATTTGATTAAAGTGCCTACCAAATGGCTGACGTTAATGTCCTATTTTCATTTCACAATCAAAAGAAAGCCTGTCACAGTTCTATTCAAATTCCTCTGCCAGTTTACTTGGCATTAGTGCAACTAGATTCCGCCAGCTTAGATGATTATTATTTTTCCTACCAACTACAGTATGTGCTTCAAACAAATGTTATACAGAGTGGCAGGTTACCTTTCGCCTAGATTTAATACGATTGGACAGGTCAAATATAGTTGTTTTACTACTGTATTTTCTTTACAGTAGTAATCATCATGATGGTGTTAAATATACCAAAATTCTCTGTCCTTGTGAATTTTCTTTGCACTGAAAATAAACAGAAATCCTCGATAACGGCCGAGTATAATTTTAACATGAGTAGTTATGTTAGAACAGAACACGTTAAAGTGTTTGTTTTCTAAAACAGGAATTTCAAAGAGGCTCTGTTTAAATCTCTTGCAATATTAAATGGAACACATTTATAGCTGTTGGTATCTCATTATTCCATCAGCAGGATTTTTTAGGGTTGTGTAAATGCTCGTGTAATGGACCGCTGGGTCTATAAAAGAACAACTCCAGGGCCAGGTTTGTAGCTAACTTTGGGGCAAACATCCGTCACTATACTCGGCTGCTTGTAAACAAAGTCAACTCAGGGTCTCTGCTGGGCTCTTGAGAAGCCGTAGCCTTTATTTTTATGACAAGCGGTAGCTCATACTGAAAGTTTGCCACCGTCACATCCATGACTTACTGCTGCTAACCCCTCTCTCTCTCTTTCTCGCTCTCCATCTCCTGCACACTTCCCTTACGCACTCTGCACTCAATGCATCAAAAGATGCCATGCTGTTTTGTGACTGCATTTAGCTTTTCTTTTTTCACTGTATCACGTTAACTGAGGTGTGCCCAGTCAAACTGACACCTTTTCTGAATCAGCCCTTTTCTCATCTGAACTCTTACATGCCTTAAAACTACTAGGCCCAACAATGCCGACTGGACTTATGAAATAAACCAGTGGCGTGCACAGACATTTTGGGGGGCAGGTGCTCAGTGCAAAAAAAAGGGCACAATATATTCTATCGATGAATGACCAAATCATTTTAAGGGTACTTGTACCCCCCTGGCCTAATGACTTTTAATACCCGGCCACACATGAGTGTTTCTCAAAGGAATTTAGGAGACTGTGTTTGGGACCCTGGACCTTCTAGGGGTGTCCGGGGGAATGGTCCCCCGGAAGAAAAATGTTAACCTTTTAAAGTAAAATTAATCAATCTGGTGCACTTTGAGAAGCAAGCTAAGGCTAAATCACCTGTGTCAATGTGGGCTATTTAGTACTATTTTCTGGAATAATTTGGAGACACAGAATTACCAAAAAGCAGAAAGAAAAAATTTATGTTTGAAAAAACAGTCAGCTTCGGATTTTTTTAAATAATCCCTTATCCCAAATTCTGTCTTTGAAGTCTTCGTTAGGCCCCTGATCTCCGTACTAATAATATCCTATTAAGGTAAATACAAGATTACTGCAAGTCTTGTAACATAGAAATAACTTATGGTTGGGACAAAATAATAAAATTAGCTTATATAGCTTCATGACTGATTTAGTACCACCAACCCACTTTGCGTAGTTAAAATAAAATGTGTGGACAGCTTTTAAGATATTTCAATAACATTTGAGGAACAGTTCAACATTAAAATCTGAGCTTTAAAAGGCCCTGAACAGTTAACATGACTCTGGTCTTGACTCTGACCTTTCATCTTCATCTTCCTCCTTGCTGCTGGTTGATGCTTTCATCCAGGAGAGCAGAGAGCTGCTCCCCTGGGCTGCCTGCTGTAGCTCCCTTTCTTTTTCCTTTTTTAATCTCTCCTTTCTAGGCATTATACTGCAATTTCTAAATAAAAAGAGACCAACCAACCATATGAAAAAGACTGCTTGGTTACATTACAACAAGGCACAAGGCTACTTTTTCTGCAGGCAATTGGGAATTGCCCGTTTGTCTTTTAGCAAATAAATTACTGCAAGTGAAGTGTTAATTATATAGCCTAAAGTAAACCTAAACAACACTAAATATTCAGCATACTGATAGATTCACATGCTGTACCAATGACAAACTCCGCCGACATTAGTTGTGTTCATCACGTCATATCTATTTTTTTTTTTTTGGGGGGCTAGCTTGTTAAGCAGGACAGTCGGCTAATGTATGCTCAGCTGTGTGGCGCTGCATGATAGAGGTTACTTTAAAACAGAGACAAATAAATGCAAGTTATAGCTTGGCAACTGAGGCTTAGGGGGCAAACAATACGCTCTTGACTCCATTCATGTATGTGTTACCTCCATAGACATTATATCCTTTATAATGTCTATGGTTACCTCGCTAGTGGGGCAGGGCAGGCCGGGGAGTAGGTGTGTGTGTGTGCAGCAGCAGCTGTGAAGTGGTGCGGCAACGCGCCTCTGTTTGTGTCCACTCTGCGCGCTCACGTTGACAAAGGAAGTGTGTGCGGAGGAGGAGGGGGGGTACATATTTATTGGGGCATTATTGTCAAACGTTTTTAATCGTTGAGCATTTATAGATGATAATGTCGGCATGGGCCACGTAAACTGTAAAAAAAAAAAAAAAAAAAAAAAAAAAAAAACGAACTTTCAATTTTTTTTTTTTTCTTTTCAAAAGGGCACTTTATTGGGCCAGGGGAAAAGGGCAGGTGCTGAGCACCACTTCAGGTCTACCTGTGCACGCCACTGAAATAAACCCACAGTCCCACACTGTAAAGGAATAAATTAATTAAATATATACATGTATATGACCTAAATGTGTTCACTTAGAGCGTCATAATGTAGGTATCAACATTTGTATTTTAATCATGCCGGACTGCAGACTAAGTGTTTAATCGGTCCATTTACTGTACAAATACATGATAAAAAAACTTGAACTGTTTAACCCTAGTTGATGCATTATCAATAAGTCAATGTAAATCAAAGAATGGTATTGCTATTTTTATGGAGCATTTTTATGTATTCTGCAGATGATAAAGATGTTAAAGAAAGCTTTATCTTTAACTTGAAGCAATTGTTTTAGTAGGTGTAATAGTTTAAGTAGGGTTATTTTTATTTTATAACATTGGTTTAAAAAAATGGGCCTGTCTGGGAGTGTTGACATTCCTCACATGCATAGATCGCCAGATGGGGTGACCGTGTCTTTGGGAGTTCAATTTTGAAGGACTGGGCTGTCTGCTAAACGCTCAGAATTCGGACATGTTTGTGTGTAGTGAGTGAACGTGGCTGTTTTTTTTCTGTAAAATATTACGCAGATGTCGGGGCCAATTCCCACGTGGCCCTGATCATTCCTGAGCATGACCTCTCTTTGCTAGCTACCATCTGATTCCACCATACACTACCTCATCCCTCTGTAGCAACCCCCCCTCCACCACACACACACACACTGACACAATAATTCAACCAGTCTGAGAGATAGTTTCATGTCTCTCCAAGCTCTCAGTGATTAATGTACGGCCTACCCACACATCCACATACACCAACACCCTTACCAAACCCCCAAAGACATTGGACATGTGACAAACAGACCAACAAACAAATTGTAATCAAGATACACGCAACGTGGCTATTTCAAATCAAATGTGTGCTAAAGTGTCTTGTGAAAAGAAACGAAAACATGGAAAGCCTTAGGCAGTGGCTCCAGTTGTGTCTTTGTTTTACTAGTACACATGTTAATTGGTAGAAAACATTCATAAAATGCATAGACTGATGATCGCTAGATAAATGGTTTCTATTCTTGGGTCTGGAACGGATTATACCTAAAGCAATAAAGACTTGACTACAGCCTGCTCTGAAGCAGCTTTACACGCTGCATCCTCTCTAACATGCATAACACTAAATCTCATCTTCCTATCTCTCCACATGCTGCTGTGGACCTTGACTCTCCCAACATCATCAGGAGTCAGTCCAAGGTAACGGCACACACACACACACACACACACACACACACACACACACACACACACACACACACACACACACACACACACACTCACAGCCATTTTTAACACTGACTTAATGCCATGGTTGTGAATCATCTCTGTGTTAAACAAAGAAGCCGCTTGTTTTTTCAACCCCGTTTGGGAACTGTGTGCAACCGTACAGGCAGTTATACAAAGTAATGGACTGTTTAAAAAAAAAAAAGATTTTTTAGCCAGAGGAGTGTTGTTTAATTTATTAACTTGAAACCCTTATTTTCTACTTTTGAAAATACTTGTGGCTTAGCAGCCAAGTTCACTGTAAATCAAGACTTTTCCTGTCCAAAAAATTCCCATAGTGCTGCATAAAGAACATGACACTATGCTTACAGTATGTTCACAGCTGTTACAGCTTATTTAACTTAACACAAGTTACTGGTAAGTTCAGGGTATCTATATCATATTTCCGAGTTGTTATTTAAAAGCTAACTGTTGAAAGAGACTCCACATTCACACAACCTACCACTGAATTCAATACAAAGGTCAACATAGTTATTAAATGCTAACTGCTGAGCTCAAATCGGCTAGTGTTGTTTGTGAGTCTCATACTGTGGCTGTTTTCTCTTCCCAGGTCTTTGCCTATGACTACTGCTTCTGGTCTATGGACGAGACGGATAAAGAGAAATATGCAGGTAAGTACATTAATAGATCCAGATCACAGTTTTTATAAGCTTTACAATTGTATCACTAAAGTGCCATTCAAACAGTTCAGTTTAGAAGAAAAAAACTATTCAGTCCTGTAGAATAACATTTATTTTTTTTTTATTTTTAGATATCGTTGTTTAAGTGCTTTCATTCCTTTTTATTCATAGTGCAGAGAGACAGAGATGAAATGGGGTAGAGAGGGGAATGACATGCAGAGAACTGACCACGGGTTGGATTCGAACCGGGTCAGCTGTGAGGACTGAGCCTCATGGGGGGGACGCTCTAACCACTACACCACCTCCCTAGAATAACACTTCGGTCTGTTTGTGTGTGCGTGCGTCTGCAGGTCAAGAGGTGGTCTTCCAGTGCCTTGGGGAAAGTCTTCTCCGAAACGCCTTCCAGGGCTACAATGCCTGTATCTTTGCCTATGGACAAACTGGTAATTAACCATGAGATGCCTTATTGCTCTGCGGACAATACAACGCGGTTATATTTTATAACAGAGCCTGTAACTACAGGAATTTGTCACAATATGAACAGTTCATGTTAGCCCTTATTACCATGGTGCCCTAAGCCTTTTGTATGACGTTTAAGAGAGGTGTGTCAGTGTGGATGTGTTGTGGCAGGAAGGTTGCCAAAATACCAAAGTTTAACCAACATCAGACAGGCTTTCGGCTCTGTTTACACATCATTATAACGCTACAAATCTTTCAATAAACACACATCAGAGTAGTTCATTCAGTCCAGTGTCTGCCAACACGAATCACAATAAGTTATGCTTCAGTTACCAATTTATTAAGTCCTATTCATTCAATCATATACAACTATTCTTCCATAAAGTCTACTTCTATGAGCTCATAGCTTTCCAGTTTTGTTTTAGCATTCAAATCATATTTGGTGATGATGTATAGGACACCTTTTATACTCAGATGTGTTTTATAATATTTTATCACAAAGATGCCAAATTTTCCCTTTTTCCAAATCACCTATCCCAAATTGACAGTGCATGCATTTGTGTTGTTACCAGGTTCGGGGAAGTCGTACACCATGATGGGTTCAGGGGACCAGCCAGGTCTGATTCCTCGGCTGTGCAGCGCTTTGTTTGATCGAACCCAGAAAGAACAGAGGGAGGAGGAGAGCTTCACTGTTGAGGTGTCCTACATGGAGATATACAACGAGAAGGTCCGAGATCTGCTCGATCCCAAAGGGTAGGAATTTAAATGGCAATACAATGATATACTGTAATGGTAAAAAATATTCATTTTGGCAGCTTCTTCAAAGTAAAACCCTTCCACTGAAGAGAAAATATTAGGGCCTTTACTGTTAAGATACCTGAGGAAGTTATATAGTGGCCAACACTGCTAAATGAGCTTAGGTTAGGTTTATTTCCAAATGCCATTGGGTGAAACAGAGAAAGTGGCTGGTGGATTCTGGTACCACCAGCTGCAGTGGATAAAAAGCTCATCTTGCATCCTGCGGTCCAGTTCACGTCCAGCAGGTTAGCAGTAAATCAGGGGCTCTGGCCAGTGTCTGCTGCCCCAGACAGTATAACCTTTGACCTCCACTCTCTATTTGATCCTTAACCTCTGTAAAAGGGGCCAACGAGAAGCAGACCATCTGACACCCATATGGGCTTAGCTGTGGAGCAGAGAATGATGAAGTTCTCAGTTTTTATCAGGGTCACAGAGCCAAGTGAACTGCTTAAAATTTTGAAAGTTGGCCAGAACCAGCTGAGCAAATATTGCTGCTCCTGCTGCTAATACATCAGATAAATAGCCATTTAGAAATAGTGAGCAAGTTGTTTATCTGTGGTTTAAACCTGTTTTCACTTTCTGTCCAGGGGGAGACAAACTCTGAGGGTGAGGGAACATAAGGTTTTGGGTCCCTACGTTGACGGCTTGTCTCGACTAGCTGTAGCCAACTACAAGGTAAAAATCTTTATCTTAAAGGGTCAGTTTTAATTTTTGCTTTCATGTCACATATATTGACACGCTCACTCACTGACGTCTTCTATGTTGCATCCGGCAGTTGCTCTGCCCTCTGTGTCAGTGTTAACAGACACATGTGCAGAAGTTTTTAGTTGGATTCTCTCTCACTTTGGCCCGTGGGCTGGTTACAGTGTTGCTCACTTGATGGCAGCAGTCAAGCCAATAAAACCAGAAACTGTCTATAAAAAATGTCAGAATCAATTACATGTTATAGTTTATATTAGGCTTTGCCATATATTCAAACATCCTCTATAACCAACTGAAGTGACTGTTAAATATATAAACATGCATAGAATCTCACCAATATACTTCTATAGTATTCTTCAGTCTTAACAAGTTAGTCCACAATGAGAATCAAAATTGCAAAATATGGCATTCTTCATTTATTTATTGTATTATTTATTTTGTTTCCAGGACGTTGAGTCTCTGATGTCAGAAGGGAACAAGTCTCGGACTGTCGCTGCTACCAACATGAATGAAGAGAGCAGTCGATCGCACGCTGTCTTCAACATCATCCTCACACACACATTGAAAGACTTGAAATCTGGGGTAAGACATTACACGCAGACGTAGGCTCTGGTAGGGCATAGTTCTAACACATACTATTTTTAAATCCCTTTTAAGGAGAACTTTCTCAGATGTTGTCGGTTAGCTGTATTTCTCAATAGAGATGTAACAAATTGGTGTGGATAGCGGGTATATAAGTGAGGCTGTTTAAAGTTGTGGTACCACTATAGTACTGGTACTTCTATTCTGTCGAAAGAATCCAGAAATGTTAGGCTGTACCACAAGAGCCGTTACAAAAGGGATAATGTTTCAGCTGGGCTATATAACCAGGCACTCCTAGTAAAGACCTAAATGACCTAATGATCCTCCATCCTCACTGACCCACTTCTCCTCTCCTGCTCCTTGCTCTTATTTCCTGACAAACTTGCCTCTAGCAAATCCTGTTAATAATTCACAGGCTTGACTTTGAGTTTGTGAGCTGATACAGCCTGCTCTGTTTTCAAGGCACACCTAGGTCCCAGAGTCAATCACCAAGTGTGTCAGTCAGTCAGACAGACAGTCAGTCAGTCACTAGCTTCATAAAGCAGACATGTAATGTGTAGACTGTGTAGACTGTGTAGTCAGAATGAATCACAGGCTGGCGCGTCCTCTATCTGGATGTGTCATTTCTGTATTGTCTTTGTTGCTTTATTCTATTGTCGTCATTCACATTACAAATAATTACATTTCAGATGTAGTTTGCATTCTAACAGCAAACTTCTCTTCTATCTTCTCCACCGCAAGCCCCTCTAGACCAGAAGTCAGCCCATTTCAGTGCAATTGGAACTATATTCTGAAAGTTGATTCACTTTTAACACTGTGCTGGTTGTTAACCCATTGATGACTATGGCAATCTAGGATGCATGTCCTTAATGCCTGAGGGTTTTCTGAAAAAATAGTACGAATTGTCAAGTCTACCAAAACCTTAATATCTAAGCCTGTGTAGCACATAGAAACATGAAATAAAATACATTTAAAAGTTAAGGTTCACAGGTTTTATTTAAACATGCTCCCTTAGCGCTTACAAACCAACAAATATTTCTAAAAATCGTCAAAATTAGATGAATTAGAAAATGATTAAATATTGTTAATAAATAGATGCAATGTGTTGTGTGATTTTCGTCAGTAGTCTATAGTAGACCTTGATTCTGCGCACCAAACGCCACTAACTGTTCCGTCGCCGACATAGCCGGCGTATTTTTTTTATTATTTTGTTTTATTTTTTTATTTTTTATTTTTTTGATTGAAGTGATTTTCGGCAAACCACACAACTTTTGGGTGGTCACGTGGTCTTAAAAAAATCAACAAAACCCACCTCATGTGTATTTGGACCAATGACAGTGCATTCTATGCTGGGAATGCCATGAAAATTAGATAAAGTAATAATGCTGCGCGATGCAGCATCAGGCAGGAGAGCCAATGTGGCATCGCGCAGCAGCCGTCATCAATGGGTTAAGTGTTTACTATGGTGCATGTGTTATTGTTCCAATTTGTGTTGGTTTGTGGTGCTTCGCTAATATGATGTTTGTTGGGCCTGCAACTATTTTGATATTTGACCAATATTTTATGTTATTTATCAGAGTCTCTGGTTCCAGCGTCTCACAAAACATGATTTTCTCTGTTAGTCAAAAATCAAGTAATTTCAGGAACTGGTTATGATTCACTATTCCCCACTTATCATATGTGAATAGATAAATATTAACTAATCAATCGAGATGAAAAATGACCAAAGTAATCACTAGTTGTGGCCTTAAAATGATTGTACATTTGATTTACTAGCTCAAAAACCTAGATGTAATGTTTACTGTTGCAGATACTCTTGACTTATATGCTGACCTCGTTTTATTTTCACTCCACAAGTTTCTGGGTTTACTGTCATAAAATACAAAAGGTTATCCCTTCAATCCACACAGCCTGATTGCCTTATAGCATATGATAAGTTGTTAAATAACTCTTGAACTGAGTCATGGCAGAATTGGAGCTCATCTGTGCCCCCTAATGGCTCAATGGATCAGTTTTATAAAGCCACACATGGCTAAATGAGTCATACTCACGTTCAGACAGCTCATCACAGGATATCCTTTCAGAGACGTGCCCTGCTCAGACTTGTCAACCAAAACACTCCATTCAAAGTCCAGTCAGTTTGAACTTTGGCCCCATTAGCCATGCATTCTCTCTTGTTTTCTATTTTTTTTACCAACGCTTGTTGATGAATAGGTCGAAACCGCTTCAAGGAATTGCTTTTACATTGTTTTGTTTCATCATGAAGCATCTATTGGATTATTTACCATATGAAGTGCCTTTTGTGTGCTGAAACCCTAGAGTATCCTGACAAGCTATTATGTCTGCGTCATCTCAACTGGCTACAGAATACATTATAAAAGCAATACACTTTGCTTTGCTAATTTTTTCCAGTGTTCAAGATAGAAATCTCTTGTTTATTTAATAATTTGCTTTTCTCTAGGGGTTTTAAGCAGAAACTGGTTATGAGGCTGATCAGTATCAGTGCAGTTGTGGTTGATGATTATCAGTGAGTCTCAAGTCTGGGTCTTTTTAGGCTTCAGGTTGTGGGTTTGCTTAAAATCAAATGTATCTCTTTCTCATAAAGAGATAGTTCTTTTTTTCACAATACAAGGGAAACCCCCCTTGCGCACAAACTCATTTTACAGTAACGCATACACACTACTTACCTCAATGGTACAGGATAACACACACACACCAGTGCCATAAAACCATTCTGCCCCCTGGATGCAGGTGCAGAAGGGCTCGCTATGGCAAGAGCCTGGTGCCTGGAGCCATAGCAGCCCCAAAACACGCACATAAAACAAACCATCCCAGTTGTGTGTTGTTATTTTCCTGCTAGTCCTTTTGTATGTGGTACTCTGTATGATGTTTATCTGTAGGGCGTCCAAACATTAGGTGTGAAACGAGTTTGCCCTCGGGGACAATAAAGTTTAAGTCTCCTTTCCATCACACAGAGCTCCCCCTGCATTATTTGACATTATAGAATCACTGAAAAAGGCGTGATATGCAACAGAATCAAGTGTTTGCGTTTCTTACAGCGTATCTATTTTTTTAAATTCCAATTATTAGAAACACATCACAACAATAAAGCCTTTTCAGTGTAAAGGCTTTATTGTTGTGATATCAACATTGTGATCCATGAGTTGGTGTAACGTTTACACCATCTCATGGAATTAGAATCACAATGACCAGAGAAAGCAGAGAGCATGTCCTCTAAACGAGAGTGGATCAAAGCATTTGGCCGAACAAATTCAACAGTAAATCAATGGGGAGGTTTCTGATTGAGCCAACAGTTGCTGTGTATTCCTGGGTTGTCTATTGCTGCCATGTTTGCAAATCAGACTAGTGTGCTTAAAACCCAGCAGGGATTGCCTCAATGTGGTGCCTTCTTTATCAATTTCTGCGATCATTGCTGTGAATAAAATGCATGCCTTATTTAATTCTGGAGTTTGGTTGTGTAATTCACTGTGGACAATATTACCTAATGTGAAAAACATACCAGTTGTGGCCAGTGTTAGAAGGAACATAGTTTTGGCGAAGTTCACCTTTGGTGTAGAATTTCCCCCCAAGATGAACAGAAAGCTGATAAACAATCATCTGTAAAAATCTAGGACACAATGTTTAGCTAATAAACAGTATGGGAGGGACTAAATGTTTAAAGAAAGACTATGCAAGTTGCTAGTTGTGGCTGAATATAAATCCTAGTGAATAAGAGAATAATCAGTCTTCCTTCTGTTTCTTTGCAGACGAGTGGGGAGAAGGTGAGCCGCTTGAGTCTGGTAGATTTGGCTGGAAGTGAGCGAGCAGCAAAGACCGGAGCAGCAGGAGAACGACTCAAAGAGGGAAGCAACATCAACAAGTACGGAAAGGCATCTGAACACACAGATTCACTCTGAACACAAACCTAGAAATGGGTGTTTTCCTTATCAGGCGGTTCATCAGTCCCCTCAGTTTATTTGCAGATGTGTTTTTCAGTCTTACTATCTTTCACTAGACATTTCTTTCTAACCACAGCGTTGTCATTTCACTGTCGAGACTAATTTTTTGGGGAAGAGAGATGCACACACTAAAGAAACAGGGACATTGTTTGACCAACCTTTGGACGCATACATGAAATAGAATAGATTGAACTTGACTGTCCTGTTCCTGTTTGTCAGGTCTCTACTACGCTGGGCCTGGTGATCTCTGCACTGGCTGAACAGGGAACCGCCAAGAACAAGAACAAGTTTGTTCCTTACAGAGACTCTGTGCTGACATGGCTGCTAAAGGTACATACACCATTACAATAAATGTCCATTAGATACAGAGGAAAATGCAATTCCTTTTTTGGTTTGACATTCAGTACATGTTGTTTATTTAGTTATTTAAAAAAGTGCGACTTGTTTGCCTTTCTCCAGGATTGTCTGGGTGGCAACAGTCGCACGGCGATGGTGGCTACTGTGAGTCCTGCAGCAGACAACTATGAGGAAACACTATCCACTCTGCGCTATGCGGACCGAGCGAAGAGCATTGTTAACCACGCTGTTGTCAACGAAGACCCCAACGCTCGCATCATCAGGGAGCTCAGGGAGGAAGTAGAGAAACTACGAGTACAGCTGACTCAGGCCGAGGTTAGATAGCTTCCAAATCTTCAAAAATCTCTATTTTTAAGTCACTGCTTTCACATTCACTCATCTGCTATTTTATTCCTCCAGTCTTTGAAGGCCCCGGAGCTGAAAGACCGCCTGGAAGAGTCCGAAAAGTTGATTCAAGAGATGACCATCACCTGGGAGCAGAAGCTTCGCAAAACTGAGGAGGTTGCACAGGTAAGACACACACAGGTTGAAAAAATGTATTTAAAATTGTTTAAATATATATATATATACTATACAGTATGTATGGATTAGACACTGTAAATATGATTTTGTCTCTATGTTTGTAGGAGCGTCAGAAGCAGTTAGAGAGTCTGGGTATTTCTCTCCAGTCTTCAGGGATTAAAGTTGGAGATGATAAGAGTTTTCTTGTAAACCTTAACGCCGATCCTGCCCTCAATGAACTGCTGGTGTACTACCTGAAGGTAATATATATTAACTTTAATTGAATTTACCGCCTTTGTTTGTCAAGCGTCCCATCTGCCCTTAAACATAACATCTCAACTTTCATAGAAAATCTTTGCACATGCAAAGTTTCATTTTCATGACCAGGCTTTTGTAAATCATTTATTTGTGCATTGGAGAGCCTCAAGATGCCAATTTAAATCAATGATATCGAAATTGAAGACAGAACAAATCTAATTTCAAATTAATTCTGGCAGAAAAAAATTGTTCAGGTCAGTTCTGATTTCATTGATTACCAAATTGGACATTCTTGTGTGTAGGCTTTACTCCAGTAGATATTAATTGGTTGCATTTTTTTTTCTGTCCCTCAGCTAATAAGATCTAGTAACATTATGTATGTTTTGCCTCAGGAACACACAAAGGTGGGCTCAGCAGACTCTCAGGACATCCAGCTGTGTGGGATGGGGATCCAGGCAGAGCACTGTATCATCGACATAACAGCAGATGCTGCCGTCATCCTCACACCATACCGCAATGCTAGGTAAGGAACGCCTATGTCACAGACCCAGAGTCCAGGCTGAGGGATGAGAACATGTAGCCCGTGTGTAGGACAGATCGCCACATGAGTATTTAACTGCTGTCTTTATTGTGTTACAGGACTTGTGTTAATGGTTCCCCAGTAACCAGTGCTCTGCAGCTTCACCACGGCGACCGAATCTTCTGGGGAAACAACCATTTCTTTAGGTGATTTTATACAGACTCCCATGTTTCTATGTTTTCTATGTAATACACTATTGTTTTTCTTATAATAAATAAAACGAAGTATTTTCATAAATAATGTTGTCAGTTTAGATAAGTGGCACACATTTTTAATTTAACACCTAGTTATTCGTATCTTAAAACACTTCATGACATCTTATCAGCATTCGTCTCTTATTTCCCTACAGAGATAACAATAAACTCATTATAACAATAAACTAAACCATAAAAAAAGATCCCAGTCAATCAACTGCTCATTCTCTCTACAGGATCAACCTTCCCAAGAGGCGCTCCCGGTCTGCTGAGGATGAGGAGGGTGAGGGCGGCGTGATGAAGAACAGTGGCAGCAACGAGCAGCTGGATGCGGACGGGGACTCAGCCAGCGAAGTGTCCAGTGAGGTCAGCTTCTCCTATGAGTTTGCCCAGACAGAGGTCATGATGAAAGCCCTGGGCAACAATGGTAAGGAAGCATTAGGCAAATGCAATATCTATATTGACTCATCTACTTCATCATACTGACTCATCCTATGTTTTTTTTTTTTTTTTTTTTTGCCAGACCCAATGCAAGCAGTGCTGCAGTCTCTGGAGAGGCAGCACGAGGAGGAGAAGCGCTCTGCTCTGGAGCGACAGAGGCAAATGTACGAGCAGGAACTGCAGCAGCTCCGCAAGAAGCTGAACCCAGACCGTCTGTCCACAGGCAGCTCTGGAGGGCAGACGTCTGGCCAGCCCGGTACGGGACAGCAGTCTCACTACCGCAGCCTGGAGAGACTTAGTATGGGAGGGATGAGTCATTCAACTAGCGCTCAGAACAGACTCAAGCAGTGGAATGAGGAGAGGTGAGAGTGCACACTGAATTACAGGCTTTTTACTTCCATTTATTGTGCTACCATTTGAATACAAATTCAAACTGAACACTTTGTCCTTATTTTCCCTCCTTCAGGGAGGCAGTGTTGGTGAGGAGTCTGCGGCGGTTGAGGGAGCAGATAGTGAGGGCAAACCTTCTGGTGCAAGAAGCTTGTTTCATCTCCGAGGAGCTGGAGAGACACACAGAGTACAAGGTCACTCTGCAGATCCCATCGGACAACCTCAACGCAAACCGCAAGGTCTCTCTCGCGCACACAAATTAGGATAATCATGCACAGTTTTCCTATCATTTGCTTTTGCCATAGACAATTCTCTAAGTACATGCTTGTGCTTGTGTTAACAGAGGGATGCAGTGCTCAGTGAACCAGCTATTCAGGTTCGACGGCGGTGTCGGGGGAAGCAGATCTGGAGTCTGGAGAAGATGGAGAACCGTCTGGTGGACATGAGGGAGCTGTACCAGGAGTGGCAGGACTATCACCAGAATCACCAGGACAACCCTGTGAGTGATTATGACTAAATCTGCCAAGTGAAGACGTACAATAACCTAGCCCGGTCATTACAACAGTGCTGTCAGTTAGCTCAAGTACACAAATACAAGCAAACATAGAATACATTTATTGATAATATAAGGAGAAAAAGGGAGACATACATAGTTGAGAATTTCCTTTTTTGCTAAATTGCTCAAAATTGCCTTTCCGGTAATTTTTTTTTGCCATGCTTTCTTTTTTCCCCCTTCTTCAGGTGATGCGCTCATATTTCCGCCGAGCAGATCCCTTCTTTGACGAACAGGAAAATCACAGTCTGATCGGCGTTGCTAATGTCTTCCTCTCCTGTCTCTTCTACGATGTCAAGCTGCAGTACGCTATTCCCATCATCAACCAGAAGGGGGAGGTACGTAGCGTTACCAACATAATTCCTACACCTCTTTTACTTAATCTTCATCTTGTTGTCATGAACAAGTTTCCTCAAGTAATAAATCAATGGGGAAGCAGCTTTCATTAGAGTCTTTTAACTTGGTCTATTAGAAATGTAATCAATGTAGTTTATAGTAACCCATCAAGGACTACTTTGAGTGAAATCTCTAGTTCAAACTTATTGATGTCAATGACAATCCAGGATTAAAAGTCACATGATTTTCAGAGGATAATCACATTGCTTGGATGCTCAAGTACAATAGAGAAATACTAGAAAAGGGAAATGTATAAATACATTTTAGCTGGATGTCCAAAATAAAACTCTGGAGCTTTGGAGTAGACAAACCTACATTCACAGATACATTTGTTTAGTGTGATCAGGGTAAAGATGTTTTTTCCGTTGTCTCCCTCCTCCCTGTGTTCAGGTGGCAGGGCGTCTTCATGTGGAGGTGGTGAGGGTCGGAGGGGGAATAGAGGACAACATGGCTGGAGGAGATGAAGCAGATAACAACCAAGACAATGAGGTGGAGGATCGCAAACTGGTCTGCATGGTAAGACAGGCTTAGTATCAGAGAGACCGCTTTTGGTCTAGTGGAGCTTTGCTTTACAGTTCAAGATGCAACTAAGTGTGTTTAGATGACCTTAACTTTCAGCATGTTTTTAATGTCCTTTTTTAACACGTGTGTCCCTACAGATTAAGATTCTCCAGGCCACTGGTCTTCCCCAGTATCTGTCCAACTTTGTCTTCTGTCAGTATGCATTCTGGGACCAGCCGGAGCCCATCATCGTGGCTCCTGAAGTAGACCCATGCTCCTCATCACCCAGCACCAAGGACCCACACTGTATGGTGGTGTTTGACAGCTGCAAGGTGAAGCATGGGAGCGAGACCACAAGTGTTAAACAAAGAATATCAATATGATATCTGTATGTGGATTTAATTGTTATTGTATTAAGCTGCCAATAGGGAGAAGAAAATCATATATTTAGTATAAAAGATGGTGCAGCAGGGTTTCAGTTATAAGTTGTTGGTATAACACTGATCTTTCCTTGGTCTCTTAGGAGCTGGCAGTGTCTGTAACGGAGGAATTCATTGAATACCTGACTGAAGGGTCTGTTGCGATCGAAGTATTTGGTCACAGACAGGCCGACGCAGGAAGGAACCCCGCCCTGTGGGACCTCAGCATCATCCAGGCCAAGACTCGCACACTACGAGACAGGTACAAATATACAGCCTTTCCAATACCTGATGAAAGCTTTTTCTGTTGCCCACATTTGCCTATTTAATGTTGTTGTTGTTTTTCTAGGTGGAGTGAGGTGACAAGGCGACTGGAGCTTTGGATTCAAATCCTGGAGATAAATGAGAACGGGGACTTTTGCCCAGTAGAAGTAGTACCTGGTAAAGATGTTAGGACCGGGGGCATCTTCCAGCTCCGCCAGGTACTGATACGCCTTCACACAACTACAGTCAACCTGCTCAAAGCAGGTGGAACTAGCAAACCTTGTATGAGAAATTCCTAC
Organism: Ammodytes dubius; assembly: GCA_026122265.1. Taxonomy (NCBI): domain Eukaryota; kingdom Metazoa; phylum Chordata; class Actinopteri; order Uranoscopiformes; family Ammodytidae; genus Ammodytes; species Ammodytes dubius. Next base: position 9,545,526 of record CM047505.1, read on the forward strand.
TAATGTCCCGTCCTCTCTGAACTTCTGTGTCCTCCTTATGTCCAGGGTCAGTCGAGGCGAATCCAGGTGGACGTGCATTCTGTCCAAGACTCCGGCACCATGCCTCTGATATCAGAAATAGTGCTGGCCGTGTCTGTGGGCTGTGTTGAGATCAGAAACACCACAGCAGACCAGGAAGGAGATGAGATGGACAGTTATCAGGTAGACTAGGGCAATACAACTGTGTTTGCGTCTTTCAATAAGTCTTACATTTGACTTAACGTGTGAACTGAAACTAAAGATGATCAACTGTCTGGTTTTGTTGTATAGGAAAGAGACCTGGAACGTTTGCGGCGGCAGTGGTTAGCTGCTCTCACCCATAGGCAGGAGTACCTCGACCAGCACCTGCAGAGCCTGGTCAGCAAAGCAGGTAAAAACACAACACACACACACAACACACACACACATCTGTATGCAAACATTCACTATAAAATGCTCACACATTGAAGCAATAAGATTTTTGTGGTTTTTAATGTGGGAAGTTTTTTAATGGTTGTGTGTTGTGTCCACAGAAAAGACAGAGGATGACATGGAGAGGGAGTCCCAGCTGCTGGAGTGGCGCTTGACTCTGACAGAGGAGAGAAACGCTGTCATGGTGCCCTCTGCTGGCAGTGGCATTCCTGGAGCACCTGCTGAATGGTACGAAACATGGCTCTGTGTGTGTTGATTTATTTAAAATGCCCCAACACTACTTCTGTTAGGCACATACAAGTGTAAATATGTTGATCTAAATGTGTATTGCATGTTTGTTCTCAGGGCTCCTGTGCCAGGAATGGAGACTCATACTCCTGTCCTCTTCCTCAACCTAAAACGTATGACACTTTTTGCTTTACACTTCTTCTTCTACATGTTTTTCTACTCTCAGGCTAATTTACAATGTTTTCTTTTTCAGCTGATGACCTCAGCTCCCAAGACCAGTTTGAAGTTCCAGAGGCTGGAGGTTGGGATGCAACGCTAAGTGGAGAGGACGAAGACGACTTCTTTGACCTGCAGATCGTCAAACACTACGATGGAGAGGTAAGGCTGCGTCTGACTGAGGAGATCCTGCAGTTCAATTGGGGAACCGCACCCGTTCTAGGAATGACTGCCTTTTTATTCAGTACTCCAAATTCATGGATTACTTTGCAAAAATTACCACTCTTCCTACTCTTGTTATATTTACAACTCTGATTTCTGAATGTTACACATCTCACTGTTCTAGTTGAATTTCTCGCTCTTTTAGTATTTTACCTCATTATATCGTTATTTTTCTGTGTTATCTTTATTATATGTTATGCTTGTTTATTGTGTTTATTCTTGCTCGTCGTCAATGTTAATCAGGGCCAACCTCAGTGTCTCACAAGTTGAAATAAAGGTAACTGAATTGAATTGAACCGTTCCCTTGACCTTGTTTGTCGACCCTGTAGGTGAAAGCCGAGGCGTCGTGGGACTCTACCGTCCACGAGTGTCCCCAGCTGAGTCGTGGAGGGGCGTGGCCTGAGCAGCGTGTTTACCTGACTGTCAGAGTGGTGGTTCAGCTCAGCCACCCCGCCGACATGCAGCTGGTCCTGAGGAAGAGGATCTGCGTCAACGTTAACCCGGGGCGCCAGGGCTTTGCACACAACTTTCTCCGGAGGATGTCCACGCGCAGCACCATACCGGGCTGTGGGGTCACCTTCGAGACGGTCTCCAACATCCCCGGGGTAAAGGCCAGGGGGGAAAACATATCAAGTTTTTAGTTGTTTAGTAGCTGAATAACGCATCAGCGGTGTGGGTTATTGAACTCATTTTTATGATGCTTTGCCCCATCAGGATGCCCCTGGTACAGAGGATAGAGAGATGCTGGCCCGGCTCGCTGCCAATGCACACAACAGCCAGTCGGGTGATGATGAGGCTGCCATCGAGAAATACCTCCGCAGCGTCCTCAGTCTGGAGAACATCCTCACTCTGGACCGACTCAGACAGGTAGACTCAAAGTGGTGGATATACATAGACACTCTCAGGTAGACAGAAATGTTATCCATTGATCGATTAAGTTATGTGACATTTAAACAGTCACAGCAACCTAGGAAATGTGTAGCTTAGCTTATCAAAATAGTTTTTAAATTATCATTTAACATAATATAAAGTATTTTCCTTGATACTTGTATTTTTCTAACATGTTAAAAAATGTCCCGTGTGTGTTTTTAGGAAGTGGCAGTAAAGGAGCAACTGACAAGCAGAGGGAAGGGCAACAGACGGAGCATCAGTTCTCCTTCTGTCCACAGGGTAAGTCACACTTCCAATACCATTATACCATACAGTTTGTTACAGTGCAATAGGATTTCTCTTCATATATTATCTCTGTCTGTCCATCCACAGCTGTCTGGAAGTAGACAAGACCTGTCCACGTCCTGCCTGATGGAAGATAAGGTAACACACACTTTCCGCTTCTTGTCTTTACTTGACTATTTTCAACGTAAAAATATTTGGGGATTATTTCTACCTCTTGCAGCAATTATTAGTCTGACAAATAAACAGCCTAGGCTCTGTAAACGATTATGTAAACAAATGATATGTAAACAAATGGGGCCCACTGTAGCTAGCAACATGCCCGTCTACAGACCCTAGGCTGTCCATCAACACCAGATTCCTTTTCAGCGCAAACCAGTAGAGACAGATAGTGGATCCTGACGAGATATTCCTTGATTTTGACAAAAAGATTATTGACTCCAGTGGCAAAAGTGAAAACCTAAATAAACTAAATGTCATGTAGGATCTGTCCATATGTAGCAGTGAAATCTAGTTTAACATGTTGCCAAATGCACACACTTGAGCTCATTTCACTTATTTCAAAGCAATGACCTGTCCATCTCTCTGCCCGTGTGTTTCTCAGGGTCGATGGGAGAGTCAGCAGGATATCTTCATGCCCTCTCAGTTCCACGCACCCTCCCCCGGCCCGCCTCTTCCCCTTCCACCATCTCCAGCCTCCCTTCTTCATCCTCCACTCCCTTTGGCCTGTCACCGCCACAGAACCAGGAACCAGAGCAAGGTAAATCTCCTCTCTTGTACCCCCCCCCCCCATTACTATACCTCCCCCTCTTCTCTTTTCTTTTCTCTACAATACATCAGTTTTCCTCCATACTCCCAACTCTTCCTCTCTTTCCAGTTTTCCTTCATCCTCTCATTTTTCTTCCCAAACCTTCTTACTGTAAACTGATTTCTTAGGTGACTTTCAGCTTAACCATGAGACTCTATATTCCTTGCCTTGCTCCCTTTCCTCTTCCACCTCATCTCCGTTTTGTTTGATGTTGCCATAATGCCGTAGTTTAACACATAATCCTCTCATTGATTACATAATTACACGCTGGGTCTCCACTCTGTTTCCTTCCTTTCCATCAAAAGTGAAATATATCTTCTTACCTGTTGTAGCGTGCTTGCATCCATTTCTGTAGCCTGATTGGTCTAACACTGTGTAAACCTCATCATAATCTTAACCAAAGCTCTTCAGTGTCTAGTCAATTGGTAATTGGTATTCCTCTCTCATTGTGATTTCTGTCTCATGTTGGAAATCATGTTACTGTGACTGTGCTCTAGATTAATTCTGTTCCCGAAATGAACATAATTAATCCTCTTGTAAATACATTTCTGTTTCATAATCCAGTGATTTAGAATGTTTGTCTTAATCACACTGTAATTGTTAAATCGGCCATCTGTGTCCGTTCTAAGTGCTGGCTGGTGCTTCTTCTGTCAGTCTATCACTGTATTGGGGTTATTTTCCTGGACTCCTTTCAACTTGCTATCTTTAATCTTTCACACCTCCTCTACTTCCCACATCTGCTCTTCTTTCCTTGCTTCCTCCTCTCTCCTGCTCCTCTCTCTCCGCTCCCACCCACCCACACTCCCTCCCCCAGGTCGTTCAGGACTTGCTGCCTCTTATCTTTCAGTTAAGGCGCTGGTCCCTCAGATGCCCAAACTGCTCAAGTCTCTGTTTCCGGACAAGAAGGAGCTCAGGCCTTCACCACACAACCAGCAGGTCAGCACAGAGATACAGTGTAGTAGAGCAATATGGAGCAGGGTAGGATTCAGTAAGCCATGCTGAATATAGACTGAAGAATAAAACACTCAAATACTGTATGTAATTATTAATGAACATTTCGAGCAGTGTTCGTGTTTCCTTGTCATGACCTTGTTTGTGCTTACTCAGCAGCATGTCCCTCGCATCATGTCATCAGGAGGGGACGACAACCGACTCAAGACTGAGACGGTGAGATTGGGCCCATGACCTCCAGGAGTAACTGTGGAACTAACTGTGGCTACTGCTTTAAACGTTTGATGAGTCACTCCAGCTTTAGTCCCGTTCACCTGACAGTGATGGCCTGTAATGTAAAGTCAAAATGGAAGCAGCAGAAGTTGAGAGAGATCCTGAATTTCACTTTTAAAGCATCGGCTAAGCACTTTCAATATTTCAGCCATCCATATCTTTTTTCAGTATCTCTGCCTGGTAAATTCCCAGGTCTTTTAATAAACTCCACGCCCCCAGTATGTAGGGCACACTTTATGTTACAGCAGAGATAAGCTAAGATAACCCACATGACCACATTATGACATCAACTGTGTGGGGTTTTTTTAGCTCCCATAATGCCTTTGACATGCTGAGAAGTATTCAAATTGAACTTCTGTACCCCTTTCATCTGCATTGATTCTTGAGCTGGTCCCATGGGTTGCTCCAATGCAGTAACATCAATGTATATCTACATTGGGAGTGTTTTTTCCTAAGGCCTATTCATGCACCGAATGGCAACTGCGTTTATTGTGCAGTCAACCAGTATGTGGCTGTAAATGTCAAAAGGAAATCATAGCAGAAGACACAACGGGTCATACAGAGTGCATTCTTGCTGCACATTATAGATCAGACTTTATAGCACCTGATGGGTCGATTATTGTTTCTGATTATTCTTTTGTCGTTTTGCTCTGTCTGCATGCTCTCGTTCGTCCTTATGTTCCTGCGGCTACCGTTGGTTTCCTGTAGACTGCTATACTACGGCCCCCAACCAAAGACAGGCGGTCTGAGTTCCCAGAAGTCCCTCCTCTTCCTGTGCATGACCTGCATGACATCACCCCCCTCAGCCCCCTCAGCCAGTCATCCAGCGGCTACTTCTCCAGTAGCGTTTCTACGGTTACCCTGTCTGACGTGCTCCAACCCTCCTTCTCGTCTTCCTCCCTCCTGGCTGCTGAGACTACGTTACCCACAAACCCCCATCAGCAGCAAGGTGCTGACAGGAACGATGTTGTAACCTCTCCTCCTCAGTGTGGCGCCAAGATGGCCGCCGTCGCCCCAACTGCCAACCATAACAGTGTTGCAGCAGAAAACTCCATCTCTGAACACAAGCTGGTCAACTCAGGAGGAGGAGGGGAAGGCTTGGAGAGGCTGGAGATCTTTGTGGACGATGAAGAGCGTAGCCACGACGACTACTGCCTGATTGGCTGACAGAAGGGGCGTATGTTACAGTGGGGAGCAATAAGCCCGGGACGGTGCGCTACATAGGAACCACCAGTTCGCTGAGGGAGTGTGGGTGGGGGTAGAGCTGGACACCCCTGTAGGTAGGTACACAATTAAAAGGGTCAGTTCACCCAAATCATGCAAATATATAAGAAACCACCTCCTTTGGCAAAGAAAAAGAGCATTGGTCATTTAATAAATAACCATACTATAATAAATACAGTACTGTATTATACTATATTGTCAGTCACAAATCATATTTGAAGCAGGCCATGATTGGCTCTCCTGTTAAAGAGATATTAACTGATTTGACAAGTGATTGTAAAAGGGTTTTGAATTGCTGACTGTACCTTTAACATCTGATATCTGATTGTTGATGATGACTATCTTTATTTTGCTCTCCACAGGTAAAAATGACGGTTCAGTGGGAGGTCATCGATACTTCCAGTGTAAAGCGGGTTACGGGGTGCTGGTTCGCCCGGACCGGCTGTTTAGTCGCGATCGGAGCAGTCGGCGCACGGGAGACTTCCCCGCTCCTCCGGCTCACGTCCCCGTTCTTCGAGGAGAGGCCATTGTTCCCCGCCGGGGGGAAAACCGCAAGTCCTGGAGCAGTTGAGACAGGATCACTGGGAGCTGGACTGGGAGAGATGAACTCCCCACAGGCCGCCCTACTCTCTTCTATGCAACAGGCTCACACATCACAACTGACATTCAGTATACTGCCTATCCCCCCCTATAGTTTGAAACTACGCTCAACACATCCACTTATAGATAGTGGATGAATATAAGAATAAAGAGAGTGGAGAGACAATTCAGAACGAATGCAAGTAAGTATATAGAAAGTCCATGAAAGGACTATGAATCATGTGGGAAGATGATGCTTAATATCTAGCGGTCATTGGGAAGACTGCAGAGAGAGAGAACAAATGTCAGTGCAGACCGGGACTCGTACGGGGATGTGGATCAGATGCTGCCAGTCTGGACGCTTTCTGAAAACTGATATACAGGGATGCAAACTAGTCACGTTTTAATATTTTAAACTTGATAAGATGATCATTTCTTATACTTTCCAGTTGCTGTCTAATGGATGTATTGGCCACTTTTCTCACCATTCATAATGATTGCTTATTTCTCTGTGGTTTTCACTACTAGAAAAGAGACGAATGGCCGTTCTGATTTTATAACGGCACTATTGTTACAAGCTGAAAACTAAGTGGAGAATATAGAAGTGTCTACAAGCGCTGCTTTGGTATTTCTAGTTCTCCCTATAATATGTTCTTTGTTCTTTTTGTGAATAAGGAAATTAACATGGATACACATTAGTGTAATTATTTTTAAAAGACACTTTTACAGACTTCCAGAGTCATCCAGTTTTTTTAACCTGTGACGTCTTTGCATCCCTGAATATGATGTCATCTACCTGGTAGTCCTGAGACTCTGTATGTCCCAGAATCCCCCTGGGCTCTGGGGCCGCCCCTCCCCTGGACTCTCATGGTCTAAGTCTGCAGACCAGGACATTATGACTCATTGTTCTAGACTCGGTCTCCTCCTCCTCCCGGACTCCTTGTCTTTTCTTTTGGAAGATGGATCCTCCCAGAATGTGCCTTCACCATGGCCTGGGTTTTTTGCATTTGTGTTTTCTGTGTATTTAATGTCTGTTAAGCTGTGTCTGTGTTGAAGAGAATGCCTTGAGCTAAGTGTGAGGTGATCTCAGGGACTGCAGAGGGAAAGGAAATGGATGGGCGTGTGTGTCTGTGTGTGTTTTTGTAAATGTTGTACAGTGTTGCCCTGTGTGCACAAATGAGTTCATGTTGTCGTAGTATTGTGTCGATGTTGAAGATAACGTGTAAAGCAGGAACAAAGTGTGTGTCCTTACTGGACAGAGCCACTATGGGAGCAGGTTGTTTATCCTGAGAGGCTTTAAAAGTCGATTTTGCACTGGAGACGTTGGATAAGCGGGACATGTCTGTTGTCATGGTGTAGCCAGACGGAGACATAGATGAGTGTGAACGGTTTCCTCAAACCAACTAGTGATGTGACGAGCTAGATGTCTGTCTGTAAGGCAAATGTGCTGGTAATCCATCAGCTGGACACCAGGAGGCGCTCTTAAGTCGTTCTTTGGTGTTGTGTTGTTGTTGGGAAAAGGCATGTGTAATGTGTTGAGGAATAGAAAGTGAGATGGACACGCCAAGTATTTCACATTGAGAAGAGAATAGGTTGGCTTTTATGCATTTAATCTGTTTTAAGAAAAGTCTATTTTAATCTTTTATTTCTAAACGGTTGAAACTAGCTGGGATCGTATCCAACACGAAAGCAGTTCTGACTGCTTGAACATTCCTGGCACGGTCTGTTGGAGACGATACAAGACAATAAAACATTTGGGATATTTTTTTTTTATCTTTTTGACACATTCCAGAGGAACTTAAACATTTTACAGTGACCTTATTCATTGTGTGTGGATTTGTGGGAAAGCGTTAACAGTGCACCACAGCGCTGTCCATTCATACTTTATGGAAACCATCAAGTCATGAAGAATGTAGACGGTGTACACGTGTGCCCCCAATACTTTTATACAAGTTAAAGGAGCACTCCACAAATGTTGCACATGAAGTCCAGTTTGCTCATCCTAAGGAGCACAGCTCAGCCTGTGAAAAACGGTTTCATAAGGTTGACTGTAGCTCTGCAGGGGGCTTGATAAAGTCTGAAAGATTAACTATGATGACATCACTCTGCATGTATCACATGGGGAGAGTCAAATTAAATAAATCATAGTTGCATTATGGGAGATTTTCCATTGTTTATTTTTCTAGCCACTTCCCTACATAGTTAGGATATCTCGGCTTCTGCTTCTTCCATTTGTAGCATACATTTTTAATTCACCTTTTACAAACTGGACTGAGGTCAGTGTAAAGTGTCCCGAGTCTCACCAAGTGAGCGACAGGCATGTGCTGATGGTGGATGATGAAAAAGTACTTGGTATACCTTAGTACGATGTCTCAATTACAGGGGCTAAGCTGAGTTCATATCCTGATGATGCCGTGCCTGTATATGCTGTTGACATGTTTTTGGTGTCCATAATAGCAGGGTGTGCAGTCTGCAAGCTGGTTTATCCATGTATACTAATAATGAATATAAACAGATTTCCTATGAGAGGATGTGACGATGCCTGCATGTGAATACGCTATCTGGAATACTATGTGCTCGATAACGCACTCGGTATGTCAAATCATTATCATGTTTATATTGGATACAATATTTTTTTCCATTCTTGTTTTTTTTTTTTAATCACGCAACTCCTTAATTTGAGAGGCGTGAATATGCTATTTATATTGAAATGCTTGTACACATGCATTTATCGCATGAACATTGAGAAAGCCTTTATTTTAATGAAATATTGCACAAGTGATTCCATGAAAATTGCTGCTATTAGCATTGTAAATTAACCTGTAAATGATCAATTGATTTATCTACTACTCTCCATCTATTACTGTATACTTAAATATTACTTACTGTATACTAGATTAAAATATCAATATTTTTAATTTTATTTTATTTTAAATCCCAGACAAAGAACTGAAAGTCAGTGCTTTGGTTTAGTGGCCAAATAATTTTCTAATATGGAGCAATACAATTCATAAAACAATGAGGCACTTTGTCATGTGAGCCTTGGAGAAGATGTGAGAGTAAAGGTTGTAATATGTTTCTGGGTGAAAAATCCCTTCTACATTGATTCATTTTTTCTGAAGCGGAAAAGGAAACTACGTTGGAGTCAAAGTTTGAGACGAAGAGACAATATATCACCATAGTCTAGTTATTATTATCGTTTGTATTTATTACTGTTTATTACTATCTGGCCTTAAATCACAGGACCATGGAGTCCTCTGATTGGTTGTTTGAGTTACTATAGGTGGCTGTCCGGTATGTTATTGGCTATTGGCAGGTTGTGAAGTGGTTCCGTAAAGTCGGACTCTTGTTGGATCGGTTATTTTTGTACAATACTGTGGTTCATAGCAGTTAATGTGGTAATGAAGGAAGGGAGGAAAGTTTTCTCGTTTTGTGTGTGTGTTGGTGAGCGTGTGCGCGCTTGTGTGTATGTTGGGCGGAGCTGTTTTAAAGGGGGTATGAGATCACTTCAGGCTTTCTGGATGTCCCTTTATGTTATTGTGCCTCAGAAACCATGTGTCCATGCATCTTCCACACACACTGTTTTCATATCAACGCGTCAATTCATTTGCACAAAAATCTCCAGAGGGGAATCTTACGAGTTTACTTCTCGAGAAAAAAACACTTGTATATAGGGGAAGGAAGAAAAAAAATATGATTCAGTGTCCTCAAGTTTCCTGTTTTTAAATCAAACTGAAAATGTCATTTTTGTGTTATGGGAGCAATATTCCTCAACTATATTCCTTTTCTCACTGCTAAACTAGCTCTCAATTAAAGAGATGAGAATTGGATAAAAATCTGGAGCTGTTATTCTGCATGACAGCAGAACAAAAGCTCCAAAATGGTAATTAATAACCAACTTCCTCCTCTGTAACTCTCTAAATGCATTACTTAAATAGCTGAGGTGTGATGCTGACATGCAATAGAAAGGGCACAGCTCCCATGCTGTGTGATGCACATGATCCACAGCGCAACACAAGAGCCATTTCAATCAGGAACTGTAAAAAAAAAAAAAAAAAATCAGTAGTGACTGTTGTGCTCTGAATGGATTCAATGTTGTGACTGTGTTTCAGTGGTGTCCATCTCTGCCACTGTGGACATTGGAGCGAAAGCCAGCAGCAGTATTATTTATGTGACTGTATCAACCATAAGTTATTTATTGATGTGATTTAGTGTCCGGGAATATTCAAACTGCATATCGATTTGTATGAGTCTTTAGCCCCTCAGAAAGTTCTTTTCTTTCTCCGGTTTTATTGTTCTGGTCTTAAGTGCTTCTGTTTGTGTTGGAATTGGTCCCATATCTGTGGTGCATTCGCCTGCTGTTAACTATGGGATCACTGGTCTGGAGCAACATGTCCTCCTGCCTTAACGTGGCCTTTCAACCTGGAGCCAGACTGCTTTTAACAGGAACAATCCCAGCTCTCACTTAACATGCTGTGGTGCCCTAAACACTCAGTTAATCACCACCACAAAAACCATAGTCTAATCATGTTCTCATTTATTTATTTCTTAGTTTCTGATAACATTAACACTATTTGATAGTAGGTGATCTGCTACAGATCAGGTTTTGAATACTTCAAAGGGATTATGGAATACAATTTTCACCGTGGCGCCCCCTAGTGGCAGCTGTTACACCTCTGTCACAAACAAGGTTTTTTTTTATACCACCACTGCCCTACAGCAGCATGCCTGAAAAGCTTCTTCCTACCTGGGATCCTAATACCACAACCACAGTATATTTACCTGCCCTTTTTTACTACCTCTTTCTTGCCTATCCAGGCTGTTCTGCCAACATTCCCCCCCACCCTTTCCTGGGCCTTGTTCAGCTGACAGAGGGTTATGTAACCTGCTTCACTACTCAACTGGCCGTGTACCAGTTCCTGAATATTAGAAAAAAGCCACACAAACAAGCAATACGTGGCTGTCAGGTGATCTTTCCCTTTTTCCTTTTTCTTTGGCAATAGTTGAACCTTTCTACAGCTGTATCTGCTTTACAGGAAATTACAGATACAACTTCTCCTCTCTGCACATTTTAAAGCCAGTTGCTATCAACACAATGTCGGGCTAAAATATCCTAGGTACACAGCCATATTTAACTGAGCTGGGTTATAAGTGAAGGCTAATAGGAGCTTAAGGAGAGGGCTTGGTGCTTGCTAAGTCAGGGAGTTTTTGTAGAACTATGTTACTACTTCCTCTTTTTCTTCAAAAAAAAAGGGCCCTTCAGTCTCTGTAACCTTTCACATATGTAGCTGAAGGAAAAATGTAATAATTCATCATGGCTTTGTTGGTAAACAGTATTACTTTATCATCCTGACTGATCATTTTCAATGATGTTTGTGCTATTGTTGATTCTGTGGAGCGGGTTTGTCTTTGATGTGTCATTTGTTTGTGTGAGTGCAACATTGGAGTGGTTGTTATGCATAATATGTATGTGTGTGTATATATGCGCATATTCAGACTTATAAAAAGACAAATCTGAGCACAAGTTTGGTTTTGATTAATTTAAATTTGAAATGTAATTCAATGCTGCAATCCAAAGAATAAACGTGTATTATAATACATTTACAATTTTCATTTTTTATCATCTGAACAGTAATCTGGTTAAAAAAAAATCAATAAAAAAGGAAGATTATTTGCATTTGTTCTTTATTTGAACCAAACGGGTCTAATGTTTAAAGAAATATGGTGGACTGCTGCTGAATGTAGTGTTCTGACTGCAGTCCATCAGTGGAGTATTTTGAAGTCAAGAATGAACTTTGGTTCAAGTACACTGCTGTGTTAACACAATGTAAGAATACAGCTGGATGCTTCTAATAACGAATATGGACTAAAACAATGTATCTACATTGTAAATGAGCTTTTATTTATATGTCTGAGATAAACACAAAATAATCAATTCTATATTTCTCCTGTGCACACTGATCTGAAGTGCTCTTGAACCTAAAGCCATGTATGGTAAAGTCTTGAAACTCTCACAGTGAGGAGAGCTGGCTCAAGTCTACAGTGAACATCATTCACAGCTGCCTCCAGCCATTTATTTAGATATTCTCCATAAAGACGGGCCAGGATAAACTATTAACAGTTACTTTAGGACACGTTCACAGTACGTGGCCCAAGTTGGAACAGAAACGCATGCTGTGTTTGTGCCAAACTCCTAGACACTGACATACTGTATGAATAAAAGAAACCAAGACGCACTGCATGGATCAGTTTTTATTCCCTTGTAAATAGAATATCAATAAAAACACACCTTTTAAAAATAACAAATAAGGTTTATCCAACAGATGAAAAAGTAACAAAAGGCATATGTAGGTTTTCTACACAGCGATTACAGAACAGTCTACCGTCCAAAAAAGGCACTAAATCTTGAAATAGAGAAAAACAAGAAAGGGTTTAAAAAGAATCAATTCAAACTGATACAAAACACGTCCTGCTGAGGTTTGATATCCATCAATCTATAGATAATGAAGAGTTTATGGCCAAAATGAAATACAAGCCACTGTTTGAACCAGATCCTCATTGGATGATTAAAGGAGTATATTAATGGCAATACATTTCCACTTTTTTCACCTAAATAAATGAATTTTTGAATAGAACTTATCCAATGTTATACTGCATCTCCTGTCTTCACAATGGAATACAGGTAAAAAGCGGTCATAAAAAGACACAACTGAAACAGTAGGATAAGCATGTGACAATTATAACATGGTAAGGCAGATGCTTTTTATGTCACTTCTAGAAAAAAATGGCATTTTTGTGTTTGTATTTCATGATAACTTTTGACTTCTTTCATCAATCCTTTCAAGTTGATTGTAACATAATTACACACTGTGTGGCACTCAGATTTTTGTTGAAACAAATAAAAAAAGTACAGAGCCAATTTAGGGTCAAAACCTGAAGGCAAAATCAAATGTAGTCAATGACCAATGACCAATCAATAGGAATGAAATGTGTAAATGAGAAGAGTAACAATATGATAGTGTGAGATTGCTGTCATAAAAAAAAAGGAAATTTGTTCTGGTTTTGTTCAGCAAAGTAATTATGTCTAACTAGTTTGTATACTTGACTTGAAAATAACTGAACAAGCTGGTCTGGGGTGAAAAGGAAGGTTTCTGGATCACCTTGGGAAATGATGTGCAATGTAGTAAGATGATCTGAGAACAAATGAACTGTTTTACATGATTAAACTAAAGACAGCAAACTCACACTGATCATTTACATTAAGGTTTTTGGTTTCTCATTTTAATTGTGTTGTGGTTTTCATTGATTTTCCCTTCCAGACCTTTTGGCTCTAAAATGACTAAAAATAACACTTATACAATAGTTTTTCCACTTCACAACAATGTGCTGCTTCAGAACTCTAAAGTCCACCTTCACCAGAAGACCATGAAGGCAGCAATTGAAATGATTTAAAACCCTGAAATAGTCTCAAAACAGCACAATGTCTTTAATGAATCCACAGATTCACTTCAGGAAGGCTTCTGCTTGGCAGATTTCAAAGCAAGAAAAAACAAACATTTCCTAACCCTTAGTGGGATAGTATATTTTGGTGTAAATAATTCAAACAAATGACAGACGGATATATAACTGACTAATGACGCCTCAGAGTTTTACAAACACTTAAAGCAAAAGACACCCAAGGACAGCTCTGCTGCCGTACAATTACAGAGAATATCAACCACACAACTTTAGTTTTCTCGGACATTCAGTCTTAAACCAACATTGACAATTTGTTTTCTACCAGGGCGACTATTCCATGGACTCTAGTGGAAGCAGGGGAATACGAATGAATATTTTTTGGAGTGGAATTTCCCTTTACTTGTCCAACTTTAGATCGAGTTTGAGAAGACATTTCCCTTTTTTTTTAAAGACACTGACATTTCTGTTGTGCCAGATTGGCCAGTGAACCATGTTTACGGCCTCGTCACAGTTTGCCGTCGGGTTCCTCTGAATAAACAAACCCGACAGTTATTTTTACTCTGGAGCGTCTGAACTTTGATTCACATTGAAGCAGCTGTGGAGGAACCTGCGGGGTGTAGCTTATAGCTGCAGGGCGGGGGGAGTGAGGTATTTGTGTTGAGTTTATAACTCTGAACTAGTAGCTTAGCCTGTAAAGCACCTGGTGATGAACAATGATGAACCCATTTGAATGAAGCCACCTTAGCGTTGGCTGGTACAGAACATCATTGTGTTTAGCTTTCTTGTATTAGTTTCTGATGTACAGCTATTGTAGAAGTCCCACCTCGTGCACTGATCCTGGTTTAGCCCACTTTAAAAAATAAGGCACTTCAACTTAAAAAACCTTCCTTTCTTTCATGTGTTTTATGTAACATAGCCTAGATGAAATGAATGTGGATAGCTGGATCACCATATCAATGAGTTACTAGACTCCAGTATTATTTACTTTTTTAACAAGAGAATATGTGTAGTCACAGTTCTTAATGGGTCACAAAGAGGTTGAACTACACATTCAAATATGAGCTAAGCTAAAGAGGTAGATACCACTTTCGACGTCTGATAGAATCTCTTAAGTGTGTAAGAGTATCAGCAGTGATCAGCTGGACTGACTAACTAACTAACTAACTAACTAACTAAACTAACTAACTAATACTTTTAAAAGTGGTTCCCTAAAATAACTTCTAGGCCACATCGTCACTCTTATCAGCCTGTTTCCAGCCATAATCCGGGTGTAAGGGCAGGGTGTCATACTGTATGGAATGTAAAGCCCACTGAGGCAAATGTCTATTTGTGATATTGGGCTATACAAATAAAACCGATTTGATTTAAGCACTTTGTGCTTTCAGTGAAAAGGTTCCAATAAACCTCCTTTACACCACCGGCCCAGCACCACACTAACTAGGTTGGCCCATAACTAGAAATCACAGTGGAACATTTAGCGGCTGAGGTTGGTCGGAGCGAAAAGCAGAATTAATATTGGACTTGATTGATCTATGCTAATGTTTCTCTGTGTAGTAAAGTTGGATAGGCAAACCGGCTAACATGTTAGCCATAATAACGTTATAAGGTGTTTCTATGTCAGTGCTGTTTACAGCTGCTCCCAAGTGACTAAATAATACAGTAAATCCCACCTTATAGATTCAAACTTCTACAACTTTACCCATACAAATAAGTGTTTAGAAAAAGTGCATACTAGAGTGATATACACAATAATAAGATAATCATTTCCTCATAAACTATTGAAACAAATGGTAATGACTTCTTATAAATTAAAAGAAAGTTTGTATTTTGAGACTAACTGCGCGTGTTCTTATCCAACCAGTTTAGTAAGCTATCCCATGTCCAAAAAGAAAAACTTAGGCAATACCCGACTTTAAGTCTCGTGTGGGGACGGAGATACATGCAGTAAAGGAATTCTACAATGGCTGTACTGGGATAAATATTTCTTGATTTGACTAGTTTGATCAAACATTTATTGTTCAGCTAAGAACACTTCTTGTTGGTTGTTGTTTCAAGAGAATCTTGAATCTATTATCTTTCTGAGGGGAAAAGAAAGTAAATCAGTTTACCCCCAAACAACTCACTCCTCATTCTGCCTCTCTGGTCCATCATTCATACTAATCAATGAAATGTTTCAACAGCAGGGACTCTAAGCACCATGATATTGATCCAATAAAGTGTCATCAAAAAATGGAAAAACACTATGTGTTTTGAACACATGGCATATCCAGCACAAACAACAGA
This sequence comes from Ammodytes dubius, assembly GCA_026122265.1. Lineage (NCBI taxonomy): Eukaryota > Metazoa > Chordata > Actinopteri > Uranoscopiformes > Ammodytidae > Ammodytes > Ammodytes dubius. Next base: position 9,561,391 of record CM047505.1, read on the forward strand.
TATGCCTATAAAAAGGAAAATGCATTTTGCTTGCAATAATTTGACACATCTGATGCATCTTTGATTAGCATATCTCTAATACATAATTTCACCCGTGACTATCATACACTCAGAAAATACAACCAAATTTAAACTTAATAATTTGGCTAATGCTTGACCCACCTTCATCAACAATAGAAAGATTCATACTGATTTCTCTCATTTGAAGCTAATATGTCTATATACTGTAAATAGAAATGGGTTAGGGTACATATATACCCCCACGGTTTATATAATGGACTGTATATATGTATGTGTATGCATGCATACACTCTTTTGGTATATGAATGTATTCACGTTACACTTTAATCTGTACGTTTTTGTTACACTGTTGAATACCTCCCAACTGACTGATCTGTATTGATTCTAGATCACAGTGTTCGTTCATTCTGCCTGACAACCCATCGGGTTAGAGGGCACCTATGAATAACACTTGGTCACCTGGACATTGACACACATTTGTCAACAGTTTCAGCTTTCTACGACGTCTATGTGTTGACTTAATTCTCTTTTTCTAATGACTTTTTATTTATATGGAAGCAAGGAGAGGCTTTATGGATTTGAATATCATTCGCAATTGATTATTTTTTATTTATTTTTTCTGTATACTAATTGTTCATATTCGATACAGCTGCATTTATAGATGGCAGTATTGTATCTACGAAACCCCTCAGTAATTTCTTTAAATGTAATCAATTTTAATTGAATTTAATTTCAACATTATTCAGTTGTGGTAAAAATATATGATTCTGGCCTGTCTTTGCTTCCATACATTGAGCTTATTTGACCAGGGAAGGGGTTAGAGGAGAGGCTCATTCTGTTTCTTTCTCTCTTTTTTTACCCTTTCTAATCGTCTTCACAAACAGAAAGGAGCTTTGACCTCAGTGACACTAAGCTTATTCTGCTGACTCTTCCCACTGGAAGGAATTAACAGCAAACATCTGATATATAATCTATTGTGGAGAAATGTGCTACATCATTTTTTTTTCTAAACAATCATTTAAAATGAGCGTAACTTAAAAATTCACGTATGTATCTTTTGAGGCTGTTCAGTTGTGTTGTGATCACAGTGCAAGACCCTGAAACTATCTGAACCCCGTGTCAAATACAGTGTTGTCCCGCTGTGAGAAAAATGCAGTTCCCAATGAAATCTGCACAATGCATCATGTCCTGTCAGACAGTCGGCTATGGAAGATTTAAAATGCCTAAATGAAAACAAACCTAGAAAAGAAATCAAGTGGAAAAACAAAATACTTTGCTATGTGCATTTATCTTATGTAGGCTATGCATTTACTGTGCCATAATTACATGATTCGTCATTTATTCATTTCTCTTTATTCGACTTGTTTTTATTCAGATTTAAATCTTCCGTAGCCTGGGGAGTACTTTAACAAATACAAGTTTATAATTATTAATATCATTACTACAATATACTAGTAATGCCTATAAGAGTGTAGCAGAGCAGGTTGGTGGTTGGAGGTAGGGTTGGGAGGTATCTCAGGGTTGGAGTTTACACGACTTTTGGTCATTTCTTCCCCACCTATTACATTCCTATAAAATCTTGCTTGCATATTAACGCACCTCTGATCCTGTTCCGTTCATCACAACCAACTACTTGAATATTCACTGGACCCCTTCAGTCGTCCTCCAGCGTTTCCGTCTTGATGTCATTATTACCCATACTGCCCCTTGCCCCGACTACCTGATTGGCTAGGACTTGGTTGCCGTGAATGACAGCCGCCTTCTCCAAAGCGATTGGGTCCTCGGACAGTGCGCTATGGATGGTGGGTTCGTCCTGGAGGGAAGGGGAGGGGGGAGACCAGGACACGCCTGTCAACCTGGAAGCTTCCGCCTGAGGGCCCGCCCCCGACACTAAGGAGCGGCCAATCAGAGAGGTGGCCCTGTGTCCGGACAAGCCTCCTCTACTCAGGGCCGAGAACCAGCTGGGAAGCAGCGTGGGGAGCTGAGCCGGGAGATGGAGAAACAAAGGGGACGATTAGTAGAGATTTCTGGCTAATTCTGGATTTGCCTTTTCCACTGTAAATCTGCCATTGTCTCTTTATCTGAGGCCGAAGCTCTTTGATTACTGCAGCTGTAGTGAGGAGGCAGGGCGTGTGTGTGTAGTTGTATGTAAGCGCTTTGAGTGCGAGAAAAGCACTATATAAATCATACATATTATTATTATTATTATTATGTAGGGCTGTACTGTACCTGGGTTGGAGAGGACAGGTCAGCTCGACTGAATCCAAACTGCCTGGCGGAAGCTCTCTTGTCAAATAAGGACACCTCACAACCCTGTGACAGGGCCAGCAGCACAAGGGTTAAACTGTATCCAGGTCATTCTACTGTCATCACAAAGGTGTTGTCATGCTAAGACATCTGACTTAACATCTTTACAACAAGTTATTACACAGAGTTTCCACAAACAGGATAAAGGAAGTAGATTTTGTAATGCGGTATAGGGTATTACCGCATTACGCCCCAACCCTAACTAGAGTCTTTATATGATTAACGAAGGGTTCCAACTCATTGACTATCTACGTCTAGTATACCTGGTCAGGGAAGTCGTTGCCATCCACCTCGTCACTGTTGGACTGACCTCCTGGACTCTGGACCTCGATGCCATGGCTCTCCAAGATGGCTGCTTCTTCAAAAACACAAAACTCATCATAGCGTATCGCCCTCAAACAACTACACACCATAGACTGTGCAACACACTCAGGTGCAAGCAGACAGAGTGACACAAAGTAAAAATGAAGGGGCAAACAAGTTGCTCTTCTAGATTAGGACAACATGTGGCTACTGTTGCTGGGGAAAATCACACCACTGACAGAGTGCAGGCAGGAATGTGTGTTCCTCACTGATATGCCCAGGTGTGTGTGAAATTCTACAGCTGTGTTTGTGACGAGCAGGATAGCACCTAAGTGTTGGATGGGTGATACGAGGAGCAAGGCACATCCAGTTGATCAACAAGGAAGTGCGCTGAGGAGTATATAAGCGCTTTGTTTGAGAATCCGCTACAGCCAGAGTGGATTAAAGGTTCATAAGGAAAGACATGCATAGAGTTTCTAGGGTTCTTGTTCATTTTCAGTTCACACTAGGACATATTGTATGTATAACTCCAACACAGAGGTAGACATTACCAATGTTAGCACGTCTCTTGATATCTTTGCGGCGGTTGGCAAACCAGTTGTAGACCTTAAGAGATGTTACCCTCTCCAAATCTGATAGCTTCTTTCCTGTAACACACACACACACCACACACACACACACACACACACACACACACACACAAACATAATTAAAGGGTGTGTTTGTCATAACGTGACTCATCTATCAGTTTTGTTTTCAATTTTGCACTCTCTGCTGACTGAATCTTAGTATACAAAGCAATGGGCATGGCAGACGGAACACCACCTTGTTATTCTAAAGCCTCATTGATTTCCCGTACATACTGACTGAATGGAATATATTTCATAGCTCATTACACTAATAGAAGTATCCACTGTGTTACATTTGAACCATATGAGTACCTGACATTGACCGGTTATCAAGGACACCATTGGACAGCTACGTGCCTTTGAGTATGACAAGAACCCTCACCTTACTTTGTACTACAATTGTTTTAACAAACTAATGATCAGCAATTATACATTCAGTAATTTAGTAAAGATCTGTGGAGTATCATATTAGTGGAAGTCTTGTTTTTTCTCCCGACCTGGTTTCTGGATGACAGCATTGCAGGCGGTGGCGATCTCCTCTCTCTTTGCTTCATCGGGGTACTGGTTATCACCGAAATAGCTTTGGAAGGAAGGAGGGAGGGAGACAGACACACAGACAGTCAGACACACACACACAATACCAATTAGACAATGTAATTTGTTACCTTTTCAATGCACACAGACACCCCTCTCCTCACCTCTCCATGACAGCCAGACACTCCTTCCTCCAGGTGAACCGGCTGCCTCGCCGCAGACGGAAGCCCCCGTGGGAGGGGCCAAACGCTGGCTGTGCTTGGTGCCAGTCCATCACGTCGTCCAGAGCCAATGGGGCGGCTCGCATGGCCAGAGTGGCACCTGTCAATCACAGAACACACCGGGCAAACACTGGTCAGCAAGTTTGGGTTCATTCCAGTTTCTCAGCGATACAATGAATATTGCGATATTCCACAAAGTTCACTGAAAATGTAAAAACAGATTGAATACATGTTGCTGTGTACAATCTGGGTGGTCTTATTTAATACATCATATTAAATTAAATTAAATTAATAATTCAGTGGACACATTGAATCAAATCAAAACTATTTAATTCAAAACTTTGATTTAAATTAAAAACCAATCAATTTGAGGCAACTAGCCGTACTGCAACATCTACAGGAGCAGAGGTTGTAGTTCATGAGGTTATTTATCGTTTTTTTTTTCCATCGTTGTCCACAGTCGTACTGTTTATTCACAAGCACTTTCCTACGATTATTCCACCACCTAAAAGATTTATCTTGTTTATTGTGTAATCGCAATGTATATTTGGTGTGTACTGTAAGTACATAATAAGGGCAATCAGTGACATGACAAACTTACATTCATTTAGTTTTGAGCCCATAAACCAAATTAAAGTCAAGAGACCAATCAAAGCAACATACCAGTGTTTATTATTTTATTTTCCTTCGTGGGAAGAGACAGGCTTACTTTAAATTAGTCAAAAGCTTAAACTGGTACAATACATCTAGTTTCCTTTTGTTAAGAGTTTTGTTTTTCTACATGGTCCCTGATAAAAGAATGTAATAAAAAGAAAAAAATTAAATCAAGGTTATATGTATGTCCAGAGTCTCATTTAAGCCTTTCACAGCATGCAATGGACATACTGCAGGGTTCAACATAACTTTTTTTTCCTACTGGCCCGCCGGGCCAGTGGATCCGAGTTTTACTGGCCCCTTGTATATTTTCACTGGCCCTGCACACACTTTTTTTTTTATTCATAATTTAGTGTCAATAATTATAATACCTGTATTAGAAAAATAAAGAAAAATAACCAGATCTAAAGGGAATATCTATACTGTAACAGTATAGATATTCCCTTTAGATTTGGTTATTTTTCTTTTAGTTAATTATATGAAATGTTGATATTGCTCATACACATAATATAAAACCAGGCAAACATATTGAATTAGAAGCCTACAACTGAAAGTATGTTGAAAGAGTGGGCCAGTATTTTAAAGTCCAGTAGTTTGATGGTTGTTTTTATTCTTGAATTTGGGCAGTTTAATGAATAGTTCACCTGCAGAAGTCATGTTCAAATATTTAAAAAAAAAATAAGAGATGAAGGTCTGATCATTCTTTGTGGTGTGGTAGGCTGTTTTTATTACTTTCTCTATAAGCATTAGGGATGTGAATGTGTCGACCGAATGACCGGTTTTCCACTTGCGCTCAAGTTGACTTTAAAAATAGAATAGAAATCCGAAAATCAGTGGGTTATGCCGTTTTTTTAATGGGAGATTTCACCGTGTATGGGAGCGCGCTGCAGGAGTGTCACTTCTCCATGAAGTGTCAGCTTCACATAAGAGTCCGGTGTGGGACCATTTTTTCAAACTATTGATAAAAAACAATGCAGTGCAAAATATGCAGCATAAGTTAAACGCTCGTCTAAGACTATGACGTTAAATCACTAGAAACACACAATGCCTTCGTCCGATCACAGCAGCGTTTCACCGTGTGATCTCGCCAGCGAGTGAGTGAGCCGCCGCGCAGAAGAACTGTGGTTTGTGGCTAAAATAATAACCGGGGATATTCTCCCCGTTAGCGATTTCAATGGGAAAGACTTCCGCGATCTGATTGAATGTCTCGAGCCTGAAAACACAGTGCCAAACTGCGCGACTATAGGAACTGTACAGTGAGCGGAGTCCCTCCGTTCGTTTCTGTCTACAACCGACACAATCACCGGAGACGCATTCACAGCGTTTAAATAACGCCTCTCATTTGTATTACCATTGGGGCTTGGATGCAAATACTGTAACATTACGGCGGCAGATAAAGGAAAAGCGCAGTTATCATTTTCTGCACCTCAACCTCTGCTGTGGGAAGAAAGAAAGGGGGCAAAGCAAGTCGATTGATTTGTCGACTCGCAGGCGGACAGTAGGCAGCTCTGCCAACGGAGCGAGAGACTGTCAAAACGCCCACGCATCGGTTGTCCACTGGCCTTTCATTAAAAAATATATTTTATATTAGGTTTATTATATTGAGTCTTAAATAAACACTGCTTTCATTCCGACTCTCAACGCGCATTTCAATGAACCATGATATAGTCTACAAAAAGATACTGAACTGTGATTGGTCAGTCACTGGCCCGGGCGGGACAGTGACTGGCCAATCAACTTGCCCTGCATATGATTTTACTGGCCCCGGGCCATCGGGCTATACGTTATGTCGAACCCTGTACTGATTGTCCATTTATACCATGCGTTTAATAGATAACTAAATCTTATCAATGTATTGTAGCGGGGACTGTCCTCCTAAAGCCTGATTTATACTTGTGCGGCTTTGCGCCTCTGCGTTCTCTGCGGACACCGAACGTTCTCATGAACCGTTGGTAGTAGTTTCGCCCGTGTCGCAGATTGCACACTGCACTTTTGATGTTATCGGCGAAATCCGTTGCTAAACAAATGAAAACTGGAAGATTTTGAGTTTGATGACAATGAGGAAGAGCTCCTGTGCTGTTGAAATCCCTCCTTGTTGCTTTGATGCCCAACCAAACCTCTGCGCCGTCTGCGGCATCTGGCGCGTAGTCACAATTTTCAGTTGGTACGCGGCGGGGTCTGAGGCCACCGCACAGGCTCTCTGCGGCTCCGCGGAGGCTCTGCGCACGCGGTACCGCACAAGTATAAATCAGGCTTAAGTCCTCCTTTTGGCTAAGTCAGTGTGAAAAACTCATTCATGCATTCAGTGACTTGGTTCTTGAAAAAAAAAAAACATGTTTACAATTTTATTTCACATTTAAATATAAATCACAAGTGGAAGCAGGGCAGCCTATAGGCGAGATGCAAGCCTGATGACAGAAGGTGGCGTTTACCAGGGCTGGTCTTCTCCAGCTGGTACCAGCGGAAGAAGGCTCGCTTCTTCTGCTCGCTGAGGTCTGATCCCTGCTGCAGGAGCCAGTGGGAGATCCGGCTCTGACTAATTCCTGGAGGGAGGGGGAGATGAACAGAGTGAGATCTGTATCGCCGGTCAGTAGGCTTGAAGCTTGTCGACGTGCCACCTCCTTTCTGCTGGTGGTTCAGTGGGCCTGGCTAAAGTCACTCACCTGTTACCTGAGCGACCACAGCCTGGGAGATCCGCCTGTTGGCTAGGAAGGACTTGATCTCCTCTTTGATCACAGCACTGTCCCTTCTATGAGCAGAGAGCAGAAGCTACTGTTGGTTTGTTTTCTATAGTAAATATATCCAATAGTTATACACATGTACTACTAAACACATATTGCACGGGATTCAAGTCACTATATTTAAACAAGCTGTACATTCTGCAATCCACACATGTATATATATATTCTGTCAGGAGCTGTTAAAGCTGAATACTGTATGTGAAGGATACAGAGCCCATACTGTGCTGCTCTATTTCTGGTTTGATTTCATCTTCACACACACCCTCAAATCAATAGCGCTCTGATTGCTGCTGTCTGACTGTAGACTACAGATGAGAGGCACTAGTGTGTGTGTGCGTGCGTGTGTGTGTGTGGACATTATTCCTTGTATCATATTCAGATTGAGTGTGAGCTGAAGGCGGGCTAGTGGCTTTCTGTATTAACATCTGCTCTCTGGTGCAGTTCAGAAATCATCCCTTTTATACCAAAGCGATGAACATAATCACAGTCATTATAATTCTGAGCACGTCGTGGCCGAGCGAAAGCGTACACAATTTATTTATAATCCAACAGCTCCAAATACAGTTGGTTGGTACAAGTGACTTTGCCCTGGGTTCTTTAACACTGTCAGCAGCAGGGTTGGGTTACTTGGTAGTCTAAGGAAATATTCCATTGACTACAAACATGTTTATGCTTGTGGTCTCTTTGTCCTTTCCTCTTTGTTTACAGCTGACATGTTATCGGTTTCAGCTGAACAATGAGCCTGAACTGGAAACACTGGCTGAACATTTTAGTCAGATAAGAATGCCTCAGCCAGGGGCACTCCGATGGCGTAGTGCAGTGCTTCTCAAATTTTTATTTTTATTTTTTATTTTTTTTAAGTGCTAGCAGTGCGGCCGCGAACGATTTGCAGTAAATAAATGTCTCCAACTGTCTCTGTATGGCTATTTAAAAAGAAATCAAGCAAGTAGACTAATAATAACATTAATGAATTATTGGTTATCGCATCACAGAAGGCCTATTGGGCTATAATAATTAAAAAAACACCACCTTAACTATGTTTACAGTTTAAAAATGTTTTGAATGAAATGCCAACCTCAGTGAATCATTTGCTCTTGTTTCTCTGTCCTGCGATTCACACAGACTGAGCAGTCTTGTTTAAATGTTACAAATTGAGCTAATAAACTGAACTTTGATTTTCTTTGCTGCAGAAGTTATCCCAGCTAATTTTTGTTATCTAATTTGATAATAAGGTGATTGTATGCAGAATGCTCTTGCCAGAAACTCATACAGTGGTTTTGTACAGATACATAAATAAATGTTAGCAGATTCTCAATAGTATTTCAATTTAGGGGGGGCGCGAAAAAAAATTTGTCCCCTAAGGGGGGCATGACAGAAAATAATTGAGAACCACTGGCGTAGTGGATAGAGCACGTACCATATTGGCTCCGGCCTTCGTTGCATTGGTCGCGGGTTCAAATCCGACAGGTGGACCTTTACTGCAGGTCATCCCCCCTGTCTCTGCTCTCTCTCTCTCTCTCTCTCTCTCTCTCTGTCTGTCTCCCCATTTCAACTCTGTACTATCTAATAAAGCTTGAAAATGCCCAAAATGCACTCTGGAGGACAAACTATAGAATGATGACACTGTTTTGAAATGCATATTTAATATTTATTTAAATTCAATTTATTTTGATTTAACAGCTGACATAAATGAAGATACCAACATGCCAACATTGCTGATATACCAACATGACTGATTTATTGCCCATGCTCTGGTAACTATCAGTAAAGTCATTTTAGGGACTTGAGGGATTTTTGCTATAAAACACACCTCTGCTCGGTTGCAAAAGTGTTGGTGCCATTTTTTACAATGCCCAAGTTTAATAAAAATGTTTATTGGAGAGCTGGACTGCTGGTCCATATTCTAGTCCTGTTTAGGGAATTAAATTAAATTAAAGTGCTACAGTTAATCTGTATTCATTTGGTTTTCCCAAGTGCAGTGGACGAAACACTGCCAAATACTGAGACCCTAGGCCCCTCATATCATGCATTGAATATGAACTGTTTCTATCTGCCATTTTCCTAAACACAATGCACTGTAATCAGAGACACGATCTAAGTTACCATCAAAAAAACCCATTCCCTTGAATACCTGACTCTCTCTGAGCTGGCCCTGGTTCTTCCTGGTCTAGTGTTGGTCTGGTTCTAAGTCTTTAGTCTGGGGTATTTACCTCATCAAGTCCTCCACCTTGTCGTCAACATCTAGGTCTTCTTCGCTGGTGTCAAACCCGTAGCCCGGTGCTGTCACGCTGCCGCCGACCACGCCCAGAGGAAACCGGGGCGGTGACAGCTTCCCGTTGGTGACCGTCACTAGACCGTTCTGAGCCACGGCCGCTGCCATGGCGACGGGGGAGGCGGCCACAGGAATGGGTAATGGCGGGGAGGAGGAGGAGGCGCCGAAGTTGTGATTGGGTGACAGGGAGAGCCGGTTGTCGGGGAAAGTGGTCTGAGTGGCGGTGGAAGTGACAGAGGAGGAGGAGGGAGGCATGTAGGAGGAGGCTCTCCGGCTCAGCAGCTTGTGTCCGTGCTTGCGGTCCAGGTGTTCCAGGGTGTCCAGGGCGTGGAGGACCTCGGCCTGCGTGATCCCCGTCCTCCGCAGCCTCTGGAGCAGGTCGATCTGCTCGATGGTGAAACGAGGCTCCTCCTCCTCCTCATCACACTGCTGGAACATCCTGCAGGGAGGGTCCAGAACAGCAACATTAAAGATATAGTGTGTGACTTCTTGTGAATTCTGAGTAATTACAAAAAACACTGTCTGTCGGCGCATCTACATGGAGGTAAAGTCTTCAGTGATCACGCACGGATTTTATTTCTTTTTGCAGTACGTCTAGGTTTTTTTAAAGGATTTGAATCAAAACTGAAACATTTCATTGGCGCTTCTTTTAGATTTTTCTGAGCTCCTGCACCAGTGTCAGGGGGTGACACCAGTTTGTAAACGCTGCCGTACTGAGAAATACAGAGAGAGTGTTTGTGGCTTGATCACCTAATGCTGGGCTTACTCTAGAGGACTTTTAAAAGACTTTGAAAAGACTGAAGACTGAAACCCTCTTACATCTAAAGACAATCAACTCACACCTGAAGACAATTAGTCATTAGTTTGTCACAGAGTGAGATTTTGAAAAGACAGGGGGTCTCATATTGCAAGACTACTAAAATCTAAACTAGATTCCTTTTGAGATTAATATTATTTCCGCAAACGCGATAGTGATTATTTAATTAAAAAAAGGTTAATTCAATATTCCGAGTGGGGGACTTCCTTTAGTTATTTGACCATCTTTATTTGCTCGTCCGACAATAACTTAACTCCTAACCCTGTATTTGACCGTAAAGTGTTAAGGTTGCGCGGCAGTCAGCCTGGTTCTCCACCGAGGCTTCAAGGAAAAAGTGTCCGAAATAAGTGCCTGCACAGGCGGACAGAGGTCGCGACTAGTGGCGCTCCTCCTTCGTCGTGCTTGGTGCATGCGAGAGTGTGACAGTGTTTACGTCATTTCGCTTGAGCCAACCCCTTAAAGGAGCTGTAAGCGGAATGGTCAGTTTAGCTAACTTCCTGTCAGTTACTGCAGTTAGCAGTCCTCGTCGTCCTACGTCACACATTAATGCACTGCGGTCTTGAGCAGAAGTTATCTAGCATCATCTCAGATCCATAAGTGTGATAAAACATGATATAAACCATCAAAACTGACATTGGGAAGGATTTTTACCTGCTCCGCCATTGTAGGCGCATAAACATTCACTCATGTGTCGCTCTGGCTTGCAACGGCAGTGAGACCATGAGTGAGACGGGTGCGGACGGGTGTGGGTTTGTAGCGTTCTCTCTTGTGATTGGACATACATTTTAATTGCTGATTACACGCAGAGCAGCTGACTAAGAGATTGGCTTTATGAAACGTACGCGCACATCGTGAAAGTGATTACTGTATGAATAAAGAACGATTTAACAGTTATATTAATATAAATAAACCGCTTACTTCACCTTTAAGACTAACGATAATATCAAACATGTTTGATAATGTCGGAACGTCAAGACGGGAAGAAGACTGGCTGAAATCGGTCGAATGACCACCATACACTAAACAACTGAGATTACGTGCGCGCGCCGCAACTCTAGCACGACTTCTGTGATTTCAGTCCGACATTGGAAGAGTGTCTGCGACTGTCAAATCGTGTGAAAAGTCGTGTAGTGTAAGCCCAGCATAAGTTGTCAACTTGTTTGGCAATGGCTTGAATGTAACCAACATCTATTTATATGAAAAACTTACGCACTATAGCTTTAATGGCTCTTAAAAAGCTTTTAAAATTTTGAAGAAACTCAGAACATTTACTTAACATGTTTTTTTTTTTTAAGATATTTTTTTGGCATTTTTATGCTTTTATTGATAGTGCAGAGAGACAGAGGTGAAATGGGGCAGAGAGGGGAGTGACATGCAGAGTACGACCTCAGTTGGGTCTGCTGCTACCAACTGAGCTAAGGGCGCCCCCTCTGTGCACATGTTTGAAGTATTGGTACTTTACATACGTAATTCCACCTAGTAAAATTTTGGTGCGAGCCCGTGACATTTTGGAGGTAAGATGTCGTACATTTCCATTATTTCACAGCTGTAGGTAGCAGCTACTATGCACATTATAAAAAAAAGAAAGAAAAACAGACCACATTTTGCCTTCTACAGTTCAGCCAGTTGAACAGGATAAATGGATATAGATCGGCTTCACCCCTATTATACTTCTTGTAGGTTATGCCCAATGATCAAATTAGACTCTCTCAACGAAGAGCCAATACGTTTCAGACAGCACTGCAGCTGTAAGGAGCATGGCATGCTACATAGTACACAATGTACAGTACTATAACACGCACCAACAATGACAAATAAAATCCCACTCAATAAACGGTGACCAGTGACAATTAACACTATCCTGTAGAGAGACAATAAGAAAATGGTCCTTCACTAAGTGGCTGTTGCACAAAAATACTTGCCATGAAAAAGTGTCAAAAATGGTCATCACCATATACAGTTAAATCTACATTTTCTACTTTGAAAATGTAATTCTGAGCTCGACATCCCTGGGAAAAAAACAATGAACATATCATAGTCCAATATGGAAGTACTGTCACATCTGTTACACTTACACACACACACACACAAAGACATCAATGCAACATATGGCGCTTTCCGATCGTACGTACACAGAGCAAGACCAAACATAGAAATGAGATAGCACATCTGGGTGCTTTCTTTCTCTCTAATGCAGAGAAGAAAAACAGGCCACAGCCAAGACTCAAAGTGAGCAGACATGTCAGTCAACACATATATATAGAGGGAGGGAGGGAAGGAGGGAGGGCGAGGGTGTAGATTTGTCTGTGTGTGTCTGTGTGCGTCTTGGGAAAAATGCCAACAAAAATTTACATCACACAGGCAGCCTAGCTCCATACTTTCTGCTGCAGAGGATGAGTCACGCTGAAGAAATACAATTTCCCTTTGGGGATGAATAAAGTATATATCCATACATTTAGTCTTCATCTTGAATTACAATTCAATCATTTTAGTGTAGTATTTTATCAAGTCTGTCTACAGTCTCCCTGTATAACTGTCGACTCAGTTCATTACAACACTGACAATTAACACTTATATAACAGCTGTGAGGCATTATGGGATAGCCGGCAGCAGATATATGACAGGAAATGAAGATAGAAAGAGACATGCAAAAGGTCCCTGGCCAGGTGCAAAGCAAACCAGGGACGTTGACCTCCATAGTGGACACCTTAACTCCTGGGCCACCAAGCTGAACAACCAAATCACTTTTAACTAACCATACACATCCTGCTGTCTTTTGCCTCATGGTCTTATCCCAATCAAAGTTTGTCCGGAAAGTCAAATATGCCAGATTGCAACATAGAGTTCTAAAGTTTAGAATAATCAAAAGGATGTTTTGTGCTATTGGATGGTCATCAAAAGACCAGTGGCCACTTTGTGAAAACAAAACAACAAAATGTACCTAAAAATAACACTGAAGCTAAAGTTCAGTGAAGAGAGAAAAGTGCTGAGTAGAATGGAGACCAGACTTCTAACTGCAACATATTGTCTTAATGTCATCACCAGCAACATTTTGAAAAGGAAAAGGTAAGATTTTTTATGATGGGAGCTGGAGTCCAGTACAAATCAATCCCTGTTTTTAAACTACAGAGGTTTAGGCAGTGAGGGATTAGCTAAACATACACCTGTGTCATCTGTTTTAGTAAATAATGAAACCAGCCACCAAAAGGTAAAAACAAATAAAATAAGGTATTTTGGGATACATTGCTGAGTTAGTCACTAGCAGCGACGTTGGCATGAAACCAACGTTCATTTAAAAACAACTTCAAATGGAACACACAGTGACTTTAGAATGCACAATGACACCATGTGACCTGGAGGCAAAACGGTACTTTTCCTTCATGCCCCGAGAGAAGGATCTGTCTAATCAATTATGACAGACGAGAAGAGTGTGCCCCACCAAAAGGCATCTTTACTCAAAAGCAAACCGCATCAGGAAATCAATCACAGTGGCTGCCAAATCATGATGAGTTTGTGCTTCTTTCTTCTTTTTTTCACACCATCTCTACCACAAAGTTCCTCATCACAGCAACAGTAGGTTAACAGCAGCCACGCTCCCTTTGGTAATAAGATTGGACTGATACAGTAAGGAGGACGAGGCACCTCTCCAAAGCATTATCGTTAAAAAGATGAGACAATTTAGTAAAAACAATATTTTGGTGAAAAAACAACATGATGTGGTTCATGTTTTTAAATTGATGTTGGAAGCTAGAAAATGCCTTCAGCTTATTTAGTGAACTGCCAGCAAACCAGCAGAACACTGAAATGGAGATTGTGTGTTACAGGTAACAGCACGTGTGGCAATGTAGGGGCTGGCATAGAGTGGGTGTGTGTGTGTGTTGTGTGTGTGTGTGTGTGTGTGTGTTGTGTGTGTGTGTGTGTGTGTGTGTGTGTGTTTTGTGTGTTGCGTGCGTGTATGCGTGCTTGCGTGAAGGGATAAGGTCTAGTATAGGCCTAATTAAATAGTGCTGACTGGCATCATCTCCGAGAGCCCTGTTAAGCAGGAGCAACATCAGGAAAAACAAAGTATAGGTATGGACATGCACACACAAACAGAAACACACACTCACTCTCTCACACACACACACACTGAAGTCACACCCTGGGAAATAATAAGTCACACCCAGCTGTCTCTAAAAATGTGCCCTTCCAACTCACACAATCAAGAAGTGTCCTTGAGCAAGACACGCCTAGAGCACCTACCATGTTTATGTGCTGCTCTTTAACTAAACTTGATTTGACCTCTGACCTCCCTGTGGAGCAGAGAACTTCTCAACAGGATCCCCACAGGGTTAGGCTACACTATAACAGATCAAGAGACTCCCCAACTCTGTCTAGGTTACACACACACCATGGAAGGCACAGCTCTCCCTCTGTCTGTCTGCCTGTGTACAAAATGATTTCATGTTTGCTGAACTTCAGTGCTAATTTATAATCAAGTGTAACAGGCTAAAGATTTAAACTGCAGGTCTACTACTAGTATTCTCGAACCCAATGACCTGAGGTTAAATCCGAACCAGACGAGGGAAAAAAAAAAAGTTGTAGCCTGCTTGCAGACATGAGCACGCTGAACGAACACACAAAGTCATGTAATTACAGTATGCAACTTTGTAACTGGCCTCTGAAAAAGAATGTGTATCAAAAATAGCAGCTGGCTCACTTCCCTCAAACTTCAAAGAGACCTCAATGTTTGTAACGTTACAAATGTCAAGGGAGCACCGACGGCGAAATGTTCTCTTGACGTGATCGACTGTCACCAAATCGCATTTAAAAAGAATGGGATTTCAATTTTGACTTGCTTCTGGGGACATACGCATGTCCGATATAGGGTGCCTTAAGACGTCAAATGGATAATCAAGAACAACTCCTCAGTTCGGCATACATATCTATAAACTAACCCAGTCCAAGCACAACAAAATACCATGTTATTACTGATTCGTCTGTTGTTACCAGTAATTAGCACACTACATAATACACTGTGCACCGCGGTAGCGAGCATTGTAGACCAAGTGGAAAAGTTAACGTTGTGGCTGGTTAAGAGTTTCTTGGTGAACTGCATGCATGCCGAATGATAGACTGACTCTTTATTTTTCAGAAAAGACCGTTCAAGTAAGTTCAGGTAGAGTGAACATTGACCGCCAAGGAAAAAGCCACAGCACTGCCGACATTTTTGAGGAGTTTTCAGTTATCAGCATACAGAGGAAGGGAAATGTATCGGGCTAGCAGGACCGTTTTAAGAAAGCAGTAGTTGGAGCTGCTGCAGGACTTAACTTACCTTATTATTCCAGTCTACCAGCCTCCACAGATGTTAATTTTTACCATAGGTATATTGCCTTGCGGCGCCGGGAAAGCACGGACGCTGACAGTTTTCCCAAAATGTCTCCTCTATTTCTAATTGGGTTTCAATCCGCCGTCAGACAGATTCGCCTTTTGTCCAGCAGACAGGCGCCATGTTGACACAATGACGCAAGGAATGACGGGAGTCGCAGTTTACAGAACTTACTGTACTCAAATTGTTTAATAGGTACATATGAATTATGTTTTGTTTGTGTTTTTTTCTGTCAACCCAGCAGTTTTATGTTACTTCATTGATTTTGAAGATTAATAATATCAACTTAAATCAAGTATTTATGTTTTTTTCACAATCACTATAACAATCGGCATATGTGTTCCTTATTTTATTTGTAATCAGTGACAGTATACACATTTAGCTAACACTTTTTAAACACACTCACACACACACACACACACACACACACACACACACACACACACACACACCACACACACACACTTTTAGTCTCACCAAATTTCAAAAAGATTCAAAGAAAATAGTCCACATCCTACGTAATCATAGTACACAAAAGCTCTCCCAAGTGCCTTATTGTTCTTTGCTGCAGAACTTCAAAGCAGAGAGAGAGACAAGGCATAGCACCTGTGACCTTTGAGTAATTTGAACCACCAAGTCAAAGCATTGTGACATGAAAGATTTGTAGCAGCAGGACAGCATTTCATCATGACAGGTGGTGTGTACACTAGTGCATCTGTGCCTCAGATGGACAGCCTATATAACCTAAACATAAGGGTTGGTTTTAGGTTAATGGATTCTTCTCAACAGTGTGGGGCTGGAGCAGTTTCATACCAGGGTATTTGGGCTCAGCACTGGGTCATGATGGCTGCTAAAACAACAATTTTAGTCATGTCATGTATCCTGGTTAAATTCAAGTTGAAAAAAAAAACAGAATTCCAGCACTCAAAACAAAAAAAGTGCAGGGGCCGGTTGTCCTACTTGCGACTCTTATGGTGCTGACATCATGGTCCAGCTGGTTTACATTGTTGCCGCCCAATCAGTGACTTATTAACACCTGGGAGACGATGGAAATAAAATGATCAACCTGCTAGGTTAAGGCCTGCATCGTGATCACTGCCGTGTGGCAGGAGAAGTGTGGTGACACACTATTAACAGACTAAACTGTGTGTACGGCGGCATCAGCAAGTCCTGCATCCATTTTCTAAAGTTCCATAATCAACCAGAACTTACTGTTGAATCAGCATATTTGAAATAGTTATGACACTTGATGTACAGCGATTTTGATTTGACAGAAGTAGTCTGTTCTTGTAAGATCTCTGGTCAAACTCAGTGAAATGCTGAATTTGCTGCATTAATCCAAAATATAATCCCAGCTAAATGTGACCTCTGGACACATAAGGCATATTGTTGTGCATTCCATATTGTATGTTGTTTGTCTACTAAATAAACTAATGACGTATCTCCTTTCACATTGACATGCTGTTGAAAACTGTACAGAAACAGACAACATCGCTACTACACACAATGATAAACATTATTCTGTTTATTAGTGGAAAACATGTGAGTCTACAGTACAGTATAAAATATAAAAATAAATGGTACTGACAACTAACACAGACATAGTACTGACAGTTACAAACACAGCAGGTGTGTGTTTGTGTGTGTGTGTGTGTGTGTGTGTGTGTGTGTGTGTGTGTGTGTGTGTGTGTGTGTGTGTGTGTGTGCGTGTGTGTACGTGTACATGTACGTGTGTGCGCGCGTGTGTGTTCAAGAGGGAACCCAGATGTTGCCATGTGTGTCGGGAGCCTGGTTGTACGGAATGTTCCAGATCCAAGGCTGATCTGAAAACAGAGGAAGAAGACGGGTCGGTAAAATATAGATGTGAAACAAAAGGGGCATCGCATTGGACTAAATGGCAGCACTTCTGCCCGCTGCTGAGTCTTGATTCACTGTCTGAGTGGAAGAACATTCCTTGTTTTGTAACAACGACCCGAAATCCAATGTAATGTAACAAGTGGTCGATAATGTAACCAAATGCTGAGCCCAAAGCGTTATGACTGTTCGCCCATAATTTAAGGTAACAACAACATATTACATTTTGGGTCACTTATTACATTATGGAGCAAGGAAAATATTGTTCTCCTAATAGTATCATCATTTTATTACAGTATACATAGTGAGTCAATACGTTATGAATTAAAGGGATTATTGCTTCAATGTGGAGTGTAGACTCAATAAAAGCATTCTTTCAATAGTTTTAATGTAATTCAAAGCTCAAAGTGTTCCTACACTGACTATTGGCTAAGTGACACTCAAACCTTCCGATTCTTTACTGGAGACTGAACATCTAAAATGAGCTACAATGCATTGTCACTCCTACCTTACAGTACTGCTGCTTCCAGATCCTTAGAAAACTAAACACTGGAAACCTAAAGTGAAGTGCTACAGGAAAACTACTGGTCCATTCAACCTCATTGATAGAATAATTAAGATGTGCGTTCTGCTACGACTCGTAACACCGAACAAAGCTTAGGATATAGAGCCAATGGGGATCTAGCGATATTTCTAAAACCTCTTTACAGCTAAGGTTTTCATTTTAAATCGGTGTTGTACAGTTCACCTATTTTCCACCAGATGTCAGTGTAGCTGCAGGTTAAGCGGATGTTTAATACACACAGATCAGTATCAAATTGGGCTTTGGAAAACTGAAGAAGAAAAAAATATATAATTTACCATTTGCCAAGAGAAATGAATACAAACAACATCATTACAGACCATGTGACATTTTAACCAGAGTGACACCTGAGGGGATCCATGTTAGCTGCGGTTCTGCAGAATAATCAGGTCTATACATGAATACATACAGAAAACAGAAAATGACATGCACACAAATTCACACACATTCATACACACACACACACACACACACACACACACACACACAGACACACACACACACTTCTGTACCTTTCGGAGAGTAGCTTGTAGGGGGAGGTCAAAAGGCACGGGGAAACCAGAGGATGACGATACAGGAAATGGATTTTGGGAAACTGGGAAAGTCTTCATGTCCTGTAAGTGGACAATCATCATACCACATATTAACACACAACAGCTCTGTAAACTGTTTCAGCATTTTAATTGATCTTTCTTGAAAGATAAAAATCATCAGAAGTGTTTGTCAAATGACAAAGCATAGAGCTATTGTTTGTCCATGTGTGTTGTTCTTACAAAGGCGGAGGGCAAGTAGAGGACTCCCAGCTCGTATGAACGAACCATCACCTGGGTGTTGTTCTTCTCCAGTGCACCCCATGCAGCTTTGGACAGGTTGGCACTGAAACACACACACACAAAAAAACAAAAAAAAACAAGCTTTGATGTTTCGATATAGCAGTGTGGTTAAGGAAAGGATCATTTCAGTTCATGAATGATTTGAAATGATCAGTTCAGTAAATTTTCACACACACACACACACACACACACCTTGTGACGAGGAACCAGGCCAGCTGAGTGGAATCTGGTGACGCCCTCATGTATGTCTTGATGTGTGGCATAGCATGACTCCTCCCTGTCGTGTTCGCCTTCCAACGGCTAGGCACACACACAGAGACACCCAAACATACAGTATTTTATCCTTCCATTGAATTCCCCTTTAACAAATCTATAAATATGAATAGGGCTATATTAATTATTGGATCATTTCTAAGGCAAAAGCAATTTAGTAAAGTAGAAGCTTGTAAAATGTGACCACCAGCTGATGTTATTTGTAATATTGGTATTACACAGTTTTTTTTTAAAGACAGATATCATGACTAGCTAACATGAGTTACAGATGGAAGATAGATAGATAGAGAGTATTAGTAAAATATGGCTGAATTTTGATGGGTAAAACTCACTGGAAGAATGAATGGAGCCAGAGTTGTTTCTGAGCCGTCTGGATGCTGTAGGGAAGAGAGCCGCCCGCTGGGAGCAAAGGAGACGACTTACAACCAAATACACAGCGGTCACTAAATACTCAAATGCTACACACCAATCAAGCAATAAGTCAAACATCGTTGGGATAGATGATTAAAATAATATTTAAGATGTCAAAACGTGATCATGCTGTTGCTGCAATTTATCTACATTTAGTAAAGTAAATTTACTCTCCAACACATCACGTATAAGAAAAATACATTCTTCAAATGTACTCACCTGGATAGCCTTCTAAACTGGTCCTCACATCTTCAACTGATGGATAGAGCTGAAATAAAAAACCTTGTTATCCATTTGTTTCACTATTTTGAGCTTTAGAATCTTAAAATTGAGGTTAAGTCACTTTTTCTACATAGTGGTTAATGGCAACAACAGTGATATCAGTGATAATAATATTTAACGAAAGTTTGCTAACCTTAGAAAAACTGCAAGCTACTGGTCATACCCAGAGCAAATACAGGGATGCAAAAAAGTGAGTAGATACCGTCGACTCGTTGGGCGCGTGCAACGCCGCGATGCATGTTTTACGTAACGTCTAGGTTTTCACGGTAAAGACTAGTGCAGGGTGTCAAACTCATTTTCACAAAGGGCCACTCTACGAAATGCGAATCGAACTAAGGGCCAGACATGTCTACTGACATGCCTTCTTTTAAAAAACACATATAGGTATATAACCTGCATACATACAGGGCAGGGGCATACATAGGCCAGATTTTGTTTCAACATTTTAGGGGAGAAATTATAGGCCGTCAAACACTTCATTTCCTGCATTCTGGTGGATTTTAATCCACCAATCTGTGCTTTTTCTGCATCAATTTATGGTGGAAATGTCTATTTTTCTGTGAAGGAAAAGACAACATTCAGGTTCCTGGTGCAAACATATCACATGTAACGGGTATTTTTTTGTTTTAGTCTCTGACCCCCCTCCCCCCTTTTCCAAAAACAAAAACTCCTTGGATTTGCATGAATCACACAAGTGACCCATTTGGCCATCAAAAAAATTAGTCTCACTTAAAAAGTGAGCTGTTTGCATCCCTGCAAGTAAGGACATACGTAGCAACAACATCACTGAGAGTATTGAACTGAGAAAATGTGGGTGACGAGGAATATGTTATTTCAAAAGTTACATAAATTAGTCCCACTGTCATTTATAAAATTCTGTCTTGGGCAAACAGCGAATGTTTTAGATTTGAGTCAGCAGTGCATGTGGGGCAGATAGGGCTTACATTTTCCATCAAGCATTATGGTGTCTGAAACCCTTTGCAAATTGGTTTAAGGGCAATCAAATATCCTGCACGGACTCACAGGAAGTGTCAAAATGTAATCCGTTCCATTATTTACCACTTGCAAGGTTTGGTGAATGCTATTCTCCTAGAGAGAACATCATGATAATGGTTGCAGCAGCAGTCGTAGAAAACTTAATTTGTATTGTATTGTTGTGTACCATATTTCTAACAGCATTCAAAAGCGGACTGACAAAAGCTACACACAGCATCAAGTTTGTGTTAGAGGAACGTACCAAGTGCATGGGTGTGTCTGAGCGAAGGGAGGATTTCCCCAGTGTGGTCATGGTGCGCTGGAATTCCCCTGTCAACCATTTGCTCTTATCCAGCCCCATAGAGCCGATGCTGGAGAACTGGCCAATCACAGGCCACCTTTCATCGCCGGGAAAAGGATCTGTGTGGTTGTGCAACAGCTGATAAAAGAAGAGGGAGAGAAGAAAAAGATTGTTATGAGGATTATTGTTAAAAGAGGTTTATTGGGGTGCTGCTGAGCTGAGATTTATTCCAGAGGGACTACGTTCTTGTATCTTAAAAAGTATTTGGGAAATGCTTTGAAATGATATAGGCAGTTTTGCTAAGATGCAAACCATCAGCCAGTCAGCATTAAAAAAGAAATGTATCTGTGTGATACATGTTTTAGACTGCGTACTTCAAATTGTGTGAACTGCAAACATTTTCCAAACTAAACGGGACGTTTTTATATGGATAACCCTCAAGGGCAGCCATTTATTTTGATTACAATTACTAATGTTAACTGCTTGTCAACTGCTTGTCAGGTGAGGAGAGCAATCCGTACCTTCCTCAGCCTCAGGTGGCCCCAGCGCTCCATGTCTGGACCAACATATCTCCCTGGGGTTGAGCCGACTAAATAGACCCTGACAACAGAACATATGAGTACAAGATAAGAGGTGATTTCAATTCGTATATTTACTACATTGGATTTTGGCAGTACCATCGTTTAGCTGTAGGCTAATGTTAGCGTCATTATAATATCTCCTTTTTTTCCAGCATGGTAACTTCCGTCAACAGTAAAGTAGGTATTGAGTGTGTGTTACAAACTATGCATTTGTGCAACTGTACGTGCCACGCGGTTACCTGGTCTCTGACAGGTCGTGCTCTTTGATTCGTTGGATCCACTCCTGTAGTTCAGGTGCGCGGTAGGAGGCCAGGTATTCTAGCAGGTCTCTCTTGAAGAAGGTTGGGGACTCACCTGCACTCTCACTGCTGTCCTTCGGTAACCGTGGGAACAGGGGGCTCATCCACATCCTGGTTTGAAAAGTATATATTCAGGGGCATTCCCATAACAAAACTATCTGGGACCTATCTGTGCAATACATATGAAACTGGTGTTTCGCAAGTTGGACTATCTTATATTTGAATGTGGCTGCACAGACTTTCGCTGAAGGTTTAAGAACCCAGAAGACCGACACACTCACCCTTGTGATTTCTGGTACCAGTCAGCTCTGATGAGGTTGGAGGTTGTTATGACGACTCTGAAGCCTTCCTCATACCACAGCAACATCATCTTCCTGCACAAAGGCACAGACAGATTTTTGATTACAAGTACAACAAAGAGTACACTATGGGACCTGTAATATCTGCAATGTAAGTCAATTACATTGCTAGCGCTGAATGTAATTGTATGAGTTTTACAATTTCATCTCATCAGAATGTAAGGGAAGATTGAAAATATATTAAACTGTAGTGCGTTAACTTTTTCATATAGATTGTCATTTAGGGGCGGCAGTGGTGAAGTGGTAGGGAGTTCGCCTCTGGTGTGCAGGGTCGGAGGTTCGATCCCCCGTCTCCCCGCCACATGTCGAAGTGTCCCTGGGCAAGACACTGAACCCCGAATTGCTCCCGATAGTTAGCTTAGTTAACTTAGCACCCTAGTGCTAAGCCTACCCTGCGTGGTAGCTGCTGCTATCGGTGTATGAATGTGTGTGTGACTGGGTGAATGTGTACAAAAACAATGTAAAGCGCCTTGGGTCTGTGAACAACGGAGATAAAGCGCTATATAAGTCCATTTACCATTACCATTTACCATCATTGCCAGAGAGTGGTTATAACTCTGATGAGGGCAACAGAAGTTATGCACTATAGCTTTAAACAACTTCACATAGGGCGATACAAGTTAAACATGAAGTTTTTTTTTAAACTAATTTTAAAACCACATGTAACACAATATATAAGTCAATATTTAAAGGCGTTAGACACCCACAGTTTGTACACGCAGTAGTTTTCATTTATGTTGGCCTCCTCTCGTGTGGGCGTGTACAAACTGTGGTAGATTGACATTTACCTGACTCTACAGTTATTTCTGTTTTTGCCAAGTAGGAGAGCCAGAGGGGTTCCTGCACAATTGAAAGACTAAAGTATTTGCCTTTGACCGGAGTTGCCTGAACTTCTAAGTCGTTATTACAATTATACAATATTGCAAACTCAACCTTTTATCTTGATGGATTATTATTTTAGTGGCAATAAAAACTGGGATAACACAATTTTAACACAACAATAGTCTACAGCTATGCTAAAGACAGAGCTGGGATTTCTGCTAAATGTTTAAGTCACCCTGCAAACATGCCAACAATTACAACGTTAACATAGGCCAGTTTTACAGATACAGAGTTTGTCATCTTACTTTAGTGTGTTAGCGTGCTTACATTGGCTAAAGCTGAGACTGATGATAATGTAATTTGTCATAAACCAAAACATATGATAATTAAACTTAATGCACTATTTCTTATTTTTTTTGCATTTTCAAGCTTGAGTTTTCAGAGTTGAAATGGGGAGACAGAGAGAGAGAGAGAGAGAGAGAGAGAGAGAGAGAGAGAGAGAGAGAGAGAGAGAGAGAGAGAGAGAGAGAGAGAGGGGGGATGACCTGCAGTAAAGGTCCACGGGTCGGATTTTAACCCGCGACCACTGCAACTAAGGCCGGAGCCAAAATGGTACACGCTCTATCCACTACACCACCGGAGCACCCAAGACAATTAAACTTAATGGAACATCAAAGTGATTTCAATTAATCCCAGGGGGAACATTTATATATGTACCTGTATTTTCATGTCTAAAAGAACAGGTGTAATATTAATCAGGGAAAGAAATGCTTACGTGTGGTGAGTTCCAAAGGCAATATCCAGCTTGGCCTGTTAAGGACAATTGCAGACATTAGTTCCGTTTGAAGGAAAATCCAAAGTCCTTCAAAAGCAGCCTCAATAACAGGCAGAATGTGTAGAATTAGAATATCAGCTGGATTTCACTCCAGAGAAATGGTTGTTAAACAGCTGTTTCCTGTGGGGTGGTGAGTCTGTACCTGGCAGAATCCAACATGTGGAAAAGGTTGAGCCTGCTTGAGAAGTCGGGCCTTGGCCTCCCTCTTATCTCCGTGGATAATCAGAACTGGACGATCCCTGTAAACGCAACACAAAACCAAGACTGAGCACAATCCAATGGACTGTCAACTGTGTAATTCCTTTACACTCGTACATACTTGTATTGGCCACAACTATTTATGAAAGCAACTTAGAGGAAATATGAACATTTGTTGGGAATACTAAAACGATGTAATTGCAAAAAAGACGTTTGTAAAACCCTTAACCCGCCATGAAAACAATCTCCTAGTGTCACCTTTCTAATGTGAGTCAAGGAAAGTGTGTTTGAAATTCTTCAGTAATACATTTTAAAACATTTTATACAAGCCATATTACACCAGAGGGCGCTGTCATCAGCACAATGTGGACATGAGCATATTCCCACTGATTGGAAACATTTGATTATGCTGATGTGAGGGTGGTAAAGAAGTGGAACTAACCTAAACTCTGATGGGTACTGCTCAACCATCCAGGCAATATCAAAGCAGTAGTTAAACTGTGAAGAAAAGGAGTATTAATTGCAGAAATCCCCTCCAAACCTTTTTACAAAGAGTCAACAGCTATGCTAGCGGCTAGATGTGACACTACACTTAGTCACAGTGTTGTCTAACTGTAAACGCTAATGTCAGCATGCTAACAATGACACAGTTTGATATGGTTACACACCTGAGCAGATTCTTTCAGGGTCCCGAATAATGGAGAGAGGATGTCTAGATGAAAGAAAAGAGTAAAGATGACTAATATAGAACTACAGTAATGTATAAAAGACTGGAATCATTGCAGTACAGATATAGCCTCTTTTCAGGCAGGAAGATTCCCACAAGTTACTGGTTGAAAAAAAGGGAAAAAAGGGCATTTGTATTTGACCAGAGGGTCTTCTATAGGGAATATGTGGGACGTCAAAATTCAAATGCTCTGTTTCTTTGACTTCTGCTTTGGTATTGGGATTTTAACCTTCTGATCAGAGGCCTGGATTAATTGGCACAAAATTATCAAAATGTGTATTTCCCAAACTGTCTAAACCAAACGTAATGCATTCAACTGTTCTTCTCACCTCTGATGTGCAGAGCGCCACTGTTGTACTTGGGGTCCAGGCCTGTGACTTTGTTGAGGTAGAACCTGTAGGTGTCATTCAGACAGGGAAGGCTGGACTCAAAGAAGTCGTCCGGTTCGTCGATATAGTACGTCCGGCCGTGTGGACTCGGAGGGCGCTCGTTCTCCACCTTAGCTTTCTTTGTTTTGGGGCTCGGAGAAGGCGCTCTCTTTGGTAAGTTACTGACACTCTTCACCTTGACATCTCTATCATCATCATCATCATCACTATCAGAGAGAGCCCAGCCTGAGCCTTCAGACACCTCTTTCTTCCGCTTTCCAGCCAACGACACACTTGTTTCATACTTTGTTGGATTTAATTGGTTATTTGCTGCCAACTGTCTGGCCTCTGAGCCAATGGCAAGCGAGGAAATCAGTGGGCTCTGGTTTCACCTCCACAGTGGCTGGTGCTGGCTCAGGCTTAATGCTGGGGGGAGAGGCAGGCCGATGGGAGCTGTGAGCAGAGGCAGCAGGTGGGTGGGGCTTAGATGTTCTGGCCCCGGAAGGAGGAAGCTGCTCATCATCATCATCGTCACTGCTGGAGATGGTCCACTTGCCATGCTGACTCTCCTGAGACATGTCTGATACAGAAAGTTCAAATATTAGCTGAGTGACTTCACTTCAGGCTCACTTTCATTCTCAAATTTGACACCTTCACCACGTTGTTGAGTGTTCCTAAGATCAACTGAAATCCATTTATTTCAACCAATCCTGTGTGGATATTTTTTAATTATAATAGTTCTGAATGTTTATTTGTGTTTTCAGCTGCAGAACCCAATACTCGTATCTGGGTGCATTTCGTCTATTTTGATTGGTGGTATACATTGCATAGGCTAATGCAAAGTCAATGCATGGGACATGTATTGTCTGAAATATAATATCTATTAACAACAGGCATGCAACAACAACAGCACACCATGCTTGGGTGAAATGGTTAAATGTGAAAAAATAATGAAAATAGGAATTATTGGGAATATGCAGCAATAAAATAGATTAAACACTGAAGACGAAATGTCAAAATAATAATATAAGCAACAATAACAACAACAATAAGCATGCATGCATGCTGTGCAAGTAATGGACGGCGCGGATTCAGTAATGGATTTGTTTGCTTTACCGAGTCTGATAAGTGAGCAGCGGCACAGGCAAACGATGCAGTCAATGCAGAGATTCTTATCAAATCCACCGCTAAACACAATAAATACACACTTCCATGCAAGACAACTATGAAGAAACCAAAGTAAAGGAGGTGCACGGGGACTACGCGTCCGGGTCGAAACCAACTGTCCTGCTCTTTCTGGTAGTTCCGCCAAAACGGAGCGCTTCGAATACAAATCACAAACCAAATTTATGGCAAGCCACAGCGGACAATAAACGTCAACCCTGACTGAAATAAGTGCCAGTTTATACTATAGGATAAGTCTGTTGAACATGTTTGATTTTGAATACTATTCAGTTCAACAGTAGCTTTTTTTTCCAATACTCTGATACCAAAAATCTACTTCTGAAGCACTTGTATCAACTAAACTTTCCATACTAGCCTAATTCCTAGCACTATTTTGAAAGTTTTTACAGAAGGATTTGTTCATATGTTTGAATTTGAATTTGAATTGAATTGAATTTTTATTTCATTTCAGACATATCAAAAACAATACAAAACTAAATGAAAAGCATAAAAATACAATAAACAAAATTTATGTTTAAATGACTTCACAAAAATAAAAAAATATATCTGTATTGATGTGATATGCCTGAAAAGGAGCAGAAACAAGTATACACTTATTAATCCTACCCTTTTCCATTGTAAAAAAATAAAAATATTTATTATATTCGCTTCTTGTAATCCATATCTCTATACAATCTATCTATACAGTGTTGATGATCTAATTTATGATACATTTTCTTCTTAAACACATGCCAAAAGGCAATAGGCTACTATTTTTTTGATAGTATTTTTGATTTATAAAATGAAACAAAGGCTTTATCCATAGTTCTGGAAAATCTTTGGACACATATAAGTTGCAAAAATGAAATAATAATTTATCTGTGACTATTTCCAATCGTTTTTTTTTAATGCAAATGTAGACCTAATTAGATAGATATTTCCAAACTTGCATAATTTATTCAAAGATTTCCGAAGAAAATTGTAATATAAAAAATAATTGTTTTACTGTAAGTAATTAACTGGCAAAATTTCATGATGATACCTTTAAGTTATTTATTTTTTACCCTATTCACCCGCAGTGTATCGCCTCCAATTACAGTAGCCCATACTTTAAGAGGGGATCACCACTAAAAAGCTACATATAAAAGGTCTATCACATCAAAACCTCTTCTAGGGATGTAGGCTATAGGATACAAAATAGTACTGATATCTGGTCTGGCCCCATAAAGTACCACACCTTTCAGCAGCTCTCACGGATTTTCCCAGGGGAGTTTAATTTCAACTTTTAAAAATGTGTTCAAACATTTTTTATTAATTTTTATATACTAGCTATGGTTAACAGACACCTACAAGCTGGTGGTACATCTGACTGTCTTTTTTTTCTGGGTTTTTCACACTCCTGTCCGCTGGGTGGCAGTGGTGCGCCATAACGTTGTTGGTAAGCTGTCATTAAAATAAAAGTGTCTTCACGGTCCTATACTCTTGAACCGCTGCTGTGAAGGGTCCTCTTGTCTGCTCGCTGACTGCTGTCGGGTGCTTTTTACAGTGAGAAGGCTTCACCACCTGTGTGGAAGAAGGATTTAGCAGCATGGCGTTAAACCTCACCATCAACACAAGCAATCCGCCTTTAGGTGAGATTCAGCCTGCGATTCTTGAACACATACTTTATCAATGAGCAGTGCGCGTGCACTCGGTGAGAGCTCGCGAGCTAGCTGTTAGCACTGCTACGTGTCAAACCTGTCAAACATAGACTGTCAATTAAGGCAACCGTGACAAGTTTGCATAATGTTTATTTGCGTACAAGCAAACAGAGATTAAAACATTTATAAAAAAAAATTACTGCACTTGCTCCGTTATTGGGAGTTAAGGTTTGGTGCAGCACTCATAAAGACAATAGCACAACTAATACTAATTTAAAAGTTGTCCAGTTTGTTTTACGCTACTGAAACCAGTCCAATGTATTGCAACTCGAAAAAAGAGAGAAATAGCATTTAATTTAGCAATTTAGAAGCGTGGGTAATTTAACCTAAACAGAAAACTAAAATTAGTAGTTCGGTATGTCCATAAAAGCTGAAATGGGGCGTGTTGAGAGCAGCTATAGCAGCTAGCAAATACAAATATATCGTTTGGCTGCCAACGTTAGCAAGCTTGTCGTCGTGGGACTCCAAAACAAAACATATGGGCATTCAGTAAATTGTCCTGTTAATGACAGCAGCTACCTTACTTCAACATTCACTGTGTTTGCCGGTGAACACTGCTTCATAGCATGTACAGTCTTAATGAAGTTGGAGATGCCACATGGACATACCATTTCATAAAGGGACAGATCAGCGCCACCGGGTATTTCTGGTGTAGACATACAATTTTACGTGCATTTTTTTAAACACCTACACTTTCATTGTGTTGCTTTAAATGCAGTTCAATACAAACCTTTCCAAGGGTTTTTGTGTCAATGTTTTGTAGCCGACCATGATAATTTAATCTGTTGACACGCTTTGACAGCTGCTAAACAGCGCCACTGTGAGTTTAGAGTGAAAACAGCCGGCTGATGCAAGCCTGCTGAAACGTGGTGTAGGACGTGTCGTGGAGTGTATATTTTGTGCACTTTGATTTGTTTCATTTGATCAGCATCTGCCCCCCCCCCCCCCCCCCTCTCATTCTCCTTCTACTAGATCAACAACATTAGCTGTGTCCCATTTGTAAAAGTAGTACTGCCTACCGGGAGTCAGTGATTCTGGAGAATGTTTCTTGTCAAAATCACTTATTGTCAAAATCCGTATATATCTCTGCACGATCCGCCAACTAAAAATGAGACTGTTTCAGAAATATTAAACATTTCCTCGTTGCACCTTTAAGTAAGTAATACTTTTACTACCTGTGTGCAGGTTTTGCAGTATCAGGACCAGTTCAACTGGCTTTCTAAGCAACATGCCTATGAAGCTCGTCAGTCGTCCCAATCATACTTGTTGAACTCTAAAAAATCCTTTTGGAAAATGAAGCTAGACCAAATGCCCTTGAGACACAACATGTTTGCATTCTATCTGTAAAGCCGGTTTACACCACACTGCTATTGCAATGTTTACCAGGACTCGCAACAGACAGAGTTTTCTCCTCTTCTCCTACAGGGGCGCTGCTGGCCGCAGAGCATGTGAAGAGCAGCGTAAAGGTATCAGTGGAGGAAGGCAAAGACACCAGCCTTCATGTCTCTGAGTAAGTGATGTAAATATGTAATCTACAGAATCGTCTTAAAGAGTGATCGGACCATTTTTAGTCACCTTATATTTTGATTATTTAAGATTATGCATTTGTCATCACACCTATGATGTATTATTTTGACTAGTCCTCATAGGGGTTGCTGCTGGAAACTGCGTGTTACATTTTGTTCACTTGACTTATGGCGCTTATAAAATCATGTTTCATGTGCAAGTAGTTATCTTTTCCAAGCAGCAGTTTGTAAACACCATTGCCCGTTAGCGTTTATCAACATAACAAATAGTTGTATTTCACTCTCGCTTTAGTCGGGCACAAAATCATTTGGACAGCAAGACACGGACAAACCAGAGATGCACTGCTTAGGCAGACGTAGTGGCAACCTGGCAACCGTTACTGTTGAGCCCTTCTCTTTCATTAGTAGTTATATATCTCAACTCTGTGTTGTCTTTCCTTTCCTCAGCGCCATCCAGTTCAGTGATAATAATTCTATCTGTCGCTACTTGGCTCGCGTGGCCCCTGCTCTTGGCCTCTATGGAGCCAACATGATGGAGCAGACTGAGGTGTGTGATTGTGTTTGTCTGGGATTTTCTCTAATAGCATAGTGGATTTTTTTTTTCCTCATTTTATTTGCGATGCTGTCTGTGGTATGTGCAGGTGGACCACTGGTTGGAGTTCAGTGCTCGGCGTGTGTGTGGTCAGAGTGGACTGGCCGTAGCGCTGGGGGAGCTGGATAAGGCTCTCTCCCTGAGGACCTTCCTGGTTGGACATGCCGTCACGCTGGCTGACCTTTCTGTCTGGGCTGCGCTCAAAGGTCAGTTCCCTCCAGGCAGCATTACCAATATCCATCTCTCTTTTTCTCTGTGGGATTTCCTAGTTAACTGAAATGCAGCACTTCAGATTGTGGTTGTTTTCTCTTTAGGTCACCAGGAATGGCCTGGCCAGGGCAAAGCCTTCTCCCATGTTCAGTCGCTGGTTCTCTTTCCTGAGCTCGCAGGTCCCTTTCCTGCAGTGGGCAGCAAGTACGCCAAGCAGAAGGCTACAATGAGCAAATCCAACGTAAGTGTTATTTTGGATGTGATTTAAGGTTTATGACATTTGGAGAAAAAAATCATCAATGTGAAGAGCATACTGAACAAACGGTTGAAACCAAGTCCCCTGTCTTGTTTTAATCCTGACTGTTTTTGTCCCTTTATTGACAGTCGGATGAGAAGAAGCAGGATGTGGGCAAGTTTGTGGATTTGCCAGGAGCTGAGATGGGAAAGGTGGTGGTTCGATTCCCTCCTGAGGCCAGCGGGTGAGGCTTGAGCTGGTGTTAAGGAGAAGTTCAGATTATACCTTCTTAGTAGATTCCTAAATGTGCATTAGGATTTTAGTATCTTATTTTAACAGGGACTATTTTTCTGTCTCTCTTTTGCCAGATACCTGCACATTGGTCATGCCAAGGCTGCTCTGCTCAACCAGCACTACCAGGTCACATTCAAAGGCCAGCTCATCATGCGCTTCGACGACACCAACCCAGAGAAGGAAAAGGAGGACTTTGAGAAGGTGAAAACTTCAAATAGAGAAAAAAGCAAATAGAAGTTGGTCATTATTTCCCGACTATCCGTGAGACACCAAAACAGTACTTCCTTTTAATTAGTCACTTTAGTTCTGTGTTCTCATTTGCTCATGTCTTCATTGCTTTCCTCAGGTGATCCTGGAAGACGTTGCCATGCTCCAGATTCATCCCGACCAGTTCACCTACACCAGCGACCACTTCCCCACCATCGAGAAATTTGCTGTACAGATGCTCTCTGAGGGCAAGGCCTACATCGACAACACACCTCCTGAGCAGATGAAGCTGGAGAGGGAGCAGCGCTTTGAGTCCAAATGCAGGAGTAACAGTATGTATTCCTGGGGGAAGGATACATGACATGACTAGTGGCTCAGGCTAAAACCTGCACATTTCTGAACTTTTTTTTTATCAGCTATAACATGCAACGTGTCTTTTATCCCCTGTAGCGGTGGAGCAGAACATGAAGATGTGGTCTGAGATGAAAGCTGGGACAGAGTTCGGTCAGACCTGCTGCATGAGGGCCAAGATAGACATGAGCTCCAACAACGGCTGCATGAGAGACCCCACCATGTACCGCTGCAAGAACACCCCCCACCCGCGCACTGGGACCACCTACAAGTACTTGACCTTAATTTGTTCAGGGCAAACCAAATCCTTAAAGTTGGAGTCAGCATTCTGGAGATGCTTGTTGATAAGATAACTTTTTGTCAAAATCAGCAAATATCTCCTCACTATCCGTTACCTGTACTATACCATATACACAGCCTAGGCTCTGTAAACGGGTATGCCAACAAAGGGTATGTAAGCAAAGGGATAGCTAGCTAGCACTATGCCTGTTTACAGAGCTTAGGCTGTGTATTAACACTTGGTTTGATTTGTTCAGTGCACACACAGTATGTACAGTACATGTAGCAGATCGTGAGGAGATATTCCTGATTTTTTGACAACAAGCATTCTCCAGAATCGCTGACTCCACTGTTATAAGCCATCATGAGCATATGTAAAAACAAAAAACAGCCCAATTTGCACATTAACATTCAAAGTATTTGCATCAAACATTGGACGCATATACATAAATATTGCTGAAACTGTCCCCCTCTTTTTTTCCTAGAATCTACCCAACGTATGACTTTGCCTGTCCCATCGTGGACAGTTTGGAGGGTGTGACCCACGCTCTCAGGACCACCGAGTACCACGACCGTGACGATCAGTTCTACTGGATCATCGAAGCCCTGCGCCTCAGGAAGCCTTACATCTGGGAGTACGCCCGCTCAACCTCAACAACACAGTGCTGTCCAAGAGGAAGCTCACCTGGTTTGTGGACCAGGGATATGTGGATGGATGGTAGGTTTAATTTGATCTTTCTGGTGACTAAACATAATGATGTAGTCGGTTACTTGTACTACGTCTTGGTGGCCTCTCACTTACTTCCTCCCACTGTTCCCAAATAACCTATTCCCTTTCTCTTTACCTCATGTTCCCTCTCTCTACCTCCATGTTCTCATATGATTTTTGTCATGTCTTTAGGGATGACCCTCGCTTCCCCACTGTCAGAGGAGTCCTGAGGAGAGGAATGACCGTGGAAGGCCTGAAACAGTTCATAGCAGCTCAGGTACGTCTGTCGTAGTTTGGAGATGGACGGGGGAAAGCCAGGATGAATTTCTAAAAAATAAAAATATGGGCGTTGACGATTGCAGATGAAGAATAAATGATGAATAACATTCTCAACTGTCAAACCAGATGGCCTGAGAATTTGTTTTTGTATTCATAAGGGCATATATTCTTGAGCATTGATGTCATAGTCCTTGTTGTGCCATCCTTCAAGTGTCTAATGTCAAAATGTAGGACTTAAATAGTGTAAACAATTTTCACTGTTAGGAACTAAATCAATGTTTTTGATCTTTCCCTGTAGTGCAATATGCTTTGTTTCAGCTAACATGTGTTTTTCCTCAATCCTGCAGGGTGGATCGAGGTCCGTGGTGAACATGGAGTGGGACAAGATCTGGGCCTTCAATAAGAAGGTACATTATCCTCCTGTGTCGTCTCACATTTAGGCCGGATTGTCTGAACCTAGCTGTATACTACTGATACAATGAATTTGGCTTTTGGCTTTACATTTTTATTTAAGCCAGGTCTGCCTTGTTGTAACAGTAAAATGAACAAATCGTTAAATTACTTCCAAATGGGTCCTCCTGTTGAACACTAAATGTGTCAAGTCTTAATTAAAAACATAATATAATCCCATTTTTACATACAGGCCACTCAGTCAGTCTGCTTGAAAATCGGACTGTTGAATTGTATCTTGTGGGAGACAACTGCAACTGACATTTGTATAACGTGCTAGTTTTAAAGGATGGTGGGCTAATTTGAAGCTTGTTGGAGAAAGAGGGAACTCCCAACTTACTGGCTGAAGCCCTGTAATTGACAGAGGTTCAGAGAATTTGCCTGTGGGTTCACTGCTTGGCATGGCTTCTTTTTGCTTTGCTGTTCTCATTCTGTGAAACGCTTTAATTTGCCACATTGTTTCCTGCCTCATTACCCCACCCTCACCATCCACATCAGACCCAATAACATGAAGAGCCTCAAAACCAAGCCAATCAGCTGCTTCATTTCATGGCCCACATTTGTTTGTATCCCTCCGCCTGGACATCAGCATCGCTTCCTCTGTGTGGTATTTCCTTGTTGGCACTTGCTGCTTCATCTCTAAGTTGGGTAGAAGGTGTGGAGAATAGATAGCAGTGTAGAAATATACAATAATCAGGGACCAAATACAACTGAACAGCTCCCATAGGTAGAGGGCACAGTTGGCCTCTTCTGTTTATGCAAAGGGCTCCATATGCATGTTCAACTAACTCCTCCTCCTCCTCCTCCCCCGCCTCTTCAGACAGTTCTGTGCCCTCTAAAGTTCCTTCACGTCAACCTTAGGCCAGATTTTAAAGTAACCGTTACAACAACAGCTCATGTTTAAATGTGGTTGAACATAAAACAGGTGTATGAAGGATAAAGCGTTGAAGGGGAAATTCTGTAAACGTTCCATTCTATGTAAATGTCTCTCTACCTCTTTCCTCTCTCTCTCTCTTCCCCCCTCCTTGTATATGACATTAAACAGCATCTCACTCTTCTGTTTCCAAGCTGCAAATTAGCTGTCTGAAGGTACTCCTCCACTACCACCACCACCACCTTCCCCTCCTCCTCTTGCTTTATTTCACCCACTCCATTCCTGCTTTCATCACGGCCTGACATATCTTACCAACCAAAAGGTGTATCTGTAGTGTAACCAATGTTTTGGTTACCGGTCTTGGAACATATTGGTAACAAACGAAAAGGGGGTCAGAGTTGTGTAGTAATCAGCCACCACAGTCTCTCCACCACTCTTTTAAAGATGACCTATGACATACTAGTAGTGGACTGCAGTAGAGGAATTACAGGATTTAATGATGCGTTTGGTGATCTTTGGCCGACATTCCTGACATTGAAAGCACAGCAGCATATGATGTGATAATTTACTTGCGATCCCTCACACCATGTTGTCCATCATCACTGATTGTGTTGTGTCAAACTGTATGTGTCTGGGTAGGATGGAAGTGTGGAAAATACATGTTTTTGTAGGTTTTCTGTGGTCATATTTACATGGGCCCCTGATTTTAGTCCAAGCTAAAACATGTTTGCAAGAAAAGTGAAAAATAACGGCAAAATTGATCATTTGCCTGTACCCAACGCCAAACCAGTTAGGAAAATGATTTTTATGACGGAAGTGCACCTGCAAAGTGTTACTTGGAGTGGACAGGATGCTCTACTAGTATCCCCTTCTGTGATACACACGCCCTCTAGTGAGTTGGTCAAAGGTAATGGTCAACCTTGATGGGTTTTCTGTAGCAACTGTCACTTGACTATTAAAAGCTAACATATGTTTGCAACATCTGATATAATAAAGTGAACACTCACGGCCACACATATTGTAAGTTTGAGACTTGTGTGACATAATAGGTTGTGTCTGGTTTTGTTGCGGGTCTGAGGAAACTGAGCTATTCCACAACTGTTAGAAGAACTCAGGACTGTTATTGATGGCCTAGTCTGCGAATCATTCAGTTATGATTTGGGCTCCAAGATGCTCAAGCTGGCTTCTAAAATGGTGGAAAGTGTATGGTGGCTGAATAAGCAACTGGAAAAAAAAACTTGTTTCCCTTGCTTCCCTCGCTGCATACAATCATGATTCACTCATCTTTCTTTTTTTTCTTTCTTCTTTCAATACTGAGCTGAGGTATTTTTGTATAAAGATTGTTTTGTTTAAAGAAAAATTTTTTTTAATGAGTTGCATCATTTTCTGCTTTTGTCCTTTCATTACTCAGCATGTGATATTTGCAGATTATTCTAAAGCACTACTCTGCCTTTTTTCTTTCACTGACCTGTGTATGTCTTTGTCCATGTGTTAGGTCTTTGACCCGGTGGCTCCCAGGTACACGCTCTGTCCGGTTCCTATGTGGTTCCAGTTTCTGTCACAGAGGCTACGGAGGAGACCAAGGAAGTGGCCAAACATCCTAAGGTTGGAGCTCACTCTCTCCCTCTCTTTTTTTTTTAACTTTCATTTGTCATTTAACATCATCCATGTATCTTAAGCCTTTGATTTGAATCCCATCATTCAGAAGAACAGAAATCTACCTCGGACATGAAGGGTACTTTGTATATCACGTAAAAAACAAACAAAACAAAAAACATTTTATCATTTCCGAATCAACTTCTCTGTCCATCCAGAACGCAGAGGTGGGCATGAAGGAGGTTTGGTACGGACCTCGAGTTCTGGTGGAAGGAGCCGACGCCGAGACGTTCTCGGAGGGAGATGGTCACCTTCATCAACTGGGGCAACCTCATCATCACCAAGATCAACAAGTATGGAGGATCATCTCTCAGTTCCTAGTTCATATTGTTGAGAATCACGTGGGGGTCTCCTCAAAGTGACAATAAGCTCTCATGATACTCACATGAACTCACCCTTTTTTTTCTCACCGTTCAGAGGGGCTGATGCCAAGGTGGTGTCCATGGAGGCTCGTCTCAACCTGGACAACAAGGACTTCAAGAAGACCACGAAGATCACATGGCTGGCCGAGACCAACAACGCCCCGCTGCTGCCCACCATCTGTGTCAACTACCAGCCCCTCATCTCCAAAGCCGTCATCGGCAAAGAGGACGACTTCAAAGATTACATTAACAAAAACAGCAAGGTCTGTTCCTCAGTTTCAAGGCATGTGTGAAATATTTTTTTTTTCTTATTTTTTATTTTGTTGACTCACTCTGTCTCTCTCTGCTCTTCTTTTCTCTCTCTCTTTTGTCTCTTCAAGGTGGAGGAGAAAATGCTTGGAGATCCGTGTCTGAAGAACGTGAAGAAAGGTGACATCATTCAGCTCCAGAGAAGAGGTTTCTACATCTGTGACCAGCCCTACGAGCCAGTCAGGTGAGGCGAAAGGACCATTGCACATTTGTTTGTTGATGGAGATCTCTTAATACCAAATTTGACTTTACCTATACAATCACACGTTTTTTTTACCTACTGTCCGTGTGTGTGTAATTGTGGTTCACATCTACAGCCCTAACAGTTGCAAGGAGGGTCCCTGTGTCTTGATCTACATTCCCGATGGACATGTCAAGGAGCAGCCGACTGCTGGATCCAAGGACAAGAGCAAGAGCCAGGCCGCTAGCAAAACAGTGAGTGCTTTAGATAAAAAGCCCCCATGCTAATGTTTTAAAACTCTATTTACCAAAAACTGTTTTTATTTGCAAGACCCCTTAAATGACCCAACAGCAGCCCTCTGATAAAACATTGTTCTACATTACCTCATGTGAGCTTGTTGATTATTCAGACACTCTTTTTGTTTCTGAACACCCACTGGTTGTGAAGGTAAAAATATTTATTTAGACTGATATGTACTGATGTATACAAGGTTCCCTCTTATAATGGTGTTCAGGCTTAGGGTGGTAAAACACAGACTAATGAACACCACTATAAGAATTTGAGATAAAGATCTCTAACCGGTTCAACCAGTAATGCATAGGTTGGGCCAATGAGAATAGGTAGGCTCACTACAGGGATGTCTGTCTTAGAAGAACTTTCAGTTATCTGTTTGATGACAGGTTCCTTTCAATTTCCTCCTCTTCTTCTCCATATCTCAATCTGCCATCCCTCTCCTCTCAGCCT
This sequence comes from Ammodytes dubius, assembly GCA_026122265.1. Classification (NCBI taxonomy): domain Eukaryota; kingdom Metazoa; phylum Chordata; class Actinopteri; order Uranoscopiformes; family Ammodytidae; genus Ammodytes; species Ammodytes dubius. Next base: position 9,599,081 of record CM047505.1, read on the forward strand.
GCCACCGCTGCCAAGGCGGCTTCAACTCTGGCCTCAGCGCCTGCCTCAGCCTCAGGCGGGGACATATTCTCCAGCATCGTAGCACAAGGTGAAACTGTGCGCCTGCTAAAGACTGCCAAGGCTCCTAAAGAGGAAGTGGATAAGGCAGTTCAGCAGCTGCTGTCTCTAAAGGTACATCAGCAATCAAACCAATTAAAGCATCTTAGATATTCAAATCATCATTTGTAAATTATTATTTTCTTTTCTCTCTGCAGGCCCAGTTTAAGCAGCAGACTGGTATGGACTACAAGCCGGGCATGACCCCTCCTACCTCAGCTCCAGCCCCGCCTACCACCAGTCAGACTCCGCCCCCTGTCCTTTCACTCGTGTTGCCCAGCAGGGCGAGCTGGTCAGGAAACTCAAAGAAGAGAAGGCGCCTAAGGTACCTAGACATTGTCTAATTACTGATCCTTAATCTGTTTGTCCAATCTTCCAAGTCATTTAGCTGTCCATTTAATTAATGTTGAACTGAGTGGTCTGTCCAGTCTTTTCTTGTGTCCTCATTGTTGTCCCGTGAATTCTCGCGTCCATCGTTGTTTGTCGAGTCCCTCGCTGCACATGTCCCACGTTTGTCCAGTCATTGTTTGCGTCCCCTCGTCATTTGCATGCCAGTCAAGTTTATCTTAAACTGCCAACATCAATAAGCTGGTTTGTTGATGGTACTAGGACCAGATTGATGGAGCAGTAAAGCAGCTCCTCGCTCTCAAGGCGGAGTTTAAAAAGCTGACCGGTCAGGATTACAAACCAGGGATGGTCCCGCCCACTGCCGCTGCCCCGGCCACCACTGCCTCCTCCTCCTCCTCCTCCTCTCCTTCAGGCCTGTATGAACGCGTCTCAGAACAGGGGGAGGTTGTAAGGAAACTGAAGTCTGAAAAAGCCCCCAAGGTAATCTGATGCAACATCGCCGACAGTAGAGACGTAGTGATTGAAAAGTACGGAAAATAAAAACTAGTGCATGTAAAAGCCCAATGTATAATTGTGAATATCAGTGTAATGCTGCATGTATCTCAAATATTGTTCACCTTTTTACTCTCACAGCACCATTTAGAAAACAAAAAAAAAGACTACACATTTCTTAGAGGAACAAGCTGATAATTATTGCGTCCATAGTTGTTTGTCGTGTCCCTCATTGCATGTGTAGCATGTTTGTCAAGGTATTGTATTGCATGCCAGTCAAGTTTATCTTAAACTGCCAATATCAATAAGCTGGTTTGTTGATGGTACTAGGACCAGATTGATGGAGCAGTAAAGCAGCTCCTCGCTCTCAAGGCAGAGTTTAAAAAGCTGACCGGTCAGGATTACAAACCAGGGATGGCCCCGCCCACTGCCGCTTCCTCTGCTTCTTCCCCTGCGACCTCTTCCACTTCCTCTTCCTCCTCCTCCTCCTCTCCTTCAAACCTGTATGAACGTGTCTCAGAACAGGGGGAAGTTATAAGGAAACTGAAGTCTGAAAAAGCTCCCAAGGTAATCTGATGCAACATCAGACAGTAGAGACGTGGTGATAGAAAATTACTTAAAATAAAAACTACCGCATGTAAAATCCCAAAGTATAATTGTGAATATCAGTGTAATGCTGCATGTATCTCTAAAATATTTCACCTTTCAACTCTCACAAGCACCATTTAATAAAAAATAGACCACACATTTCTTAGATGAGCAAGTTGATAATTCTCGCATCCATAGTCTTTGGTCGAGTCCCTCACTGCACATGTAGCACGTTTGTCCAGTCATTGCTCTTATCTCTCCATTTGCATTCCACTCACGTTTATCCTAAACGGCCTGTTACAATAAGTTGGTTTGTTGATGGTACTAGGACCAGATTGATGGAGCAGTAAAGCAGCTCCTCGCTCTCAAGGCGGAGTTTAAAAAGCTGACCGGTCAGGATTACAAACCAGGGATGGCCCCGCCCACTACCGCTTCCCCTGCTCTTTCCTCTGCGACCTCTTCCACTTCCTCCTCTGCTTCAGGCCTGTATGAACGTGTCTCAGAACAGGGGGAGGTTGTAAGGAAACTGAAGTCTGAAAAGGCCCCCAAGGTAATAAGATGCAACATAGTAGTTTGTCCAGTCCCTAACTGCACGTGTAGCACGATTGTCAAGTCATTGCTCGTGTCCCTCCATCATTTGCATGTCAGTCAAATTTATCCTAAAATGCATTCAACAATAAGCTGGTTTGTTGATGGTACTAGGACCAGATTGATGGAGCAGTAAAGCAGCTCCTCGCTCTCAAGGCGGAGTTTAAAAAACTGACCGGTCAGGATTACAAACCAGGGATGGCCCCGCCCACTGCCGCTTCCCCTGCTTCTTCACCTGCGTCCACTTCCTCTTCCTCCTCTTCTTCCACTTCCTCTTCCTCCTCTCCTTCAGGCCTGTATGAACGCGTCTCAGAACAGGGGAGGTTGTGAGGAAACTGAAGTCTGTAAAGGCCCCCAAGGTAATCTGATGCAACATAGTCTTAGGTCGAGTCCCTCACTGCACGTGTAGCACGTTTGTCCAGTCATTGCTCGTGTCCCGCCATCATTTGCATTCCACTCAAGTTTATCCTAAACAGCCTGTTACAATAAGTTGGTTTGTTGATGGTACTAGGACCAGATTGATGGAGCCATCAAGCAGCTCCTCGCTCTCAAGGCGGAGTTTAAAAAGCTGACCGGTCAGGATTACAAACCAGGGATGGCCCCGCCCACTGCGGCTTCCTCTACTCTTTCCGCTGCGACCACTTCCTCTTCCTCCTCTGCTTCAGGCCTGTATGAACGCGTCTCAGAACAGGGGGAGGTTTTAAGGAAACTGAAGTCTGAAAAGGCCCCCAAGGTAATAAGATGCAACATAGTCGTTCGTCGAGTCCCTCACTGCACGTGTAGCACGATTGTCAAGTCATTGCTCGTGTCCGTCCATCATTTGCATGCCAGTCAAGTTTATCCTCAAATGTCTGCATCAATAAGCTGGTTTGTTGATGGTACTAGGACCAGATTGATGGAGCAGTAAAGCAGCTCCTCGCTCTCAAGGCGGAGTTTAAAAAGCTGACCGGTCAGGATTACAAACCAGTGATGGCCCACCCACTGCTGCTTCCCTGCTTCTTCACCTGCGTCCACTTCCTCTTCCTCCTCTTCTTCCACTTCCTCTTCCTCCTCTGCTTCAGGCCTGTATGAACGTGTCTCAGAACAGGGGGAGGTTGTAAGGAAACTGAAGTCTGTAAAGGCCCCCAAGGTAATCTGATGCAACATAGTCGTTTGTCGAGTCCCTCACTGCAGTGTAGCACGATTGTCCAGTCATTGCTCGTGTCCCGCCATCATTTGCATTCCACTCAAGTTTATCCTAAACGGCCTGTTACAATAAGTTGGTTTGTTGATGGTACTAGGACCAGATTGATGGAGCCATCAAGCAGCTCCTCGCTCTCAAGGCGGAGTTTAAAAAGCTGACCGGTCAGGATTACAAACCAGGGATGGCCCCGCCCACTGCTGCTTCCTCTGCTTCTTCCGTTGCGCCACTTCCTCTTCCTCCTCCTCCTCTCCTTCCGGCCTGTATGAACGCGTCTCAGAACAGGGGGAAGTTGTCAGGAAACTGAAGTCTGTAAAAGCTCCCAAGGTAATTTGATGCAACATCAGACAGTGGAGACGTAGTGATAGAAAAGCAATTAAAATAAAACTACTGCATGTAAAAGCCCAACGTATAATTGTGAATATCAGTCTAATGCTCAATTCATCTCTAACGTCTCTTACCTTTTTTAATCTCACAAGCACCATTTACAGACAAGCGTCTCGCGTCCATAGTCGTTTGTTGAGTCCCTCACTGCACGTGTAGCACGTTTTTCCAGTCATTGCTCGTGTCCCCTCGTCATTTGCATGCCAGTCAAGTTTAAACTGCCTGCATCAATAAGCTGGTTTGTTGATGGTACTAGGACCAGATTGATGGAGCCATCAAGCAGCTCCTCGCTCTCAAGGCGGAGTTTAAAAAGCTGACCGGTCAGGATTACAAACCAGGGATGGCCCCGCCCACTGCCGCTTCTTCTGCGTCCACGTCTTCTTCCACTTCTACTTCCTTCTCTGCTTCATATGTGTATAAACTCGTCTCAGAACAAGGGGAGGTTGTGAAGAAACTGCAGTCTGAAAGAGCCTCCAAGGTAATCTGATGCAACATCGCAGACAGTAGACGTAGTGATATAAAAATACTTAAAATAAAAACTAGTGCATGTAGAAGCACAGTATAAGTAGAATTGTGAATATCCGTGTCATGCTGCAGTTATCTCTAATGACTTGTACCTTTTTATAACTCTCACAAGCAATATTGAAAAACAAATTAGACTGCACATTTCTAAGATGAACAATTTGATATCCCGTTGGGATGACCTGCTAGTGATCAGGATGGTGAGTGAGACAACAGTACATACTGCAACAAGCAAATATACCTCATGAGGTCTTAAGCTCTGGAAATGAATCTCATCAGTCCATGTTAATACTGTATAAACGATTGACAGAAAGCAGCATTTAGGATGCCGAGTTGGATCCGTTTTGGTTATTTAACTTTACATTTACTTTTTTTTCTTCAGATATATTACCTTTTCTCACTGGTTTGAGGTGGGTGGAGCTTAATTGGAGAAAGTTGATGTCATGTACATCCGTGCACTAATCATTCTTTAGCAGTATGTACATCTCATGCCTGTCAGTGCCTGTCAGTTGGGGCCAATCAAATCGATTGGCAGATTGAATAATTTCATGTTAACCTGCTAGTGTCTGAGGGGAGGCCTCTATGGAAAGTGCAACTCCAAGCTGCTTTGAAGTAACATAGCAATACGCAGGGGGAGTTTCTTACACTGTGAATATGTAAGTAAGAATTAATTTTATAATAGGAAAATGGAAAAGACAAAGAAATGCCAAACATATTAGTAGAACATACAAAAAAGGGAATTCCAGATATGGTTAATTAATTTTAATTAATTCATCGGAATATTGATATGTATATCGAGCGCCCATGTCCAAATTTCATTTATGCATAGGTGCTTAATTCTGTATAGTTCATCTAACTTTACCCATTAACAGGCTATAAAGTCTGCTTTGCATGGAGTAACAGTGCCCTTGTCTGTGTGTCCTCAGGAACAGGTTGATGCAGCAGTGAAAAAGCTGCTGGTCCTGAAGGCAGAGTACAAAAAAGTGACAGGAGAGGACTACAAGCCTGGAGCGGCCCCAGTACAGAAAGCCCCCGCTCCAGTTCAGAAAGCCCCAGCCCCGGCCCAGAAAGCCACTGCCCCGGTCCAGAGCAGCCCCAGCCCTGCTGCCGGCGGCCTCTATGAGAAGGTTGCTGAGCAGGGAGAGATGGTCAGGAAACTGAAGGTTGAAAAGGCCGCTAAGGTGAGACTATAAACTACAAATAACAGATACAACAAATGCATCGACTGCCAGTGCCTGCCCTACTTGTGCAGACCATGTCTGTACTGTGTCTTTGAGGTCGTACATTTTTCTACTACTTGTTGAGTAGTTCTGAAAGTGTTATTGCTGATTTGACTAAACAATCCTTTTCTTGGTTGATCAGGATCAGGTAGATGCTGCGGTGAAGCAGCTGTTGGCTCTGAAGGCGGAGTATAAACAGCAGACCGGACAGGATTACAAACCAGGATCACCAGCCCAGCTAAACCTGCCCAGACCCAGTCCAACACTTCCTCCACTCAGTCTGGCTCCTGCCCACAGGCCCAGAACCTCTTCTTACAGGTGTCCCAACAGGGAGAGCTGGTCAGGAAGTTGAAATCGAAAAAGCCCCAAAGGTAGGCATCCGAACGGCAGCGTTGCCAAGTCCGCTTTTTATAAGCAACTTTAGGAAGATAAAGATAATAGTAGATAAAGTATTTATATTTCAAAGAATATGAATGATGTCAGTAGTAAGAATGTAACGTTGTTTATGAAGTGGCTGCAATGAAAATCCTTATGATTATTGTAGAAATGGACATGCTCACCTGATTATATGATGTGTTCAACATGGGTCGTATAAGCTATTTGCAATTGTTGAGTGTGAAATGTTCGCTTCTTTTGAGCTTATTTTTATAGGCCTGGTTGCTCGCCACACTGCTTAACGGGGAAATGGAAATAAATGCAGTTAGTTAGCACTGTACAGGGAACGAATAGAACAACTGGTCTTCCATTTCAGGACCAGGTGGATCAAGTTGTGAAGACTCTCCTGGACCTGAAGAGCCAGTACAAGACGCTCACCGGACAGGACTACAAACCAGTGTCTGCTGCCGGAGCCACCGGGGAGAGGACAAGAACCGCAAGGAGAGAGAGAACAAGTCTGAGAAACAGGGAGGAGGAGGAGGGGAGGAGGAAAAAGGGGAAAGGAGAGAAAGGAGGCCAGGGCAAGGAGGCTTCAGGAGGAGCAGGGGGCTCCGGAGAGGGTCAAGGACCCAAGAAACAAACACGGTGAGAGACTGGAAACAAGTGAAGGGAGAGAGGTGATGGTGTTAAACTAGCCTCTCTCTCTCTCTCTATCTGCTGGTAGTTTGAAATGTTACCAGCAAGCACAATGTTATTAAAACATGGACTCCATATCTGCGAGTTCCTATCTGATTTCAATTTAAAAACAAAAAAAACATGATTACAATAAATACTGTGAAATACTTCCAAGGCTATCGTGGAGCACTTTTTTTATTTCACTTTTTGCATCTTAATGAAAGGTTTCTACTCTTGTCTCTCTTTGTAAGTGCAGATTTAACCTCGCATCATGATTTTCAAAACATTCACCTGCTGTCAGTTTTGTTTTTGGTGTCTTAACTTTAGTGACAGGTGGAACTAAGCTCTGCAGCCCGAAATAAATGTTTAGGGCAGTTGGATGAATACATTTTCAGAGAGATGGTATAGCAGTTACAGCTGGTTGTGCTGAAAAGGATTTGGCTGACACTGGCCAGTAGCAGAGTTAAGTTCAGTTGCTTTATTGGTCAATTAACACAAGGCTACATTGAAAGTTGTCTTTTTGCATATCACCTCGCACACCACACTCCAGAGGGGGTCCTCACGCAGGTCAGCCATTGTACAGGACCCCTGGAGGAGTTTGAGCCAGTTAAAAGCTCAACTGTAGTTGAAAGGGATGCCTCCTGAGCAAAATGCATGGTTGTGGATGGAAGGGTTTAATTGTTGCCATAAAACACTTAACTTACAGTCACTGGCAGCCCATGGATAGTTTGGAAAGTTTTTCCAACCCTAAGATACAAAGAGTTGTATATTTTAGCCTTTAATGGAATACTGGAGCATTGTGCGGACAAGGGGTAAAGATTTGGATTTGTAGCCTGGACACTGAGGATGGATCATCAGCGCATCACAGCCCTCTGCAACTGTAGCTTGTTTGTACTGAGATTCGGTGAGTTGCAAATGGATGGTGTGTTTTGCATCTGCCTGGCCAGTGCTTGTAGGTTTGCTGTTAGCCTCAGGAATGAAACTTGATCACTATGTGATAGTGCTGCCCTACTAATATACATATATATGAATAGTATTGTGCACATTTTTCTATTCATACACATATTTGGCTCATCATCCTCCTCATTCTGAAGATGTGTTGAAGTCGAAAAATGTTTAAAGGATTTGGTATGAGATGCAAAGAGTTAAATAAAAATGTTACAAAGATAAAAAACTAATAATAATGATCATATTTTTTTGCACCAGTAATGGGGATTATCCTTTTCCCTTATCTTTTTTTTGTCAGTTAGCATTGGGAAATTTGCTGGCTTTAAAGCTACTGATGTGAGCATTGAGATGCATGGTTGGCTGGACTGGGAATGGCTGTGTGTTTTTTAAAAACATTTTCTAAAATTGATTGAACGCACTCTTTCATGTTTTACCTGCACCTCCTTGACTTACTAATCACAATCAGTTTTAGTGTTGTGGTTATTTCCCAGATTGTTCTGCCACTGCCTTTTCAATTAAACATATTTTACTTTCAGTGGGAAAACAAATCAGTTGAGTCCAGAAAAATTGATAACAGTACTTGACTTTGGTTCTAAAATAAAAAGCAACACTTTATTTGGAAAAATGTGATGCCTACATACAAAATAATACATTTAATGAATGATTACAAGAAAGTACTACCAAAGCTAACATTCATACCTTATGTATTGTATCACACTTACTTGGTTGTCTGTCTCCTGATAGGTTGGGCTTAGAGGCCAAGAAAGAAGAGAACCTGGCTGACTGGTATTCTCAGGTGAGTTTTATAGACACTTGTCTCCTTTACTACAGCTAAACCTTTTTTCTACCTTCAGAAAATCCATTATAAACCCACACAAAACAATTTAAAAAGAAATGTCTTAACTTAAATTTATTTTGTATAATTTCTCCTCTCTAGGTCATCACTAAAGCAGAGATGATTGAGTACTATGATGTGAGCGGCTGCTATGTGCTGCGACCCTGGTCCTTTTCCATCTGGGAGTCCATCAAAGAGTTCTTTGACCGGGAGATTAAGAAACTGGGCGTGGAGAACTGCTACTTCCCATGTTTGTCTCTCAGGCCGCCCTGGAGAAGGAAAAGTCCCACATTGAAGACTTTGCTCCAGAGGTAAAAAGGCATTTTCACCCCTCTCTTGGATAAATGAACGTAATGGAGAAAAAATTGTCTGCAGCATTAAAATATCAATACCGGCATTTAATCATTTATTTGGTGTCGTCTTTTCCAGGTGGCCTGGGTAACCCGGTCTGGAACGACTGAGCTGGCAGAGCCCATTGCTGTGAGACCCACCAGTGAAACAGGTCTGAACCAGAGATCTTTAGATGCCTCTGACTTTAACACCAAACTGTATACATCAACCTTCTCACACCATAAAATGTCTTATTTTGAATGTTGTTTTCCTTCAGCGATGTACCCTGCCTACTCTAAATGGGTCCAGTCCCACAGAGACCTGCCAATCAAACTCAACCAGTGGTGTAATGTCGTGGTTAGTATCCTTCTATAGTCACATCTTCACGTCTGACTTTTAAATCATAAAATGATTGAAGAAAACTGGCAACCCTGTGGTATTTTTCTCTTGTCTCACATCTTTATCTCACATCTTTATCTCACTCTCTCCACGTCCAGAGATGGGAGTTCAAGCACCCCCAGCCCTTCCTGAGGACAAGGGAGTTCCTGTGGCAGGAGGGACACACAGCCTTCGCCACCAAAGAGGAGGCAGCTGTGGAGGTAACTACTACAAACACGCCTCTAGCCATTATGTCTAATGAAATACACAACAGCTTTTGATGCATAATTGCTGCGATGCATATTTCTGTCGTACCATACAGTATTGTAAAATTGGTGTTATTGTTTCAACCATGCTGCTGTATTGTACAAAGCATTAAATCTGTGTGTGCTTGTGTATTTGTAGGTGCTTCAGATCCTGGACCTGTACGCCAGGGTGTATGAAGAGCTGATGGCCATCCCGGTGGTGAAGGGCAGGAAGACGGAGAAGGAGAAGTTTGCAGGAGGAGATTACACCACTACTGTGGAGGCATTCATCTCTGCCAGCGGCCGAGCCATTCAGGTACTGTAGGATTCTGGATCCCTTCACTTTATACCCATTCATTCTCAAAGAGGCCAGCTGAATATTTAGCAAATCTCAATTAGGTGAAACAGACCATGATCCATGAACATTGTTTCTATGTCACACTTAACCACATGCACTCAGACAGCAATTGTAAACAAAGTCAACAAAACAAACTGAAGTCATGTTTTCCTTGGCTTTGCTTTGGGCTTCCTCAGGGTGCTACCTCCCACCATCTTGGACAGAACTTCTCCAGGATGTTTGACATAGCGTTTGAGGATCCCAAGAAGCCGGGTGAGAAACAGCTGGCTTTCCAGAACTCCTGGGGAATCACAACCAGGACCATCGGTGTCCTCACCATGGTCCATGGAGACAACATGGGACTCGTACTGCCACCAAGGGTGGCCTGCCTGCAGGTACACACACACACACACACACACACACACACACAACACACACTGCACACAAACAACACATGAAACTGGATATTCCTGATGGAGAATTTTCAATAGACCTCAATTTTAGAATATATTCTTACTGTAATGACATGTCCATTCAGCAAGGCCATTATACAAAACATCTCCTTTTTAACCTATTCTTATATTTTGTATGAATAAAAAGAAAAGATAAAGACAAAAGAATCGACCAACGATAAATACTGATACATGCAGAAAGAAGGCATTCACTTAATTGTTCAAATACCCCTTTGCTTTTCTAGGTTGTCATTATCCCGTGTGGGATCACTGCCTCCCTGCCAGAGCAGGAGAAGGATGCACTGTTGGCCCAATGCTCTAAATATCTGAGCAGACTGCTGGGGGCTGGCATCAGGGTGAAGACCGACCTGCGAGACAACTACTCCCCAGGCTGGAAGTTCAACCACTGGGAACTCAAGGTCAGGAATAACATGGTCTTAACACTGTAGGCAGTAGGAATAATGGCTACGAGGAATTTCAGTTTGTGCTAATTCTAGCAGCCCATTTGGACACAAGCCGTACATTTTTTTTATGACACCAGCTGTTGTTCCTGGGTGAGCGAACCTGGACAAAGGCTTAAGAAAAAAACTATATAATAATAGCATGCGTTTCACTGATGGTCTCGTTTGCTGTGACATGTAATGTATGATAATCAGTCGAAAAATTGACAGTAGCTACTTTAATGAAGGGCGTTTCCTGAAGGCATAGATTCAACTCTAGGAAACAGGGGTGCCTGGGGGATGAAGATAACAATTAACAATTGATAACAGCAGAGGATGTTGCTGAAAGCCTTGATAATGACGGTAGCTGTTTCTCTCCATCTTTATTGTTTGTTTGTGTGTGTGTGTTGCCTCTCGTCCAGGGAGTTCCTATCCGTCTGGAAGTGGGTCCTAAAGATATGCAGCAGCGTCAGTGTGTAGCAGTGAGGAGAGACTCAGGGGCAAAGGTGACAATTCCAGAGGCTGAGGCAGAGAAGACGCTGGTGGACATGTTGGAGGACATCCAGACTTGCCTGTTCAAGAAGTAAGAAGCAGCAGTATAAAACAGGATCAGACTTGCACCAGAGCACAGACACAGTTGGCTATTACCATCTAAAAGAGACAGATATTTCCCTCAGGAGTTGTTATAGGCCAGGAACAGAGCTAAGACATCTGTCAAAGTTGACAAATCACCACTTGTCTCTGCTGCCCCCGAGTGGCCAAAATAAATCTGTAAGAAAAGAAAGCAGGTTTAAAGTCATCCAAGCCAGTAGAGGGTGACATTTTGTTATTTGTGTGTCAGGTTCAGAAGTAAATTAATATACACCAGCACATTATGACAAAATGAAGAGATGCTTACAAGAGCACTGATTGAGTGTGTTTGTGTGTGTTTGTCAGGGCTTCAGATGACCTGAATAATAACATGGTGGCTGTAGACACAATGGAGCAGTTCCAGAAAGAGTTGGACAATGGCAAGGTAAGTTACACAACCCACGCTCGTCAAAAAACCTTTTCACTGTGTGTCCTTGCCGAGTTAATGATTGACAATACATTTTTCTTGCTTGGTAGATGATCCAGATCCCGTTCTGTGGAGGAATTGAGTGCGAGGATTGGATCAAGAAAACCACTGCCAAGTACGTCTGATTATGTCTCTGTCTCACATGATGCAGTTAGTGCTTTGCTCAGGCCTTTTAGGGAGCACAAGACAAACAAGTCGCCCGCATAATTCCTGTGGAGTCATTTCCAACGGTCCTCTGTCAGGGTTATTTGTTTAGCATTGTCTTAATTTGTCACATTCACACCAGGTTTGGGTGAAAATACAGACAGTTAAGTTAGTACAGCTGTGCACATAAACACTAGCCTGGAAATCCAGACCCACATCTAGAACTAAGAAAGGTATGGCGATGAGCAGTAGACCTTCCCAACTCAAGGGCTGTAGGCGGAGCAAACTTACATTTGCACCATAAACACATTATGTATGAAATGTGCTATGCAAAAAAATATTATTATTATTTTATCATTATAAGGACATGTTGTGCTTTGTACCCCCATAGGGACCAGGACCTGGAGCCTGGAGCCCCATCCATGGGAGCAAAGAGCCTGTGTATCCCCTTCTCACCCCTGAAGAAGCTGCAGCCTGGTCAGATGTGCATCAGCGGCAAGGAGCCTGCCCAGTACTACACCCTGTTTGGACGCAGCTACTAAAGACCTGCCAAGGACATTGTAGTAGAAAAAGGCCTTTCCTACCCTCTGTCATCTAGTCTTTCTGATCTCCTGTGGGTGTCTCGGGCTATGTAGGGGTTTGGAAAGTATGATTTAAAGTGGGAGTATGTTTTGTTTTTTTAACATTTTATCATTGTTATAATGGATCTGCAAGAAGGTGGAGGGTAAAATAACTGTTCCTGTTATCAAAGAAAATAACTGTAGCACTGTTTGTTTACCACATGGCTGACTATTCTCTCAAAACGCTCACTTCCCAGCAGTGCTTTGTATAAGAATTTAAAGTAACCAGGAAAATAAATAATCAATTAAATCTTTCCTATGTCTGGCAAGTTTGTCAACATTAAATGAGTTATCTGTTGGAGTCCTTTAATACATGGAAACCACTTCTGAATTGATATATTTTTTAACTCGAATCAAATGCTGTAAACATTTATAAATTGTGTGGGTTCAGGCCTTTTTAAATTCTGGAAAAACTCCCCCAAAACAATCACTGTTGAATGAGGAATGTGCTGCATTCATGTCTCAAGAACAACACAGGTACTCTCTGGCTGTCAGCAGTCCCGTCTCTTGCAGTCAAACAGTGCATGTACTCAGGTTTCTCATTGGGGTGCTATCCTTCCTCTTTACAACTGCGTAATACAAATTCCCTCAGATCTATCGGTCACATGAGAATAGCTTTGAGAAGCTGAATAGGGTTAATATTCAGGTGTGTATCCTTCTGTTACTTCTCTCCCAGTGAAGAACTCTTAAACTTGTCTATAATAAAGTCATTTCCATGGCAAACTGCCCTGCCTTGTTTTTGGTCCTGGAAAAGAGAGGAGTGGAGATATCAAACTAGGGAATCCCTTGCCTGCAGTGCTGAGTGAGACAGAAAGTAGCAGAAAGAAAGCTTGGGAAATGCATCACAGAGGGATTAAGGCCTCACATTTATACCGACTACAATACTGGGAGGGAGGAATTAATCTGGATATTGTGAGCGTCATTATTGGAATGTGTTAAAGTGTGCACCAGTATACCTAATAAACCGATAAATGAGTGTGTAGTGGAAAATGCATGGTGGGGACCTAATTAATAACGGTAACCAACATTATTCACGCTATGGCAAGCTTCATACATAATACCGGTAGTATCTTGACCAGCCACTAGATAAAAAAAGATCACTTCCTGTTTGTATTTTCAAGCCAAAATTGTATGTGAAGTAGCCGCTCGCGCTCAACTAAAAGTTAAGTGCAAGGGACAAAATAGGCTACTACTGAACCTGGAAAGTAGATTACTAATTCGTGGTCAATTGCTTAATTTTGCCGGGGTGTAAATTATGCCAAAACAGTAACGTGTGAAAATATATGTAGGATTCCTTCTTTTTTTTAATGTCCTGGATTATTTATACCAGTTTCGCGCTTTCACAGCATTTCAACTTGCATCTTTATTATGCTGGTTAATTAACCAATGACTACAGTTCCACTGGAGAGGATACGTTAAACCCCTATGTAATTGTATTTTTTTTCCAGTTTAGTTTATTTATTTATTTCCCCGAACATGTGATTTAAAAAAGAAAAAGAAAGAAACATAAGAGAATAGAACTATTCAAATAATAAATAACATTTTAGATTTTTGTGAATAAATAAACCAAAGTGTGCTACTTTCCCGAATGGACCACAAAGTCTTCATGACATAACTCCTAAAATAATGGGCACGTGATGTACTGATGTTATAGACCATTCATATGCAAATTAATGTTTATTATAAATTGGACAAAGGTCCTCAAAGGGCTGCTGAAGTGTCAATTCGCACCAGTTATTGCAGCTCTTATTTTGAAAGCTGCTACCGGAAAGTGTTTCTGTTAAAATTCCTTGAGCTCAGTCCCGAGTTCCAGCTTCCACTCCCTGTCAGTCCGCCGAGCAGAGCTGCGGTCCAGCCTCGTATCGTCCCTTAGCAAAAATGAGCGACAAAGGTCTGTCAGACGAAGCAGCGGCAACAGCGTGTAAAGATGGAGACCCAATCACTAGGGTAAGAGCATTGTTGTTCGTCTTTTAGTTTAAGGTAACTACAACTTCTTCCTGGCACTGTCAATCTCAGCCAACCCAACAGGCCACCGATTCCCAGACAGGTAAACGAACTATGCGTCCATTATCGGACAGCGGTGCGTGTCTTCACACTATGTGCGTTTGTCGCAAAGTGACAAGTGATTTGGGTATGTCAGACATTATTGCCAGTGGTTGTGGTTTCACACGAATCTCGGGTAACAAATGTGACGCGGTTTTATTACAGCTTGCCTTGCTATAAACTAGCTTAACTTCCAGCAGGACTTTCTCGCGTGGAGAACAACTCATTCCAAACTTGGTGAATATGCTGAGACGCAATGTATCAAAGCGTGCATAGAATCCTAACCTCTTATAAACAGTATATGCTCCTAACTGAAGAACTGCCCGTACTCACAAGTAAAGCTGTTAGGCGCGGTCAAACCAGAATATACTCGCATGATGTAGCGAAAAAAGCAGGCGGGACTGGGAATGGCTAATGTGGGCAGTGTTGCATGCATAACCTGCTGGAGCAAACTAACCCAGCTATTTGACAAAAGCATAAAAGCCAATCGGCTGAATTCATATTCTGGAGCCTGTATTATTCACTATACATGGAGAGTATTAGTCTACAGTGCACTGTAGCCTATGCAGAGTAGGCTACCATAACAGAAATAGAAGCCAATGCTACTTGCTCAAGTCCTCCCAAATCTGTAGTCCATTGGGTTCAGGATAGCTTTCCTATATTCTGCAGGCCTTTTTTATAACAAGTTGAACTGTCAGTCATTTCCTTCCAAGTACATGTAAATTACTTTGAAGAATGTGTGAGCTCTGGCTATTCCAAAGATTCACAGATCAAAGTTCACATAAGCTATATTTGACAAGAGTAATAAGATACTTTATAATACTGTGTCAAGTCCATTAAACCTCTCCTGCAGCATGGCCCACACTGCTGTTTGTCTGCGCAGTTTTCCACATAATCATAGATTTGCAATATATTGTAACACCCGGCTAAATGCAATACCTCTGTGTCATCCCATTTAACCCCTTTTAAGTTTTATAGCTCTGCTTGAAGAGAGGAATTTGGCTACAAGTTGGCAAAAACTGTCAGTTTGTAACATCAGAGAATGCTGCAGCAGTGTTTGAAGAGTTTCTATGGATGCGTAGATACATCGTTACACTGTGAAAAAGTGAAAACATGACATGCTTGGAGGAAGGGCGCAGGAAAAGGGGAACAGTGGCTAGCCACAGAGATAACACTGACTGTGAAACATGCACACGCACACGATCGTACTGTTAAAATATCAGTATCAAAGTGAAAACCGGGGACACATTTAACCAAATTTGCAACGTGCAAAAAAGGTTTAATTTCTTCCTGGCATCAAAATACTCACTGAACTTCTGACCCATACATGGGAATGCAAGATCTCCACTGGTTTAATGTATCACAATCCTTTGTGAAAACGTGACTTGTGAAAGTAGCACTGGCAGGTGTAAAAAAATATTTTGCATGAAAAAGAAGTAGTTAGTCCATGTAACTTATCAGAGAAGCTCTGATTTGTTCAGTGTGGTAATATTGACTGATTCATTTCTCACACGGATGTGTTGATCATGGAGTTACACTGGCTTCAGAAAGTATTCAGAGCCTTCCTTCTTGCACACTCAATAGTGTCATTATAGAAGATGTTACTTGCCTATATCAATCTACCGCAGTAAATCCATAACAGCAAAGTGAATGATTGTTTTTAAAATTTTTTTTAGCAAATGTATTAAAAACCAAACACTGGAATCTCTCATGTAGTGTTCAGATTGTTAATTCAGTACTTTTGTAGAAGCCCTTTTAGCAGCATTGACAGTTTCCAGTCTCTTGTAAGTCTCAAGGAATACACTCTAAAGTGTATCATCCCTTTCTTCCTGGCAGAGCTTCTCCAGCTCTGTCAGATTGGATGGAAAACGTCGTGTGAACTGCCATCTTCAGGTCTCTTCACAGATGTTCCATGGGGTTTAAGTCTGGGCTTTGGCTGAGCCACACAAAGACAGTCAGAGACTTGTCCCGAAGCTGCTCCAGAGTGTTCAATAGCTGTGTTCTTTGGGTCATTGCCGTGCTGAATAGTTCCATCGCCAGCCTGGACACTTGTGCAGCTGGAGGCGTTTTGTTTTTTCTTCAGTACCTATTTAACTGCATACATGGGCAATAATGTCAATTTTATCCATTTGAGAATAACTTCTAAAAAACAATAAAGTGTCCAAAAAGTGAAGGGGCCTCAGCAGAGGTATACCGTTGGCAGACATCTCTCCCTCAGGCACGAGTTGCAGGATACACAATTCAATTTGCTGGAATTCAGGAACAGGCAACGGATCTAAGGAGAAATGTTCTACCGTGCAGCAAATCCATGTGTTGTGTTTGCTTCTCCTGTGGTTGCAGTTCCCAAGTATATAATATGCACAAACATGTTCTCACAAGGAATTGCCACGTACAACCAGTGATAACTAAGGCCACTAGCCCCTAATTGGTAATTGCAATTAAAGGGACGATAAACCCCATACTGTAATTTTTGGGAATCAATAAATGATGTTGCTGACTATCAGTGTTACGGCATATGAAGCTTTTTTGTTGTTGTTTTATTTATATATTCATGTATTTTCTATTGTGTTTCTGTGTCTTAGGATTTCATGATGCAGCAGACTATGCTGCGGGTTAAAGATCCAGTTAAATCTTTGGATTTTTACACCAGAATTCTGGGCATGACGTGAGTGTTCATGTTTCTGTTCAATGAACTCCTAATAAACCTTTGTGTTTCAGTGCATGTTGTTGAGACTATTTCCTTTACCTATACTGACTTGTTGACTAAAGATGGTTTTCTCTCTTGTGTGCCAAATCTTTCAGGCTCCTGCAAAAGTTTGACTTCCCCGCCATGCGATTCTCTCTCTTCTTCTTGGGCTACGAGGACAAAAAGGAGATTCCCACAGAGGTCAAGGAAAAGACGGCCTGGACCTTCTCCAGAAGAGGCACCATTGAGCTGACACAGTAAGGCTTTACGTTAATGATTTATGAATAGCAGTTTGGTCACATGAGAAAAGAAAAAAAATACTTTACGTTTATGGTCTCTTAGAAGGACACTCCGAGATGTTATTAAATTTTTTCAAAATGATCTCAAAATGATCTACATTTTTTTTCAGGTGTTAGTTTTATTATTAGATCATGGGTTTACTGTGCAAAGTGGTGGAGTATTTTGAGCGTTTTAACTTAAGTTAATTTAAATGAGTACTTCTTATATTCTTCATCCTGTCCCTCTTTGTCTTCTAGTAACTGGGGCTCTGAGTCTGACGAGAACCAGTCTTATCACAGTGGAAACTCAGACCCACGTGGATTTGGTAAGAATACTTTCCCCCTTTTACAAACTCACAGACAATGTCAATAAAATAGAATAGTAAAGTTACATTTACAAGTTCAAAACTTTGTTTTACCCTTCTAAAAGCCCCCCCCCACCCAAAAAAATATATATTTACAGAAAAGTATGAAAACACATAAACAACACGTTTCCTATGTTGAGCCTTTGCTATCAATTATTCCAAAAATCTGTTTGAAAATTCATCCTCAGAAGCAGTTAATCTATCATGTATTTCTGACATAGTTTCTCTGCTGCTAACTGTGTCCTTCTGTTTGTTGACATACTGAGTGCTCATATTATGTAAGTACTGCTCAGCAGGCAAATTCTGGACAAGTGTAACTGTAGTGTGGATAACTAGTGATCCTTTGCCTACCTGACCTTTGACAGGACATATTGGAATCGCCGTTCCTGACGTCCATGCAGCCTGCAAACTGTTTGAAGAGCAAGGAGTCACATTTGTCAAGAAACCAGATGATGGTGAGATTTGAAGTGTTTGGGAATATGAGGCGATGGGTTAATTAGATAGAAGTTGCCATGCTTGACAGTCTATTCAGTATATTTCTTTCACCTTTGTAACCTTGGTTATCTTAATTTACTGTTTTAGTTGGCTTATACACTGAAAATTGACAGTATATCAAACTTGAAATGTGGTCCAAAACATGCACAGTATTCCAGTTAAGAAAATCAGTCACATGTTCACAAAGTGTTGTTTTTTCACTTTTGAATTGGAGGAACGGGCACCAAAATGAATCAATTTCAGGTAGCTCAGACATGCTACGAAATCTACAGTGACTGTTCTTTTTTTTTGCACTGTACAATTTCATTCACTTCACCTTAAGATAATAAGCAAACCACAAGCCAATGATTTTATATGTATTCATGCAGCATTTACAATTATCCCCCCTCCTTCTTTTCTTCCTCTCAGGTAAAATGAAGGGCTTGGCCTTCATTCAGGACCCTGATGGTTACTGGATTGAGATCCTGAGTCCTAACAACATGCAGTCCATTACCTCCTAAAACCTCTCCAACAACCAGCTACCTGCAGCAGTGCATACAGGCCAGACCTGCTTCTCTGGGAGAGCACAGCGTTGGGCTTTAGTGAAACAAATTGGCAAGATGAGCCGGAGAGCTGAGGGAGAGTGGAGCGGGATAAACTTGCACAGTGGCAATCAGTCTGCCCTGGGATGGGCTGGACTAATATTGGACAGTTTTGAGCAAACAGCTTAGAAATAGGAACCTGGGTTATTGCTACAAATAGCAACTTCTTTGTGTCGCTGTTACGTTTGTCTGCCATCATCGGTGTGTCTTCAAACAGTGATGCTGAAATAAAGCGGTATCACTGTTTTTAATAAATGTGAAAGCATCGTTCAAATGGAATGCATTTGTGATTTATTTTAGTTTTGGGACAGAAAGCAAAAATGTAATTTATCAGGTTCAAGTAATAAAGACATTCAAACATCAGTTGTTGAGATCCAAAGATAATGATGAGCAAGTCAACTTAACCGAATAAAGAGCTGCCTGTGTAGTTTTCCATTCAAATACATGATTGAATTCCAAGGATAATGAACTGAATAAGACTCATTTAGTCCACATATATATTATAACTTTAAATTGTATAGTATATTGTCAAGTTTGCAACAAATATCAGAGGTATTCACCAGTGTTACCTACAGTAGTTCATTTAGGATTTCTTCATCATCACCCTAGAGATTGGTCCTGCCATCAAACTGCTTCAGAGCTTGTCTTTGCTGCTATTGCCACACATTTTTCAACCATCACATTTGCTTTGCCTCCAGTATTCTGTACTAGTCCAGTATTTCTACCTTCAGTGCACTCTCTACTTTGTTGTGGTCATTGTGCTTTGAAATCCTGTTCTCCTCAATGTACTTGTGGGCATAGTGGTTCAGAGCTTCCGACGTGGCTTTTAAGTACGGCACACTCAAACGCTTACATACACATCTATGCTGAACTCTAACTTCCTGTTTTTCCAGTGCTCGCTCACGCATGCACACGCACATACATACACAACACACACTTGTCACAATCAATCTCTTAAATACTGGTTTCATTTGGCTTTTTTATCGTTTACATAATTAATGGCTTTTCCCATCATACAAGTCTACACTAGCTGAGACGTTTCTTATATTCAAATGATGTAACCCGGATTCAGTAAATCAGTAGTTTGAAACTAGCAAGTAGGTGCTAAGAACTTAGGAAGGACTTGACATGTTCCAGTGATGGATTTACAAAAAGCTGATGCAACCCAAACTCCACCCACACCTACTTTTATCCTTTATCCATGTTTTTATATCAGGAGGATGAGGAAGAAGTTACTTAGATCCAAACACACGCCCATTAATTAACAGATGTTTTTCATTCAGATTATCTGCAAAATAAGACATGAGAAAAAGCAACAATTTTTAATTTGTGTATTACTATTTACATAGGCCTATCTGTTGATGTAAAGCCCTTGTTATCTCAAATAGGAACCTTTTATCTGTCAGACAAGACTACGTTGGTTTCCAGCTGGTTCGCAGAACGTTAGGGTTCCAATGCAGTGATTTTCTTATAATATTGAAAGAATACTGAATAAAAAAATCTTCTTCAGACAATTGCAAACTTATATATTTAATATTGTTTTAATGCATTCTTTTGTGAATCGATACTTAGAAAAAGAAACAAACAAGTATAAGAATTATTTAAAAAAAGTCATTTCTTTTCCCATGAGGCACAGGCATCAACACTCTTCATGTATTCATGTAAAGTTTGTCGCTTAAAGCGACTGCTAAAATTTAGCACAATTTCCAAAGCATTATGAAAGCTTTATAAAAGAGACTGTTTGAAACTTTTTAGGTTTCTTACTTATTGAAATGTTGCTTAATAATTTTGAATGTATATCTCTTGTATATGTGAGAGCAAGATGAATAACTTTAAACCAAAGTATATAATTGTTTATCTGCGGCAATGAATGATATTGCAACATTACAGCGAGAGAACACTCGGATCACTCAGACAGGGCTGAAGGGTTTCGCAGAGTCAGCCATGAAAGCCTCAATCTCCTCCACGGTGCGAGGGACACAGGTGAGCAGCTCTATACCATCAGCTGTCACTGCAATGTCGTCTTCAATGCGTACCTGCACACAGTGGTGACAACGCAGCCAGTCAAACAGTGAATAAAAGCAGGAGACATTCACAAGAAAACCCAGACATTGCTAAATGGATCAGTCATTGAAAAGTCTATTAATTAGGTTTTAACTTTTTTCACCAAGACTATTCTTGATGTTGGAATGTAAAACAGCCCTCGTAGAATTATTAACTTTTAACAATTTCATAATTAATTCAAGTGTTGCTCCTCTCGATCTCAGGGCTTTATAATATATAAATATTAGTCTCAGTATAAGTGTGCTCTGTAGCAATTACCCTGTAGGCAACTTAATTCCTTTCTATTTCTATCCAACAAAAATAACAAATTATATCTGGTAAGGCAGACTGACCCCTCCAAAGCTGCGGAAGCGAGCCAGCACTTGGTTGTTGATGAAGCAGCTCTGGGCAGGGTTAGCCAGGGCCTGGTCAAGCAGGTGGTTGATGAAGTATATGCCAGGCTCCACAGTGAGGACCATCCTCTCCTTCACCACGCGGCCCATCCGAAGACTCTTCAGTCCAGGCTGGTCGATACGCTCCACCCCCTAGACAAGAACCACAGCTACTCAGTGACAGAGAACTACTTTGATAATGGAGGATATCTGCAGGCCAGACTATGACTTTAAAATAATAGGAACCACTACAGTGTTCAAGATATCTCACAAATGTTGTGAGCGCAGCTAGGTTGGGGTTTACCCCAGTGGACGAGAGGGTCTCCTCCCTTGGGGGATCTCTATCTGTTACCTGTGCACATGCATTCAACAGCAGCTCAGAGTTCAAGGCAACCAGTCAATCTTTGTGGCCATGAAAGCTGGGCCATGACCGAAATAACTAGATTGTGGGTTCAAGAAGCCAAAATGAGTTTTCCCAGGAGTGTGGCTGGCATCTCCCTTAGAGATAAGGTGAGAATCTCAGTCATCCGGGAGAGAGCCAAAGCTCATTTGCATGGAGAAAGTCCATCTCCACACTTCCCTGGGAACACCTCCACCCGGAAAGTGAAGTTTGGGGTCCCTTGCTGAATCAGTTGCCCCCGCGACTTGACTCGAGGAGATCAACATTGGAGGAACAGGAGAATGGTTTCCTTCTCTACTGTTAGGAGATTATGGATGGTGGTGATGTGGGCTATGTCAGAGCTGCAGTCTCCTGGTCTTACCTCAGGGTATCCCCCCACATCGTGCACATCGATGCCCAGCAGGTGTCCTAGGCCGTGGGGCATGAAGACGGAGCCCATGTGGACCTTCAACATGTCCTCCACACTGCCAGTCAACATGCCCATCTTCACCAGCTCCTCCAGGTGAACCTGGTCAGCCAGGCGGTGCATGTCAGTCCACTTCACACCTTTAACAAAAACGGCTTTGTTAATTAAGAAAATATGTTTCCCTAAATTAAACTTCAAAAACAAATGTTGCTATTTTAAAGCTTTGAAGGCCTCTCAAAATGAAGCTATCAATAGACAGGGTTTACGTTTCACTGACAAGCTTAGTTTACACAGAAATCTTATTTTCAAGACCTCAACAACTGTAATAAAAAATTAGAAATGTATCTTTAGCTCAACTGAAAACCTTTAAGCTGTTTAAGTGATCTTCATGTCTAATGTCATCACTTTGGTAATTTAAAACAATTAGCACTTATTTGAAGGCAGAACATTAAATTGTATGTACTTCACCACACTTTACTTTGTATATATCAGCAATAAATACTCAAAAGTAAAACTGACTAAAAGATGATAACCTGGTTTGATGGCAGCCATGACAGCCCGGGAAGACTTGAGGACGGCCTCATAGATGGCCCTCTGGTCTGGAGTGAACTTGCCGTTGGCTGGGAAGGAGCAGGTGATGTCGGAGGAGTAGCAGTAGTACTCTCCACCCATGTCGAACAGACTGCAGGGGACAAACATCAGAATGTATTGAGTCATATTTATTTCCACGGTGCTTTGTTTTTTTTTAATCCAAAGTGTTCCTGAGCCGAAAGTTGAGAAGCTACTGACGGCTACTCACCACATGTCTCCATCCATAATGGTCTTGTCATTCGGAGCCCCGGCGTGGCCGTAGTGGAGAATGGAGGAGTTATTGCCCCTGTTGTTAAACGGTAACATAATAAGCAAATTGAATTACCTTATAAATAGTTTAAAAAAATGATGAACTACTAGACTGCAAGATGGTTAATCAATTGAATGTGATCTATATAAAAGCTACCATAAAAACCAATTAGAATCAAGTATTGTATTTCAATACAGCATCCAAGTGAGGCCAACATTTACCATGTAACTGAAAAGCCCAGACACAGTGCCTCTTTGAAGAATCACTGTACTGAGCTGCTCCTCATTTAGCAAGATCTCAATTTGAACAGGTAAATAGCTTTCATCCACTGAGCACTAATCCCAAGGAAGTATTAATTAAAAATGGCCTTTAATACAAAAGGCCAAGGCATATATCTCATTATTCACCCATAATGATGCTGCTAGCTGTCAGCAACCCTGCAACTAAGTGGATGTTGATTTTGTACTCTTTTTAGTTATTAGTTTGGCATGTTGGATACAATAACTAATCATGGTAAATACTGTAAATGAGTAAGGCTGTAATAATGCTTCTCCAGGCATCTATGTTTCTAACCCACCTCATAATAAGATCATAAACAATTTGCTTGACATGCAGGTCAGTATAACATGTAATAGATTAGTCAGCTCCTCTGCAACCTACATGTATCGTTTCAGAAGTGTTATACTGTATCAGCACAAGGTAAACATTCATTGATAAAGCCTTACGTTCCACAGATACAGGTGTACGAGGTGTGGCGCATCCCTCCTTGCTTGTAGCAGTAGTGCTGGAACAGGCTGCAAAGAATAATAAAGCAAACAGTAAGGAAAAGGCAATTTAACAATTTCAGCACAACAAAAAATATATTAGCTGGAAGACTTTCAGTGCATTGAATAAATCATCCAGCACACTTAATCGTCACACAGTCAAGCAAATCAAACGATGTGTAGGGTGATGGGTCCGCATTTCTTGGTTCCTCTTCCACAGAAAAATGAGCATGACTCAGAACATATATAATAAACTTCTTTGGATTGTATAAAACTAAGCTTAAAGAACACCTGGAATTGACATTATGGAACTAGAGAACGAAATTAATTAGGACAGCTTCGATCCCTACATCCAATGTAAATCAAATCAAAATAGATAGAAGAAAGAAGACAGATTGTCTTTTCACCAAACGTGAATCTAAACATCTCTGGAATAAAAACAAAAAGGGAGCCACTGAATCACTTACCTCTCCATTTCATATTCTTTCTGTCCAGGTTTCACATTCTTCATGAGCTAGAGAAAATTAGAGTTTTTAATACATTTTTTACATGTGAGTATTAAACTTAAAAACTACAGGATAAAACTGTAACAGACTCTTTTGAAATACAGGTGGGGAAAAAATCTGTAAACTAAGAATGCTTTCAAAAATATAAATCATCACTTTATAACGCTGGATCTAAGCAGCTTGATACTTTGGGTGTTTCATTTATGTTCTTTCTTTTATTGTTTAAACATTTAGAAGGTAGCCATTTGCGCACCATTGCAGACAGTTCTGTCTAGAGCTTACCATTTTGTGGGCCTCACTGGAAACCCTGTTGGTGTAGCGCAGGACCTCCAGCTCCATATCAGTCTTAGTCAGACGGCTAAAAACAGAAACAAGAAGT
This sequence comes from Ammodytes dubius, assembly GCA_026122265.1. Lineage (NCBI taxonomy): Eukaryota > Metazoa > Chordata > Actinopteri > Uranoscopiformes > Ammodytidae > Ammodytes > Ammodytes dubius. Next base: position 9,623,514 of record CM047505.1, read on the forward strand.
GAGAGACCAACTCTCTAACCACATCATTTAACTGCCAGGTCAAACACCATAGAGAACACATACAACAGTCACATTGCGCTACAATAATACAGTATCTGTATTGGGATGGCTGGAATAGTAATACCAGCACTGTATATAAACAAGACCCATCGTTTTTCCAGTGGGACACTTTCTCTTTGTCTACTGTTTCAGAGTTGCTGAAAATGTTTCAACCCACAATAATTTGGCCGTAGTAAACCAATAGGAACATGAAAGAAAGTAAAAAGTCCATTAAAAGAGGGCCATGTGAACTCTGCAGAGAGAAGTATAATCAAGTCTTTCTCCCCAGGAGGTGTGCCTAAACAGCATTCCCCCTTATTTCAGAAAATGTCAATTAATCTGGAGGGCGAAAACTCTAATGCCGAGGACGAGCGAGCGAGCACGCAGTCCATTACATCAGTGCTGCCTGGCTTCTCACTCTCAGAGGGGAAAAACAAGCCAAAGAAAAGCTCCTGTTTTCTGATTGCAGACACACAATTACCAAACTGTAATGGTCAGGGGTTGTGAGTTACAAGTAGAAGAGTGTTCCTGAAGTTAACTGTGTACACTACAGTTTTTTTTCCTCATCTTGAGTTGGCTAACTAAGTAAGCATTATAAAGCATATCTTAAATACTTACCATTCCACAATGACTGGGTGTAAAAGAGTGTTGTTCACTTGGAAGCTGATAAAAAAAAATCAGAAGAAACATCAAAATTATGAATATAAATGTAAACTTTGACAAAGGTTCAATATGGGAGATCTATCCCCTCAAGTTCTTCCTTTATTCCTCTTTAGCCAAGAGAACATTATTTCCTGATGTTCTATATCTCTATATCACCTTTGCTTTCCCACGCTGTCAAAACCCCAACATTCACAATTCTGACATCACCCTACTCGACCAATCATATTTCTGCCCATGGTCCTTGAGACAATTAGTCCCTCGTTTCTGTTCTGTCAATATCAATTGTATTTCTCTCATTCTGTTTTCTGGACCTACTATTGTGGAACCCACCTCCTCCCCATTGCCACCATGACTTCCTGGATGTCCAAGGAGCCTCACCTGAGAGCTTCCATTAACCCCCCCTTGCTGGCTGTACTGCACACCACCATTGTCTCTGGATGGAGCCTGGTCCATTTTAAATCATTATGAGAGCCTGCGCTACATTAAGATGCTTCACAACGATATAGTACAAAAAGCAAAGAAGTTTTCTCCATTGCTAACCTTTATACATACAGTGTTGTGCGAAAGTTTGTGAACCCCTTGAGCCTTTTGGAATTTTATTTATTTTAACCATTATTAATTCATTTTTTTCAATACCAGTATTTTTTATATGAAATAACAGATGTTTGTTTATCAATTCAACATTTTTCTTTTCCAGAAATCAATTGTTAAAACAGTTAAAACAAATTATTTGACAAATGTTGTATGTGCAAAAGTTTGTGAACCCTAAGCTGCATTGCTTAAATCGAGCAAGGTAAACACAATCAGGTGGGCCAAATTGATTGATGAAATAGACCAATGTAATGAGAGATCTTTAGGGAAGAAATTGGGCGCCACTAGCTAAAACAAAGATACAACCAGGTCAGTTTAGGCCCACCAAACTGAACCCATACAGGTCAGACATGCTAAAAGGGAAGGAAATCTCAGAGGATCTCAGGAATAGAGTTGTGATGCTGCACATTTGTCTGGGGACAGCTATAAATTAATTCAAAAAAAGTTTGAGCTCTATCGGTCCACCGTGAGGCAAATCATCTACAAATGGAGAGCTTTACGAGTGACTAAACATCTGCCTAGAAGTGGACTTCCTTCAAAAATATCTTCAAGCGCCACAAGAAAAGTATTTTTTTAGTTAAAAGCCAACCCACACATTACATCTAGTGATTTGCAGACCTCTCTTGCAACATCTGGGACAGATGTGCATGGTTCCACAATAAGAAGAAAACTCAGTCAACATGGCTTTCAAGGGAGGGTTGCTGAAGAAGCCTCTGCTCTCAAAAAAGAACAAAACTGCTTGTCACAACTTTGCCAGAGAGCACCTGGAGATACCTGAAGTCTTATTCTGTGGACAGATTAGTCCAAAATTGATTTGTTTGGTCATAACCAAAACCGCCATGTTTGGGCAAAAACGCAACTCTGCCTACCACCAAGAGAACCTTCTCCCAAGTGAAGAATGGTGGTGGCAAATGGTCTGCAAATCTCCAGATGTAATGTGTGGGTTGGCTTTTACCTGAAAAATCCCTTTTCTTGTGGCGCTTGAGGATATTTTTGAAGGAAGTCCACTTCTAGGCAGATGTTAAGTCACTCTTAAAGCTCTCCATTTGTAGATGATTTGCCTCACGGTGGGCCGATGGAGCTCAAACTTTTTTATACGAATGTATAGCTGTCCCCAGACAAATGTGGAACATCACAACTCTATTCCTGCGATCCTCTGAGATTTTTTTCCCTTTGAGCATGTCTGACCTGTATGGGTTCAGTTTGGTGGGCCTAAACTGACCTGGTTTTATCTTTGTTTTATCTAGTGGCGCCCAATTTCTTCCCTCAAGATCTCTCATTACATTGGTCTATTTCATCAATCAGTTTGGCCCACCTGATTGTGTTTACCTTGCTCGATTTAAGCAATGCAGCTTAGGGTTCACAAACTTTTGCACATACAACATTTGTCAAATCATTTGTTTTATCTATTTTAACAATTGATTTCTGGAAAAGAAACATGTTGAATTGATAAACAAACATCTGTCATTTCAATATAAAAAATACTGGTATTGAAAAAAATGAATTAATAATGGTTAAAATAAATAAAATTCCAAAAGGCTCAAGGGGTTCACAAACTTTCGCACAACACTGTATTGTGATAGCGAGATAGTTTGCTTAATTAGATTTGATCAGAATTAGGTTGGCAACAATCAGCATGAATGAGAGTCACTTGTGTCCTTGGTTATAAAATAAAGAAAGAAAAACAACCAAAAACAAAGATATTTAATGATTTATGTTAATTTAAAGGATGCATTAAACCTACTCGCTAATTCCTTCAAAGGAGGCTTCACGGCAGACGCTCCCGCTGTCTGTATTCAGTCCTCGCTGGATGGAAAACAAACAAAAACAAGAACAATGACATCCGTATCCAGGATGATTATCTATCCAATAATTACATATATTGTCAACAACTGAAAAAGGTGTTTACATTTACTCTCACTGCACTTTTCACAGTATCATCAAGTTTCAAGATGGAAATGTTAAAGATTCAGTTCATGAAAACATTTTACGGACTACCATCTTTAAAGAATTGGCCCTGTGATCAGTTTTCTGATATTAAATTAAAATATATACATAATTGGCCGTGATCAGGTAGGCATGAGTGATGCACTCTTCTGACTAAACTGTATTGTATACAGGATGAAGCAGCATACCAGTGTTAGGAGCACTGCTGGTTTCAGGTTGGTCAGAACATCGACAATCTGCAGGGAAACAGAGAGCGAGCGATTAGCAGACGGAGACACACAGTAGAGCAGGTACTCAGTCGCACACTGAATTACAAACCTCAAGCGACTTTATAACTCCTCTGCCAACAGCCTGAATGTCATGATACCAATGCCTGACTCAGTGGTCACAGACACCGTGATATTTAAGCATTTATATCATCATTAATACCCCTAAAATCAACTTTAATATTCATTCACTATATTTTCTGTGGAAAGCAAAGCAAAATAAAAGAAACATTTAGTTAAAATTGATTTTTATTTAATTTTTTACTGAAACTACTGCATACTTAGCATACTAAGAACTTACTTGCAGCGATACAATTTGAAAATGCAAATGCAAATAACTCCTTGCACAAACTTGAAAATGTATCTAAATACTGTCACAAATCAGGAAATGTATGAACATCAAGGAAACTGCCCACAATAAATCAAAAACACCTGCCATATATTTAGGAACAATGAAAAACACATTTGCATTATTCCGCACTGCTGCATGCAACTGTTTGCATGTTAAGCAGGCAAGTGCTGATAAAGGTGTGTGTCTGCAACACACCTTCCGCATCTTAAGTGTTTAAATTAAAAAACTGTTAAAATATTCATCAAGACCTGGTTCCAACAATAAAATGAATAGCCTGCTGTTCTACCTTAGATCTGTCTAAAGGAAAAATTGCAAACTGACTTATTCCTCTGTCTGATTAGATGACAGTATTCAAAAAACAAATGCAGAGGCAATTATTTTTACACTTCCTTATATTACTCTGCGGTGTTTAGCTGCCATCGATTTACGGTACAATTGGCTGTCGACTGAAGTGATAATCTGAATCTTGACCTGTGAATAATAAGGACATCTAACACCTCAGGTGTGAATACCTGAAAATGTAATCAGCAGGATTAGTCATCATTTGATTTGTCAAAATTCACACTGCCTAATTAGCTCAGGAGCTGTCAACCCTGCGACATATGGCTTCCCTGGGAATCTGCTGTCAACAACAACATACTGACTGCTTTCCCTCTCAAAATAGAAATCTACAAATGTAAAATCTAATTTAAAATAAATCTCCCCAGTGAATTTTGGTGCTTGATCTCTGTCAGAGGTATGCAGACGGATGAATTGTTCGCCCAAAAGGATGATCTTATGATGCTCTATGTAGGGGAGAACGGGGTAAGTAGGCACACTTTTTACTCTAGTGAGAATTGCTCATCACCTAAACATATATCAATAGTCATTACTACATTAAATTGAAGCTTAAGGTGTTGGCTTGTAATGTGTACCCCTCACTTTTTCTATCTTATTGTAATAAAGAAGAAATTAATCATCCAACCCCAATCAAGGGGTCGGTTGTCACACACTATGGGGCTGTTTGTCACAATGTTATCTTAATGGGAATAATCTTAAAAAGAAGGCAAGAAAGTAGAACTAAATTTGAAAGTTTAATTGCATTGTCAAGTTGACAAATAGGCCTACATAACTTACTGTAGCCTTGGCAGCTGGTCTAGTTTGGGATGCACTGGTTGTTTTGATTTTGTTGCCCTTTTTTCTTTTGCATGCTAGCTGCCTTTTCCTGCTCTATTCTTTCCTTCTATGGGGTATCATGTGAGTGAGGATACAGCTTGACCATTTCTTTCGTTATTGGTGCCTTTTCTGGCTGCAGCCTTGAGATAACATGTGACAACCAACCCCCCAAAAAATGTGACGACCAACACCAACTTGAATTTCTTGCTAGCATCAAGGCCAACAACCATCTGACAACTAATTAGCTTGCTAAACACAATCTAAACTATAGTTTACCCTTCACACTTTGAATGGGAACAATTGTTTGTTATAAACCCATTGTGTAAAAGCCTAGACGAAAAATACTGAGGAGCTAAATATTTTCAATTTGACATGAAAAACACAAACAGTCATCTCACCTCAAATTCAGCAGTCTAACTCCAAGGAAGACTATGTAGGTGACCTCTGATCCCAATTCTGGATATTTACATACCAAAATGTCACATACAGCGCCTTCTGGTTCCGAGATATAACGATTGTGACAACCAACCCGTGTGACATATTACCCCGTTCTCCCCTACTTTGTACAAATATGTAATTCAAATTCACTTGACATGGGTAGTTGAGCTGACCCATGTCCATCTTCTGTACTAAAAGATGCCAGGATGCCTTCTGCAGTCAAACGTGTCCTTGCACAAACTGAATATTGGTCCTACTACCTGGCGCCACCCATATCTTTGCCAAGAGGTTGGATTAAAGAATGATGACTTTAACCTTTAAAAACAGTCTATGGAAGTTCAGTTTCTGCACAGAAAAAGGTCACACACACAGAGGCTGTAAAGAGCAGCACCATCACAGACAGACTTACATCACAGGTGTAGTGCACCTCATCCACAGCATACTTCTGCTTGAAGTGATCTTTAGGGAAGATCCTGTGAGAAGATACACAAATACTCATTACACTGTTAAGAGAAATGTGTTGACTAAATTTGACTCAGTCAAGTCATCTTGTTGCTTTGACTGAGACAAGATTGGTCAACTTTGTCACATCTACTAATTTTCTTTGTTTTTATTTTCTTAAATGCAATTCCTAAAGGTCTAATTTTGATGTATTTCATGCCATGTAAAACACTTTGAATGGCTGTGTGTCTGAATTGTGCTTTATGAATGAATAGCCTTGCCTCAAAAACAGTCAAATAATCGGAAACAAAGGATCACTTAGGAGACAGATATTGTTTGAACATATATTATCATGTTTTTACAAATGCAAATCAAGTTGGCTCAGTATGAAATAAACTAATTATCTTCGACTACAAAGTTACTTAAGTTTACATGAGTTGGCTCAACTTGGAATCCATTTTTTGCCTCAACTTATATTACTAAGGTTTATATAAGTTGGCTCAATTAGGAAAATTATTTTATCCCAACTTATAATACCAAGTTTTAAATGTCTAGGCATTTTAGGAGGTCAATCTCTGAATAAAATAAAAAAAATATGTAAAAACCTAAATAGAACTTATTGACTCTTCTTACAATACGTATGTGTAATGTGTGCACTGAAAGTACTGCAGCAGGCTTTGGTCTCAGGTTTGTCAAATATGAATGAGGTGGTTTGTGTAATGACCACAACTTAAATGAGTCTTTAATGATTCATGGTGGCATTTACAATAAATAAAACTAAATACAAGCATGTTTACGCTGGTGTAAGATGTAATGTGTATTTAGCAATGACTTTGTCAACCTTGTTGAGTTACAGCTCAAAGCGATGGACCCATGGCTGATTGTTGGACATGTGCACAGCTCTTTGAAGATTAGTGTGACTCACTCTCCCATCCAAGTGGCATAGCTATCAGGCAGTTTGGGAACAAAAAGGATGGATTTCCCAGAGTTCACTTCAATGGCACCATAACAGTCAGCCTCAACTACTCCAAAAGCCCAGTGGAAGAACGACTCCTGCAGAATTGAAAGAATCCACCAGAGCATCAGAGAGGAAGATTATAAAAGTCAGCAAGAAGAGAAAGTTGTCTCATTCTCATAACTACATGACAAAAAAACAAGATGTCCTCCTTGATTAGACTAGATAGGTCAAGAGGGGTGAATACAGAACTCAACAACAAAACAAAACATTCAAAAGTTACACAGGAAATTATGGATGGACCTCGAACTACAGGATGGATGGATTCCCAGAGTCAACTAGCCTACAGACAAGATATTTCATTATACGTCCTGCAGTGGATTTACATTGATACAGCAACAAAGGTAACAATGTATGAAAAACAAGTGTAAGTTTAATAACAACAGTCAGTTAAATTAGTCTAAGTAAGTGTAGTAGGTGAATCAACCAACCGTCTAAAGTAATGAACAAGTATAAAAGTGGTAAACATTGAACAGCGATATGATTTTTCACACGGGTTGAACAGTGTCCACCTACCTGCCTGAAGAGGAGGTCAGTGTCCGTGCAGTATCTCTGCTTCTGCTCTCCTCCCTGCAGCACCACCACTGCCTGTGGCTCCACACCGTCTTTGGCTTTCAGGCCGGTGCACAGTCGTCGCCGGTTCTCTGCAAACAGGGCAGCAGACACCCTGAGGGTCTCATTACCCAGCCAGTAGACACTTCTAAAAGGACAGGGAGACAGAATATAGGGTGGGTCAGGGTGGAGTGGTGATTGCACACTGATTGCATTGCACAGACAGAGGTGCACAGGCCTAAAATAATAGCATAAAACAATGTTGTCCACAGTCATGCAAGAGAGAGTATATAGCAGCTTTAGTAGGAGGTTGTGACTTGCTGAGCTGGAGATCTTGTGGTTTTTAGAGCATGCACACACGCACGCACAAGACATTATATTAACTGTCGGGTCTTGGCTATAAACCTTGGTCTCTGGCCTGTGGCTTTGGTGATAAGATAACCAAAACATATCAGATTCAGCCTTTACAGTACCAAAGGTTAATCCATAACTTTGGAGTCTCATTCACTGTTGGATGAGTTGGCATGTGTAATTGTGTGTCTATGAGGGCAGATACAAGTGGTAAATTATATTTTTTGTTGTTTGGGGACGTGGACACAATCATGTACTGCAACAAACCCTGACCACAAATTGCGTAATGTCAGAAGGTGTCCCTGATGTTTTTTTCCTATGTCCTCATGTCTGCTGATTGCTGCTGACTTCATGATTACCACAGCAGATTCTTGTCCGGTTTTATCATATGATCACAAGAAGTCTGATATGATATGTTACACGGCCCAGTTCCGCTCGACACAAAGAAAAAGCTATTCTATATTTTCAGAAAACGATAGATAGATAGATAGATAGATAGATAGATAGATAGATAGATAGATAGATAGATAGATAGATAGATAGATAGATAGATAGACGTTCATGTCAACTGCAACATTACCATTCACTGCTTATCCATTGATCATTAACCTCAGATTTTTTTTTCCTAATTGAACACTTCACCGATAATGCAAAACTACTGTATCACTAACATGAATTTACCACCATGAAAGGGCAGTGTGTTACCCTACAATAAGCGTAACACCAATTAACAATATACAACACAAAAGGTGGTTCAGTTTATTAATTTAGTCAAGCTGATCCCAACGTATTGGTCGGGATCCACCAAGGGATAATAGGATAATAGGGTTCAGAAATAAATAATGGAATAGATAAAAATATATATTTCTGTTACTTTAATGATTTCCCCCAAATGTTCCAATTAAACAGTAAACACATCTGTGGTGGGGAGTAACAAGTAGACTTATTTTTAAGTTAACCAGCAGCAGGCACTATTTTTAAAAATGAAGAAATTGAAAGAAAGCTACTTTTCTGAGCAGTTAAACTTATTCATAAACAGCTGTAAGTGAGCTATCTCTATCATTTAGATAAATAAGGTAAACGAGTGTAATTACATTAGAGCTACACTGCTCTGCCTGTTGCAAAAATGTGTTCTCTATGAATATTTATTGAGACAGTTTATAAAATACGTAACCCATCACTTTAGTGTTAATATTTCACTTCATCCTTACGAAACTGAACTCTAAAACAAAGAGAACACAGCAAAGTAAAATGTATGTCGCGTTGGTCCAAGTAAAAGCTAACACGAAACTGTTAATTATCTGTCATAAAATAAATACACATTCTGGTCTGTCAAAACACTGTCAGAAATCAGAGACAACTCACTTTGGTGCTGCAGCCATGTTCCTGTGCTGGTCCAAACTGTCACGTGCCGACAATAGTCACGTGAGTTTTGTGTGGCGCTCGCCCTCGCGGTGTCAAATTACGCTGCACGTATGCTGCCTCCACGTCTCAAGGAAATACGAGCTTCAACAGCAAGAAGTGGCATTCAGAGGCTCTGTAATGTCATGATTACCACGGTTGCCGTTTACGAAGTGTTGAAGTCAGTAGAAGAAAAGGCCGACAAACAAAGTAAAAGTAGCCATCTTTAATATAATGCTAGAAAAAAAGATAATAAAAACAATGCAGGCCCCATGATCTACAACAACTAAAATAAAACGTTGGGAATTCTAGACCCCCTGAATGTCACATCATTGCAAGTAGCCTGAGTAGCCTACCGCCTACTTGTAGTTTTTTGTTGTTGTTGTTGTTGTTGTTGTTGTTGTTGATGATAGGTTTACCGGGTGGCCGTCATTATAATAGCCTACAACAGGCTTAACCCTTATGCCATATTAAAAAAAAGTTACACCGGGACCGTTAAGTACATTTTGTGTATTTTGACCTTTAAACTGCATTAAAATGATGAAAGATCAATATTTTTTCACAATTTCTTTTTTACATTTTTTTCATGAAGGGATTTTTGTTCAATTTTTGTTGTGATTTAATAAATCACAAATAAAAATTAACCCTTTAGATGCCAGTCTTGATCATATACCACCAACCGCTTTAATGAAAAATACACAAAAATTCAATATTCAAATCTTTTTTTTAACTTTGATTATTATTAGTATCACCGGCTCACCCATCTGAACAATAGGTGAGAAAATTGAATTTGGTGCATTATTACTTTTTGTTTAATGTCAGATTGAATAAAAAAAGTTACACTGGGACCGTTAAGTAGGCCTACATTTTGTGTATTTTGACCTTTAAATTGCATTAAAATTATGAAAGATCAATCACAATTTATTTTTCCATATTTTTCATGAAGGGGTTGTTGTTCAATCTATGTCATGATTTAATTAATCACAATTAAAAATTAACCCTTTAGATGCCAGTTTCGATCATATACAATACCACCAACCGCTTTTTTGAAAAATACACTAAAATTCAATATTCAAATGTTTTTTTTAACTTTGATTATTATTAGTATCACCGGCTCACCCATCTGAACAATAGGTGAGAAAATTTGAAATTGAATTTGGGGCATTATTACTGTTTGAATAATGTCAAATTGAATAAAAAAAGTTAGATTTCAACCATTGACTTAGGCTACATTATAACAACTTTTTGGCAACCCGCCTTTAAATTAAAGTGAAAAATTTTTTTTGCCTCTGATTTCCCATATTACTGCAGAAAACACAATGCAATTGGGTAAAATGAAAGAGAATAGTAAAATGTACCCATTTTATCACCTGTAGACTCCTGGAAAATATTTTTTCACTTCAACCATTTATCAATCATTTATCAACCGTTTATCAAGTTTACTACAGAGAAATGGAAAATTACAGTCAAAATTATTTCTCACTTTAATTTTAAGGGGGGGGGGGGGTCAAAAAATTTCGTTATAATGGAAGTCAATGGTACAAATCGTGTAGTTAACGGTCCTAGTGTAACAAAAACATCTCACACAGTCAAAATGAAGTAGATATGGATGAAACTCAGAATATCCAAACTTCATTGTAAAACACACCTCCTTACCAAATTTTATGGCTAGGGGACAATCACAGCCAAAATTATCTAAAAAATGCAACCCCAGATACACAAATCTCCACCAATGGGGCATAAGGGTTAAATGCAATACAAAAAAGGGTAGGCTACACACAATGTGTAGCATGTGTAGGTTACACACAATTTTTTTGAATGAATAATTACAGATAAATAGGCAGAGAATAGCACAGAAGCCAAAACACAGAATACAAAGAACAAAAGACAAACAAAAAACGAGTAGGCTAGGCTATGCAATATGTTGGAGCCATTATGCTACTTTATTGTTTGTTTTATTTGGTGACATGTTGTTCTGCGTTTTGACCACTGGGTGGAGCTTTTGGCTCGACAGAAAGCATAAATGTAATCACCTGCCACGGCCAGGTGTGTGTGATTGGGAAGAGCAAACAGTTTTGTACCGTGTCAACGTGAACGTGGGTCATCTCGCAGCGATACTTTTGCTCTGTACAAAACCTATGAATGAAACTTACCTTACATGAAGGAAACCACTGGAATATGTGATAGGTGAGCACGCACCAACTACAGGAATAAACGGGTCACAGCACTCAAAGAGACAAACGTAGCCTACTGGACATTTCTTACTGATACAACAGAACACGCGTAGGCTACGGCCGGTTCTCCCACACCACACCACAGCACACCACATAGGCCTAATGCAGAGCCGGTTAGTTGGCTGAGGCTCTACACAATAGAATTAGCCAAATGGCCTTGATATATGATTAGGCCTACTATTTTTTTTAGTAGGCCTACCATATTCGTTTTCCCCCCATTATGACTGCAATTGCATTTTATCAGTAGGGCCTAGGCTAAGGCATAAAGATAAGTGAGTCGGCAAGTTCATGAAGGCAAAGCCAATAAGTCCACTCACGGCTATAATAAGTTAATAACTTCACATGACATGCTTTCAGCTGTTAATGATGTAATTGTTAATGTTGATGGCTAATGATTAATGTAGCTTTAACAACCATATGATCTGATGTAACAGGCTATAATATGCAGAGTTAAACAGATACTCCTGCAGACACCACTCTGCAGATCCCTGTTGGTTTCCTTATCATTCAAGCTGCATCTGCAGTAAAAAACAATCAAACACCTGACCTTGTGGCGTCACGCATTAGATCTGCTTTTGGTTCTGTTTTTTCTTTTCTTTTTTTCATATGCTGAGGAAGGGAAGTTAACCAAGGTCATGAATAGGCCTAAACAAGTTGACACGAAGAGAATAACAAAAAATTGAACTTATTTTACATACATGTTCTGAATAACTTGGCTTTTATCTTCAATAAACACTCAGTTGAAGGCCTTTATATGACTATAGGGCACATCCTTATTAAACCCTTAATATTCTTATTAGGCCGACCACTTTTTCTGGTGAGTAGCCTGGTAGCTGAATTTTGAACAAGCACAGAATCAATGTCCTGCTGATGCTTTATGAACCGTCCAGAGCTCTCAGGTTACTACTTACAGTCCCCAGAGTTAGGAACATAGATAGTATTTAAAAGGTAAGGACTTAACAAGGAGAAGCAGCTTACAGTTTTTATGCACCAAATATCTGGAATAAACTCCCAGAAAACGTGAGGTCTGCTGCAACTCTCAGCTCCTTTTTACCAAATCTGTAGACTTTTCTGTTTTCCATTTAACCTGTCATTTTTATTTCATTTAAATATTGTATTTCTATTCATATTTTGTATTCACTTTTTTAATGTGTATTCTATACTTTATGTATTTTAATCTTGATGTATTTCATGACCCCGTAAAGCACTTTGAGTGGCATTGTGTCTGAATTGTGCTATATAAATAAACTAGCCTAGGCCTAGCCTATTGAGCCTTGCTTTGCCTATTATATTCATTGTTATGATGGATACAATACTGTTTAGTGGAGAATATCTGCAGTGTAGACAAAACAGACTATGTAATAATAGGACCCACTACAGGATGTTTTATTTTATTTGTGAAATGATTCACAGTTCAATTCACACACTGACACTAGAGGGCTCCACTGGAATGGAGGATGGGTTAACCGTTTCTATGTTTTGTTCTGTTAGGATATGTGTATGCTGCAGTACTGTGCTGTGATAATGTGTGGATTGTCTGCTGTGGTCCATTATTTATTTTTGTTGCAGAGTATAATATATTAAAAAAACAAATTCCACCTGGTTTAGTGGCTACAACAACAACCAATTCTAAATGTAACCATCTGGATTAAGTTGTCAGAAGAGCATTACTGTACTCTTCTCCACCACAATCTGAAAGCGTCTGTGTTCAGAGTTCAGTCACCATTACATCTTCCTATCTCTCCTGACCTCATCCTGAACTTATTCCTGAAGCGAGGTCTCATTTTGTTCTTCCATTTTGGCTCTCACATCTGCACTCTGTATTATTGATGACATCAACATTGGAGGAACAGGAGAGTGTTTTCCTCTGCTACTGTCAGGAGAAGATGGATGGATGCGATGGAGGCTATTTCAGAATTTCAGTTTTCTGTTCTCACCACAGGGTATCCCCCCACATCGTGCACATCGATGCCCAGCAGGTGTCCTAGGCCGTGGGGCATTGAAGACCGAGCCCAGGTGGACCTTCAACATGTCCTCCAAGCTGCCAGTCAACATGCCCATCTTCCCCAGCTCCTCCAAGTGAACCAGGTCAGCCAGGCGATGCATGTCAGTCCACTTCACACCCTTGACACAAAACAGCTTTGTTAATGAAGAAGAAGAGTTTCCTTGACTTGAACTTCTAGAACGAATGTTGCTATTGTCAAGCCTGAAGGCCTCTGAAAATAAAGTTGTCGATCTAAGATGGGGTTTTTAAGATAGGTAAGTTAGTAAGACTCAAACATTTCACTGACAAGCTTAGTTTACATTGAAATATTGTTGTAATATATTAATAATTATTATAAATATTGTTTTCAAGCTGTAAAAAATGCAGTGCTTATGACATAATTGGGGAAGCCACACCCCCATTTCTAACCTAACCTAGCAGTACCTTCGCCTGTGATACGCACACCTCCAAATACCCTTGAATCTAACAGGCAGTTTGCCATATTGAGCTGGCTGAGCTTTTTGGTATGCGGGGTTTCGCCTAAACGGCGCGTTTAAGACAGATAGTGAGAATGGGAGATTTAGCAATGGAACTGTGAGGTTCTTTTGGACACTTCAACTATGAAAAACTGTGTAGTAAAAATCCAAATTACTATTTTGCACCTGAAAATTAGCATTAAATGTGACCTTTAAGTTTCAATGAAGGTTGAAGAGCTATGAAGGCCTACTCACCACCTGTCCCCAGCCATAATTATCTTGTCATTTGGAGCCCCAGGATGGCCATAATGGATAATGGAGGAGTTATGCCCCCTGTTGTTAAGCAGTAACATAATACGTGAATTGAATTACCATATGCCAAGTTTACCTATACACTATACACTATTACACTACAAAATAGTTGTTGCATTGAATGTGTCTCATATGAAAAACTATACAAAATAAGTATTGTATTTTAATACAACCTCCCAAGTAATTCCAACGTTTACCTGGTAAAAATCCCAGACACAGTGTGTCTCTGAAGAATCACCATCTCCTCATTTAGCAAGCTCTTGCTTCGAACTGTAAATAGCTGTCATCCACTGTGCACTTCCTGGCAAGTATTCATTAAACATGGCCTTTGACACAAAAGGCCAAAGCATGATTAGAAAAGAATATCTCAAATTCTTCATCCTTAATGATGCTGCTAGCAGACAGCAACCCTGTAACTAAGTGGATTTTGTTGTTGGACTCTTTTAGGAGGCATGGTTTGGTTTGGCCAATTAGGCTCATTCAAGGCCACTGCCTCCGCATCCTTCACTCTGCTTTGTGTTCAGATCAATGATGGTACTGTGAGTGCGGCTATTCGTTATAATTTAAAATGTTTCGAATTCTAAGTTTGTCAGCCGTTCTCTGCCTTACACAACATGTGAAAACAGAGTTGATAACATGGATGATATTTTGTCTAGCGAACTGGCACCTTAAACCTCAACGCTACCTTTTATTCAGTTGATAACATACATCCTTACGTAATTAACATGGTGTGTTGATAATGTATGTAAATATGGTAATTATGGTAAACTAATTGCGTGTTATTATAATTCTCCAGGCATCTGTATTTCTATCCCACCCCCTGATATGATCAACCAATAACTAGCTTGACACGCAGGTCATCATAACATGAAGTTGATGTGTCAGCTCCTCTGCAACCTACCGCATACATGAATGTTTGGAGCAGCATAAATTCAGCAGCATGCACACATCAGTTGACAAAGCCTTACATTCCACAGATACAGGTGTACGAGGTGTGGCGCATCCCTCCTTTTGTGTAGTGTAGCAGTAGTGCTGGAACAGACTGCACAGAAGAATAAAGCGACCAGTAAGAAAAAATATATTTAACAATTTCAGCACAACAGGGATCAAAGAAAACACAAATTAGCTGAAGGACTTTCAGTGTCCTCTCCCTGACTCTCTGCTTTATAAGACATCATTCAGCACTCATTCTTCAATCATCACACAGTCAAGAAAATCAGCGTAGGAAGAAGAGTCCACATTTCTTGGATCTTCTTACACAGACAAATGAATATGACTCACAGCAATTTCACATGAGAACATAGACATAATAGACTGTACTTTGGTTTGTACAAACCTAAGCCGACAGTCAAGGGCCGTGTACACCTGATATACTGTAGTCACTACGAGAGTCTGAGAGTGAAACGAAATCCATTGATTCAGTGTAAATCTAACCATAGATAGAGCAAACAGGCTCTACACATCTCTACTGACAAAATGCATCACTTACCTCTCCATTTCATATTCTTTCCGTCCGGGTTTGACATGCTTCATGATCTACAGAGAAACATTGTGAATACATGTGATTATTAAACTTAAAAACTACAGGATAAAATGCAATTTCTTAGTTCCTTATATTCCAAGTGTTTCTGTTTCTGAGAAAAAATCTTCACAATGATTTAAAGTCTTCTGCTTTTGGGTCCTTCACCTGCTGCCAGCTACCGACAACCTAGCACATAAAGTGTTTTTACTGCAAATCTATAGAAAGGTAAGGTTGTGTCAGAAAAGGGTGGCTTCACATAAAACATACCACTGAGTCTCACGATCACACTTGTAAAGAGAACACTATTAAAGGCTGCTGGTCAGGGATTTTAGAGGACAGATAAAATTGAGAGGTTCACTGGGCTCCTCAACCCCAGAAGAACTTATTTATGGTAATACAGTCCAATCCTGTGCAGAGGTAAACTGTTGCTTTAATGTTACAGCTTATTGGTCAAAGGCTATCTCTGTTAACCGCTCGCCTCAAAGCTACTGGAGGAAGTCAAGAGTCGACAGCATTTAAACGCTGGATAGAAGGATTCTGACATCTTGAAGCCTTTGGGCGAGTTTAAAACTTTCAAAGCAGCTGATACTTAAGGTGTTTGATTTATGTTCTTTCTTTCATTGTAAGAACATTAAAAAGATAGCAATTTGAGACCCTTGCAGGTATTCTGTCTAGCCGAGAAAGAGCTTGCCATTTTGTGAGCTTCACTGTAACCCTGTGTAGCGCAGTAACTCAAGCTCCATATTAGTCTTGGTCAGACGGCTGCAGACACAGAAACAAGAAGTGAGAGACCAACTCTGTCATTGGATCAATACACTGTCAGTGTATCCATGCACAGCATGATCAATATAGAGCCAAACACTATGGAGAATTGAACTCGCATTCAGCTGCAAGAATACGGTATCTGATTTGGAATGGCTGATATGTCATATGTAAAATCCATCTCTATTTTAACACGATGTAGAAAGCAAATGTCTAGTGGATGGTCCTACAAATGTATATCATTCCCATCAACACTGTACATTTTTCCAGCGGGAAACTTTCTCATATAGTCTACTGTTGCAGAGCTGCTGAAAATTTTTTGAAACAACAACAAATGGAATACAGTCATTGATTAGAATCAAAGCTTGAGACCTTTAACTGACGCTTTTTTTCGCTTCTGATCTTATGAATTCCAATTCTGCAACTTAAATGGCTAAAGAGTATTAAGGATTTCTTCAATAATAGAAACAAATAACAATAGGCCGCAGTAAACCAATAGTAACACAAAGGAAGTAAAAAGTCCATTAAAAGAGGGCCATGTGAGCTGGCAGAGAGAAGTTTAATTAAGTCTTTCTCCCCAGGAGGTGTGCCGAAAAAGCATTCCCCCTTATTTCAGAAAATGTCAATTCATCTGGAGGGCTCAAACCCTAATGCTGAGGACGAGCGAGCGAGCACGCAGTCCATTACATCAGTGCTGCCTGGCTTCTCACTCTCAGAGGGGAAAAACAAGCCAAAGAAAAGCTCCTGTTTCTGATTGCAGACACACAATTACCCAACTGTAATGGTCAGGGGTTGTGAGTTGCAAACAGCAGAATTTGCCTGAATAAAGCTGATGTTAATAATGGCTATCTGAAAAGTATTAAAGCATTCCTGTCTTTATGAGCTCCTACGCTTAATGAAGATGTTTCACATCCATGGCGTACAATCAGCCAAAAGATGATCTCTTTTGCTAACCTCAATATATATATTGGTATACACAGCAACTGAACCCTCCTTATTGAAATACGATTGAATGCAAATAGATGTATTAGCTTTGAAATAAAAAGAGTCTAGTTTTTCAAAGCAGCTAAGGTCAGCTTGTAGAATAATAAGATGGTGCTATAATGTATGCGATTAAAAATAGAACACAGACCAGTGCACTAAGGACAACAATAACAATGTCATTAACTAACAAACAAAAGCAAGATAGTTTGCATAATTAGATTATATGCAAAATTAGGTTGGCAACAATCAGCATGCATGAGTCAGTTGTGTCCTTGGTTATAAAATAAAGAATGAGAAACAACAATAACCTTCTTAAACAAAGTTATTTATTAAATGAATTATGTTAATTTAAAGGATGCCAATTAAAAGTACCCACTCATTCCTTCAAAGGAGGCTTCACAGCAGATGCTCCCGCTATCTATATTCAGTCCTCGCTGGATGTGAAACAATAAACAAAAACAAGAACAATGACATCCGTATCCAGGATGATTATCTATCCAATAATTACATATATTGTCAACAGCTGAAAAAGGTGTTTACATTTACTCTCACTGTACATTTCATGGAACCATCAGCTTTCATTCTTAAAGCTATAGTGCATAACTTTTTCACACAACTGAATGTCTGTTACATTCAAGCCATCGGCAAATAAGTTGAAACAAAGTTGATTAAGCCCACAAAATGTCAGCTCCACAAAACTCTCTGTATTTCTCAGTATGGCAGTGTTTACAAACTGGTGTCGTCCCCAGACACTGGCGCAGGAGCTCAGAAAAATACCAAGCAATGTTCCAGTTATTGATTATATTGCTTAAACAATACCTGGATGTCCAACAGAAGAATAAAATCTGTGCACGATCACCTGAAGGCTTACGTCATGTAGATGCGCCGACAGTGTTGTTGTATTTACTGGTAACTCCTCACGGGGGAGACAGAGATTGCCTTATAGCTTGAAAGCTGGAACAGTAAAAAAAAAACTCCCACACCATACCTTAAGAATTGGAACCTGTGATCAGTTATCAGATATTAAATAAAAAGATATACATCATTGGCCGTGATCAGGTAGGCATGAGTGATGCACTCTTCTGACTAAAATATTGTATACAGGATGAAGCAGCATACCAGTGTTAGGGGCACTGCTGGTCTCAATTTGGTCAGAACATTGACAATCTTCAGGGAAACAGACAGGGAGCAATTAGAAGACAGAGACACACAGTAGAGCAGCAGAATAAAGGTCACAGTGGCATACGCTGCCATGGCTCCGTGGCCTCTCTGGTACTCAGCCGCACACTGAATTACAAACCTCAAGCGACTTTATAACTCCTCTGCCAACAGCCTGAATGTCACATACCAATGCCTGACTCAGTGGTCACAGACACGGTGATATTTAAGCATCGTTATCATCATTAATACCCCTAAAATTGACTTTCTCAGTGATTCACAATATTTTCTAGTTGAAAGAAGATGTTTCTTCTTATTTATTTAATTACGTTTGAATTTTCGTTTCATTATTTGACTGAAGATAAAAATGCAAATGAGCATTGCACTACTTAGAATTTTCTTTCAAAATACGCTCACAGATCCAGGTGTTACAGATATCAAGGAAACTCTGCTCACAATAAATCAAAAAAAGCGGTAAACACCAGCCAGATATTGAAGAACGATGAAAAACGCATCATTCATATTTGTCTACACTGCTGCATCCAACGGTTTGCATGTTAAGCAGGCAAGGGCTGATAAAAGTGTGTTTGCAAGACCTTCCATGTCTTCAGTGTTTAAATGAGAAAACTGCTTATATATTCATTACAGGTTCCAACAAAAAAAAATGAAAATTGTTCTCTCTTAGATCCGTCTGAAGGCAACATTGCAAACTGAATGCTGAACACCACTAACTTATTTCTTTGTCTGAATAGATGAAAGTATTGGTAAATCAATTCAGAGGCAGTTGTTATATTATGTTCTAATATTATACTGCAGTGTTGAGCTGCCATTGTTTGACTTAAGTGATAATTTGAATCTTAACCTGTGAATAATTACGAAATCTAACACCTCCGGCAGGTGCGAAGATTAAAAAACACCTGTATATTAGTCATCAAAAGATCACAGTTTTACATATGGAGCTGAATAGAAAACTCTTTGTGATCATATCGAATGCAAACTTCTACAGTAAGTGATTTGTTGCAGTGCAAAAGCGCTCATTCATTACTGTCTAATTATATTATTTTGATTTGTCAACATTCACACTGCCTAAATAGCACAGGAACCGTCAACCCTGCGATATAGCACCCCTGGGATTCTGCTGTCAACACCAATATACTGACTGATTTCCCTCTCAGAATAGGCAATAACAGACAGACAGTCTAAACCAGGAAGGGTTTTTTCAGACTAGGCTTAAATCTAAAAATGTAAAATTAAAATTAAAATAAAGCTCCAGAGTTAATTTTGGTGATTGATCTCTGTCAGAGGTATGCAGATCAGAGAGATGAATTGCTCGACCAAAATGATGAATGTGCTTTGTTTGAAGCAAAGCCATTGTGACAAATAATTTGTCTGAAAAGGCTTCATAATTGAATTTTACTTGACATGTGCAGTATGTGTAGACATGTGTTGAGCTGACGTAAAGGACGCAAGTCCATGCTCTAAAAATATATTTAAGGACACCTTCTGCAGTTGAAGGTGTCTTCACACAAACTGAATATTGGTCCTACTACCTGGCGCCACCCACATCTTTGCCAGGAGGTTCAAATAAAGAATGATGACTTTAACCTTTAAAAAACAGTCTATGGAGGGAGTAATGTCCTTTGCTGTAACTTCAATGCTTGATGACTGAACAGCAAGGTTCAGTTTCTGCACAGAAAAAGGTCACACACACAGAGGCTGTAAAGAGCAGCACCATCACAGACAGACTTACATCACAGGTGTAGTGCACCTCATCCACAGCATACTTCTGTGATTTTTAGGGAAGATCCTGTGAGGAGATACAAAACACACAACTGGTAAAAAGGAGTGCTGTCAGCAAAGAAAACGACGTACACATACACTCATTAGGCATTTTAGGAGTTTAATCTCTGGCGTTAAATAAAACAATATAAAAACATAAATAGAACTTATTGACTCTTATAACATGCATGCTTTTGGTCTCAGGTTAATCAAATACGTCTGAGGTGGTTTGTGTAATAAATATTAATATGGAAGATAATAGTCCTAAATGGTTCTTGGTGGCATTTCAACCCTTTGTTGAAGTTACAGCTCACAGCGATGGACCAGCTGGGGCTGATTGTTGGACATGTGCACAGCTCTTTGAAGATTAGTGTGACTCACTCTCCCATCCAAGTGGCATAGCTATCAGGCAGTTTGGGAACAAAAAGGATGGATTTCCCAGAGTTCACTTCAATGGCACCATAACAGTCAGCCTCAACTACTCCAAAAGCCCAGTGGAAGAACGACTCCTGCAGAATTGAAAGAATCCACCAGAGCATCAGAGAGGAATATTTTAAAAGTCAGCTAGAAGAGAAAGTTGGCTCATTATGGTCAGATAACTACATGAGAAAAAGTAAGATGTCCTCCTTGATTAGACCAGTTAGGTCAAGAGAGGTGAATACAGAGTTCAACAACAAAACAAAAGTTTCAATACTGACTTGGTGGCGGGCCTTAAAATCAAAGAATGGATGGATGGATGGGTATACATTTAGGATTTTTACGCCGCTATGACGCAATCAGTCTTCAAATGCAGCCTTCGTAGGCGGCGGCCACTGGAATGGGATTCACCGACACACACTTACAATACAATCCTCAAAATCTGGTCAGTACATTTCAGCCTGAAGAGGTGACGTATAAAGCCTGGTCTGCCTTCAAAGAGAGTAGGGACAACATAGAAATGGCCAGATATACATCATATTAAGTGACGGGTCTTGGTTATAAACATTGGTCTCTGGCCTGTGCCTTTGCTGATAAGATAACCAAAACATATAAAGGTTCAGCCTCTACTGTCGTAAACGGTGCCGACCAGAGGCATAAGCAAACTAAGCGGTTGCTAAGGGCCCCCGACCGCCAGCCCTCCCCCACCCCCACAAAAATAAAAATAAAGTTTTTTCTGTTTATTAAAATCAAATTATGCAAATGTAAGTAATCATACAAACAAAAGGAATAGGCCTACAATGTTTTGGTCTGGATAGTTAATAGCATAATAATTTAATCAGTTCATCTGGGAGGTAATCCGAGGTTAACTGATCACATCATGTTCATGTCTATACACAGTGTGTATTGAGTTTGTATAAAGATCAAATCAAATCAATTTTTATTTATATTGCGCTTTTCATACAGAAGTAGCTTAAAGTGCGAAACAGATATTAAAAAGAAAAACAACAGAGAAATAGAAAAACAGCAAAAAAAAAACATTTGGAAATGGGGCTGCCCTCAGTTGCCCGTGCACTGTGTATAGTCTATTGCAAGGGTTTTCAAAGTGTGAGAGAGTGAGCCCCCCCTCAGAGAACAAATTTCAGCGGAGCCCCCCCCCCCCCATAACATTTTTTCTAAATCCATTTGTGTTTTGAAAGATCTTTTAATTATTTTACACATTTTAAACAACTCTGTTCCTATTTTACACATTTTAAACATATTTTTGAAACATTCTAAACATCTTTGTGCGTTTTTAAAAAATGTTTTAAAAACATTTTTTTTTTTTATTATTTTTTTTTTGGCATTTTCAAGCTTTATTAGATAGTATAGAGTTGAAATGGGGAGACAGAGAGAGAGAGGGGGGATGACCTGCAGTAAAGGTCCACGGGTCGGATTTGAACCCACGACCACTGCAACGAAGGCCGGAGCCAATATGGTACGCGCTCTATCCACTACGCCACCGGAGCGCCCTTTAAAAACATTTTAACATCTTTATCTAAGTAGGCCTATGTTTTTTTGTTTTGCTTTTTCAAAATACATTTGAATATTTTAATCTAGTGGTTTAATCCTGCTTCCTTTAAGCGTGGATAGTAGTGACTGAGTGTGCAGTGGAGTTAGAAAGATAGGCAGACAGACTTGCCCAAATTATTGACTTTTGTTAAATGTCATTCCCAGGGTTTTTTTTCGCTAGTGCCTCCAATGTTCTGTTGGGTGAAAATAGTTGCCAGCAGAGATCCTGACCCTCCTAAGGGGGTCCGGGGTACGCCCCCCCGGGAGATTTTTTTTTTTACCTTTTTAAAGTGAAATGCATCAATCTGGTGCACTTTGAGAGGACAATTGGGAGGCTAAATATAAGGAATTTTGTGTGAACAAATAATTTGGAGACACTGGGTCGGATGAATTAGAAGCTATTGAAGAAAGACTCATGAATTTTCCATAAAAACATTAATTTAAAATAGAATATGCAGGGTCCTCTGAGTTGGGCTTGGAGCTCTTTTGCTTTAACGGGACATATTTCTCTGTAATATAGTGAATGCATTTAAATGCAGTGAGAGGAACGAAGCAGAAGAACTCTGTTGTCCAGCTATCTTTATTTCCACAGACTAGGCTGAAAAAGGCTGTAGACTATACACAGTGCATGGGCAACTGAGGGCAGCCCCATTTCCATATTTTTTTAAAAAATAAACTTAATACACACTGTGCTAGGATGTGAACGTGACGTGATCAGTTAACCTCGGATTACCTCCCAAATGATTAACTATCTCTAGACCAAAACATTGTATTCCTTTTTCTGTATGATAACTTACATTTGCGTAATATGATGTTAATAACAAAAACACAAACTGCGCGCCCCACAGTTTGAAAACCACTGGTCTATAGCCTATGTCAGCCTCGTCTGTGGAAAAAAAGATAACTGGACAACAGAGCTCTTCTGTTTCGTTCCTCTCACTGCATTTAAATGCATTCATTATATTACAGAGAAATATGTCCCGTAAAAGAAAAAGAGCACCAAGCCCATCCCAGAGGACCCTGCATAATATTCTATTTTATATGAATATGTTTATGGAAAATTCACGTGTCTTTCTTCAATAGCTTCTAATTCATCCAACGCAGTGCCTCCAAATTATTTGTTCACACAAAATCCCTCAGATTTAGCCTCTTAATATTCCTCTCAAAGTACACCAGATTCATGCATTTAACTTTTAAAAAGGTAAAAAAAAAATCTCCCGGGGGTGTATACCTCCGGACCTCCCCAGGAGGGTCGGGATCTCGGCTGGCTACTATTTTCACCCAGCTGGACATTGGAGGCAATAGCGAAATAACACTGGGAATTATTATGAATGACATTTAAAAATAGTCAATCATTTGGGCAGCGCTAACATTGGAGAGGGCCCCCCTAATCAAATTCTGCTTAGGGCCCCATGAAGGCTTGGGCCGGCTCTGGTCCTAAAGGTTAATCCATAATAGCCTCATAGTATTATATAGCTCAAGGGTGTCTTACAGTGGCCCTGAAGGTCAAAAACACAAAAAAAAATCACAGAACACAACATTACACAAAACACAATGACATTACACAGATGGATTATAGTTCCAACATATTTTTGGGGGCTCTTATTTTGAAATCAGAAAACGGTTTCCATATTCTCTTTATTTAGTCAGAATTGATTATTAACTGTCATTGTATGGGATGTATATCCCACACATGGATTAACCACAGTGAAGGGGAAGTGTGGGTAACACTTTACAATAAGGTACACAAAAACGTTAGACGCCTCCCCCCCTGGGGAGCAAATGTTCCTTAAATAGTTGACGATTTAAAAGATGTCACTCCTTGCAACATACTTACATGTGTTGGAACTAGTGACCACTCCGCGGAGTTTCTTGCTATTGATTGAAAATAAACCTTTTGCTTCTACAAACGTATCATTGTTGCTTGTTTTCCTCACCACAGTTTTAATTCTGTCAAATTATATCCCAAAATGGGGACTCCCAACAAGACTTATTTAAAATAGACCCAAACCAAAAGCAGTAAGTGCACTGTTTGTAGCAGCAAGCATGCTTACTTCAGATACAAATTAAAAAAGGCTTATAATAAATGCCTATTTTGGTCTTTCCAAAGCCCTGTCAGAAAAAAAAGAGACAACTCTCAGTGGTGCTACTGCAGTCATACACATATTGCTGGTCCAGACTATGGATGTACTAAGACTGTTACATGCAGAGGCCTAGGTATCAAATTACGTTGCATTTGTGCTGCGTTCATGTCTGAAGGAAATACCACCATCAGCAGTGAAGGAAGCTGTGATTAGCTATTATTATCACGGCTGCTGTTTACAATGTGTTGCCATCAATGGAAAAAAATAAGTAATGAAACACACAGACTAAATGAAGAAGGAAGTTGATCAAAACAAAGCCACCCCATGAGCTGCAACTGATAACCTGGGGAAATTCTGCTCCCGCTCGAATGTCACATAATTTACAAGCACTTGTAGATGTAAATTGTATAGGTTTAAAATAACGGTTGATCATCCTTATAATATAATATAATACAATACAATGCAATACAAAAAGGGAGCTGCAAGTAGGCTTTACAAGATTTTCTTAGTGAATAATTACAGCCAAGGGAAAAACAGCAAGGGCAGAGAATAACACAGAACACACAGTTAAAAGGCTATAGTTTATGATTATTACAATTTTGAGTAGCCGATACGTATTTGTTAGTTGTTGTTTTGTGTTGCATTTATGGCTGCAATTGCACTTTATCAGTGAGGTATCAAGTTAAGTGAGTCAAGTCCACTGAGGGCTTTAACTTTGTTGCTTTCAGCTGGTACAACAGCCATTTGATGCAGAGGACTATAATAAGCAGTTAAACAGATACACATGCAGACACCACCCAGCTCTCAGCTCCCCGTTTGTTTCATTAGCATTCAAGCTGCGTCTGTAGTTATACATTCAATTCTATTCTATTTAGTTTTTTTATTTCTTTTCAATTGAAAAGGGAAATAACACCTAACCTTGTAGAGTCACACAGTAGATATTGTTCCTTCTTTTTTTATGTGCTGAGAAAAAGGAATTAACCAAGGTCATGAATATAAACAATTTGCACTAAGATAATTACAAGAGACGGAGCGCATAATGTGTTTAAACTTTCATGAACCTACGTGTTCTGAATAACTTGGCTTTTACACTTCAAATAAACACTCAGTTATATACATTTCCAGTAGGGCAGATCAACTCTGTTAATACACAGGCCATGTTGTCCTTGTAGAATCCTTAATATTCTGAGAACAGCATTTCAGAAAAAATTAAAGATGTGAGTGACCTTCAGAGGCATACATAAAAATATTAGGAAAAGGTAACAGTGTGCTGCCTATTTTGATTAGATACTGCAATGGTGCTTTTTCCGTAAAAACAGTAGGGGGAGATGCAACTCTCTTTTGTCACACTGCAGGGAGAGTTTGAGAAATAATTAATTATTATGAGTGATGACTGCAGATACATGATGCAGGTAGCTCTAAACAATGTTTCACACAAGACAACATCCAGGTGAGATACTGCCAAGAGAGTTGGCACTCTGAAGATGATACACGAGCTTAGGCTTTGATGACAAGTCGATGCGGTAACAAGATATTTTTAACACCTGTCTGTTTTTCTGCATAGAAGGAGGTTTTTAATAGCTTCATAAACACTTGCAATCCAGTTTTCTGGTTGCTGGAATGTATCTTTTAATGTGCAGTCTATTTTAGTCTTACTGAATGTGGATGAGGAATTTTACAAAAATATGTTGGAACCGGAATATCATTTGAACGAGACACAATTGTATGTTCACTCTTTATATTCATGTGTATAAATTGGCCACTTTTAAAAGCCAAACCAATCCTGTGGCGGATCATCAAGCAGGCACATCAAACACTCCTGTTCTGAACACTAGAAATATCGGTAGTATCAGTATGTATTTTACATCGGAATCAATGAGTAACATTGCATGTCTGGTCCTGTCCGCGGTAGCAGGACCTTGGAATTCTTTCACCTGTTTCAAGGCTAAATGTTGTATTTATTAGGGCTGGGACGATCACACTTTTGCATGTCCAATCCAATACCGACCTGCAGCCTTGAGTATCTGCCGATAGACCATACCAATACTAATCCGATTGTGTCTTTTTCACATTTTTTAATTAAAAAATTAATAATGCGTGGTTTACACTTTGCTTAACCTAGTAATTATATTATTTATTTATCTTTGAAATGAAATAAACGTACAGAGAAATCAGATTAGTTGATAGACAAATCAATGACGTGATGATTCACACTCCTTCCTGAGACACAACAAGCAGATATCCTAACGTAACACACACAAAAGTGTGTCATTCCCTCACAGCGGCCCCCTGGCAGACGAGGTGTTTCAGCTGGAAGACTGTGGGATACCAGGCATCAAGCCACCACTGCCAGTGTAGAACGAGTGCCAATTCCCCCTGCATCCTAAATATTATCTCCAGCGCCAGTTGTCAGTTGTTCTGATAGTTAAACTGCCCAGCTTTGAACACTTGACTCTTCTCCTTGCGGGCTTTGGCCATGGACAATGGGAAGGGGAGCGTCTTCAAACTCACAGACTTGCAGGGCAGAAAAAAGAGCCAGAATAATTAAACGTGTGTTGTCCAGCAAGAAAGTAGGGCACATGGGAACACAAACTTGCATAACATTTCTGGTAACAGATGATAAAAATAATGCTTTTAATGAAAATATGTTGAACAGTGATTACTTTTAAGGCTACTTACCTTGAGCAAGGCACATAAGCCAAAACAAGCAAAAGTGAGACTTTTGAAGATGCCTCCCAGATATGAATGTATTCTGTATATCCCTACTTCCCTATGAAAGATAATTACTCAGATATAGATTGTTCTTAGTCAACATGCCCCAAAGTTACTGTAAATACACAGAGGAACATTGTGCACCTTTTGATCAATTTCAAGTTCTGTGTCACTAGTTGAATCCCATCCAACCATCACAATTTCAACTTACTCTACACATCCTTTTATAGACACTTTTTCAGCCAACAGGGCACAAGTTTTATGGAAAGATAGATCAGATCACTTTAAGTTTCCTCCAGAATCCAACACAATTCCTCTGCCCCAAAGATGCTTCAGTCAATTAAACAGATAATGGAGCGTGACAGGAAGCACTATTGACTATTGGTTATTTACTCTCTTCAGATGACCAGAGGAGGGTTTAATTAAAACACAAAAAGCTGCCTGCAGGCAGATGGATTCTGCTGACTGGGATCTTACTGTAATACCTTCTGGCGAGCGTGTCTCGGTTGGGTTGCTCAGACGCACGTTTCTGTGACAGAGGTGGGCTGAATATGAACTTTGCCACAATGCATCAAAGCACCTTATCTAAACTTGAAAACGTCATTATTCAATCGTATTTCATTCATTTAAAAAAGATTATTTCAATATGTAATGACCTCACTATTAACCTTGGTGACTTGCATCAAATGTAAATGAATTGTAGACACTGATATACAGGATAAAGGTCAAACTAATTCTGGTGATGGATGTTTCATATAAGAGGTTATTTTGCTGATGGAAATACGAGCCACTAATGAACTAACTTCTAGTCATTAACCTGAGTAATTGTAAACAGAGCATGGGTGGGAAGGACACTCAATACTTGGTATCTCCTCTATGTAACCGTGCCTTAAGCAGGTTTCATTTATTTATACATACATTTAATTATACTCTCTGTCTCTGAGTTTTAGCTTTTGTTTGTTTAGATGCATAGCCATCAGATGATTGGAATTGCGAGGCAGGGTGCACTTTTGCCGTGGGATAACAGTGTGAAGTTTGACTTGTTCTAGAGAGCTTGAGTGTGAAGGCAAGCAAGCATATGAAGGTGAATGAGTTAGTTGTGTGTTAAAAAAGAAACATACATACAACAACACAAATTTAAAATGGCTGGTGGGCACAACTACAAAAAAAACTGCTTATGTTCATTAAATTTCACTTTATCAAATGCAAAACTGGGAGCTTGGCGTCAGCCCCTAGGAGATAACCCAATAGAAAAAGATTACTCGAGATTCCATGACATTTGGTCCAAGCTGAGAAGCAGGAGGCACATTAAACTTTGTGTTTATGATGACAGCTGTCAAAGATCAGAGAAATGCTAATCACCTCAAAGCATTTTTTAAACATCTTCATCATCTAAATCACTTTCCTTGCCCTTTGCTCATCGGCAGCTTAAATATGTTACAAAGTGTTCTCTAATCCAGGGTTTTCAAAGTGTGAGAGAGTGAGCCCCCCCTCAGAGAACAAATTTCAGCTGAGCCCCCCCCCCCCCCCAAAAAAAAAAGTTCTTAATCCCTGTGTGTTTTGAAAGATCTTTCAATTATTTTACACATTTTAAACATATTTTTGAAACGTTCTAAACATCTTTGTGCATTTTTAAACACTTTTTTAGAAACATTTTAACATCTTTATCTAAGTATGTTTTTGTTTTTGTTTTTGAAAATACATTTGAACATCCAACCCTTATGCCCCGTTAAAAAAAAGTTACACTGGGACCGCTTCGTACATTTTGTGTATTTTGACCTTCAAACTGCATTAAAATGATGAAAGATCAATATTTTTTCACAATTTTTTTTTCCATTTTTTTCATGAAGGGGTTGTTATTCAATTCATGTTGTGATTTAATAAATCACAAATAAAAATTAACCCTTTAGATGCCATTTTTGATCATATACCACTAACCGCTTTTTTGAAAAATACACATAAATTCAATATTCAAATCTTTTTTTTAACTTTGATTATTATTAGTATCACCGGCTCACCCATCTGAATGATAGGTGAGAAAATTATATTTGGTGCATTATTACTTTTTGTTTAATGTCAGATTGAATAAAAAAGTTACACTGGGACCGCTTCGTACATTTTGTGTATTTTGACCTTTAAACTGCATTAAAATGATGAAAGATCAATATTTTTTCACAATTCTTTTTTCCATTTTTTTCATGAAGGGGTTGTTATTCAATTCATGTTGTGATTTAATTAATCACAATTAAAAATTAACCCTTTAAATGCCAGTTTCAATCATATACCACCAACCGGTTTTTTGAAAAATACACTAAAATTCAATATTCAAATATTTTTTTTAACTTTGATTATTATTAGTATCACCGGCTCACCCATCTGAATGATAGGTGAGAAAATTATATTTGGTGCATTATTACTTTTTGTTTAATGTCAGATTGAATAAAAAAGTTACACTGGGACCGCTTCGTACATTTTGTGTATTTTGACCTTTAAACTGCATTAAAATGATGAAAGATCAATATTTTTTCACAATTTTTTTTTCCATTTTTTTCATGAAGGGGTTGTTATTCAATTCATGTTGTGATTTAATTAATCACAATTAAAAATTAACCCTTTAGATGCCAGTTTCGATCATATACCACCAACCGTTTTTTTGAAAAATACACTAAAATTCAATATTCAAATATTTTTTTTAACTTTGATTATTATTAGTATCACCGGCTCACCCATCTGAACAATAGGTGAGAAAATTGAATTTGGGGCATTATTACTTTTTGAATAATGTCAAATTGAATAAAAAAAGTTAGATTTCTACCATTGACTTGCATTATAAGAAAACTTTTTGGCAACCCGCCTTTAAATTAAAGTGAAACATTTTTTTTGCCTCTGATTTCCCATATTACTGCAGAAAACACAATGCAATTGGGTAAAATGAAAGAGAATAGTAAAATTTACCCATTTTATCACCTCTTTTATCATCAAAATATGAATTTTTATGATGAAAACCACTCACTAAAACTACAAAATAACAGCTTTTTTTTTTTTTTTTTTAGTGTGTGAGTGTGTGTGTATGTGTCTGTGTGTGTGTGTGTGTGCATGTGTAAGTGCATGTGTGTGTGTGAAAGTGTGCTTGTGTGTGTGTATGAGAGGAGAGAAATTACAAGGGGTACAGATTTGCAGCCCTAATATCGTATGACACATGCAAACACACACACCCCCCCACACACACACACATACACACACAATCTTATTTTGTCATGGACATGCAGACAACAGTCCCCCCCATCCATATCCAAACACATTTGACATTTTTCTTTAGATTTGTTGTCGCAGTGGCCAGTATTCCTGAAATTTTTTAAAATTATGAAAAATCCTATTTTTTTTCAGGTTTGTGTCATGAGGCAAGTTTTCCCCCAGTAATACACCATATGAAATTCATAAATCAACTAGATAATAGTTAAAACCTAAAATGTGATGCCTTACCTTCAAAATGAATGCAAAACATTATATAAATTCTGATTTTATCTTGGCATGGCCAAGGAATCAAAAATACTGGTTTTATGGCTTTCTATGAGTTTACGAAATGGCATCTTTTTAGACAAGGATTTCAGTGTATTTGATTTGAGTACACACAGACACACTCCTGGATTTTTTTTTTAACTTCAACCATTCTGACTAAAAGATGTGTTCACTAACTACACATCAAAACAATTTTATTGTATTTTTTAATTTTTTTAACTGGTTTGCAGCCATGAATTACACAAGGATGCCAAATTGTTGTAAAGGGTCACCATGGAGGTCAGGGGGGGGGGCTAAAACGGGGCATTTTTTTTATTGACCTTATTTTTACATAACCTTATCAAGTTTACTACAGAGAAATGGGAAATTACAGTCAAAAATATTTTTCACTTTAATTTTAAGGGGGGTGTCAAAAAATGTCGTTATAATGGAAGTCAATGGTACAAATCGTGTAGTTAGCGGTCCCAGTGTAACAAAAACATCTCACACAGTCAAAATGAAGTGGAAATGGATGAAACTCAGAATCTCAAAACTTCATTGTAAAACACACCTCCTTACCAAATTTTATGGCTAGGGGACAATCACAGCCAAAATTATCTCAAAAATGCAACCCCAGATACACAAATCTCCACCAACGGGGCATAAGGGTTAATCCAGTGTTTTAATCCTGCTTCCTTTAAACATGAATAGTAGTGACTGAGTGTGCAGCGGAGTGAGAAAGATAGGCAGACAGACTTGCCCAAATATTTGATTATTGTTAAATGTCCTTCACACACCCAGTGTTTTTTCGCAATGCCTCCAATGTCCAGCTGGGTGAAAATAGTAGCCATCCGATGTCCCAACTCCTAGGGGGCTCCGGGGGTATGCCCCCCCGCGAGATTTTTTTTTACCTTTTTAAAGTGAAATGCATGAATCTGGTGCACTTTGAGAGGAAAATCAAGAGGCTAAATATGAGGAATTTTGTGTGAACAAATAATTTGGAGACACTGGGTCGGATGAATTAGAAGCTATTGAAGAAAGACACATGAATTTTCCATAAAAATATTAATTTAAAATAAAATATTATGCAGGGTCCTCTGGTTGGGCAGATGATCTAATTCAATGCGCCCCACAGTTTGAAAACCACTGCTCTAATCATCAAGCAGGCATTTCAAACACTCCGGTTCTGAACACTAGAAATAAACGGTAGTATCAGTAGGGGAAAGTGGGGTGAGTTGTGCATTTTGGAAGTTGCAAAACCCCTTGTTTCTAGAAAACCGTGGAAGAAATTGGAAATGTGACCACATATTTAAGAAGAGCCATCCATTTGACTCATCCTGTAAAGAAGGGAGACACAATGAATAAGATATAAGCACATTTAAGCTCAAAAAACTGTGTTTTGCCTTTCAAAGTAAAATTTCCATGATCAAGGTTTTTTGATTATTGTGTCTGAACAATTATAGACACGTTTGAAAACATTTGACACATGTTTTAGTGCTTTGGTATGCTACACTTTGAGTCTATATAGTTAGCACGATGTCAGCCCTAAATTGCTGCATCATGCCTATTATCCAAAATTCTGGGGATGGGGTGATTTGTGCCAAATGGCCTAGGTGAGTTATAAGTAAGTAAGTAAGTAAGTAAGTAAAATGTATTTATAAAAGCACATTTATGACAGTTTGCACTGTCCAAAGTGCTGTAAATAGTGCATTCAGTAGGTAAACAATGAAGGTAAAATAACAATAACCAAAATAAAAGACGTAAAGCCCATACATCCACATAAACACAGATAGTAGTGCAGAGGTAAGATAGTTAATGGGGAGGAAACACCAGGGTGTACATATGGGTTTTGAGCATTGGCAGAAATGTAGGGGGAATCACATTTGTCAGGTGGCAGTTGGTTCTACAAGCACGGAGCAACTAGTGCAAAGTACATTTCTGAGAGTCGTGCCAGTGGCATGGCTGTATACGCTGGTCACCAAAAGAAAGTGATTGTCTACAGTAGCTCAGAAGAGAGTGACATCTCAATTCCACTTAACGACACCACTGATGAGAGTTCAGATTGCCAGAAAGATGATGATGGTGACTTTGTCATTGTGAGCTTTGCAGGCAAAACCACCTAGATCTGCTAGGCCTTGTTTAAGAAAATGTACCTTCAATCTTTGTCAACTATTTACTTTATTTACTTTAAATACACCTTAAATAAGTGATTGTCTAATGGATTTGTCTTGCATTACAGTTTTTGAGATATATATAAATTGGCACAATTCACCCCAACTTATTTTCTCCAAATGCACAAATCACCCCACGCGACAAGACAACTTTTTTTCCGAATGCTATATTTCTTAAACAGTTTATTCCAGATCCAAAGTTTGTATTGCCAGGGATGCACAACATCCTGAAATATATGTACATATTTGAGTTGGAGACATAACTGTCAAGGCCTCACTTTAAAATCACTTTGAGTAAAAAGTTGCACAACTCACCCCACTTTCCCCTATGTATTTTACACGATATGAATAAATAAATAACATTGCATTTCTTGTACTGACCTGTGCGATAGCAGGACCTTGGTATTCTGTTTGAGGCTTAATTTTGTATTTATTAGCAGTGGGACGATAACACATTTTCATGTCCAATCCGATACCGATTCAGCAGCCTTGAGTGTCTGCAGATATACAATATCAATACTAATTCGATACTGTCTTTTTCAGATTCTTAAAATGAAATATTAATAATGCATTGTTTACACTTTGCTTAAACTAGCCATCTAAAACTTCATGCTCAACCCAAACAAACCCTAAAGGAATAAATACATAGCCAACAACATGACTAAGTTATGCAATACTGCTGTTTTATTTCTTACAGAACTCAGCACATTTTATGGTCCGCACCATTCAATCATTTGAATCGATAATCAAAGTGCAGCTTTGTGCAAAAGTTGTACTTTAAATAGTAAACTTTGTGAATAGTATCACAGGAATTAGAATTAGAATTACAGTGTAAAATCCTGGATATTTAAATAAAAACTCAATAGTAGCGTACCTCAAAGACAATATATTGCCGTACAACATATATTTTAACAGCATTTTGCTCAAGGCTAGGTTAGTAGCCTAGATATGCATTCATTTGATAGTGCTGGATCAGATATGATTTACTTTTTACTCTTCATCCCAAATATTTGACATGTGCCATTTTGAGTAATTTTTATATCTAATCTGCATGACTTTCCAGTGGCATGAAGCATGGTCAGATGCAGGTCAAGACTAATTATTAAGACGATGTATTCTGATAAGCCTGATCATATGGCACTAACAGTGTCATTGTTCACTGATTTCAGAACAAGAACTGGCCCCTCGAAGTAAGAACAAGAGCACTGTTGATTGTGCTTCATAATGCATACAGGTGCATACTCATACATCAGAATACTGTTCATGGACTTTAGTTCAGCATTCAACACCATCATCCCTCAGTAGCTGATCGGCAAACTAGACCTGCTGGGGCCCAGCACTTCCCTGTGCAACTGTCTGCTGGACTTCCTCAGTGAGAGGCCTGAGGTAGAACGGGTCCACAGTAACACATCCAGAACCACCATTCTGAGCACCGAGGCCCCCCAAGGTAGTGAGCTACATCCTTCAGCAGCAACCATGTTGTGAAGTTCACGGACGACACAACCGTGGTGGGTCTCATTTCCAGCAACAATGAGACCCATGCACCACAGAAAGGATGTCAGCCAACTGGCCACGTGGTGCAGAGAGAACAACCTTTTCCTGAATGATGTCCGCACTCCTAACCCCCACTGACCATCGACGGTGCAGCTGTGGAGAGAGTGAGCAGCACCAAGTTCCTGGGGGTTCACATCATAGAGGATCTCTCATGGACAACCATCATCTCATCACTGGCCAAGAAGTCCCAGCGGTGCCTCTACTTCCTCCGCAAGCTGAAGAGAGCAAGCCCTCCTCCTCCCCCTCACCCCACCATCCATCATGTGCTCCTTCTGGCACCATCGAGAGCATCCTGACCAGCTGCATTACTGTGTGGACTGCGTAGTATGGGAGCTGCCCTGCCTCCAACCGCAAGACCTTGCGGTGCACAGTGAAGGCTGCTGGATGGATCAGGATCATCGGTGTCCCACTCCCTCCTGGACATCTACAGAACCCGCCTCACCCGCAGAGCAACCAGCATTGTGGGTGACCCCCAGCAACATCTCACACAGCCTCTTCAGCCTCCTGCCATCTGGGAGAAGGTACCGCAGCCTCGGGGCCGGCTCCACCAGACTGATAAACAGCTTTTCCACCAGGCAGGAAGCCTCAGCAGTGCCACAGGCTGATCACCTCCATGCCATGCTGCATTAATCCAATATTTCATGCTAAATAAGATCCCCGGCCAAGTATTGAGTGGATGGATGAACATACTTTTCAATAGGTGGACATTTATGTATTATAAATACATTTTTTGATTGGCCATTTCGAATATTTTAATATTGTGAGGCTGGATTTTGATTTTCATTAGTTACAAGGCGGAATCTGCAAAATTACAGAAAAAAGGCCTGAAATATATCACTTTATATGGAAGTTCCACTTGTTGATTTAAATGACAGAAAATAGTGAGCTTTTCCATGATACTCTAATTATATGAGATGCACCTGTATAACTATACCTGTTGGAGAGCACTGATCACTATCTAAAACTATACAATGGGCTGAGTTAACAGAAGAATGGAAATTATAGCGAAGACTCCCTCAGTGGGGGGTCTGTTTGAGGTAGAGTTGCACAGCTCCTGGAGCAGATTAGTAGTTGTAGGCTAATTACTGCAACACCCTCAACTCCAGGGAGAAATACAACGGATGTTGTTTTGACAAAGTCTGGCAGGTTTAAACATGCTTTTCTTCACAGTGAAGGGAGTGAAGCTTAATGGTTCATTTGGTATAACATCCTTTTGGATACTCTTGAGTGCTCTTCTGGTCTCAACTATGTATTCCCAGTCTTGTTTAATGTGGTGCCCCACATGGCTCAGTGAAGTTAAAGCTCCCATATTATTCACTTTTCGGTACTATTATACACCATATTATATGGTCTTAGTGGTCCCTAATACGTTTTTCTTTAATTGTTTGCTGAAAAAAACTTTCAGATAATTTATTGTACTATGCTGATGTTCAGCTAATCTCACAATGGCCTGTTTTTTTAAAAAGAGCTGCAGCTCCCCTCGTAAATATACAATCTTTGAGCTACACCCGCCCCCTGTCCGGAAGCGAAGCCAGATACGCCTCGCCCTCTGTCTGTCAGGGCCGTGGACCAATAAGAAATAGGGGGTGTGGGCTGCACAGTGGAAGCTTCTGGCTTTCCGGTTTGTGAGGTCAGAAAAGGGGAGAATTCTGACTGGAGTGTATTGGGGGGAGGGGTGGGGGTTTCAGAAAGGGGGCGAGTGAGAAAAGGAGAGATTGTTATTTTCTTTAATATTTTGGCAGTCTCTAGGCACACCGTGGACCCATGGATATGTTAGAACTAGGGGTGTCAAACGATTAAAATTTTTAATCAGATTAATCACAGGATTCCGTGGATTAATCACGATTAATCACGATTAATTCTACCATTCGAAATAGGCCCAAAAATTACCATTTTTTCTGTATATTGCTATATGAATTGAAAGATAAAGGACAGAAGGTGAATACATACATTTAAATGTAGTTTTTATTCATTGAAAATCCAAATGATGGTATAATTACTGCAAATAAATTACAATCAACTAAAAACTACCACACCATACTTAAATTTGGCTGTCTCTATTCAGCAAATTAAATATAGCATAGGCTATAATGGCATGTATTGAGTGAATCCATGGTTTTGCATTCCTGAATACAACCTGATTGCAGTTCGTTCGTGTGTCTGTGTGTAGAAAAGGCCCCAAAGTTCATAAGTTAGTGTTTGATATGTTTTACAGTGTGTTAAGATGTGTTTTATTCAGTGTGGATAACTGTCAGTTAGGGCCGTGACGTCAGTCGGCCGGAGAGTCTGTTTAGTAAGTTTCCTTTCTCTTCTCCCTCGGTCGGACGTGTGAGCGTTGCCGCAGTAATCGATCATTCCACATGTGAAACGTGTTTATTTGAGTTTATGTGAATCACACCGTAAGTAGCCTACATGCAGTCCCGATCGCTGTTATAAATTAGGCTATAGTTTATGCATGTTATTAACGGCCACGATTTGCGGGTCGCAGCAGCTGTTGTAACGTCTCCTCACGAGCGGAGTTTAAGCCCAATTGTTTCTTTTCCTGCGATCTATGCTGCTGTGTCTGTGAAAGAAGGAAAATAAAGAGCGGATAAACCATACTCCTCCTCTCCTTGTGTCATGCTTGTAGTCTGACGAAGTGCTGTTCTGGCCGACACCTCTGAAGTGAAACCTGTGATACAAGCAGATCAGCGCGGTACCGATACATCCACCAGTTTCCTCCGCTACAGTGTGTGTGTGTGTGTTTGTGTGTAGCCGACGTTGTTGTCACGTAACACACACTCTGAAAACTGCAGACTTTTGTTTCCTCCCGTGAACGGAGCAGAATGTTTCTCCTGTTGCTTCCGAGAGCAACTGCCGCCCACGACACAGACCGACACAGACGTGGCCGTTAGCAGCAGTTATAGGTCCGTGGTTAGTAGTTTAAAACACCGACTAGCGTGCTGCTATGTTTGGCTGTGCGCAGCTACTGATCCTGGGTCAGCCACAGCGTAAGAGTGACTGTAGTGTAGAGCGTGTGGGATGCACGGGGCGGATCATTCTGCACATGCGTTAAATGCGTTAAAAAAAATGAACGCATTAATTCCAGAAATTAATCACCTTGCGTTAACGCGTTAATTTTGACAGCCCTAGTTAGAACACATTTAAAAAGTGCATTTAGCATAATATGTGACCTTTAAATAAATAGGAAAAGTGTGAAGACTTTTCATGCGCTCTTTTGAGATTATAGTCAATAAATTAATTAATGTTAGAATTTTTAAATGTTTTGACTTTATCTTATTTTACTTTGCCTCCTTTATCAATTATATTTTTTCATATCTTATTTTTTCTTATTGTGGCATTATTTCCCTTTTTAATGTTCATTTACACTTTGAGCTAGCCTGGAAATCCAGACCCACAACAGAACAATACAGCTCTTGGCCACGATCAGTATACCTTCCCAACTCAAGGGGCGGCACCTACGCGTGCATTTCAGAAACCACTGCATGCAATTGGATAGCACTACGACCAATCAGAGCAATGAACAAGGTGACGTATTTAGCCCTGTTCGATTAGCGAACAGCGGGGTTAACTGGTAAATTCAACTTTTACCGTGGGTGGTCGGCAAAACAGAAAATTCTTCTTTCTTGCTAATGAAATGAATTACAGTAATAACTTGTTATAAGTTGAGAGCTGGAAACATGCACATGGTCAAAAACACCAAAACTTACTCCCACATTGAATTTACAGAAATATCAAGTCTGGTATTTGACAAAAACAATGCCCTGTCGTCATTGCATTACTGGACGACTTCTGTCCTTCAAAGTTTGACAGTCGCTACGTTTTAAATCCCATGGGCGCAATGGCGGTGGCAAAAAGTATGATGTGCCAATTCCTTTCCGTCTGCCGATATGCCGGGGCGAGAGATGAATGGTCCGGGGGATCGTATCTGCTTGTTTCCATCTTGTTAATGCGCCTCTGAGAGTCTGGAGACTCACTACAGGCTGATCTCTAGAGAGCTGAACAAGATAAACACGGCTATATAGGAGGCAGTGGAGACCTTCAGAGCTGTGTCAATAACCTTGTACTGAGTAGAGGACAAGTTGTACTTCTCTGCACTCCTTTTTTATACAGAGGGAACTGCATTGAGCTGCAGTTGAAA
This sequence comes from Ammodytes dubius, assembly GCA_026122265.1. Lineage (NCBI taxonomy): Eukaryota > Metazoa > Chordata > Actinopteri > Uranoscopiformes > Ammodytidae > Ammodytes > Ammodytes dubius. The sequence goes on from CM047505.1 coordinate 9,662,064, forward strand.
AGAGGGTTTAAAATGAGCCAATCAAGTTCTTACGGCTGTCTTGTTAGCAGACAATCGCCAACTTAAGGGTCCATTAGAAAAGTAGCAACACTGTATGTGAAATCGTCCCTGTGGCCTGACTGAGCACAAGTTGAATTTCAATTGCCTTTTAAGCTCTGGTTTAGTTCTGTCGTTTTAGGCCACTTTATGCTGGAAAGGTGCATACCAATTGTGTGAATTGCTTGTATGAATGTGAGTGCACCTATCTACAATGTATTGTGGTTCCAGCATGTGCGCTTTATTGTGGCAAGAGAAGTCAATAAAAGCGTCTGAAAGCTGCCAACAGGTGCATACTGGATTAGTTACTTAGCCATCAGCAGACTCAGATTAGCACAAGTCACTTTGTACGGTGTTAATAAAAATTGTGCGAAGTAACACTTAAACTCAAACTGATTAAGCTATGTAAGCTACATAATGTATTATGTGTTGCAAAATCAATAACATTGCGAGGCAGGTTTCACGCCTGGGAGGTGGCCAGTAAAGCTGTGTACGGCCAAATTGGACTGATCTCTCGCTGCTTGACTCCCTGTGGTACAGCTTGATCAAAGGGTTTCATGCATTTAAATCAATAGCCTTTAACACAATCTTTTACATGTTTTAGACCGCTTTTAATTTAGGCAGCACTGACTAATATTCTCAATATATTTTGGCAGGTCTGTCTAAAAGACAACAGGGCAAAACAGGTTTATTAACTTCCTGACATAACCTTTAATTAAAGCTATAGTGCGTAACTTTTTCATATGAATGTCTGTTACATTCAAGCCATTGAATAATGAGTTGACAAAATGTTTATTAAGCCTATCAGCTCCACCTAACTCTCTGCATTTCTCAGTATGACAGCGCCCTTTACAAACTGGTGTCGCTGCCTCGACATTGGCGAAGGAGCTCAAAAAGCTACCCACAAAATGTTTCAGTTGTTGATTCTACTCCTTAGAAAAAACCTGGACATACAGCAGAAGGTAAAAGAATCCATCACCGAAAGCTTACCTCAAGTAGATGCGCCGACGGAGTTGTTGTTATAACTCAGAAACACTTGGCTATCAATCCTAATACTGATCATTTATTACGTTTTCTTTTAATTTTAAACTAGTCTCATGCAAACTTCCCATTATCAGTGTGAATAAAGGAACAAGATTGAAATGGGCCAGTATCATTGCTGTTGTCTGTGTTTTCAACATTCAAAACCCTTCTTCATCGCTGCTTTTCCTTACAGTTATAATTGCTCTCAGTTTATTCATGAACATGTCCACTTGCAGTGAAAAAACAACATTTAACTACTGCAAGCTGTGCCCGATTCTTCTTTCTCCACTCATCACATAAGTGTATCCTATTATTCTATTCTCTCTGGTTCCGCTTGTGGAGGTAAAGATGGCCTAAGGCACTTGCCGTTGCTCTTCTGGTCCACAGTTTGCTTTTCTGCCCACTGGGCCTCTGGACCCCTCGCAGCCTAGAGTGATAAGAATGTGGAAACTCTCATGCATAACACGGTAGGGAGGGATTTTAGTTTTTTCTTCAATCTAATTACAAAGTAAAACCCCCCTTACACTTTCACAGTAACTTGCACCTGAAATGGCAGTCATTACAGCAGCTTAGTGAATTTAAACTGCACTTTTTATAGTCACAGTTCTACATCGGTATCCTGCACACGCCTAGTTGTATTGGAGAAGTTGAGATTTCTATGCACACAATGTCAAACACTACCACTGTGTTGCATTCCTCTAAACTAGCATTGCTAGTCGAGAAGTAGGGGAAGGTGGGGTGATTTGTGCATTTTGGAAGTTGCAAAACCCCTTGTTTCTAGAAAACCGTGGAAGAAATTGGAAATGTGACCACATATTTAAGAAGAGCCATCCATTTGACTCATCCTGTAAAGAAGGGAGACACAAGGAATAAGATATAAGCACATTTAAGCTCAAAAAACTGTGTTTTGCCTTTCAAAGTAAAATTTCCATGATCAAGGTTTTTTGATTATTGTGTCTGAACAATTATAGACACGTTTGAAAACATTTGACACATGTTTTAGTGCTTTGGTATGCTACACTTTGAGTCTATATAGTTAGCACAATGTCAACCCTAAATTGCTGCATCATGCCTATTATCCAAAATTCTGGGGATGGGGTGATTTGTGCGCAAGGGCCTGGGTGAGTTATAAGTAAGTAAGTAAGTAAAATGTATTTATAAAAGCACATTTATGACAGTTTGCACTGTCCAAAGTGCTGTACATAGTGCATTCAGTAGGTAAACAATGAAGGTACAATAACAATAACCAAAATAAAAGACGTAAAGCCCATACATCCACATAAACACAGATAGTAGTGCAGAGGTAAGATAGTTAATGGGGAGGAAACACCAGGGTGTACATATGGGTTTTGAGCCTTGATTTAAAGGCAGAAATGTAGGGGGAATCGCATTTGTCAGGTGGCAGTTGGTTCCACAAGCACGGAGCAACTAGTGCAAAGTACATTTCTGAGAGTTGTGCCAGTGGCATGGCTGTATACGCTGGTCACCAAAAGAAAGTGATTGTCTACAGTAGCTCAGAAGAGAGTGACATCTCAATTCCACTTAACGACACCACTGATGAGAGTTCAGATGGCCAGAAAGATGATGATGGTGACTTTGTCATTGTGACACAATGACGCACAAATCACCCCACTACGTGTGATTTTTGACAAGACAACTTTTTTTTCCGAAAGCTATATTTCTTAAACAGTTTATTCCAGATCCAAAGTTTTTATTGCCAGGGATGCACAACATCCTGAAATATATGTACATATTTGAGTTGGAGACATAACTGTCAAGGCCTCACTTTAAAATCACTTTGAGTAAAAAGTTGCACAAATCACCCCACCTTCCCCTATACACAAAAGCCTTTGACTGATGTAACTGATTTCAATATTTTATTAAGGAATTTAAAAAAAGATGGAATTAAATCTATAAAACATTATATATTTCTCTATCATCATTGCTCTTGTTATTGATATTTCAGTGTTCATATCGACTAGTAACTGTTAATAAATCAGGAAGTGAGAATCTACCATACCTGAATACAGCAGCATATTATATTCATGAGCACTGTCAAAATAGCACAGGAGAGAAGACGAGAACACAAAAGATAGTCCTTTGGGAAAATTGCTATAGTTCCAGTGAGAAGCTTTTAGTTTAACAGCTACAATTATTTGAGCTGAATGTAAAACCGAATGCAGAATTCATTAGGAGGCATTTGTTGCTGCTTGAGACGAGAACAAACAAGGCAGGATAAGGCTTGCATTCTTTGTATACCCCATGCATGTAAATTCACATGAAAGGGTCTTCAGGGTAAATTCCATCCTCGACCTTCATACATGTAACACCTTGTCAGACCAATACAATTAGCTCAAACAGCAAAACCATTTCCCTTCAGGCTGCAAGAACTGAAAAACATTGAACCATATTGTAAGTGAGTTAAAGAAGGTGATGACTGTTGATGCACACGGCTGCACCCAGACGCCAATGAGGGTAAGTGAGAAATCAGTAAACACCCAGGACAGACATTTTTGTGCGTGTAAAGCGTGCTTAAAGCAAGGCTTGGCAAACAAATCAAGGCTCTTACGGAATAAAACCTAATTTTTTTGGCCCTGTTTAGCTTTCCAAATGTAGTTTAAAAAACAAGAAGAGTAATAAAAGTATGACAGATGGTGGCGAGAAGGGATCCGGTTAGCGCAGACAAAACCAAATCCAGATCAAAGGACTGCTCTCTCTCTCGGCAGGTTAAGCAACAGTCACATCCATAACCCAGGACAGCTGTTTATCATTGAAGAGGATTAGGGACAGCACGCATATTTCATCAGGATTTATCCTCATCAAATTCTAAAACTGGATTGCGCTAAGCCTCTCACTTTAGCTCCAAAATATTACAGTCATTATGCAACTTCTTTCTCCAGTGGAGGTCAGCTTGTGCCAGTGTCCCGGGCATTTGGCAGATCAGTCATTATTACCCTCAAATGTCCTTCAGGTTTATCCGAGCAGGAGCGAGGAGGAAGAATGGGTACCATCTGTTTTCATTCAAAAGCGACACAATTGCTTCTCTTTGGACGCACAGTCAATCAAAATCAACATACAAGGACTTGGAGGGGAGCTGTGGAACAAACTGTGACCCTGAGTGTTGTGTGAACTTACGGACCCTTTCATAGCTGAGTATTCTGTGAGAGACATTTTATCAGCTGAGAGGGACAAACAGAGGAAAGAGTTAGTTCAATTCAGCTAGTATAATCTTAATAATGCCATCACAGAATTTTGAATAATGGTGGAGTATTCAATCAAAAAAAAAAGGATTGATGCTCTTCTCTAAGTGCTCATCAGATCAAAATCAAATATTAAAGAATAACATAAGTGCACCAATGATGTTTGGGAATAAAGGAACACTTTCATGGGTTGCAAACAAATGATATACAGTATTATGAGAAAACTTAGACCAAAAAGAAAAAAATAAGAATATTGAAATGCAGTAATACATTTTTTAAATTTTCCTCTCATTCTCATTCATTTCTTTTCACATGCAATATTTATGTTCGTCCATGTAAATGCAGAGATGGATCCATGTAGATGCAAAAGATACATGTTTGGTCAGAATTGGCTGTGGTGCAGAGGCATCGTACAGAAACGGTCTATGTCCGACAAATGCAGAGTGTGTCATTCCACTCCACACACATGTAACAGAATGAATGAATATTTACTTAGATCACATTTATAGAATAATCTTTACGCTTCCTGCGGCTTACTAAAAATCTAAGTGTTTGTTGTATACCTGCAGCTGTTATCCAATAAAAGCATTGTAGTCCTAGTGACACTTACCTGAGACACACCACCTGTCACCTATAACATATTTTGTTTATTATCCACCGTCATTTGGGACGCTTTTTCTCTGCAGTTGAACACCACAGGTCATTTTGAAGGTGGTTTTGCAAGATTGTCATTACATCTAAAAAGCCATTGGTCATTTGTTCAAATGCCTACAATGGCTCTGTTTTCCTTGCAGTTTGCATCCTGTCAACCCTTGTCTTTTGAATATTTTTAACCGTGACCACAAAGGTTCCTGAACCTTAATCATATAGTAAAATGATTTGAACCCAAACATTACATGCATGCAAAGCAAAGAGATGAGGAAAGGGAGAGTGGTAAAATGTAGTATACAACTTCAGCTCCTGTTTCAAAGGTCAGGTGTTCCGTCTGAAAGAGAAGACATGGGCAAACAGCTCCATCCTTGTGCAGCAAACACACGCGATTCACACACACACACACACACACACACACACACACACACACACAACACAAAAACAACACCAACATTCCCTTCTGTTGTCAGGCTCCTCCTCCCCCCTCCTTATTCTCTCCTTGTGAATTTTAAAATAAGATAAACTGGAGGCCACCCAAGACTTTGATCTGCACTTCTCCTTGCTCTACATACTATGCACGCACATATGTAAGCAGTCTGAAGGCCAGTCATGTTTTCATGGACAAAAGCGGGGGAGGAGTATGACAGGATCAAAGTTGTTTCTTGTGTGTTATACGCTGTAGGGAAAATTATACTAATTTAGATCAATTACCTCTATGTCGTCAAAACAGTGTCAAAGCTGAAATGGAAGCTGAAAAAAATGCTTTCTGCTTTGTTCCATAGGTGAGATTCGACTCACAGATTAACAACGTTGGTGAGAGATGACTGGGTGGGGAAATGTTAACAAAAAAAAGATGATCATAATGTTGCACACTTATTGTGAGATGACTTACAAGGTCATGACAAGACATGTACATTTGATTTGCCACCAAGATACTTTTTCAATCTATTCTATTTTAGACATTGGCACCAGTGAAAATGCCCTTAATATAAACAGTGTCGTAGGTGCAGTTTCTAATATCACAGTGGATAGTCCTGGGTCATAAATACTCATTAGGTGGAGATAGTGAGAGTTGGGGGAGACTGGCAGATTAATGAGAATAAAGGAGCCTGTGTGTGTGCCATTGTAATGAGTTGATAATATGCCTCACCCTGCACAACAAGCTCAACTGATAGAAAGTGTAGCACATAAATGTTATTTATGCTTTGGAGGGTAGATGTTAATTGCGCATATATTGGGCTTTATATTCACACAGCGATGCCCCGGTCCTCAGCGGTGTGCTGTGACAACTGGATATTAATTTACTTGTGACACTCCATCACCGCAAAATAATTGCCTGAGATAGTATGAGATTAAAATATTAATATCATTAAGCCACACAATGCATGCAAAGTTTTTGTATTCTTCCAAGGAAAGATACGTTTAGCTGTGCAACCCGCAGTGAAACCTGGAGATACCCACAACCCAGCCAGGTATTATGGAAATACAAATTAAAAGAAGTAAACCTGGCTTTGGTATGAAACGGTTGGTGAATTCTTTCTGATGGTTGTTAGTCGGTTGGACACAACAAAGGAACAGCTTTCTTGAGCCAAATCACTTGTGTAAAAAGAAAAATTAGCTGAAATCAGTTTGAAATGTGAACCAGTAGATGCTGTGGAGAGTGTGATGTGGGTGTGTGATAAGGGATAAAATAATTGGCAAATGTACTTTTTTCTTGACTTCAGTTGCAGTGGGAAAACCTAAATTTACACAATCAACAGCACGCAGAACAGCTACAGGGAACTGCAGCCTACACACTATGCACATCAATGAAGTGCTGCTCATGAAAGGATCTGTCGTCATGCATCTACTTCATGTGAGCCAAAAGTATTGGATTGTTTAATGGAACCAATAAAAAAATCTGAACGAAAGCCATTATTGCATGATCCTCAAAAGGGTCTTGAACATACTATCCATGGGTTAGAGCTCACTGAAGAAAAGAAGGCTCACTGAGAAAAAAAGCTACCTCAACTTTTGATTCCTTGAACGTAATCATGTTGGATAAAGTGTAATTCCATGTTTGAAGATGTCGTATCAACAGAGTTTCTGCCCCTTCAAAAGTTGTTTTAAAAAGCCTGAGAGGTCTGTCTTTGGGGGGAAAAGAAAATCTCGGGGAAGACTGTGTTATTGAAACACATTTGAACAGCATGAAATAGAAAATAAATTGTCCGTTGTTAGATCTTTTTTTCCTCCTTGGAGATTAGAAAGTACATTTGTGATCAGATCTGGAGATCTATAATTTGGAGAAAAAGCCTTCCTATCCAGCCTTCTTGTCCCTCAGCGTGCATACAAGTTTGCAGTATATACCCTATGGAAATATCTTATACAACCGTTTGAAAAGGGAAGTAGGAAACTGCTAAATGCGAGTTGAGGGCATCTCAAAGTGAGAAAGAAAGTGTCTTATCAGTGGGATGAAGTCAGAGGAATGCACTGCAGTTAATATAAAATGAATGTGGGGGCGGGAACCCTTCAGCAATGCAGCTGAGAAAAAAAAATCATCTCCTTAATTTATCCTCACAGACCAGCGCACAACACTGTGTACTGTGTGATGAACATTGCACTCACCATACAAGCGGAAAGCAAAACGCTAATGCCTGACCACTGTTATTTTTATCCATTAATACATAGCAAATGTCATTTCATCTGAACTTCTTTCAAAGCTTTGCAGTAATCAAAGAGAGTTGAAATGACTTTGAACATATATCCTTTGGGCTGATCACAAAGCTCCTCCACAGTTTGTTTTTGGAAGGCTAAAGTAGATGATAGGATGATAGTTACTGAGAAGGAATCAGCGGGCACGAGTCTTATCTTGCCTCCCACTCGCATCATTACTGGGCTCCATTGCTGACACTGATACTCATTGCCCAGTAGCGCAACGCCACACTGATCAACCATTTTGCATGCCCTTACGAGCTGCAAAACCTATAAAGTTGGTGCCCTAGCATGCCACAAATCAAAAGAAAAAGCCATGACTCGTTATCTGGTTGCAGCTTTTCCCCAGCCTTTTGCTGAGGAACCATATCTCCGGCTTTGAAGTCAGAGCCACTGGCAATGTCTCAAGCGCTTGCTGCCATCAAGCGAGCGCCTCTTCATTAAATCCTTGAGCTGCCTCTAATTACGGGGCTATATCAGGAGGCCCTCGGTGCTGGGCACTGGGGCACAGAACAATGTGCATGACAAAAATGCCAAAACTCAAAGGGGAGGCAGCAGCAGACAAGACATACCGTCCATATCTCACTAGCTTTACTCTTTTTCAAGGCTATACACTTTAAATCTTAAGTGTCACATCAGCCATTAACACAGTTCCTGCCATAGATATCAGCCGGCAAAGCAGCAATGGGGAATACATATAAAAAACAGATGATATGCCATTCAGACATTGATGCGGCATAAGTTTGTTTTTTTTGTTGGCAGAGATGTGCCCACGTCTGCCTCGCCTGCTTGGAAGTTTCCCTGCGAGTTAGCAGATCTGCAGCAAAGGATTGTGGGGTGGATTTCATCTGCGTCTTTGATCCTGAAACTCTCAGTTCCCTTGTCACCTCCACGCCTAGCTGCTCTATTTATAACTTGTAACCATAACAACTGGTCTTTTCTCGTTGCCAGACAAAATAGAATTCCTGTCACCATGTGTCTCTGTGCTTCAGATAAAAAGGATGGCAAAGCACACACCTAAAGTTTCATCAGCGTCGTCAAAGCCCACGTTTGCTCTCACATCTTATTAATGGCGATAACTGCAGCTATTAGCCATATTTACATTGTGCTCTTATAGAGAAAGCATCCCAGTGACAGCGTTTGGAACCCCAGGAGCATCTGGAGCACTTTGTTTGTGCATGATGAATAAATTGTCGGTGCCGAAGGGTGGCTGGCAGAGATGAATGAGACTTTGAAGAAGAGCACAACCAGGCAAAGTTTTCTGAAAAGTTTCATCTACTTTGGATCAGTCTGTAAGACGGCACAGAGCTGCCAGATAGTTTTCTCAAGCTCGGATCTGACGGTTTTCCCCCTTTCTCCGAGGTTTTGATAGAAAGAAAACAGAAAACAAGAACGATGAATATTTGAGAGCTTGATTAACACAACAGGCAACTTGCTTGTTTATGGGTGAGTGGATTTCAAAAACAACATCATTGTTTTCATCACTTTTGGTTAAGCAAGCACAGAGACCCCTTCCCGCTGACCCCTTGAAATCACTCTGAGCCGCAGTGTGCGTGTGCAGCTGGGAGAAGTCAGGCAGAAGCATAATGCTCAGGCATTCAACCTCTCAGGGGCCGAGGGTAACAGGCGTTTAGCGGATGAGGGGGGAAGCCATTGTTTGACATCTCCCTGCTCTCACCATCCCAGATCTCTAAGTGAAAACTAATTGCTCCCAAAGGGACCAATCCCGTAGTCACACCTAAATGAACCTGACCCAGGTGCATTGTGAGGTAGAGGGGTGTGATTGTCTCCACTGTCTTACGTTGCAAAGTAACAGGCACACAGATCTGAGATCAACAAACATTGACGGCGGCGAAGAGCTGAAGCCTTAACTCCCTGTGCTGGGAGTGGAAAAACACAAATTGTTTGTTTGCAACAGCAACGATGGAAAATAACAATGCAGTCTGTCATATGGTGGAACAGCGGTAGCAGGGGGTGGGGAGGATGGATTAAAAATGATTATTGAAATCTTATTTTTTCTGAATTTGCTCTGACCTTGCTCGTAATGTAATTTGGAGCGCCTTAAAAGATTATGAGGAGATGAGTCTCAAATTTAGGAACAGAGTGGTCTGCAGAGCAGACACAATGAATGTTACGCTATAAATAACAATTCAATCCATTCCAATGCCAGTACAAGGTTGAGCAGTTAAAGGCCCAATTTGTCATTATAAACTTAATGGGCAAATACAATTTTTTAGATACCGAGCTAAGTTCTATCAGTTTCTTTATTTTAGGTGATACACAGTTGCAATATCACAAAAAAAGAGCCACAGTTATCTAAACTGCTATCTGCACTATATTAGGTTAATGTACAATCTGACAATCTGATATTGTACTTCACATTAGAGATGCAAAAATATGATCAGTGTTGTCAGAAGAACTGACCTGATAAAGTCAATCAGGAAGCGGCTATGATGTTTTTTTATACAATTTATTTTTCAGTGTTGTTGGCTACTTCTAAAACAAAATCCAGTGTTTCTGCCGTCAGTTCCATACAGTCAATTACTGAGGGCTACCACACTCACATACACACGTCTTTAGTGTCAGCTCTTTGTGACCTTACATACAAATGATTCAATGAGTTTGCAGTGAGGTACACATCATGAATTGGTATCATCGATTAAAGTTTATGCCAACAACTACATACAATGCTTTGAATCTTATAGTTTCTCAAAACGTATTCTAAAATCCACTTCAAAAAACAAATGTCATCCGAGCCATTTCTATCTTTTGAACAAAGGCATCATGGGCATAGTGCAGATGTCTGATTACAGACATGGAGGGAAGAATGGCTCCAAAGGTTTTACAGCATTGCACCAAACCACAGGTGCACAAACACAGTCAGCTCGTTGGTTCGCACACATCACCTCCTCAAATAGGTGATAATGTGACTATTCCCCTGCTGTGTTTGAGAACGAAAATAACATTAAGTGAGTGCAGACCTCTTATTTCTTTTTGACGCCATTGGTCTACAAAGAAAATATGTTAAGGCTAATAAGACCAGAAAAATAATACATTTTGCATTTAATTTAGCTTGTCAGGCACATATGGATGTAGCGCTGTAGTGTAGCCGTGGCATCTGCTTTCTCCAGTTTTCTTAGACCTCATTGTTTGCTTATTTAAGGTTGATAACCTCCACTCTAAATTGCATCAGCTTACAATAGAGGAGCTCTCACAAAATCTCCCTTTTTCCCTTTCATTCCATTTCAATGCGCTGAAAATCCTTAGAGCAATAGGCACTGGAGGATACACAAACAGGATTACTTAGTGTGGGCATGTTGAAAATCAATTCAAAACTGGCTTCAGTTGTGAAAGCCAGTAAACGTGATTTATTTTCTTGGTGAGCTACTGTATACTTAAACCTCCAAAAAATGATTTAGCCAATTGTACAGCTGAAATATTCCTCCATGTTTCTAAGTGTATAAACTTTTGGTAAGGACATGTAAGCCCTGAATGAGTGTAGTTCATAAAGCACGCATTTGTAGGCACACTAGGCATTAGTGTTAACATGTATTCCTTCTTCAGGTTTATGATATAAAGTATACTTGGTATATATTCTATATTTGGGATAGTACATACAGTATTTTTGGATAATATTCTTCCCATGAATTGGTGCATACCATGTTTACACTCTGAGGGGAAAGCTAATATCCATGCTATTAGAAACATAAATAGGATTCTTGGGATATGACAATATTAGCTGGGTTACTGATGCATGTAGCAACTCATGCCAGTGTTTTTCTAACAGGTGTGACATTTCCGTAGTAGGACCTTGAGCTATCAATGCTATCCATTCATGTTCTAGATTTGAAAAGACACACAGCACAGAGAATTGAATGGTTTGTGGTTTTGTTTACCATGTCCACACAGTCAATGACCTGCTGTTATGCTATTCATCGTGCCGCAGCCCTGATCTATTAGAACCCATGCACGGACTGTAGAAATAAGGAATTTAAAATGTCCATCTACTTCTCAATCAATTGGAAATTGAAATGTTCAATTTAACCCTATAAGATAGTCAGTAGACAAAATGACAAGCATACACTTCAAATAGATTTGTGCACCTGCCCAGTCTGTAATGTTTGCTAATTGTTTATTTGTTGAAATGCTAATCTGATTATACAAATGGTTAACTGGAACACTCGGCCTTTTATGTGCTTTAGTGGATGGGGCCCATATTGCAGGAGAACCAAAGTCAATACAAAAAATGCCTATTATTAGGGATAAGGACGTTTGTAACGTATTCAAATTTTATTCAGCTGTGGATACATTGCCAAAATAGAATAAATGACTTCTCTATATTATCTTATAGAGATACCTCAGAGGTAACATAACAATACATTTGATTCTTAGTATACACATCTAAATACATCGGAAATGTAAAGTTTACTATTGTTGTTCCACCTTTTGGTCATCAGAGGGCACTGACACTGTGTAGATCTCCATCCATCCCAGAAATGTGGGAGTGAGTGTCCAGCCTATGGTGTCATCATACCTGAAGTGGGTGCAGCCTTTTCTCAGGAGCCGATTAGCTTGTGCTAACCAACTTACACGCTGCCTGGGAAACATAGCATAACATATCACAACTCAAACAATGAAAGCAGGAAGAAAAAAATGCAAATTATCATGAACAATTGTGTGCTGTGTCCTATACCTTATCATTGGATCAACCAGTTTTCCAAAGTAGCTCACAGGTCCATGGTCATGGATAAGAATGACAGGGTGTGAATACAGACACAGGTGTTTTTTCTATGTATATGGATCTCCTTTTATACTGTACATCCCTTGTGCTATGCAGTGCTCACTATCAAGTCTAGTCTTTTCTGTACTGCAATGATATGGTCCGTCAACAGATTATGGTGAAGGAGTGAATCGGGATCATCATGTGCAATCTTTCACCCACAGACAATAATGTGTGACTAGGTACAGTTGGAATGCCATACAGAATCTGGTACTATCTGGACAAGTTGTCTCTAGAAATTCAGCTGTTTATAATTTGCTACCAGAGTCTAACCGTGAGCAGGTGGATACTTGATCTTAATTCACTGTAATTCATTATTCGACAATACCACAGTGTATTCTGTTATGAAAGATATTAGTAATTAAAGGACTAGTAGTTTACATTCTCCATCAGACGTCAGAGCTCTCGTCGGGCAAATACACGAGCCTCCATCAATGGTGATTGTCTTGTTCCAATGCACAAGACATCTTTCGGTCAGTCTGTTTTCTCTGCAAAGGGGGCAAAACTGTGGAACCTCTTGCCCACTAGTCTAAAACTAGAGACTAATGGCAACACTTTTAACAGAGAACTTAAACAACGGCTCAAATCAAATCAACAGTGCTCACACAAATAATTTACAACTGGTTTATTGTTTGATCATGCTGCCTTTGTTTTACTCTACGTAGCCTATATATATTTGACTCATTATATTGCTGCTCTGTACTCTATTGTATTCTGCATTTTTACTCTTTTAATTATCAGTTTTTTATATCAGTATTTGATCTTGTTTTTGTTTTGTTTAGTTTATTTTGTTGTTTTTAAAAAGCCTCCTGTGGACAGGTGTTGTAAACTAGCATGTATGCTAACACACTGTAAACAATGCATCTGGTTCGTCCAATGACATTGTCATGTCCATGTCCAAATAAAATCTACTAACTAACTTAAAGGGATTCTTACCTTTGTAGAGTTTTTACACTTATTTTAAATGACTTTAAAATGGTATAAATAAGGTTTTTACACTCTAAAATGCATGGTAGACCCACCAGGAATAAAAAGAAACAATTATTTCAGTCTCATAATATTAGGTGAAAACTACAACCAATCAAATCGTTCGGAACCGAACGATTTAATTGGCCGACAGACCTGTCTGTTTGCCGTCTGCTTGTGTACCGCGCATTCGTGCACGCGCGTCCTCAACGAAAGGGTTTGTTTTGATTCCACGGCAGACAGTAGCCTAGCGAGTAGCGACCATTGTAGAAAAGGTTACAGTGTTGTTATTTCTTGTTATTTCTTACAGTGTGTTAAGCTGTGTTTTGTTTAGTGTTGGGCCGTGACGTCAGTCGGCCAGAGAGCCAGTTCAGTAAGTTTCCTTTCGCTTCTCCCTCGGTGAGATGTGTGTGAGCAAGTTGCCACAGTAAGCCATCATTCGTGTTTATCTGAGTGTAAATGTGAATCACCCGTGTGTGAGTATGTACATGTAGTCCCGATCGCTGTTATAAGTTATAGTTTATGCATGTTATTAGCGGCTGCGATTCGCGAGTCGCAACAGCTGTTCAAACGTCTCCTCACGAGCGGAGTTTAAGCCTTTGTTCTTTTTCCGCGATCTATATGCGGCTGTGCCTGTGAAAGAAGGAAAATAAAGAGCGGATAAAACCCTACTCCTCCTCTCCTAGTCTCATTATAAGCATAAGTAGTGTTCTGGCCGACATAGCCTATCTGAAGTGAAACCAGTGATACAAGCAGATCAGCGCGGTACCGGTAGCCTACTACAGCCACCAGTTTCTTCAGCCACAATATAACTCACTTTGTGCACGGAGACAGTATTAAGCAAGTAAGTCTGCTTGTGTAGCCTAAATTAAGTTTCTTCAAAAACAAAACAAAAAAAACGGGGATAGGAATGAGGGGGTGGGGCTGCATTGGAGGAAGGCGGGATATTATGATTGTGCTGAAATGCTCAAACTCACATCCATCCGAACTGCTTTAATATCCTATATTAAAGCCTTTGTGTGCACTTAAGTTGTATGTGTTTTTGTCTGTTGTATTGTTTGTTTTCACTTTCAAACTTTCAAACTATTCTATCAACATTGTATTTCAGACTGAATAGACTTTCCTCTGTTTCAAGACCAGCGGAAACAGTTTCTAACAAGGGGTGTTGACTCAAAAGAAGAACTCAAACTAAGGGCAGGTGTAGTTCAAATGGCATACACCTAATCAAAACACAAATAAGTGGTTGGTAAAAGGCAGACATTCAACAGCAGCAAACAAAACCAAATAGGGCAGACAGGCAAAACCCGAAATGGTCATGAAACGTAAAGCAGGTAATGTGGCTCAGGCATGCTATGCCAAGGCATCGGACCAAATTCAAACTGCAGGAAAACAGCTATATATGGTAAACAAAAAGCCAATAGTGGTGCCGACTGCTGGGATCAGACTCGTACCATTAATGTATTTATCACATCCAGTGTAAACACATCAGAATCTATAGCAAATTGCCTGCAAATACTAACTGGGAATAAGCATGGAATCATGACAACATGATACATGCAAAAATAAAATCAGGGCAACTCATAGATTTCCCCAAGACAACACTCTGTAGAAGTAAGTAGTTCAGAAGACATAACAAATTCATGATGCCAAAAATCTTGGAGCGTGGTGTGAGGCTTCACTCCACATGGCCAGCTGGTACTCATCAGTACAATCAACACAACAGTAGAGGCAAACAAGGAAGGAGGACGGCAGGGTTTTGGCATTGCAGGGCTGGAATGAGGAGCTGCTGAGTGTGTTTGGTGTTCAATGTATAATGTTTATCAGACAATGACACAACACAACAAGTGGTAAGATTCATAGTAAAAAAACAGAGGACCTTGATTTATACTAGTGTTGCATAGCAACTCCTTCCCAATGACATCCCGCACACCGCGGAGAACGGCAGGCGGTTATTGATCGGTGACAAACTTGTAGTCTGTCATGTCTGCTGGCCACGACACGGCACCATTCCATCTAAACTGACATAGTGATTATCGTAACAGACAAAAATATTTTGTCTGACACTGGCATAAGTCTTATTTGTGATTTGAGCACTCCATACCTACATTTGTTAGCTTATACCATGTGTTGTGTTTTTATTCATTAAATTATTTATATCAGGGATGATAAAAACAAACCAAAACATTTGTCTCAAAGAATAAAAAAAATTAACAAGAATAAGCCTTCAACTCATTTCCATCAATAATCTGAGGGCAGGCGACCAGAAAAACTATGCACAGAGCAACGGATTGACCTCTGCACACAAATAGGAAAACATTTGCGCAAATACATTCTAAACAAGAATCAAATTCAAATGATCATGTTAAATGATCTGCTGTGTCCTACTGTGTCAGGTGAATCTTAAATTTCCCTAATGAAAGGGAATATTCAAAGCATTGGATCAGCCAGTTTTCTAAAGTAGCTCACAGGTGTATGGGCAAGAATGACAAGAGGTATAGACAGACACAGTTGTGCCTAAGGGGTGTGTCCTACGTTCACAGTTCTTATTTTGTATTTTTAAACCATTTCATAGGAATACTAAACAGGCAACGAGAAAATCTAAACTGTACATATGTCTAAAGTTAGGTTCATAAACATTTTATGTTAATGCTGACGAGACAAAATCTGGGCAGGTTTTCTAACTGAGCAGAAATGTACTACATTTTTGGTCTAACAAAATACAAAATAGTTTCAGAAGGGTAAGAAGACTGCTGTGTTTTTTAAAGTTTAAATACTTACGCACAATGCTATTGTTATAACATAAACAAAGATGGCAAATTATGCACAGTTGCTTCAGTATCATTTTACATTACTAGGGGTAGTCTAGTTCATTGCAGTGGAAATACCGTGACCCACCAACCTCGCAAACACATCTGTCCCGGAGCGACACCCAGTGAGCACCATCACACTCAGTGACGCATGCAGTGCATACAGTCACACATAATTTATCACCTTCCAAAATACTGGGTGTATCAGAATAAAACCTCCTGAACCAATTTATTGGAAGCAACACAAGACCTTAAAAGCCAAGGACATTTACAGCCGGGGAGATGTGAACACTTTTGTGCCTGAGCTGATTTTACACTGTTTCCACAGCCCTTTAACACTTCAGATCCTTATATTAGGTTCACATTGTTATGTATCCGCATCTGCTGTGTATATTCAATGTTTTCATCGGAATCTGCTATATGGGATTATGATCGAGTTATTTTTAAAATACACTTTGCCCGGTCAAAAAAAAAAGTTGCCACCTGGATTTTACTAGGCAAATAGGCAAGAGCCCTCCATCTGTCAAAAACTGGAGAGATAAATATGTTTCAGTTGGCAGCAGTTATTTAACCTTAACTGATGCAGTGAATAGCTTCTTATTTCTTAAACAACCATGTCAGAAGACATATTCTGTGGTTATGGAAAAGATGTAACTCTGTTTCAGAGGGGGGGAATTATTGGCCTGCATAAAACAAAGAAAACTACTCAGGAGAACATGAAACTACTAAAATCGTGTTAAGAACTGTCCAACGCATTATTTAAACCTGGATAGATAGTGGTGAAACGTCATCTTTGAGGAAGAAATGTGGTCAGAAAATCTTTAATGATCATGACGGGAGATCACTTAAAATAGCTACAATTATTTGGTGGCATCAACATTCTAAATATCGACAGTAGAACTCCCGCCTATGTTTAATAGTGAAAGTAAGAGCCTTTCCACATGCACAATGCTAAGAGTAGATGAAGGATATGGACTGCAGATGTGTGGCCTTAAAAAGAAACACTAATCAGTGGGGCTTATCAGGATAAAATGCTTCAATTTGCCAGGGAGCATACAGATTGAACTCTGGAGCAATGGAAAACGGTTGTATGGTCTGATGAGGCCAGATTGACCCTGTAATGCCTCGTTTCCACCGAGTAGAGCGGGTCGGAGCGGCTCAGAGCGGGACAGCTCACTTTTAAGAATCTCGGTGTTGTTTCCACCGCCGACCCTACCCTTACTGGTAGGGCGGGGTTTAGGCTGGACTGCGATAGCCGCCGCCAGAATGTGGGTCAAACTATCGGGCTGTGGGAACAACTGTGGTCAAGCCAGCGGTCTCTTGTTTTTGCTTGGTCAAACCAGCCGCTTCTTTATTTATTCCCCCCGTGTTGTGAGCACAGAGACGGCTCGGTGCAAATGATAGAGACAGTGAGCGAACAGCACTGGCTGCGGCAGCTACGTGACATCGTAGCAGTGGGACACAGTGTAGCCAACTGATTCATTTAATGACGAGGAAAAACACCACACAATAAACACTGCCGCGCTCACATTTTCGCCAAAACTCTCTTCACTCTAGCCGAGGTGACTACAAACGGCGGAAATGATTCAAACCAGCCGCTTCTTTATTTATTCCCCCCGTGTTGTTGTGAGCGTGTATTTTACTACTATCTATGGCGTAAACACACGGAGACCGCTCGGCGCAACTCATAGAGACAGTGAGCGAACAAACAGTGCTGGCTGCGGCAGCTACGTGACTATGGGACACAGTGTAACCAACTGATTAATTTATTGACGAGGAAAAACACCACACAATAAACAGAGCTGTGCTCACATTTTCGCCAAAACACAAGACTCTCTTCACTCTTGCCGAGATCTACACATGGCGGAAATGATTCTTTCGACCAATCAAATGACGGCAGTGTGTAGCTCCGCCTTCTCATGCATTTTCGGCCCGCTTTCAGGCCGCTAGTACCCCTACGGAGGAGTACTGAGATCGGGAGCGGCTCAGAGCGGTTAGGTGCGCTTAAACCGTACCCTACCCAACTTTTGGCAAATGAAAAGCCAAACTACCCGGACCGAACCGCTCCGATCCGACCCGCTCTACTCGGTGGAAACGAGGCATTACAGAGTGATGGGTGCATCAGGGTAAGAATGTAGGTGGATGAAGTGATGTATGGTAAGAATAGAGGTGGAGGAATTGATGCTCCCATCATGCCTAGTGCCTACTGTACAAGCCTGTGTGGCAGTGTATAGTAGGAGCTGGGGTTGCTTCAGTTGGCCAGGTCTAGGTTCTAAGCAACCAATAAAGCTTATCAAAATGTGTTACACGGCGAATATGTGCCTTAATCATAGCTAAAGATGGTCCAACAAGATAAATGACTGTCACTTTTTTTTGGGCCGGGCAGAGTATTACATGTCATATACAGTACACACAACTTTGGGACAATCTGTGCTTTGCAAGGATAGTAATTGGGACTGTTGGTCAATGTTCTGTTTTCTACTTATACAGGTTTTCCCATTAAGACACAGGGTCTTGTTCTAAAGAGGGACCTGCTAGACAACAACAGTACAACGTAAAGTTAAACGCCCACAGTAAAAACACCCTCAGATGACATCTCCAGACTTTTGCTCCAGCCCCAAGAGAAATGTATTTTCAAAAAGTTTTGCTTCCGTTTCAGTCAGGAAGCAAATAAACAATTGCCTGGAAGCTGTCTCACTCTCATTATATACCAGTTTGTAAACTTCACTCAATAAAATTACAAAAAGAAAAGCTATACTTAGTGGTGCTGATGCAAAATAAATGCTAGGGAACTATGGACTTCCACAATGATAAACAATGTCTATGGGCGATCCATTCTTGTGTCGGCAGACAGCACTGTCAATAGAGGCAAGGGCATCAAGCATGATCAGGCAACCACCATCTTTTCAAATACCTCCCTCAAGCGAAGCTCCAATGAATAATTACATTCAGAGTAATTACATTTCCCACCATTGTTGACTGTGGAGATCCTCAGACTGTGATCACTCAATGCAACAAAACTCATTAATGAAATCACCGAACGCTTTCTAATCTTGACAGATTGAATCCCCACGGATAAAACATATTTCTCCCCTTTCCTTTCCTCCATTCTCCTGAAACATCTTGTACAGTTCAGTAGGTGCACTTTCAGATTTATTGGTTTGATTACCCCCATGGGTGCCTAAAATGCATGTCATCATGGCACTGTAGATCACTTTTTCAAAGGGGACACCTTTCAATCCATACAATGGTTGGATATAATTTCTTTACTTTGCAACATTTCTCCAGACATATCAGCAAACGAATCAGAGTCGCAAATGAGGGCTGCAGTAGCAGTGTGGCCTCACTCTAATCACTCCATCTGTAGCTCCCTGCATGAGTTTACTTGAATCACATGGCGCTGGGAAATGAGGGTAAACATTTTATTTAAAATAAACTTTTCGATTCAATCAAAGGAGATAGGTCATGTTAAGAAAATAAATCCATGTTCAGCATTGACAAATCTTTTTCAAATGCAGCTGTCTTTCTTTATGCAATTTGCAGAGACGGAAGCAGGTCAGAAAAGCAGGTGTGTTGTATGAAAGGTATGCCAAGCAGAGCGTGATGCGTCAGGACACTCTGAAAGTGTTGGGTCACTGGCTCCGTCCCCGTGTCATATACAATCCTTCACAGTGGAGCACACAGCTGCCTCCGGTGACCTTTTCCACAGAGCCCTGCAGTCCCTCTGTGTACCGTCCACTGTACTTCTCCTTCACCTGTACCTGCTCCGCTACATCCTGTCAGCGTTTCTAATTAGCACATAGTCATAAGATCCTCACAGATGCCATGCTACAGTATCTCAGCACCCGCATGGAACTGATGAGAGATTAAGAACCCTCCCCCCTCCCACTGGCGAATGGCAATACGCCTTCTCTTTTTATAAGCATCAGCCTTCCGGTCAAATGCTGTATCTACACGGCAACATGAGGACAATAACAGAAACAGATATGATCACAGGTACACTCCCACTGTATCATGCTCTAGTTCACACACAGGACAAGCTGTGGAGCACATTACTGGGGTATATCTGACAATGATATCAGAGGAAATCTGTCCGATTGTGAGATGAGACTTTCGGCATTGTGCCATATCTGTCGTCTGTGGGCGCAATTTTAACCCAGAGGACGGCTCAATTTACAACCCTGCCGTAGATCAGTCTAAAACAATTACCCGAGCATCCCTCTAGCATTTTGTGCGTTGAATGGAGAGAATCCAGCACACAATCTTATCTCGGCGTGGTGAAGAGCAAAAATAATTCTCTGTAGCTGTGAGAGAGGCACTTTCTCTTCTGCGTCAGGATAAATGTCCTTCAGAGCAAATGCAGACATTGATATGGAACACAGTGTTCCTTCATTGGAGATAGGGTAGTACACACAGTAAGTACACACAAGGCTGAACCATACATACTTTCCTCTAACAGTCACCCACCACTCTCATATTTCTCTTCTAAATAATTGACACAACTCGCCTACAGAACCCACTAAATACAATGCAGCTTTATTATTGTCAATTTACCAAACACTGTTTCTTGAAGGGTAATACATCTTTTTGTAATTGTTCACTCTACATCACTCCGCATTAACAAAGGCATACTTTGACTCTTAACAATAGGGCTAAACAGATAGGACAATACCTTAAATCCCTGACTATAGATTTAACAAATGCTCTTGTATTTATGCTAAACACAACCGTTATTTGACACGAAGAACAAAGGCAATGAAAAGTCAGTGACAAAAGAAGAAGAAAATAAAAGGCATTCTGGTAGAGGCATGACAAAACAAACTCTTTTGACAGATGCTCACTTTTTGGCTCCTAAAGCTGAATTTGGGAAATGTGAAGAGAAACATCAAATGCACTTTGGTCCCTCAACTGTCTTCTGTGCCAGGGGCAATGGTTGTAAAGATGACTGACAGCTGGAATTGAGGCTCCCATGCTCCTCAATTTGGCAGACAATGTACTTTGCTATGTTGCAGAACCCTTTAAAGCTTTCTCATCCAGTGGTGTTTAGCTGACATGTTAATGTCTCGTCACTCAGCATTCACATAGGAATATGATGTCTCCCAACAATAGGGCTAAAAGAGAAACAGGAAAACACAGAAAATGAAGGTTGCTATGTTGGAGAACCTGCAAAGCTTTTTTTAATTAAATGGTAATTCATCCAACATTTTGGAAAATCAAACTAAATGTCACTTTATTGTGTGCTTTAATTCACTTTTGGCTTGTGAGTTACATTTTAAGGTTGAAATTGATACAAAGTTGCCACAAATGACAGGGTTCTGACACTGTGTCCATCAAATGCCACTCCATCCTCTCATTGTCCTTTAGAACGTTGCTCTGAGAAGCAGGAGAAGCCAAGTGTTTAAAATGGAAAATACAGTATAACTTGTTTCCTCCCAAGGTCGAGGTCAACCTGCCTGACAGGGAAGCACTGAGTCATCACATCTACATCTAATCAATACACATACTCAATCGACTGATTGATATGTGTACACTGTTGTCCAGGGAATTGTCAACAACAGTGACAGGTTGGCCAGTTGAAAGCACATTCAGGTTCAAAGGACTTGCATTTGCAATTATATTAGCAAAACTCTTCAGAGGAATACACTTAAACAGTTTGGGTAATGCCCTGATATGTTTCCATCTACCTTAGTTTATCAGCTTAGTTTAGTACATAGCTTATTTTCACAATTACACTTTGGTTTGGATTATACTTTGGTACAGACACAACAATCATAATTTAGAAACACTGGTATATTGATGGATTGTTCTCTACAGTCAGGCTAGCTGTTGCCCGTTTTAAGCCTTTGTTCTAAGCTAGCTAATAGTACTGTTTTACTTCACAGTGTAAAAGTCAACACAAAACATCCCTAAATGTATAAGTAGAACTCTTAGCTTAGAGGCACAACTGTACTGTTTAAAGTAGACTACACAAGTATAATATTCATTACAATGAATTAAGGACACTAGTCCTAACCTTGACAATTAAAATGCTTTGTAGAGCAGACTACTTCATCATTCTGATTTTAATGCGATTGTCTTGAAATGGCAAAATCTAGGCCAAGCGCCTCCAAGATGTGAAAAGGTCTGCTCATTTGGCCATATCCAATGCAGCCTGATCTCCATAGATGGATGAATAAAGAGGGATAAGTATTGGGAGAAACTTCATATTTTAAAAATTTAACCAGAGGACATCACCTTATAGCTCAGGGAGATAGAGAGGAACGTGATCAGATGCCGAGATGAGGTTCAGGTGCTGAAAACAGAAATGTAATGATGTCCCATGAGAAGGCAAAGTCAACGCAGGCTGACCCTGTCAAGTTAAAGCCAAGGATGGTTATCTTTCCAGGGCACTGGACATGTACACGGGCTTGTCCCTATTCACACTTTAACATTTCAATGAACCAAAAAAAAACCTGCTTCATTTAAAGTGTTAGTGCAGCTAGCAACGTTTAGGGTTGTGTGAGAAATGTGTGCGCCGTTGCATGGTGTAAAATGTATATAAAACCTGTGGCGAATAATAATAATAATAATAATAATAATAATAATAATAATAATAATAATAATAATAATAATAATAATAATAATAATCAAAAGTTCATTTAAGATAAAACATAGAGTGGAATGAAAACAAAGCAAAGCAGACATGCTGGTGACATGCATCAGTGTTTATGCCATTGAGCTGTAAAAGCTTTTTCTACAGAGACAGATGGTGCGGTCAGCTTGAAAACCACTGTGAAGGGCACAACAACCAAGATGTCATGGAACGTCCCCGCCTCCATCTATATTGACCCAGTGTGAGTGTGCAAGTAAGACGCCATCACATTGGACTTCTCTTATAAGCCACTACATCAACTTTATACACTGTGCCTCTCTATTCCCCAGACCAAGCCCTGCACAGCACCCTCTCATCAGGCAGGTCCAGGGGTCAAATGGCTGCGCAGTCCGCCTCTTGTCAGATTTACAACATAGTAAAGGCCTTGAGACACATTCTCACATTTTCTCAACACAGCACATGACAGAGTATGGCCTCTCCTGGGAAATACTGTCTTCATCATCCCCACTGGCCTTGGGATGCTCTTTGCTTCACTTATTCACTGTACAACACATCCACTACAGTCACCTTTAAATTGCATTGTTCATGCTAATGTTCTATGCAAATTAGTTTAAAGGCGACTCTACCTTTGATGTTGGATGTTAAGGTGAAATTTACAACACTTTGACCGATCAAATCAATGTTTTTTTTTTCTTTATTGCTGTCAGCTGACCCAAAGGTTAAGGTCCATGGTTGAATGTATCTCCTCTGGGAAATTCACATATTCCCAAACAACACACAGAGTCCAATCCGGACCAGGTTAACTTCAGAGGATCAGATCACTGGAAATGTTATCATCCTCCTTCCTATTGACAAGCAATACAGACCAATTCATATTTTTTTTAAAGGTCAGTAGAAAATGTTGCTATCCGAGGCATTTCCATTGCCATTCTGTTAATAAAACAGAGCTTTGAACAAAGGGCAACATTTTGGTTGGATACCTATTATAACAGAAACAGTCTAACATCGCTTTTGAATTCATAAGGTGCATCACATGTTCTAGTTTGCTCATCATCATCAGACAAAAACACATACAATGTACATTTATTTATAACTTTGGCAATCTGCACAAATACACCAACATTACATCTTCTGAAGAACCGTATCGAAAATGGCAACTGAGACACATTCCGTGATACATTTCACGGAATGCTACGTTTGTTCTCAGTCAGAACCTGCATGTTCTATTTAATAGACAGGCCAGTGAGGCCATGCAATTGTCCATGAGTAAATGTTTAATAACATGTATTATTGCATTGGTCAATTAAGTAAGTGAGAAGGAGAGAAACTGCTGCTTGAGGTTAATGACTGTATGACTTAATAACAGTAATTCCAATCTATTCTATTGATATGTACCATTTAACAGAGTATCTGCTTGTTAGGTCCATTCAGACCTTTACTAGATGGTATTTTCCAACTCCCTGGAGGAGCGTCTTCACCGATCATATTCTGTTCAGATGAATATGCCCATATGCACTTGCCTTGACCCCCAGACACTTTCAAAGACAGCAGAGGAAACGTTTTCCCATATGTGGAATCTATTGCTTATTACTGGCCCCCAGAGCCCGCCTCTTCTCAAAGTCTCCCTGCAGCGATAAGGAAGAAAGCCACAGCTGGTGAGAGGAGTGTAGATATTAGTCTTCATCAGACCAGTGAGGCAATGACACTTATGAAGACCTATGCCATTTAATATACATCAGCAGCTTTATCGCTGCAAATAGGCGCAACAGCACAAGCCACTGCCTCAGGCACCTCAAGGCTGGGCTCATAGGACAGATCAGCCTTTGTTTTTCCAAGGCCACTTCTGCAACTGCTGGAAAGCATAAATGTGTAAGTTAGGTCCTAAAAGCAGCCATTTATGAAAGGATGTTGACCCTTTTCAGTTGTCTCACCCTTTTAGGGGAGACAAGGCAAGCCGATATTTCAGCTGTTTTTGTATGCATTGCTGAAAATTTGGTGTTTAAGTATGTCCTTTCATGCACAGAATCTCGCGTCAGAATCTTCTGTTAAAGTGGTGATTATAATTTTTCCTTTCTTGCCTCAGTCAAATTAAATAACATCTTAACTTTATAATCAGTTTAAAAAAGAAAGAAAAAAAGTTGTATGTTCTCTGAAGCCTTTCATTAATCAATTTAGAAGTGACAAGCAATTATTCCTTATGGTTAAAGTGCATGCCATCAATATGGACGTTCCAATTAGCCTATGTTCAGTTTCTAAAAGCCCATTGCACTTGAGCTCTTCTGCATGACTGCCGGGAAGTTTCTTGCAGAATCAATTTCGAACAAGAAACTTTGAAACTGGCCTAATAAAGCAGCAGAAGGTTTCAAAGTTGACCTCACATCTCATTATAATAGCACCATTAAAGCTCCCATATTATACACTTTTCGGTTCTATTATACACCATATTATATGGTCTTAGTGGTCCCTAATACGTTTTTCTTTAATTGTTTGCTGAAAAAAACTTTCAGATAATTTATTGTACTATGCTGATGTTCAGCTAATCTCACAATGGCCTATTTTAAAAAAAAGAGTTGCAGGTCCCCTCGTAAATATACAATCTTTGAGCTCTCCCCGCCCCCTGTCCGGAAGCGAAGCCAGATACGCCTCTCCCTCTGTCTGTCAGGGCCGTGGACCAATAAGAAATAGGGGTGTGGGCTGCACAGTGGAAGCTTCTGGCTTTACGGTTTGTGAGGTCAGAAAAGGGGATAATTCTGACTGGAGTGTTTTTGGGGGGAGGGGTGGGGGTTTCAGAAAAGGGGAGAGTGAGAAAAGGAGAGATTGTTATTTTCTTTAATATTTTGGCAGTCTCTAGGCACACCGTGGACGCATGGATATGTTGGAACACATTTAAAAAGTGCATTTAGCATAATATGGGACCTTTAAACTGCATTTGAGTTGGCTGAAAAGTAGAATAGTAAACCCCTTCTACGGCATATGTAGTATGAGGAAAATATGTATCTATCTCAATGCAATACTCTGTGTGGGATTGGAATGTGTTCTAAAACTGAAAAAAAAAGTAAAGCATCATTTTGGCTCGGGCCATAAAAAACTGGATTGTGGACTTTGATTTATAGTTAAGTGTTTTGAGTTCACTCGCTGAAAGCACCACAACTAAAAACACTAGACAGATGTATGACATGTGACAAGGCCATATTGTGATGGTTAGAAGTGGAGATGGATGGCTTTCTTAGATGTGTGTTACTGACAAGGACAAGACTGTGGTGTCTTACTTAATCATTTCTTCACCATCAAAAAAACAGAAACTTTGTAAGAGAAGACACAACAAGCCTCAGCTGACCTATCACAGGTCTTTCAGTGATTCCTGGGTATTTCCATAAGCGCCATACTTTTGCCTTAAAGTAGCAGCATTATGTCTGAGAAAGCCAACAAGAAGTGGGACACAATAACAAGGTGTTCAAGAAAGCATTATAATCCAAACACAATACATGTGTGTGTTCTTACCAGTATCTGAGGTGTGTGTGACCAAAAGAAACAAACAAATTGTTTCCAATCAAAGCTCCTTGTGTGTGTTCAAGTAGAACTAATCAAACATTTGCACAACCACTGATTCCTTGTGTCCAAACTCAATCTTCCAGCTAGTCCCCAATGTTATGCCATTAGTTTCAGATTGCATATTTCTCTCACACTACATATTGAGAGCCTGATCATCAAGGATGTAATAAATGCAATTACGGTGCTGTATTATTTAATTTTTTGAAAAACAGGGAACATTCCGAATGTGATTTTGTTTGTGTTGAGGATACAGACGGCTTTAATCTCAGCTAAGTGTTATTATTGCATACACTAACCCAACATTTACTGGATAAGGAGATGTTAATAAATACACAAACCGACACAAGTTAACCAAACTATTGGAGACCTGAACTTTTTTGTCAACCCTGTTTGAATTGCTGCAGGCTTGAATTCATCACCTTTTTCTTTTTGCATTTGCAGCCCCAACCTATAACAGCCTGAACACAGTGCCTTGGAGAATGACGACCTCCTATCTCCAAAATGCTCAGATCATGGGTTTTTGAAAAATGTGATGAGTTTGAATAAGAAGCTCTTCTCCCCTATGGCAGGTCTGTGCAGCCTCGCAAAGGTTTTTACAATTTAGCGGGCTTGGCTGTAAATCCCATGTGTAACACAGGACCTCCAAGCCTCTTATCTGTCTTAATCAGAGGCTACGAGAACAGACAACAAGCGAGCGTGTGAGAGATCCACTCCCTCTGATCGTTAAATCAGCTACGCACTCTGCTAGCTGAATATTTATCAAATACCTGCATCACCATGCATTAAATACAGCCAGGGAGCACTGCTGCTGGATTTTTAAATGTATTTTACTATAGGGGAGAACGGGGTAATCTGAGCCACTTTTTACATTTGCTCCCCTCTAAGCGAGCTAAAATGATTTATCAGTCAAATGTACACATTTCCCATTAATTCAGGATGTTTCCTAGATATGGGCATTAGCAGAATTTTTTCAAGACAAAGGGCAGTGAAAATATGATTGTTTTAAAAAAAGTTGTCATGTGGCTCACTTTACCCCAGCTGTGGGGTAAACTGATCCACTTACTTTTTCCACTCTGAAACTACCAGAACAACATATTGTAACACTAAGGGTGTATTCACACATGCCGTGTTTAGTTCGGTTGAAACGAACTCAGATGCACTTCTGCCTTCGGTGCGCATCTTTCAGGCAGGTGTGAATACAGCAATCGCACTCGGGGGCGGACCAAACAAACGCGCCGAGACCCAGCTGAAGAGGTAGTCTCGATGCGCTTCAAAACGCACTCTGCTGCAGTTCGTTTGTGGTGTGAATTTGTCCGGACTCGATCTGACCCAAATGCAGGAGGCACTGTGCCTTGTCTTTATTTTCTTTTTTAATAAATAGCCGTCAGCTTCACATTATGGAAAAGTGTTGTTGTCGCCATTGTTAGGACGATAAGTTGTGGTTTGACGGGGAGCCCAGAACAATATATTACATTTGATCGAGAGGACGAAAAATGCTGAATGTGTTCAGCGATCAGATGAAGGAGAGGGGAGCGTCTCCCGCACAGTGCCAACAGGTTCACGCTGCGCAAGAAGTGTGTGTTTTTATTTTGCTTCCCATGTACGGGACCGTCAATACTATCCCCGTGTCAGTTTGGAGCTGAACTGCGCCGACCCAGCTGATACACAGCTTAATCAGCTGAGTGTCATCTTGAGCCTATTCTTCTCGTGTGACGCGCGTCCAGCACCAACAATACAGTAAAAATTATGTTTCACATTGTAGGCTACAAGCCACATAACGTGGCATTGACATAGGGCTACATATTATAACCATATGAAACGACAATAATTTGATGTTTTTCCTCTTTATTTATAGGTTAGATGTAGGCCATTTTATTATTTTTAACCCCATATTATATCAATGATATATATTTCGCAGTTTTAACTTCGTGCTTCCTGTTTCTCTCCACCCCAGAATGTCTGTCCAATGAATGAATAACCTCAGATCACGTGTGGTTTTGCTTCGTAATGCTGGTTCACTTGCAAAAGGGGCAATATGAAAGTGGACCACACCAAACAAAAAAATCAAAACTCTATTTGGTCTGGACCAAAGCAAGTGAACTAGCGGACTTTCCCAGTGTGAATACACCCTAAGAATCCTGAAAGCTAGCCACACATTCCAGAACTAATGTCGGACTAGTAAAAGAATGATGGGGTTTGGTCAATTAAGCAAAGCACATTTTCTAATCACTTGAAAGTAACTCTGAACAAAATCAAATACAACATATTATAATTCAAAAGGTTTTAATAAGATTCAAATGAAATATAGAACCAGTTAGATTAGAACACAGTCTGGGGGTCAGAACACAGGACACTTAGAGCCAGCTAGTGTCTGGGAGTCAAAGCATAGGAAAATCAGAACCAGCGAGAACAGCCTGGGACTCAGAACACAGGAGAAGACCCAACTGGATTATAACATCAGCCTGTCATACAACTAGGCCTACTCTACATTCCAGCCCTGAAGGTTACAGGGAAAGATGAGAAGGTGCTATTTCCGTGTGGTTGCCCCAGGTCGTCTTCCTGGTGTATTTCCTTGCCATGATGGCATTTCTACTATGTGTATGACATAGACTAAACTTAACTTGTGCCTCATGGTGGGGGAAAGTGAGACAGTGGCTCACTTTCCCCACAGCATTTGGCTCACTTTCCCCCACCACCACAATTTGAGAAAAAAATACTTCTCTTAGCATTTCAGGCTAATCTTCAGTTATCAGCATCACATGGTTTCATATGTTGGTAGTTCATCAACACGTATGATATAAGTTTTTCTACGTGAATACATTTGCTTTGGCACAACAGTTGATTAAGTTGACAGCAAGAAAATTTACTTTTACATGCAGAATACCTATTTTGGTGAAAAAAACATGCTTACCACAGCACCATGAGGTCCTCTCTTTCAGGGCCATGGGGAAATGAGAGGGGCTTGAAAACATATATCTCACATGACCACAAATGTTTTCCGTTGCCTAGATACAGGGGGTGGCTCACATTACCCGATGCCTCAGATTCCCCCGTTCTCCCCGACATTAAATTCACATTTTAAACACTCAACTGAGTTCCATCTATAAATAACAATGTATTATCCGTTAACAAGAAAATAATTATATGTCAGCTAGACTAAAAAGTACCCATAGCAAAGGATAATGCAAGACACAATCTTGTTCACATCACAGCTCCTAGACACAAACAGAGCACTAGTGGAGAGACTAAAGAGAGATGTTGTCCTTGTTCTCCTTCATCTCAATTGTCAGTTGTCACTCCTGAGAGATAGACATGGTTCAGCCTCACTGTGATCACTGTGTGAGCTCCCTACATTTTCTTTCTGTCATTGAATTTCTCAGCTAAAAGAGAAACGAGAGCTCTGCAAGTTCTCAGATGAGTCCAAATGGCTTTCCACTTTCACTGCCACAATCTAGCCAACGTTTGCAGCAGTGAGGGTCAACTTTAACTAAAGCCTAAAAAAGATTTAACTGTAATTTACTGTATAACACATGTAACTGGTTAACTCAACTTAAGTTATGGTAAAATCAGCATGAAAATGTGTACTTAAGTTTCTGCAATTACTGTGAGAACTGGGAACATTTTGGTTTATTACATTGAAACGAGTTGGGAAATCAGTTTTAAACTGATCAGTGTTGATTTTTGTTATTACAACTAATTCTAATTACTTCTAATGTCTTAAATTCTTAATTGTTTCTCACATACCTCAAAGCTGATTATACCTTCTCATCTAAAGTTCAATTTGGAAATTTACAGAATCAGACATGGAGGAGCCATTGTATATACAAAGATGGTTTATAATCAGGGGTGCAAGTCGCTTTTGCAAATCGCTCTTGGCTTGGGAACTGGGCGGGTGGCTGATTCAAGTCCAGCATCAAACCGGTCACTTGTAGTGCGTAGCTGGTAGCTGGAGACGTGCCAGTTTCCTTTGTGGGCACTGCCATGGTGCCCTTGAGCAAAGCACTGAACCCCTAACTGCTCAGACTTATCCTTTTTTTCCAAATGAAAGATTGTTTATAGGGATCATACATGTCAGATTTGTCATATTTTTTCAGATTTCTATCATTATGACTAATACAACAATGAGATCGAGGGTTATAAGTTCATCCTCATTTGTCCAATCTAATTCATCTTTTTTTAATCTCTTCAGTTTTCCTATGAGTCCCTGAGAAGGAATGAGTCAGACACACAAATGATCTAAGAATGAGTAAAAAAAGAAGAAACTGTAGCAAGTCTCCATAGATCAGAATGATCAGCAGATAAGCAACAGCTATACCGTAACACAACTTATCTTAATTGCCTTGTTTGTTGGCATCCTGCAAGAGCAGCCACCGTATTAGACAGACGGTACACCATTGTAAATTCATAAGCGAGACTCACTTTGAAAAGTTGTATATCTATGTACGTATATCCTTGTGTTTTGTTTTGACAGTATCAACTCCTCCTCTGCATCGTGCTGCTGTCTTCACCTTTTCTCTTCTTGCCAGGCAGCAGCCTTTGATTCCTTCCAAATGTCAGGGAAAATCAGTTGTTATCTTGTTAGCGAGATGTTCCTAATAGTCTATCTTTAGTCACTCTCTTATCATTGCCTGCTCGGTGATTCTTCAGCAGTGACACCGCCTCCCGATGACTCACTGAGCCACAGACACCAGGGATTATTAATGTTTTTACAGAAATAGTTACACAGAAATAACAGCACTGGCACGGTAACCCATGGTTACAGGGATGATGATGACGTCAGCTGGTATCATTGATCTTTCTCCCACACTTCATTCCCAAGATTCAATTAATGCCGAAGCGGCGACCCGTTGGTGTCAGGATATAGTGTCGCTTATATTGTCTTTTTCATTTATAAAACAACACAACACACATTCATCAATTCATTTCCTTCCATCTAACCACCTAACCCTGATGTGAGTCAATATCTTTTTTCACTTTTTTTTCTCCACTTTGAGATGTGCCTGACTGGCGTCCGTGGTTCATTCGAGAAATGTTCAGAACAGATTCAGCCCTTGAACTCTCTTTGGTAATCTTTTTCATAATAAGCGAAGGGAGAAAAAGAAATAGAAAAGTTTGCAGAGGAGAGAAGCACAGCCATAATGAAGCGGCTTCCTGCAGGGTAATAAAGGTCTGTGTGTCTAATGCCAAGGGCAGCCAGGCAAGCACGAAGACCATTACAGCTGAGCGGGCTGGCTTACAGCTCTGTCTGGTAAGCCAAAAAAACAGCTCAGACAAAAGCCCCCCAAGCCCCACCTGCTTTTGACTGCAGTCACAATTATCCTGCAAGGTTGCAACCAATATTTTCCTTTTGGTGCCAATGGTGAAGAATTTGTTTGAATTGTAATTTTATTTCTCCACCCCAAAAGAACAGGCGTTGAGCACACTCCCTGGAGCATTTTAATCAGAACAGGGGAGAGGAGACAGAGCGGGGGCAGACAGACAATGCGCTCATGCTATAGAAGCAAGTCTTGCTTTCTCCAGTTTGCTCTTTGAAATGTTTAATGAAAAGCACTGAAAAATGTCACACCTAGTGAACATTATAAATGACAGCATTTTGAAAACTCTAGAACTAGAGTCTAGATACGATACCACACAATATGTTAAACTTCATTGTCCCCTAAGGGAAATGTATCTTTTGCTCTTAAGCTGCACACATAATTAAATGCCCTGACAGTTACAATAAACAAAACAAAACAAAACAAAACGTATGAACAAACAAAACAGCGACAACTGAACCAATCACAACAATAAATTGCGCATAAAGTATTGCACACTTCAAATGTCATTTGAAGTGGTAGCATTCAGTGAAAATAAATCCTTGTGGCCAGGCTTTTTTTTATAAGCAGTCGGATCACAAAACATGAAAAGCACTCAAACTTATAATAACTTTTTCCCCTTCCTTTTAGCTTTTCAAGGGGAAATGGATGCAATGAAGAGTCGTATTGAGATCTTTAAGCACATAGCAAAATCATTTGCACAAAATGAGATGCAGAAAGTCATTTGAACTGGCACTGGGCTTGAAGATGAAAATTGCAGACAGTGATTTGTTAAGAAGTTCCATTAACTCTGCATTTAATTAGCTTGCACTTAGGCAGCTGACATAGTTACTGTATCTCATACCATGTGGAAGTGAGTGGTTGCCTAGTATGGAAATTGCTCCCTAGTGGCTCAAGGTTACACATATAAGCACATGGTACATAATGCTGTGAAATTCTGTGTACGTAAAGAACAGTCACACACAGAGATGCTAATGTGAAGCCATCCGATTCCTATAACCATAACCTTGCCGGCAGCTTAACAGTATGCATAGCTAACAGGAGACAATTCAAATTAGAAGCCGAATAAAATATCCGGGGTTGAATTTTTGGTTGATTACGAGAACACATCTTCTCCACTGTTCCTCCCAAACCACTGTAATAAGCCTGTTACTATCACACATGTATAATCATTATCAACTAGTGAGTAGCCTTGTATGTTATATATATATATATATATATATATGCTAATATGCTGAATCTGTGGAGGGAGGGAAAGCCTGTGGTTTGTGAAACCACAGTGTTCACCTAATTGCACAGTGATTGATCGCTGAATGTTTAAGTGAAGCCTTTGTGCTTTTAAGTCCGGTCATCCACTGGTCCTGTGTCAATATTTACTGCAGTACAGCAGAAAGATGTCTGTTTGTCTTCACTAGCCAAACGCTTTATCAACGATGTTGATGTTGATGTTGATGTAATGAGACTCAATCATCTGTGTATACATTCATAAGATGATCCTGGGGCCTGTTTCAGGTAGCTGGTTTTGAGGCAACCCGGAGTTTGTTCGCTCTGAGTTGGTGGAAACTCTGGGTTTTCCGTTTCAGGTAGCAGGTTCAATGCAACCGAGAGTCAGTTACTGCGGCAACATACGCCGTGGGTCTAACCTGCTGGATAGGTGGTTAGACCTACCCGAGTTTGTTTTCACTTTACGCTGCAGCTCCGACTGAAGAAAGAGTGTCACTGTCACACGCGTCCCTGTACAGTTTGAAGCAAAATCACTCTATAGAAATCTCCATCGGGATGTTTTTATCATTTCCTGATGATTTTACGTTTGACCGATCATTCATCTGATCAGTAGCCTTGTTCTCAGCCGTTCATAGGCGGCCACCTTACACATCGTGACATGCTCTACATTCAGATTAATAAACCTATTTGTAGCCTATTGTATGTTTTTTAACGTCTGTGCCACTGAACAGATTTATGTCAGGTGGGTTCATGTAACGCTGCGGCTGCACGCGATCGTTGTAGTTCACTTGTGCGATCCTAAAGTCACAGACAAGCCTCGTTAAATAGCCTAATATGAATATAAAAATGATATAATAATTTAAACTGTGATCACTTGAGGAAAATGGATCTGGTAATAAATCAATCAGGCTCTTCAATGGAAACTGTCACCTAATGTGTCTTGACGTTAATGAATTTCACTCCCCATTTAAAAGAAGCGACAGTCTGTTCTGTTTACTGCACAGTAGGCTTTAGGCACTGTAAGCAATGCTGTGCCGCGCCAGCTTTATTACTTTACAGCTGATATGCGTAACTTTTTAAAATAGACTATGGCTTCTCATACGGAAGCGAAATGATTATCTTGACAAAAAATGTTTACTCTGTTTTTTTTCTGAATTGCCGAGGAGATTAGATCAGAGTTATGAGACAATATCCCGTTAATTCTTCTCCATAGGCTACCATAAACTCATTCGTTAATATTTCTAACTCTAGTGGGAGGAGCGGAGATTTCTTTTTTTCTTTTTTGAGAAGTGGAGAAGTGGGAGGATCAATCATTTGTTTCTTCTGTTTCCATGGTGAATCATGTTATCAGCGATCCATTGACGATGGCTTTTATGCACACGCTCCACCCAGAGTGAACACGCTCAGAGTTGATAAACCCAACGCTGATCCACTGTTCTGAAACCGAAAACCCAGAGTTGCTTATCAACCCTGCGCTCTGAGTTAACCAACTCAGAGCGTATGATTAAACCCAGAGTATGTAAAACCAGCTACCTGAAACAGGCCCCTGGTCTCCAATAAAAGAGTGTTTGAGAATAATAATGAGAGAGAAAGAGATGAAAAGTACAGTATGCAAAGGTAGAAATAACATTATTATTTATATATGCCAATATTAAATCAATGTGATGCTTTGAAGGGACAACAATTGCCAATGAACATTAGGTTAGAAAATACATCTGCCAGGTTTGATGGGACTTCTTTTAATCCAACGTTCATTTGTGAATGTGATTATATCTCTTCCCATAGTGTTTTGAACAGCCACTTTGTTTTTCAATCAGAAAATGACATCTCTGCACACCACTAGGCATAAATATATTCAATTCATTTATTATGTCTCTGCTGGTTGAAAAGTGTTTTGATATTAAATCTTTATCAAACAACATATCTACTAAATAGGGTAAAACACGTCTTATTTTGTTTATGCTACCAGTACTTCACTAAGTGTTTGCCTGTTGCTGCTTTAGACCAAAGGCTGGACCATACTAAATTTGAAGCGAAGTATTTTCTCCTCTGACATAAAATAACTTAATAGCAATAGCATGCTCAGTGAGTGTGCTCATTGAGTCAGTCTAATTTAATTAGTGTGCTTGAGAACATGACATTACTTCCTAAAGTATAACATCAAAGCTGGCACACAATTAATGGCTCCACCTCCAAATACCTTCCATGTATACTGTATATTACTGTGCCATCACCATAAGCTGATGTTTCATGATTTAGTTCATATTTTTTGGTTGCAGAGAACAAGATGTCAGGGGGAGATTTTAGTGTTTTGTTGTCAGATATTTATATTTATTCATGGGTCAAAGAAGGTGAGACACACAGGAGGGGTACGTCACCAGAGAAAAACACAATGAGAAGTGACGTGTCCGTTAAATACTGTCTCATATTGTAAGTGCACAAGCCTTTGTTTGATTGTATCGAATTTGAAATGAATTTACTCCGTGCTGAACTAGTAGCTATTCAGTCCCAATGGGTGGATTTGCTTTTAACAAACATTTATTTGAAGAAATAATGCCTTTAAATATATATACTAGAATGCAGCAACTGTAACTAACTTACAGTCAGATATCCACTCAAGTAAAGAGCCTGACATGTTGGAGTGAGTCAAGAGGGATTTTCAATTGGTTGTATAAGATTTAGATTGTGAACATTATTGCAGCAGACATATCTAACCATGTTTTGTTGTTGAAATAACCTTAAATGGTCAGAAAGAATAAACTCTGGAAATCAAATATAAGAATAACCAGCACCGACTATGGGGTGGGGGTTTATTTATGTTACTGATATGTATTTAATCTGATGAAAACATATATTTTTTCAACAATAAGGTATTCATAAGTATCAGTTAAACTGTTGGTGTAATTAGCTCAGATAAGTTAGAGGAAGCCTATCCACACGGCTGCTCTTGGACCTTCTATCAGCTCTATTAAGAACATAATTACCACGTTTGATTTCATTGTCAGAGATTTTGATACTAAGCCATGTTTCAGACTGTGTAATATAATTAGAATTTTGTTAGACTACCCATGCGGAAGTAAATTAATTTTAGGCAGAAGCCCTCTAATATTCAGATGGGTTATTTTTAGACCTTATATATTATCCAGTTTGAAGGAAGCAGCGTATAGGGATACCCAAACTATAAGAGGATTGTAAGGCTTGCAGTAATTTAACAAGAAAAAAAGAAACGCAAAATACATAATCACAAAACAAGCAGTAACTCTATAAACAGAAAATCTTGTCCAGCAGACCTATAGCCATCCTAAACCAAAACATTTCTGTGCCATGAGAAAGCCAAGTCAGGTCAGCATATGCCATTATGTTTATTTTTTGTTTGGACTACATCATATATACATACATATTATATTTGCAACTATATTTTCACCACATCTGCATACACCCCCACATTACACTACAGTTATTTATTCTATATATACACACAGCCGTTTGGGCTTAGAGAGAACATTCCCAGTCCTTGCTGTGTGTGAAAATGCTTTTTAAGTGTATCTCAAATGGCTTCATAAGAAACTGAACCAAACAAAAGACAGGAAATGTATTGGTAAGAAACAATAAATCCACCAACAATACTGTTGTACAGTCACCAGCCAGTTATGAAGAAAAGCTTGTGCTCAATAATGGACAGTTGGGTTCCACAAGTGAGGTGCCAGCTTCCTTCATATGCAGGAAAACGTAGCTGCTGACTCAGGCTGGCACAGCACTAAACACATTATGTAAATTCAGTGTCTTGAATTAATCACTATTTAGGACTCACCAAAAGCTCATTCAAATCCAGAGTTAACATATTTAACTAAATCATTCTAATTAATTTTTTTTTTGCCCTGAGAAAACTGATGCTACTGGTTTTTTGTAGTGTTAAGTGAGTGTGTGACTGCATCACGAACAGTAAGGTTTATAGATTGCAGAACAATGGTCAAGGTTGAAGCTGAAAGAGGAAAACAGAGAAGAGGGGAGGACAGAGCTAAGCAGGCTGATCTGGAAACCACTTCTTTCTCAACTCTACTATAGCACTGAGCGAGGGATACAGATTTTGAAAGCACCTACCATCATCCTTTTGATTAACAGTACACTGTAAATAATTCCTTTGTACCTAGCTGATTGCATAAACACTTACATTTTCTGTCATCACATTGTCAGTGAAATGTAACAAAAGAGATACAATGTGTTCCTCTTGCTTGTAATATATTCAAATCATTGTTTTCTGGGTCATCCTGTTATTATTATGATATTGTACACTGTATTCTGGGCCCAATTTTGAAGTGAACAGTGTGCTCAGTAGAACAATTACAAATTGCGGTCCTTCCCCTTGTTACAATCTTTTTGTTCTAGCTAGTGCTCTTTTCACCTTTAATCTGGGAACAGTCTCTATTTCTCCGGTCTCCTCTGAGGTTAGTTTCAACTAATAGTATTATTGCAGCGGCCAAACATTTGTCTATCGGAATATGAGCTCCTGACTGTTGTTTCAAGAGACATGCCGGAAAAATGGCTAACCTATCCTTGAATTTGTTAAAGCATCTTTAATCAACTAACGTTAATTCATGCATCCATCCATCCATCCATCCATCCATCCATCCTTTCCATCCATCATCCATCCATCCATCATCCATCCATCTGCAGTAGTGCAAGCTCCGATATATCATACAGGCGTACAGGGACACACTAATCTGATGGAATGGCTGAGCACTGATTTCTGGCTCTGCACAAGAACGTGTCTCACATGAGCAGTGATGCGGTTTTATAGCTCCCCTGGCAAAGAGCGGAACATTTAAAAAGGCACGGCTCAAATGAGCTTAGCACACTTTATTACCCATCTGCAAACAGCTTAAGTGTCAAACAGCGCATCCTTGAGTTGGTAATGTTCACAGGCACACTGAAAGATGAGGCCAATTAGCCCCGAGAAGCACACATGGGTGGTACGTAACCAAACAATGCAAAGCTCTAATTCAAACTAGGCTAAACAGGCTTAAACAACACAGTACTGTCCTATATTAAAACCTGCAAATTATACAAGGTATAATGCTTGTGCATACATCACTTGAATTGAGATAAGGAGACTAAAATGATATCTGTGTGCACTGTGCAGCACTGTTTTCTTTTCCAGGTCTAAAAACTGTTTCTAATTATCTACTGCCTCACTGTAATTTCAACTGCATTTTTGTCCCAATACAATACACACAATATAGCTAATTAAAGTTGTGTCTGATTATAATATAATTTATGCATATGACTGTGTAGAGGTCTTGTATGTGTTCAGATATGCTTTGTCAAAAGCTGCTCCATTGTCATTGCCGGACTGTTACATCAGCACCCGCTGGAGAACTTCATCTCTGGTAATATAAATCATGCCACAGTATTCATGTCAAGATTGTCTAAGGTCAGTTGGGATTGATGTTTTAAGGAAAGGTAAATGGTACTAATATGGATGTGAGTTTGACAAATGCTGTGAGAAATAAAAATGGACAGCTTCTGACAGGTGTGTTACGGTACAGGTACTGTGGGTGTCCTGTTGTCAATCATCCAATCCACTGCTGCTGTTTGAGTGATTAGGGAATGTCCAAGTCGCCTCGGGGCAATGCAGTCCCGGCACTGGGAGTTCTTTGCGAACATCACTTTTTTTTGGGTCTAACAAGCGGAAGAGGTCCTGTAATGTCAGTCTGGCGCACTCAGAATAGCTTCCCGCAAGTGTCAATGTGCAGGTGATAAGAAATGCTGTCAGCGGTCCGGCTCCAG
The DNA here is from genome assembly GCA_026122265.1 of Ammodytes dubius. NCBI lineage: Eukaryota > Metazoa > Chordata > Actinopteri > Uranoscopiformes > Ammodytidae > Ammodytes > Ammodytes dubius. The sequence goes on from CM047505.1 coordinate 9,700,688, forward strand.
TGAAACATTTTGAAGGTCGTGTTGATGTCGTTTGGCTTCAAGTGATCATTTTTCTAAATTCACCATGTAGGGCATGTTCACCTGCACCAGGCAAGGACAGCACCTCTCCGAACTCAAGGGTGATTTGTCAGAGCAAATTGAGTTTCAGCCGAGACCAGTTCCACTTCTTCAGTCCTCACGGCATACAAGCGGCGACATATTCTTAACCTAATTTAATTTCGCTTGGGGTCAGTGTGTTTATTTCAACCTTTTATTTGTTTAGGGAAAGTGTTTGAACACACACAAGGTCCGGCCCCATGCACTGAACCCGCACACACTTTAATTAACATCAACGTGTGTGCTCAGCAAAAAGTGGGAGAATGCAATAGTGGTGTTAAGCGCTTAAAAATGCTCTGGGACAGCACTTTGTGATATTATGTGTCGCTTAGTCAGAGAGGCAATTAAAGGAAGCTCATATTTGTATTGTTTGTTGCCAACATTTTTCAAAATAATTTAGATCTGATGCAACACGGAAGTGCCTGCCTATATGGTAAACTTTTTGGGACCTCTCTCAATAAGAAAATACCTCAAAGAAAAGTCTATGCCCTTACATACTTACAAACTGTGTGCACGTATGGCTAAAAAACACTTGATGTTAGCAAAGTTGGACAGACCCTGCTCCACCTAGCTGCTGCAGAGTAATATGGACCATCCTTATATCTTTGCATGTTACATCCTATTCATGATACACAAGGTACAAATGACAGAATTCCCAGCCGTATACCAACGCATTAAATGGTATTTTATATTGTTGGTGTTGTAAGGTAAGGTAAGGTAACTTTATTTGTAGCCGAGGGTAGATTTGGTTGCAGTTAAAAAGAATTGGCTGCCTACACACACACGCAGACAACATTAACAACATCGACAGACAGTGACATAAAAGTGACAACAGTGCTCCAGACATATAGAACATGGAATAAAAGCATACAAAAAGGTATTACTATCAAAATATAGTGCGTTTGTGCATAGGTTGGCACCACATTTAAAATGCAAGGAAAGTTCAATCGATGCATAACAAAACATGTTCAACAAACCCAAACACCTTGCAAAATGATTGGCACTAATTGAAGGTGTATTGGATTCGTCAAAATTCAATTAGAGTGCCTTGCCGGTGCAGCACTTCAGAATTCTGCTTCTCTAACCATTTTCAAGAGGCTCTGGAGAGAGCTTCAAATGCTGCAACAACATGAAGGAAAGTACAAGACCTTCAGTAGGCTTACTCAGCAGCACCCAATACTGCATCACTGAGAGCTCACCTCCATGTCAGAGGTATTGTTCTAGACTACCTATTTATCAACATACTTAATAACTCACAGGGGGTTAAGTGCATGAGAATCTCTCTGCTGTTAAGCTGATGTACGGGGGCAGTGATGGTCATTTAATTCTGCTTAAATGACCCAGAGGGATCCAAGTGTAGGCCATCATCTCATTACGACCACTCTCAGTCTCAAAGTGCACCTCAGTGAGTGGGGCTGAAATCTCTCATTGTTTTTCTCTAGTGGGCTGACAAAAGATTATGTCTCCATTCCATATTGTAATTTTCCACCTGAATAATGTACGCACTACTTGATTTGTTTGACATTGTATGATACACCAATTTAAAAAAAAAGGAGTTTAAACCTTTTACTTAGACTCTTATTTCCACAATTACAGATGTGGTCTATGATTATCATCAAAGCATGTTTTCACACAGCGCTTTGTGTTTGGTGCAGAAGTGAAATCTGCCGAGACCTACAATCTACAGCTTTTTTTTTTGTGGATGAAAAACATCTGAAAAGCCGATTACCAGTTAAGTGGAAAATGATGATCATTACAAGCAATCAAGATGGGCTTGTTTGCATATTGCAGATAAGTTAAGCGGCTGTAATTACAGCACTGGGCACAGGGGCTTTTCTGGAGAGATTACATGATTCAAACAAGGTTTAATGCTAAACTATCAAGGGCCTAGTTCCCTTTTAGCTTTCTCTAATATAGGCTACAGCATGTTTTAAAGCACCAACCACGGTTTGTTATTTTTCTGTTAGTATAAATATTTATTCAATATTTAAATTAGTGTGCTATCGCACTCTAATGTTATCACTATTAATACAACACATGACTTCCTCTGCTGGATTCACTCTTGCTGGCTCAGTAGTTTCTTTGTTATATTCTTAACAGCCATCCGATTTTAAAGGTCTCATCACACTACATTTCTAATTTATTTAAAAAGATAAGCTCGAACCTTTTGCACTGACTGCAGTATGGTGCTAACACAGTTAAGAAAACAGTATTTGTCCTCTTGAGTTTGTTCATCAAGCTGACAGAACTCAAATAGAAGCTAAGATGAAGGTTATAACCTAGAAATGTCTCTGTGACAAACATTTGGAGTGGACTTCAATAGTCCATACACACTGACTGTGCGTGGTTTAGTGTGAACTACTTTATGTTGTCTCAATAGATTGGATTTCAGTGGTTTGAATTTGCTGTTGAATCATGGTTTTCATAAAGTCAAAATAATGACAATTAATGACTGGGATGGCAGTTTGATCCTGGGATGAAGGTGAGCTTGACTTAAATTTTTTATTACAGTAAGATTCTTATTTGTTTTCCTTTTCAGAATAACAATCATGTGCCACATAATAAGGGGGGGAGGGGGGAAAAGTAAATTCATTCAAATGTCCAGTTTTTTTTAATAGTCTCATAAAGCTCCAAGGTTCTTCATCTCCACTGTCTAATTAATTTAGGGCCGATGCTGCCCGTTCCATTGACAGTAAATCCATGAAGTCCTTTAAGCAATTGTCAATGCTAAAGCAATTTGGTTTATGAATTTTCCAATTCATCAAATGGATTAACTTAACTGAATAACAGGCTATAGCGATGATGTGTTGTGCTAGTGTGTACTTAATATTTCCTATCCTACTAGAAGGCGGGTTAGGGCAGTGTGGTATTTTCCCATTTAGAATAGAATACAATCTACAGATGACTTCTTTTTCCAAAACTCTTCCCTGAGGGGCACTGCCACATTTGCATCAGTGTTCCTGCATTAGGACAACTATGCCGACACATGTGGAAGGGAGTTTTCCATTTTCTGTAGTCTGCTTGTTGTTATATGCATATGTTCTGTGTACAATTTCTATTTGAATTATTATTTTTTTTATCTTACTCATTTGGATAAAGTTATTGTGTTTTTAGTCCCTCTCAACTTGATGCAGGCCTAGTTTTATGACTTTCAGATGTCCCAACCATGTGAATAATTTTTAATTTGATGCTAGATCCAGTGCAACACGTCATCACACATGTACTTACGTTTAGATTTTGTATCTGGGTCAAAGTAATACTATTCTATTTGAGTTAATTTATTGTTTTGTGGTATATTGATTATTCTGAAGTAATTTATTGGGGATGCATTTGTTATATATTTATAAATGGATACATCATTTCTATTCACCTGTGCATTATGCAGTCATGCACATAATAGTAAAATGTGCATCAAGAACATTGTGTGCATATACACACACACATTTTTACTATTGCAACAGTTTGGTAGTCTGGTTAGGTAACATAAATAGTAAATCACTATTTTATATGGATGCAAACAGGGACAAAACAAAAATGCCTTGGCCCCTGTGTTGTGTGCGCTATCATTCCAAACAGCAATTGTGTGGTCAACTTCCTGAATTCATCCATTATTCTACTAACAGCTCTGTTTCACTCATGCCAACTCCAAATCATAATGGATCATACTGGATGAACACAAACGCAACCAAAATTATAGTATGTAAAATGTATTTTAAAACCAATAATCTTTTTGTCATGTTATTTTGTATGAGAAATGACCTACAGAACCGATTTGCACTAACTGCATTTGAAAAAGAAATGATCAGTAAGGGCGACACCAGTTCTGCAGTTTGCTGTTCTATGAGTTGTACTGAATACAAATCCCCAACAAATGTGAATTAACCATGAGGTAATTATAAAACGGGAAAATTCGTTACATTTTGTTTATTGTTCAACAAACAGCGCTTGGCGTTTTCATATTCACTGCAGCTTTTCTGCCTCATATTGCACTGCTTACATAGCAGGATCAAAAGCTGCACAGGGAAGATATCAAACCCTGCCTGGATCTGTGTGGTAGGAGAATTGTTCACCCTGGGGCCAGAGCAGACAACACCTCTACTTTCATCACCAGCACACTGCTCCCTTGGAGCACAGGATGTCGAACAATGCTTGTAAGAAACCAAGCAGCCCCCTTTCCTTAGGGGGTGACACATGAGTATTTGTGACATTCTGCCGCTGAATACTTCAACGTCTTTGTTCTCGTCTTAACAAACCAAACAAGTCCCTTACGAAACATGCAGCCCTGTAAGGTATAGCACACTGCTTTAAGTTGCTTCCAGCCGCCTTCCACAGTGAGTCACCCTGTTGCCATCCTGCTGAATTATTGACAAGCCAATACGGATTGTTTAGACGGGGGATGGCGAAGATGCCCTCAACAACTGAAAGTTATGAGAAACCTGCTGTTAAATCCTACTATTTTCAGACTGAGCAATAGATGTATTTTTGTGCTGGCACAAGTCCCAACTGGTCACCTCTGGCTCACCTTTCTTAATTCATTCGGATCAGGCAGGATAATTTAGTACATTGGACAAACTGAGCATCTTCAAATATCAAACAGTTTGATTTGGATTATCTCACTGCTTGTGTGACACCTCCCATCTGATTTCCTTATATGAATTAATCCCCTCGTCTACTTTTTGTTTTGTTTTTTTGCCAGTCAAACTCTTTTCTAATGTACAGTATAAACACAGATCTAGAAACACCACCATAGTAGGAATGAAATGTGAAAAAAACAATGCAAATAACAACATCACTGTCAGGGTTTCAGGGAAACGACAGACAAGAACCCAATTGCAGGACACAGGAAACAGTTCAGATTCAAAAATAGATTTTAATGAAGTGGATGACAAACCAGGTAGTAAGACAGCATGGCAAACAAGTCCAGTTGGGGCAGGCAAAAGGGAAAGTCCAAAGACAGGTCGAAACACAAACAGGCAAGCAGGATCGGAACACAGGACGAAATCTGAATGCTGGAAAGCTGGGTGAACACTAGACAATCTGGCAAGTGACTGAGGGAAATGGACTGATATATAAACTGAGGGGCTGATTAGCAGATGGGGAGCAGGTGAGTAAGGGCAAGCCAGGTGAATGCAATTAACAGGGAATGCAGAGCAGGAGGAAGTGGCCGGGTCTGAAATTACATGAAAGTTAGAAAGGAAACCAGGGGCCTATCCGAAAAGTCCAATCTCCTAACCTATAAGCCTCCTTTCCTATACCTTAACCCCTAAACGTCATCGGGGTTAAGGAGAGATGAAAGGTGCTTCCTATCGAACATAGGAAAGGACAGCGCTGTTTCAAATGAATTCGACTCCACTTTTCCTAACCGACGTCATTGCGCGACATTTAGCCGAGTTAAATCTTACTCTCTTCACTTCTATTCGTATTCGTGTAGAGTCGGTAAACTCCGGCGTTGGCCTGTTGCTTTTAATCTTGCCACCGTAAAGGATTATGGGATACCACTATCTCCTTTCCTTTCGCATAGGTTGGTCTGGAGTAACCTATGCTAAAGGAGGGTTAAAGGATGAATCGAGGCTCCTTTCCTATGCCTTTCCTAAGCATTTTGAGAATTCGGATCACCTATCCGCCGAGTACTTCCGGTTCATCTCGATAGGAAAGGAAATTTCCTATGCAAAAAATACTTTTCGGATAGGCCCCAGGGGCCTATTGCATAAAACTAGGATAAGGGATTAACCTAGGATATTTCGGTTATCCTGGCTTGTGTTAGCCATGATCCGGTTGCATAAAAGCGGAGGGACAGAAGTTACCATGGAGATTTATCCAGGCTAAACGTAAAGGATAAACTTATTCTGTTGCCTGATTGGCTCAGTCAGCTGTCACTCCGATCTGAAATCAAGGTGTTTAACAGTTATTCCATGATCTTCTGTGTATTGCTTTATTTTCATTAGCCTGTTTTAAGGTACCACATAAAAGACTGCATTGTCATTTAGTTAAATAGTTCTTCTTTTTTATTTATTTAACCTGAACCATTTATAATTAACTTAATCATAATTAGATTAAGATGCAATGATATAAATTATAATAATTGATGTTCAATATTGCAGGCTATATTTATACAATTGATTATCGATGGCAGATGACGTTGCAAGTGTGGGTCAAATAAATTCACTTTGTACTTATCACTATATCGAGGTGCATCTAAAACAAAATTCAATATCAATGAAAAATTCCTTTTTTCTGTAATTGAATTCAAAAAGTGAAACTTAAATATATTCTAGAAATTCATTACACATGGAGTGAAATTAATCTAGACTAAACATACTTTTCAGAAGGTCGACATTTCTGTATTATAAATCCTTTTTCTGATTGGTTGTATGTAACATTCTAATATTTTGAGATACTGGATTTTTTATTCCATGATCAATCAATCATCAATCGCTACCTTGGCTAAAAAAGGCCTGACATATTTAACTTTATGTAATTAATCTATGAAAGTTTCACTTTTTGAATGGACTTTCCATGATATTCAATTTTTTAGATGCACCTGCAGACTGCTCACTGTCAACTATTTTATCATAAAACAATGCAGGGACATCAAGAATAGTTGGCAGAGAATACATCTCCTGTATGAAATGAACTGCCCCCTCACTTACGGTTTAAACTAGCAAGGCATTGTGGGAAAATGGGCCATCTTTTCCATTTTTCCATCAGTAAATATGTGTTCGATCTTTGGGTCTACTTCTGAAAGCTGTGGGCTGGCACTTAACAGAATTACTTACACCTGGCTTGACAAAGCAGCCCCTTTACATCCTGGATTGGCGTTTATGCAACTGACTAATCCAAAATCCCCAGGCTAGACTTTGTCAAGGCTGGCTTTATCAATCATCCTGGATGTCTTTATTCCACTTTTATGCAATAGGCCCCAGGAAAACAGACATATGAAAACAAACTAAATACTGGCTGAAGTTGTGACAATCACTGTGCAAAAATAAACACACATGGTTTTGGTTGCTAAGCGACAGTGAGCCAGGGGAGTGGTACATCTAAACAGTCTGGCCGAGCAATACAACGGCCCAATTCAGACAAGGTGGGAGTTCAGTGCGATAGCCAAAAGATACATTTGTCAAAAGGAATCAGTAGTTTTGACATTGTAAGAGCACACACGTAAATTATAAATGGGCAAATTGTACATGTCTGCTTTAATCTACGATAAAATATGTGTGGTGTTCATAATAACCCTTGGCAACAGTGGGAGTCGAACATGAAAAAAAAAGCGATGCAGCAAAATCAAATGAAATCCTGTGGTGTTAAAAAGAAAAAAAAAAAAATTTGAGTGATCACAAGAAAACAAAACCTTTTAATGTCCAATTTACAGAAAGCAGAGTAAAAAACATTAAGTTCTAACACATTTAACTTTCTCATTGCTTTGATCTCTGTGCCAGTTATTGCCATGTCACTTTGTCCAGTGTCCCCCACTACCTAATTTACAAACAAGGAGGTGTCACATATTAAAGAGACATTGGGTAAGTGTCAAAGCTAAGCATGCATATTTAATCTTAATGTGCCATATGCTTGAGAGAGACAGCCAACAAGAAACTAATTACCATGCAGGTCTGCAGGGATGCACACTGTTTCCATGGACATATCATCCTTAGGCATTTGTTCTTTCATGGTGGGAGAGTGAAGGCAACACAGATGATGTTATCATAAAAACACAATGAACACACTACATATTTAAAACACAGTACATATTTAATAAGAAATGATTCTTATTTATCGATTTTTAAATGTATCTTTTATAAAAGCAAGAAATAATTGAAAGTGGAAGTATCAGCAAAAACATACTTCATATGCGTGAATCTGTTTTTATGCTGATAGTTACGTCATGTTTCTTTTTAATCCTTGGCTGCACAAAAGACAACATACAGACAACCAAAGAGGGAAAGAAAGGCCTCAACTCATTTGCGGACCTGACAGTGTTTTTTTCTCTGTTAAGTTATGCCCTGCTCACATGCTCCCCGACCCTGTCAACACGGGCATACACAAGCTCCTCTAATGAGAAGGCCGTAGGGAGGGATGCAGCGGCTAGAAAGAAGCCTCTTACAGAACGGATTGGTGACTGCGGCGGTTAGGCTTGTCTCCCGAGGGGTGCCTACATCCACACTGTCAGAGTCACGGTGACTTCTCGCTTGTCAAGGTCAGGCAAATGAGTCAGGTGGGAGACGGCTCAGTGCAGGCAGAGGAGACTATAATACTGTCCAGCCATCCCCGCACGGCGTGAGACAAGCCGGACTGTGGTGGTGGTGACATAATGCCATTGTGCCACTGTGAGCATCAGCAGGGCAGCGCTGCCGTGTCACAGCAGGGAAGGACGCAGGTTTTCATCCTTCAGCGGAGTTTGTTCGCACACACAATGTTGCCACGGGATTAACCAGGGTGCTCCAGTTTCTTCCTCCCACGCTCCAAAGACATGCAAGGCGAATAACACATGGACACCCTCATAAAGAAACTACATGGTCGACAGAATATACTGAGGACATAGTGTCCCAGCAGGGAAGACAGTTAAAGGGGCAGTGTGTAAGATTGGAATATTTAGTGGCATCAGGTGGTGAACGTTCAAGAATGCAACACTCCCTGGCTTGCCCCTCCCTCACCTGTCGAATAATTACAGAAGCTACAATGGCCTTCAAGGACAAGAAGCTAGTTACTCATGATGGTATCAACCACCAAAGCCTTTCCGCACTATCAAGTGATGAGGAGAAGATTCATTCATTAATTTATTCTTTAGTACTTCCTCTTCCTATAGATGCATTTCCCCAGGATGTACAGTATGCTATGCAAATGCAAATGGCTGTTAAATTAGTCCATTCCCTGCTACTATCGCGGCGCAAACATGGTGGTCTCTGTGTTTATGTAAAAGGCTCATTCCAAGGTCATAAAAGAAACAACAACATTAATTTTCCACTGATTATGCGCTGATTAAAACATTATTGAATATTATATTTCATTACTTTCACGCAGAACCTTTTAAAGAATAGGGGAAGTTTAGGCTCCAAGCATTGAAAAGCCTTTTTTCCTTCAAATTGGTACACTGAAAATGGGACATACGTATATGAAATTGGGACATACGTATATGAAAATGGGACATACGTATATGAAAATGGCACGGCATAGGCTACTTTCTTTCTTTCAGTTGCCTACTTTTTGCCTCTCTCACAGCGTGTCATTGGGAAAAAATGCCTCACAAGCTGTTTGCAGGCAATTAAGAATATAACTAATACTTTAACGTTGCTCCCATTATAGCTATATCAGCAGTGATATCTGGGGGAAAATAACATGCTTACTGTGTGAGAATTAGTGTGTCCCAGTAGACGAGCTTCCATAACCACCACAATAGTCAGAAAGATAAGCCAGCACCGTTCTAATTAGTCCAACAGAGGAACTTTTAAGGGCTGCATCAGAGCCAGGAGATGAATAAATACATATAAATCTGCAATCGAGAAAAAAAGTGAATTCCGTTCAATGCAATCATCCCTGTGCTGAAGCACTCCTCTACAGGAGCTCTGCAGTGTGTGAGAGCCCTCTCTGATAAGCTGGAGACACCTATTCAATTTGCTGATTAAAGTCATATCAGGCAGCGCCCATGACAGCAGAGCTTCTGTGAAAAGATGAAAGTCTGGAGTCTGTGGAATCGGTTCCAAAACACTGCACAAATGAGGATCTATGCCACTCACATGCATAAAAATAAGAGATCCCATATCCACACTGAAAACGTTTTCCTTTGAAAATGAGGCCACTCCTTTCTGGAGTGATAGAAGGTAGAGTGAATGAATGATTTACTTCCCATTGCTGGATGCTCTTAGGCTGCCCGGAGTAGAAGAGGCTGCTCCATCACTGCCTCCATAACTCTAGAAGCCCGGTGGAAGACCCTCATAAATGCACTGGAGTCATCATCCGAGCTGCGCTTTCTCGGTCCAGAGTATGCAAATGTCTTTTCATTTCCAACCCCAACTGAAGCAAATCCTCAATGCTAGTAAATGTAAATTCCGATGAACTCATTAACATACAATAGACACTATTGCTTTCTAATGTATATTCACCGATATTGTATTGAAGCACCAACAGTGTCTCCTCAAACAACAAATGTGAAAAGTGATTCCAGTTCGAATCACCTTTTCTCGAATTGTATTTGGTGTCCTTTTTCCATCAACTTGGATTACCTAAATCCTAGCCATATCTCAGATAAAATAACTTTGAATTAGGTAACATTAACAAAATCCTGTGAAATAATTACATCTAATAAAATGATGTCAAAGGGTGATCTCTAACTTATCAAAGCTTCCATTTTTCAGAGAGCTGTGGTGTTCAATATCCGTGAAGGATGATAGAGTTTGATGAATTTGTTCCACTGTTGCAAAGAGCCCACTGATGTTTTTGAAGAAAGGCTCCCTCAGCGACATCAAATTTAAAACACAGTACGAGGCACATACTGTGTTGTCTATAGCTGGTGAAACTATTTTATTCATCATGAAAGAAATGATACATTGTATATAATTTGACATATTTTTTTGTATTAATACAATTCAAACTGTAAGTGACAGGCATAAGTTATTTATAGCTTTTAGGTAGCACTACTGTAGAGGCTTAATGTGTTTTTTCAAAAGCATGTACTTCAGAAGAGGCAGACAACTCATCATCCTTCTTTGAATGTAATGCTTCTAATGGACCTAGTAAGTTAAACCCTGGCGCCTTGCAAACATATTTGTATGAGTAAAGAAGTACAATTCTAACCTTAAAATGTGCTAAATCTCACCAACATAAGACGAGAGGGACGAAACGTGTTGTTGTTGTTCGGACTCTGTTGCAGCTACTGCAGACAATCTGCTGCCACTGCAAATTCACAAGAATAACTTCTGCAGCTCATGCTCAACATTTTCTCTCCACACCATTATATTTAGGATATTTCATTATTTCAGGACTCTTTTATGTATCTCAAAGTGTGAGTGCATACAGATGTGAATACGTACAACATATACAGAGATTACAAAATTCAACTACAAATGTTGGAAAATGTGTCTAAACTGTATTTAAAATATGACCTTCGAACAGACTTCTATTTTTCTCTAAAAACTAAATGATTCACTCTTGCAGAGGAGATTACTTAATAACTTGTCCAGCAATCAATAACTTCACTGTCTTGGGACCCTTTGGGACTGCTTTGTACCCCAACAAAATGATGACAAAAATATTTACGGCACGGCTTATTTTGGTACCTATCCCAACAAATGACAGTGGAAACACAAATGACGTACCGTACCAAACCGAACTGCACTGCTCAGTGGAAACGAGGCCATACTTAGTCCAAATAAATAAAACTGTAAAAATGTAATACATTAGAAAATGACCACAAGACCGTTTTAAATAGGTTTTTAGTGAAACTTGTTGTTTATAGACTAGATTCATTACCAACTTGATCTCTGCCTCACTGCCTCTGGTGGTCGATAGATGGGACTGCTGCTCATTGCTGCTTTCCTTTGCCCACACCCAGAGGCCACAGTGATGGATGCTTGGCTGAAGACAGCTGCTGCTCTGCCTCCCAGGAGGCTCACTAATTAGAATGAGGGCAAGTGGCCCAGCGTACTTAACTGAACCGAAAACTTAAAAGATTGTTATGTCTTATCAGCAGGCAAAAGAAACCCTAAGACCTGATAGTTTCAGATAAATTCGTCTTTATCTGTTAATATTTCAAACAGATTAGGTGATGCGGGAGATGGTGACGATAGGGCATGCCTCTTAGAAATCCATAGGTATCTACTGTACCCTCCTCCCATGGTCAAACGTAAAGCCTATAGTATCATTATCACCCATTGTAATGTGCAAGAATCTGGCGACACACTTGCTACAACCACTTCTCCTCAGCCGGCGTGTGATTTCAAGATAATAGCCTGAGCATGTATATTTTATGAGCATCACCTGCTCCGAATTAAATATGCTGCGAAACATTCTCGGCATCAAGAGCAAACGTCCTCTTGTGCTTTCCTTCCAGCCACGGAGAGTGATGCTTGACCTTCTTGCATTTCTGAAGTCAAATTATTTAGACAATCGAGTTGTCTAGCCACATCAAAATGTTTGTAGGTGACACCTGCTCAAGTAAGTAGCACAACTAACATCACAATTAGGTGATTTTCAGTGCGGTAGTCGAGATGCTCGTATGTAGCTTAATGCAATGTTCTCTTTCAACCTACAGCAACAAGAAAAAGCCACTGTCCGAATCCTCTTTTTCCACTCTGTTCACCCATTTCCCACTTTCAACTACAGAAAGCAGCTTCAGTCAATAATATTGTTTTCCTCGATAAAAAAGCAAAACAAGCTGCCCCAAGGAAAATGACAGTAATCACAACCTGACAAAGAAATACACGAATAAAAGGATAACAGCCTGTCATGCCAAAGAAATATCCTTTCAACAGATAGTTGGCAAAACATTATGGTGTAACTTGAGGCAGTGCATAAGGAGCCAGATTAATGGCTACTGGTGGTACTGAAGCAGGATTATAGGTTAACAGAAGAAAGGATGATGAAAAAAAGATTAGATCTGTGGTGTGGAATGGAACGGAGCCTGGCAGGTATCCCCAGAAGCTTTTCTTGACTTGTTCATGGTCTTTTGAGGCAAGGCAAAAGACAAAGGGCAGATTCATAGCCAAAGCAGTGAACAGCAGATCAAACAGGGCTCACTGGAACTAGATGTTGTGCAGTAATGGTTGCCTCTTGTGGTGAGGGTGAGTTGGAGCCAGTGGTGTGCACAGATGTTCTATAGGGCAGAGGAACATACATTAGAAATAAGGCACATCTTCTGCATGGCAAAGAAAATATTGCTAAAATAATCAGTTTGATTTTCCAACTATTCAGAAAATCAAGAAGATGCAGACAGAAAGTAAAAACACTGGGTCCTCAAAAGTACTTCAGGGATTAGGGGTTGTCAGTAATTGTCCATCACTGTCCCAAAAAAAAGTTGCCATTGACAGATTGCCTTTCTCCTTTCCATTTCGACTGCACTCTTTGGAAAAACTCTCTTTTTTTATATATATATATATTTGGCAACCATTCAACAGAACATATGTCAACCTGTTTACCTGATAATAGGATGTTCCACAGTTGGGCTGGCTCCAGAAACTGACTATCTTAGGCACTCGACTGACCCATAGCAATACTTTTAAAACAGAGGTTGTATGATAGGAATGACTTACAGTAATAACACACATTGCTGCCAGACTATTCTCAAAAGTGGCTTCTTGCTATTGAATTATGTTTACTTTCTTGCTGTGCATTGCTTTCCAATCAAGCCATTGCAGTCACAGTACAGTGTGTCATGCTGTGCTGCTATTCAATGGAATCAGTATTGCATAACAAAAACGAAATGAACAGCACTTATCCATTGTACAAGTCAATGACAGCTTGGTACATAGTCAAAATTACAACACGCTGACCTCAGACAACTTCTGTGTATGAGACAGATTCAGTGCACGATACTCAACTGTGACAGTGCCGTGTATACCCAGTGGGACATAATTGCTAAATGTGGCCTCCCAGTTGTCTCTGTACGCTTGGTTTTAATTAACAATGATTAACACAACTGCACAGGTGAGAGTTACTTTGTAAATCTCATGCATACTACAGGGAGCCGTATGTTAAATCTGATATCCATCACACACTGTTCTGCATCATTCGTGCATTGGGGAACAACCCGGTTTACTTCCATTTGAACCTCAGCTGTCAAGCAAGGTGTCAGGGCAATTGATCATATACCACTGACAAAGAAATAAAACCAATATTGCCGTATGAAAACATAATGGCTTGCACTGCCTGCAGTCTCACTGGTGATCTCATAAGACTTGGAAGACGGAGAGCCTTGACTTTCCGGACAGGATTTGTTATTGTGGTTCCATGTGGAGAGTCGAAAAGATAGAATGGTTTCATTTGGGTCAGGTCAGTTGTGCAGTTTGAGCCCCAGAGTACATTAGAAAGAGCTGGAATACACTCTTAGACAGAGCAAGAAGCTGACTTGAGTGCCACGGCTGCCCTGTAGTGCTTTTAACATTCCCTGTGGATCCTTAGGGTTCATTAAGTGGTTTGGGGTTTGTGTCAGAAGCCTTTTTCAACAACCCGCTGTGACATGGGAAAAATGCCCTTGACCGAAAGAAATGTGAAAGCACTACAGGTAATGCTAGTATACTTTATCTGCAAGAAAAGGTGCAACCTGCATGTAATGGCTGAAGAGGGAAAACAGAGTTAATAGATGGAATTTAATTTCAAATCTATAATGCATTATGTAAACACAAGGGGCCCAACGTAGCTAGCAACATGCCTATTTACAGAGCCTTGGCTGGGTCTTGACACTGGATTTATTTTTCATCGCACACACAGTAGCTACGGACAAGTAACGGTCCCGGATGAAGATTTGGACTAAAAGTGATTTTGACAACAAGCATTCTCCAGAATCACTGAATCCACCTTTAATGTTTACAACTATGTTAATGGTCATTTAAAAAGTAAAACGTTTTCTATAATAAAAACTTACATTACTTGCTATCTTTCAGAAGTAATATTTCTGCTTTTAGTAACCTCACACATAGTTTTATGGAGGATATTCTCCTCCAAACAAAAATGCAGCAATTCTTTTAAACCCCAGGCTGCTGCCTCTTAGGGTCGTGTTTGTCAGTGTGTTTGTCAGCCATCAGAGAGAGTGTGATTTAAGGTGATGATATGCAGAGGCGCCGTACTCATCTGGCAGACGCCTGCCGCATCGGTATGAAAGTGCTCCCTTCGGCAGTGAGCGTGTGTTCCTCCATAGCTGCTTCCAACTTAACATTCACCACAGATAGACTAGGTCTACTGGCACGTATGCCAGAGCCTCACTGACTTAGATATTTATACTCTGTTCAATATCCGGCTGAAAGTTAAACTTTCAGAAAGACCAAGGATGTGAAAGATTTGTATGTGTGCCGGAACCCATAGAGAGTTAATTATTCATGTTCATTCCTGGCCTATAACAGGAAATAAAAAAATCTTGTTATCACATTGGAAAAAGTAAATTCAGAATCTGAAAAATGGTATGGCAAAGCTAGTAAATGAAGGGTTATGACCAGATATATCTCAATCAACACAGTGGGTATGTATTGCTGGCACATCTGCAAGTGTCTGCTTTGGCGTTACTATATGTTGTTTTGGATTCAGGTGATGGAGCGGGTCAGGCAGACTGCAAGTTAGATTTAGTCCAGGACTCATAATGACTTAGTATGTTCATGTAGATAGACTCAACACTAAAGGAAACTGCACTGTCAACTAAGGTAAAGTAATGCATTTGAGTGAACACTTTTACCAGCTTTTTTAACCCTATTCTGAGTAAACGTAGCTGTTTATCTTACTACCTTACTCTTGGTGAACTGACTATCATGGCAGGAAAGCTTTCTACTGGAAAACTCCCCCGGGCTGGTACATTGACTAGTGCTGAGCAAAAAAAAACAAAAAAAAACGAGAGGCCGTTTTAAGTTCTGTCAGTGCTTTGATATAACCAATTCTATTTATTACACATCGGTTCATACGCGGCTTTGATTGGGGTTTTGTACAAAAACTGCAACTTGTGATGAACAGTGAATCTTTGAGGCTGAAGCACTGTAAAGGCCGGCCCTGGCCTAAAATCAATATTTAATGTATACGTCTCCACCTGAGCAGTAGCAAATTGGTTGCAGAGTGTGAGGCAAAAGCTAGCAGAAAGTGCAGTCAAATATACGACTGCAGGACAGGTAAAGTCGCAACTCATCATTTTTCACTCCTTTGGAAGAGACAGGTCATCCTGTGGTCCTGACACAAACATGAATCCTCCTAACCCAATGAAAGCCATCCCAAAGCACATCACCTAGTCTGCAGACAGGTGCTCTGAAACAGATACCTATGTTCACAGCCACAGGGGCCGTTTATTTTTTTCTCCCCTCGATAAAAGAGGCCAAAGAAAAATATCTGAAGTCAACAGAAAACTAGGCTGTGCAACAACAAAAAGAAAAGATTAAACAACCCGCCAACATTGTGCTTCACAGGCAACAAGAATGTGTATTACCCACAGCAAAGCCAGTTCGCATCAAAGGTGCAGTCAGCGATTCTGGACAAGCAAGCTGATTGCTTGTTGACACAATCACTTTTTGTCAAAATCAGTGAATATCTACTTAGGATCTGCTACCTGTCCGTATAGTGTGAATGCTGAAATTAAATCCGGTGATAATTCATAGCCTTGGCTGTGTAAACGGGGCATGTAAACAAAGGATATGTAAACAAAGGGAGCCCACGGTAGCTAGCAATCTGCCCGTTTACAGAGCCTAAGCTTGGTATCAACACTAGACTTTCCTTTTCAGCACATCTACAGTACAGATTGGTAGCTGGCCGCTGACACCACCTCTAAGAAAGCCTGCATTTGTATTCACAAACCCATGGGCTGTCGGCCTGAGTATTTGCAAATAACAGGCATACAGAAAGTGAAATGTACCATTTACCTATAATGTACCCATCCTTCACATTGTCACGCTTGGCCTAGAGTTCTTTGTCAACACCCTGATGCTAGAGTGTTCTGTTCAGGCAGGGTATTGGCTGGCCACACGGTGCCTTACTTGTCAATTGATCAGGGTTTGACTCCAGCTTAGTGCACCCTCACTGGCAACTTCAAATGAGGCGCAGCACAGATGCATTTATCTTCATCACAGGATTAAGTATCAGGGAGTTTTTTGCGCAGCAGAGATGGTTACAAGGAAAGCACTGAAACCAGATGATGTTTTGCCTCTATTTGTACTTCTTCAAGTGCTGTCCCTATCACATAACATCTGTGCTGTGTCCGTGATGAAGCTGTACCGCAGGCCCTTCTTCTCTCACCCATATCTAATGACGTGGCACGCCTATGCAGGATGCGTTGGATTCTGTAGCGCGATGCAGCAACCGTAGACTGCTGCACTAATACAATTTCAAAAAGGCATTTTTCATTTTGAATATGTTGCGACTACTAAAGCTTGATGCCCTCAATTTTTTTGGCAAGTCGAATCTCTCTTCTCTGCTGCAACTCTTTGATAAATCACCACTCTACCAGAGCTCTTAGTGGCCACGGTGGAAACACAGTGAACCTCAGAGGCTTTGACCTGGGTTGAAATTGGAGGCGCTTGTATGCTGCGTACCAGTCAATACCAAGGAATAAAAAAGCCCACTCAGATAGAGAATCCTGGATTTATTCTGGCCGGTGTAATTTATTAAGCTGTTGCTCATGCCCATTTATCATAATCACTCAAAGGGCAGCCGGGCCAAAAGACCAATTTAGAGCACTGCAGTGTTACAACATGGCTGAGTCTGTAATAAGTTTGAGGAAGATTATAGAAGGCAATATAGCACCTTGGGGTACAGTTTGTGTCAGAATATAATGAATCATTCATTACTTGAGATCCATAGCTTACAAATTTACCCTTAGATTAAAGCCACTACGAGTAAGATGGCACGTTGGCGTCCCCTTTGGACAAAAGCGGTAGTATTTTTACGACGCCCGCTGTCGCAAATGCTCGTGCCAGGCGTGTGAGTGTGGACTGAGAAGGGCGCAATATAGTACATGTCCGTGTGTTGAAAGTGTGAGGACTCTTTTCGGCTCCGTGAAAGTGGTTTTGACACTGCATCAACTAATGCCAGTCAGTACACACACCTGATTGCAATGAGTTGATACAGCAGCGTCACCTAACTACTCTCTCTCTCTCTCACGGAGCTGTGTCCTCAGAAAGCGAATGAACGAGAGACGGCAGTTAGTATGGATCACGATGAGGTAATGTGTTTGTGTTGTTGATGTAAATAATGACTATTTCAGATAATGGTTATCTGATGATGGTGAAGCAAAGCAAACTTTGTGTTAGTACCAACCGCTCATTCATTTAGGAGTACACTGCAATCTAGTTTCGCTCTCGTGAAATTGTATACACGTTGCTTGGCAACGCCCTCCCGCCCGTAGCCTATATCACTCTCCCTTTTCGCTTTTCTTCATTGCTTTCTCTTTTTTTCTTTGATGGTTCAGCCCCGTTATCAGTCATTATGACGACAAATAACTGTCTCAAACAAGGCTCCCGCTCCCCTTCCCTCACCTGGAGGGATAGGCTTCTCAAATCGCGTTGCAGCGCCACACTGAAATCTGCAACCAATACTGATATGTGACCATAGAGCCTGCACGAGCGAACCGAAAATCGAACTGGGTGTGCGACCAGACCAAAAGCAGTAATAAAAACTATATAAAAACGTCTTTCTTTGCACTGATCGTCTCGTTTGCTGTTAAATTTATAATTTATAATTTATGATTATCAGAGGAAACATGAGGCTGTTTAAAAGATATTTAAATGCTACTCGTAGCCGCTTTAAGGCAAGGGAATAGACAGCAAACGCTGAGTGAACATACAAATGCATTTAAAGTAACAGAGATCAAGCAAGCTAGATTTTGAGAAAAATACTGAGGTTTATTGCTAGGTTTTTGGAGAGAGGAAAACAAGAATGCTGTTTTTTAAAACCTTTGAACCTTTTTCGAAGCACCAATTTACACATTGTTTTTCCGTTTAGTTTTTGCACAAAATTCATGTACCATGGATATCGTTACAAAACTTTCAGAAAAAGAATAAAGTAGCCATACTCTTTCATAACTTTTACAATATTCTGTGTGTGCTCTATAATTGGCAACTGCTTGCTGTGGGCAGTCTTTGGATCTCAACAATATTGATTATGAGAAACGCCAGATGCCAGAGTTGGATGAGCGATGGGCGGTGAGAGGATGGAACTGATGAGTGTGCCATGAGGGGGTTGTTTGTCTTTTGCCCAGTGAATTGTGTCAAGACCCACAACCTCCCATATCCATCAGAAACTAGCCGTCCAACTGACTACATGTTCATTAAAGCATGTTACACACGTCGAGACCTTCTTTTCCAAGATGCGGTTGAATGACCCCTTTGACTTTACTTTCTAGTTTCTTGAGCAAAGTCATCAAAACATGAACTAAACATCACTTTAATCCAGTACACTAAATTATATAACACAAATATATTAAAGTGGCTATGAGGAACTTTCAGTTTCTATTGATTGTAGCGGCCCCTTTGGACAGGAGTGGTAGTCTTTTTACGACGCCAGCTCACATGTATATATATATATATTACATTATTCTACTTTATTGTAGTGTTCTTTATATAAATAGAATACTGTGAGGTGTGCATGTATAAACAGGCAGTATAAATAACAGATGTGAGCTATATACGGATATACACAGATGTACACATAATTAAAGTGCACACACAGACGTTCCACCTTCACTAAGGCAAAATAGGCAACATTGAACATGTGCAGCATATTTTTCCTGTCAGGTCTGCTGATACCACACACACACACACACACACACACACACACACACAACCACACACACACACACACACACACACACACACACACACACACACACACACACGGTGAACGGCCCACAGTCCCAGCAGAGACATGCTGCAGCTGCTGTGCTGGTGCCTCTTAGATCTTCAAGACTTGGGCGATGTTTTGCCCCACTTACATGCAGCAGCTTTGTGAATCAAAAGGGGCTCCACAATAAACCCTGCTTGTGTTGCATTGGATAGCAAAGCCTTCCTGTGGGTCTGAATTAGTGTTCTTGGACATGTACCCAGAGTCCCTGCAGCCAAACAAAGCAGAGAGAAGAATTCTCTTTGCTGTCTAACACCAGCAGAGGGAGGTGTGCTCAAGTCAGGAGGAGCATGTGAGTGCTTCAGTTGTGCCGACTGACGCCTCAGACGATCCGTTGCAGCCACACCCTGAAATAAGAACGCTTAAACCACAGTGACATGATATCTCATTTTAATATCACCGTAAACATTGTTCACAGTCTGGTACATCTGCATTATTTCACACATCTATCACTTCAGATCATCATATCCTCTTACTAATATGATGAGTTAGACAATGATATAAATGTTATGTTGACACAACATTAAAAACCCCACTTTTACCAACATACCAGGTTGAAACATTGCTAATTAACTCTGACCAACTTGATAATAGGCAGTTTGAGATTTACATTAGTCCTCGCCAATAATGGCCGCGTTTCCCAGATGCGATCGTTCTTTGGGGCCAAAGAAGGGTCGAAAGAAGGGTTCGCCAAAGAAAGAAGGGTTCGCCAAAGAAGGAGCGTTAAGATACGGGTGTTTCCCAGATGGCTTCTTTGGTGCCTTCTTTGGAGAACGCGTAAGTTGAAGCGAAAGAGCCTCTTTGGTGGGAGCTGTCCACCGCGGTCGTGCTGAAACTGAATAAATCGATGCCAGGCGAATCGATCACCCACCTCTTTATCAGCGCATAAGTCACACACAGCGCCCCGTGGTCTCCCCCACACAGGTGGAATTAGGCTACGCATGTATCGTGTGTGTGTGGGGGTGTGTGGGTGCGGGGGGGGGGGGGGCAACAAGTGTATCCAAGTAGTAATCAAGCCCATTAGCGCATATATACCCCGTGGATAGGCACACACATGTGAGAGTGGAAGAAAGCGGCAGAAAAAGAAACAAGCGGGCACCGTCGTTTACCGCGGAGGAGATGGGCGTTAGTGGACGAGGTCTGGCAGCACCGGGCAGTTTTATTCGGGGGAACAAGGGGCAAAAAGAACATCACGGTGAAGAACCGTGTTAGGCAGGCCATAGCCGAAAATATGTCCCCCTCCATCCCATGTGGCCTGCGTGACTGGCGTGCTGTGAGGAAGAAGTGGCAGGAGTTCCAGAACCAAACAAAAAGGAAGAGTGCGAAGGTTTCACTAATCAATCTCCCTTCGTTGCAGGTGATGCAGACGCCCAGTAAAGACAGCGCAGAGTAACCCCTCCCCCATATGGTTTCAATAAACTACTTTGGTTTCCTTTTCAACCATGTATTGTGTGTATCATTTTGCATTGAAATGAGAGTGTCAAACCTATAGCAACAAAAAGTCCCAGGCAATTTGTAATTTATCTAAGCGTAGGTTAATGACGTGTGCGTATAGTGTGCCCTTTCAACAGCATTCCAGTGCCAGACTTTCAGGTAAAGCACTAGGACACAGCAGCAATACTCATAGTGTGCAGGACGTAACATGTAGCCAACATCTGCTGGTTCTGTTTATTTATTTCAGCCTTCAGGCCTGAGAGTATATGGGTGATGTGGTGGTTGTGGGTTTATGGTTTAGTGATCAGTGCTTGGTGGTAAAGGGGTAGGGGCTGGGGGTTGTTGGACCTCAGAAGAGGTTGATATGTTCTTAAAAACGCAGCGCAGCCAGAAGCTGCATCTCCGGGGGGCTGAAGGAAAAATTGCATGTGTGTGGAGACACCAGAGTGATCAGCCGTTGGATCTCCGCACGGCCGGGGCAGTCGGTACTTTGCCTGGACGGCCCGGTCTGATAGCACGTCCAGTGGGGAGAAGTGCCGACGCACGTATGCATTTATGTAAACCGTCTGGCTTCGCGCACGGCGAGGCTGTTGTAATGCAGCCATGGTTTCTCACACGCGCGGACTTTGGCAACGCCTTTATAGCAGGTGGAGCCGCTCTGGATGAGGTTCAGCTGAGTTCAATTAAATCTGTTTCCTTGATATCTGTCAAATGCCACAGGGTTGTGGATGTTTTTTTATGTGTAGTACTATAAACTCATATGTGTGTGGAAAACGTAAACGTGTAATTCATTAAAACATTTTTTTCTCTACTATTAGTTTATGTTTATTGCGCCAGGTCCGCATAGAACATTGTTTTATTAGCCTATTTCGAAAAGTGGAGGAAATAAATTTCCCTGACGCAGCATGATCACTGACGATTTGGTCGCTAAGAAGGGTTGAAAGAGTGGGTCAGCGCCGTCGTACAGTTCCATCTTAGTGAAAGTACTACTTTCGCTAAGAAGGAATCTGGGAAACGCATTCTTCTTTCACAGCGTTCTTAAGTGCGCTCCAAAGAAGAATTTTGCCCAAAGAGGCTCTTTGGGATTCTGGGAAACGCGGCCAATGATGGAGTAATTCCAAAGGGCTCTGAACAGTGGTTTTTACTTTTTACTACTAGATACGAACTGTCACTTAGGACACAAAATGGGAAAACATGTCTGCATCAGTAGATGCACAATGGACAGTCTCCCTCCTGCACAGTGCACAGGGCTAATATTTGGAGGTTTTTTTCAAATCAAAAAACGGGTTAAAGAAAACTCTTCTGCAGGGCTTTTCCATTTATTTTATTATTATTATTTTTTTTAAATAGTCTGAGAATAATTATGCACATTCACTGCCTTTTGATATCCATCCCACGGGGCTTTTTCTCTTTCTCTATTTTTTCCAATATGCTTCCCTTTCTTTAGAGAAAATGACTGGGCAAAATACTTTAGTTTAAACCAGTGCAGGATTAAATGGCTTATTGTGTGTGCTTTTTCTGAGGCTGATGGCTATTCACTGGCTGGGGGCGGCTATAATATTTTAAACTAGCATAATTGGGCAAAGGCCAATGAGTGGAAGGGGCACTTTGTTCTTATCACATTGAAAAAGACCTGAAAACACTACAATCCCACACAAATCAATGCTAGCCTACACTGTAGCCTACACTGTAGGCTACAGCACCACCGGCCAATACCTATAGGCTATTTGAATGACATAAACTGTTGTCTCAGGTATACAACTTGTAGCAGGTGCATCTGTGCCTGCATGTCCATCTCAAATTCAAACTGGACTTAAACATCTAAAAATAGAAAAATTATATTTAATCTAAAATTCAATATAACTTGTATGAAATGAACACACATACACTCTATAAAACAGACCTCCATAATACCCCCAGGTGCACGGAAAAATCCAAATTCATAATTAATTCACAATTAATTAAATAATTACACTGGACCTCATTGACTGGACATGTTTCACATCGCGAACAAAGGAAGATAAATCCACCACTTTAAAGTCCATGCTGCCGCCTCCACTGTAGCACAGTTGCATTTCTTTTTTGCAGTGCACACCTACTGTATCATCCTATCCACTTGCAGCGCGCCATTATCTCCCCAATAGGCTTAAGAATATATATATATTTTTAAATAACGATTAGAGACATAGCTCATCCATACTAGACAAGTCTTTAAGGAACTCAGGATTGCAATAGACCCTCCTCCTCCTCCTTTTGGCTCCCACTGCTCCTCCGCTCTGCTCTGCTCCGCGCCCGCACGCACGCAGGCAGGCGATGCGCGGGAGGAAAATTCATAGCCCCATCTTTTATCAGTGCCATCAACATCGCCTGCCCTGGAAGACAAAGACAGCGCTGCTAAAATGAAGATGTGCTCCAGTGGCGGCAGGAGAAGCCAATCTTAAAAGTCACTACTAGTGTCTACAGCCGTGCCGTGCGCCCGGAGGTAGAAGACAGACAGGAGCACCGGTCCCCTTGGAGACTTTTCACAGGATGCGCAAAGATGTGAGAGTAAAGAGGGAAGGGCATCGCGATTGGCCGTACTCTTTCTGAAAAAGCATCAGCTGCAGCAGCGAGGCGAGTGATGTTAGCTCCAGACAGAGCATCAACACGATCGCATTAAACTTGAAGAAGGATACGCGTGTGTGTTTTTTTAGTTTTTTTTTTTAGTCCGCTACTGTCGATCTGTTCACAGCGTCAACCATCAACTTGCATCATTTCTCCCGAAGAGGCGGAGGCGCTTTCAGTGAGTGCTGAAAGCAGAAAAGACTTGGGCTGATCAACTAGTGAGGAGGAGAGGAAGGGCGCTCTCACTTTGCCACCTGCTACTCTTTGAGCTGCATGGTATTTGGTTGCTTCAGCAAGGTGAGTCCACTAGGCTAAGTGAAGAAATGCAGATAAGCAGTTTTGGTCATATATCTGAGATATTGTATTACAGCCTCTAAAGCCATCAGGTTCCACTCTGTCTAGTCTGCTGTCCTAAGTGTCTGTACGTGTGTTTGTCTGTCTGTGTGTGTGTGTGTGTGTGTGTTTGTGTGTTTATTTTATTATGATCAGATTTGCATTGTTTTAGCTTACACAGTGGAAAAGTATTGACCCACAGTTGTCCCAGATATCCTGGTGTTTTCACACTCGTTTGCAATTATTAAGTATTCTACTTTTTAAAATGTAACCTTTGTGTCTATTCAGCTGTTCCCCCACAAAATGAGTTTTGCCTCCCTGCTGTGTCTTATAACCATTATAGCCCCAGAGTTTGAGATTTAATGCAGTGCTGGTTGCAGTTTTTATGTTTTATGTAATTTAAGTGTTTGGGTTGTGATGCATAACATAAAGTTTATTATTCAAATTCAAACACAATTAACAATTAATGAATGCTGAGACCATAGCTTCATTGAATTATTAAATGTTTTTTTTAATTGGTTATTGCTCTTTGTTTTCTTACCTGCTAAATATTATCATAGCTATTACAAAGGATGCAGTATTTTTCTCCACTAGTGGTGGGCATGCTTGTAACATACGTTGTGTGTGTATAGGAAACATTTCATACAGATGTTCTGGAGCAGTGACTGAGGGAGCCTGCGGTTTGTGTTGGTCCACCAATTTTTCTGCTTGCTGCTGGTACCCTGGTTCCCGGGCTTGCGAAATCAATTTGATATAATTATTTGTTAAACAAAAACTTTGTAATTTATGTTAGTGATTCATTCCATTTTTGTAATGCCTTTTATTTGAGTCTAGCCTGGCAGACTGTGGTACAATGAGAAAATAGAAACGATCAGGACAGACGTGCTGTTGTTGAGGTGTTAACATACGACTGGTGTGTTGGCCATTGCTCAGATACTGACCTCAGGCATGTATTTTAGGTTCAGCTTCATTTCGTTATGATGTTGCTCCATCATCTTAACTCAAGCTACTTTCGACAAAGTTCGCTAGTGGTCAAATGATTGATCTAAAAATAATGTTGGAAGCATTATTAAATGCCACTAACACTTTTTTCTTGGATTTGTCGCATTTACTACCTACGTACGTTGGTGGTTGGTTAAAAAATACTTTTTAGAATGCTTGGGATCTAGAAGATCTTAAAAAGTGTTGTAATTTCAAGTACTGTGATTCACTCGCCTTAATTAATTACCCCGTTGAGCTGAGAGGGAGCGTGGGTGTCATCAAAGCAGAACAAGGCCCCTTTGAGGTGGGAGTCTTGTGGCTGAATGACACAGGTTGTTAAGTATTTCATTTCAGTCATTAAATCATTTTGCTCCAAACTCTGCGGGCTTCCTGGAGACTTTGCACAGAGCTTAAAGCTCTTATAGACAAGCTTGCACTTTGGTGGCTCAAACCCATCCGGTTTTTCACACTTCATATTAAAGGATCATAAAACTATACAGTGAGAAGATCTAACAGTGTAGTTGAATGCAGCTGTCTCGTTTCCGCTGCTATTTTGATCTTATGTGTAGGTGTAACACTTCCCGTGGACAGTGAGACTGTGCCTTTTCCATTGCATCATGTGATGTCTCTCATGCCTCTAGAGGACATGGGGATCTTCTTCTAATATAGCAATCATTTTTTCGGGGGATTTTACGCAGAAGAGAGGTGTATTTCTACCTGAACAGTGTGTTGGGGCTTGGTTGTTTTTTAATGATCTGGTCTGGTGCATGGGCTTACAATACACAACAGTGGAGGAGGAGACAAAACAATAAAAGCACACAAATAGAAAAACGAGACAGAACAATCTACAAAATACAAACAAACTAAATTAGCTTAGATCTCTAAGGAGGCTTGCCTAAAAAAGATGATTTTTGAGGAGCCTTTTTAAACAGTCCAGCAAATGTACAGAATGTATTTGTTGGGGGAGCAGATAATGGTGCATGACCGTTGGGTGAGTAGGGACGTAGGCTCTGTAAAATGGTATGTAACCAAAGGGAATGTCAACAAACCGGGCACGCTTTGACAGTCCCTTTGTATTTTCCGTGCACATACAGTACGGACAGGTAGCAGATTGTGAGGATATATTCACTGATTTTGCACAAAAAGTGATTTTTCTACAAACTTTTCTGCGGACTATCGCTTACCACAACTTTAATAAGTAATTTTACTAATTATTAAAATAAAACAAACTAATGAGGAGTTTTAAAGAAGACGAAAACCTTGCCAATACAGTCTTGTGCTGTTGTGCTCTCTTTACATTACCGTCCACCTGTAGCGCTGATGGTTGGGTGACGTGCAACACCTAGTTAGGGTACTTGACCTGTGTGCCAGATTGTAATATTATATCTGTAATGACAAACCCCTTGCAACATCACAAAACAGGGCTGTAATTTGCTAGTAAGGTTTGCCCCGTATAGCTTTAATCAATTACGGCATCATCATCCCCCATCCAGAGAGATTGGTGAGCGCAGGTGTCATCAAGGCAGAATGGGGCGCCTTTGAGCTGGCAAATGCAAGACTCAATGACTTCAGTCAGCCGGGTCACTGGACACACAGGGGAGCTTTGACGCGTACACATTGTGCTTGAAGATGCTGCGTTCATCCTGGGAGGCTCAGCGGCTGGCAGGGGACCAGCCGAGCAGGGACATTGCACTCCAGATGGCCCGGAGAGGCCAGAGGAAGAGAGCCGTCCAAGCCCAGCTGGGAGTAAGGGAAGCTGGACTGACGCTAGTGTGTGTGTGTGTGGTGTGTGTGTGTGTGTGTGTGTGTGTGTTGTGTGTGTGTGTGTGTGTGTGTGTTGTACACATGATTTTGCAAAGGGGGACTTGATGAGAGGCTAAGTAAAATAAAGAGAGAAAGAGGCATGTATGTGTGTTTGAGGGGGTGTGCGTGTTGAAGGAGTGATTGGGAGAGAAAGGCTGGCTGAGAGTAGAAAATGAGAGCGCATGTCTGTGTTGTGTGTGGGGGGTGTGGTGTGTGTATATGTGTAGAAGTAGTGATAGAAAAAGTGTGGGAGGGTGAAGTAATAAAAGAGAAGATGAAGGAGCTTGTATGTCTGTGCGGCACTTGTGTGTGATGTTGTGTATTTGTGTTGTGAGTGTGTGTGTGTTGTGTGTGTGTGTGTGTGTGTGTGGTGTGTGTGTTTTGTGTGTGTGTGTGTGTGTGTGTTTGTGTTGTGTGTGTGTGGTGTGTGTGTGTGTGTGTGTGTGTGTTGTGTGTGCACTGAAGAAGTGACAAGGATGCAGAAAGGGTTGGAGATGCAGAAATTGAAGAGAAAGATGTGGGCCTGTGTGTGTTTGTGTGTCTGTGTGTGGGAGGGAGAGAGAGAGGGAGAAATTGAAACTAGAGGAAGCAGCAATGTGTGTGTGTCTCCATGTTTGTGTGTGATTGCAGTGAGGAGAGAGAAATGCAGGAGGGCCGAGAACACAACAAAAAAAGGAAGAAGAAGGGACAATGAGTTTTTATAGGGTGAGATACAGAAAAAAAAAGAAAACAAGAAACTGGTATGGAGGGATGCTTGATTTTTATGTTTCTGTATGCCGGTGAGATGGGTGCACACATGGTCTTTATGCTGACAGTGGCATTCGCTGATCGAATCAAAGCTGCATGCAAAATTACACATAGAAAGCAAGTGAAAGGAAGGGGTTTGCTCTGATCTTCTTTACTCACATGCTTGTCATACATATGGGACATACGGTGCAGTGCTTGCTGTGTGCATGCTTTATGGCACATGGCGTCAGGCACAAGACCTCCCGCTGTGAGCTCAGAATATGATATTCAGTCGCTGCTTTGATTGAGAAGACTTGTTACACTCATGTGTCTCTACAGAGAAGCCACCTGAGAATGCACACAAACACACACACGCGCATACTCCCCCTCCCCCTCACACACATCCACCCACCCACACACACACACACACAGATAACTTCGCCTCACTGTTTTTCAGAGAGGGGGTTGTAGCCGATTCAGTGGTCTGTACACTGACCATGGTCTCTGCCACAGACCACTGTGTGCCACCACCAGGGGGTGCTGGAGGTACTGGCACGGACCACTCAACTAGTGGCACGGACCAGTCAGCGACCACATACAACTGGTCATAGTCAGCGACCCCATACAACTAGGGACCAGTGGTTATTGCCACTAGGGGCGCTAAAGCTAGTGGCACGGACCAGACAGTGACTGCTCACTGGTCTCACTTTCTCTTCAACATGGCTGTAATAGCAATGCTTTTAAACATAGAGATCCATTGACTGCATTTAATTCATTATTGTAGCACTCTCTGATTTGTTTATAGCATAACTGAGGAAGAAGTTTATTTTTTTTTTTAAATAAATAAAAAAGTCAGATATTTTATTGCAATTAGCTTATGCTGTAGGCTACTCTGACGCTTGGGCACACACACACACACACACACAACACACACACACACACACACACACACACACTCACTCACTCACTCACTCACTCACTCACTCACTCACTCACTCACTCACTCACATCACTCACTCACTCACTCACTCACTCATTAACTGACGGCACTCACACACGCTACTCTGGCACGGACCAGTCAGAGACCACATACCACTGTTACTAGGGGCGCTCAAGCAGGTAGCACGGACCACTCGGCTAGTGGCACGGACCAGTCAGCGACCACATACAACTGGTCATGACCACTAAGGACCAGTGGTCATTGCCTCTGCATTTATTTCATTATTGTAGCACTCTCTGATTTGTTTATAGCATAACTGAGGAAGAAGTTTAAATAAAGAAGAAAAAAAGGCAGATATTTTATTGTATTAGCTTATGCTGTAGGCCTAGGTAGGCTACTCTGTCGCTTGGACACACATATTTTATATGACCGATTGTATTGATTTATGCGCACACTGATTAGCGGCCGCGACTCGCGGATTGTCACTGTAGTTTTTAACGTGTCACCTTAATAATGTTTTTTTGTTGACTGGTGTTACATATGCCAGGTTGAGCCATGCAAGCTAGTTTTTCATCTACAGTCCCTTGGTTTATGTTCAAAAATTGGCGGTTACCTGCTCATTATTATTTGACAGGACATCTTGGGTCATGGTGGCGACATTGCTACATAATGAAGTTATGCTGTCCTAACCACACAGACGGTACAAACACTGGAAATACCCCATATAACACAAATAACCTAAACATGCGCATATGCCATCAATTTAACAATGATCCGCTTCAACATTAAAACTCCCACAATCCTTTGCTCTCACATCAGCGTATTTTCAAAAGCAACTGCTCCCCCCAGTCGCTGCAATCTGATTATACTTGGATAACATCAGCAGCATTCCCTTATTGCTGAATCAAATGTCAAATTATATTAATATTGGGTCATCCATGGTAGGCATACTACATTGATCAAGATTCGAGATACGAGAGTAGCGTGCGTGAGTGCCGTGAGTGTGTGTGTGTGTGTGTGTGTGTGTGTGTGTGTGCGTGTGTGTGCGCCCAAGCGACAGGTTGCAGCATAAGCTTATGTACTGTAAAGTGAGTGATAACCGAAAATAAAGTAACCAGCTTCTCAAGAATAAATGGGCTCATCAGTCCGTCCAACTACCGGTCAAAGTAACTGGGTGTTACCCCCGAAAGAACATCGGTCTTGATGCAGGAAAGGTGGAACAACGTGTTCCTCGACTAAAAAACACTGGTGTATATAAATAAAATATTTGACTTTTTATTTATTTATTTAAACTTCTTCCTCAGTTATGCTATAAACAAATCAGAGAGTGCTACAATAATGAAATAAATGCAGAGTAAATGGATCTCTATGTTTAAAAGCATTGCCATTACAGCCATGTACAGAGATGAAGAGAAAGTGAGACCAGTGAGCAGCCACTGTCTGGTCCGTGCCAGTAGCTTGAGCGCCCCTAGTGGCAATGACCACTGGTCCCTAGTGGTCATGACCAGTGGTATGTGGTCTCTGACTGGTCCGTGCCAGAGTAGCATGTGTGAGTGCCGTCAGTTAATGATTGTGTGTGTGTGTGTGTGTGTGTGTGTGTGTGTGTGTTGTGTGTGCGTGTGTGCGTAGTGCGTTATGAGTGAGTGAGTGATGAGTGGTGTGTGTGTGTGTGTGCCCAAGCGTCAGAGTACAGCATAAGCTAATTACAAAAAAAAATCAGACTTTATTTTTTTATTTTTTTTATTTGTTTAAACTTCTTCTTCAGTTATGCTATTAACAAATCAGAGAGTGCTACAATAATGAAATACATGCAGAGTCAATGGATCTCTAAGCATTGCTACAGCCATGTTTAAGAGAAAGTGAGACCAGTGAGCAGTCACTGTCTGGTCCGTGCCACTAGCGTTAGCGCCCCTAGTGGCAATGACCACTGGTCCCTAGTTGTATGGGGTCGCTGACTATGACCAGTTGTATGTGGTCGCTGACTGGTCCGTGCCACTAGCCAACCCACTAGCTGACTGCAGGGCTGCCTTTACCTGCCACTAGGCCCCGGGGCTGAGAGGTTTCGTAGGCCCCCCGGGCGCCGGTCTTACAATACAGATGCGTTAAAGCCATGTTTGTCTACACCACAATATCTCTATTGATGAAATACAAATACTCTTAAGGTAACATGTACTTAAACCCTTTCCTGGTCTAATGACTTTTAATAACCAGACACACATGGTTGGCTACAGTGTTTTTCCAAGTTATTGAGGAGACCGCGGTGGGGACCCAGGACCTTCTAGGGGGGTCCGGGGGCATGCCCCCCCGGAAGAAAAAATGTAACCTTTTAAAGTAAAATGCATCAATCTGGTGCACTTTGAGAAGGAAACTAAGGCTAAATCAACTGTGTCCTATGTGAGCTATTTTCTGGAATCATTTGGAGACACAGAAATACCAAAAAGCTGAAACAAAAATATACAGGTTTAAAAAAATCCAGTCAGTCAGCATTCCATTTTTTTTTAAATAATCCCTTATCCTAAAGCTACTTCTCTCTTTGAATTCTTTGTTTTGTTTTTAATGGCTCAACTCAATATAGGCTCTTGATCTGCGTTGCCCCGAACAATGTTAATTAAACAAAAATGTACTGGTGAATGATAGGCCCCTTGATCTTCATAGGCCAAAAATAATGCGATTTTTTTTTTTTCCTTTTTCTTTACTGGTTCATGATGGGCCCCTGATCTCCGTTAGCCCCCCTACGAAGATTAGGGGCCTATCATGAGCCAGTCAATAATTTATTGTTTTAAATGACAATGTTCGGGGCCTTCTTAGATCAGGGGCCTATATTGACACAGTAAAAAAAAAAAAAGAAAAGAAAAAGAGAGGCCCCTGATCTTCGTAGGCCCTGGGGCTTCAGCCCAGGTAAGCCCGTGCATAAAGGCGGCCCTGGCTGACTGGTCCGTGCCACTAGCTGAGTGGTCCGTGCCACTAGCCAACCCACTAGCTGAGTGGTCCGTACCAGTACCTCCAGCACCCCCTGGTGGTGGCACACAGTGCAAAGACCATGGTCAGTGTACAGACCACTGAATCTGCTACAACCCCTGCTGGTTTTCCATTTGGGGATGCCGCTAGAGAGCAGACGGAGAGAAAGCATGTTCTTCTCTTTCTGCCACATCTACCCCGTGATGGAATGGAGCGTGATCTGCACTTTGATCACAATGAATTATTGCTATCCCTGGCTATATGTGGTCTGTCTTTAGCATCCAATCTCTCTCCCTCTACTTTAACCAGGAATCAGAGTAGCTCTCTCTCTCTCTCCTGAGTGTGTCACTGCGGGCGTACTGCAGCTCTGGTTTTCCTCCTCACGCTGGGAAGGAACCAGAAGCCTGCACCTACTGTAAGTGAAAGCCTTTGTGGAGAACCCAGTGATGTGTCTCCCTGGGGGAAATTTGTAGATTGAAGCCACTACAGTAATAGCATTGTTTTGTGCAAACAGTCGTATATAAGAGAACACAGAATAGCCTTATGTATATTAGTACAGCAAATCTCAATTAAATTTTTTCATAAATAAACAAAATTTGCTTTCTGCATATTTTACTCCAAAATGGCATTCTTAAATGCATTCAGGATGTACTTAACCCGAGCATTTTAGTCTTTGTTTTAGAGAGCAAACCAAGGACAGCAACAAAGCATTAAGATGGAAACAACAGTTCTTGATAACAAGAAAAGGCCTTACCTGGCTACAGGCTTGAGGAAGTCCATGTCAAGCTTGCACTCTTTGGGGTTGATCTACTCAGATCCGAAAAAAGAGAGTGCTAAACTGCGTGAGCATTCTATCAAATTGCAGTTTTGGTTTGTGGGCGTTCTCTGTGTGATCAACTAAGAGTAAATGCGCAAATGACAACGGGTGCAAACATGTTAGAAAAAGTAAATCAAAATGAGGGTTTTGTGTGTTTTACTGGTTTTCCGTGTTTGGACTAAGAGCAGACTGACAGCAAGCGCTAAAATAAATGTAATGCCATGGAATGTGATGTGTTATTGGAACAGTAAAACATATGCACTGTTGAGCTACAGCCAATCATTATTAATATTACTCAAAAAAACGCGATATTGGAGAGTATCTGTGAGAAAATAAATGCTGTGGGTAAAACAACAAGAACTGATGGAATTAAGAGAATATGGCATGACAGGAGGAGAAGAACAAAATAACAAATATCTTATAAAAAAGCCTTGGCAAATAAAACAGTTAACACATGAGTTCAGTCTCTCCTGTTGGAAACAGCAACCGCGTAAAAGCCCCGTTTGGCTTCATTTCTGTGCATCTCGAGTGCACACCTGCCCATGCGTCATATAACATTAAGGACTCTGGACAGTAGACAAACTGCTGTGGGAGACGCCGGCAGAAATAGTTACAGTGTGGTCATTGCACTGAAACGAGGGCGAGAAATGCCCTAGTGCATGGCAGGAATTATGTGACTGTTTCAAGTGGCTACAAAAAAGCCCTTAACTCATGCTATTGCTCCAAAATGGCATTGCTGGATGGGCGATATGTCTGGATTATTTGTGTTTCTGTCAATTCAAACATAACATGAGTAGAAACGTGCTCGTGCTGATGTTTTTTATTTTCTATTTGTCAAATAGTTCAGTGTGAACACATTCAAAAATGAGGTTGGCTGTTAAAAACTAAACATAAATTGGTTGTCTTCTTGTTGTCATGTTGTTGAGGTGTTTGACTTGTCTGTGTCGCTTGATCTGTTCTGTGCTGAATTGATGGAATTGCTGCACAGTGCTCCGGCACACGGCAAAAAATAGAAGCCTTGGGTATATGTGCTGCAGCGGAGTCAGTGGAAGCATTGACTAGAATGAATACATCCATGAGTGAAACTAATCAGCTCCTCCGCTGTAGCAGAGCATAAAGGGGTGTGTCTGATTTGTCAGGGAACAAAAGTACAGAAATATTTTCATGACAACATGGAAGCAGTGAGAAAGAATGGCCCCAGGCTGTGCTTTAGGAGGAGTCAACAGAGACTGCATGTACGTCTTTTTGTATCAATGCGAACCACAGGGGATGTGGTGTGTTTCTTTTTTTAGAATCAATGCTTGAACTTAAAGTACGGAAAATTGATAGTTCCTCTACACACAGCACCTTCACCATCATCTCACAGCCTCACCCACAAAATGTGTGGCGCTATCGACCTATCACCTCTAATGGGAATAAAAGGTCAGTCCTTAATTATTCATTCGGGATGTCAAACAATGCTCGCTGCCTGTTATTTAGGGTAGGGGAGACCCATTGAATAATTCAGGAGTAGGATTCTCTTTCCCTGGCGAAAAGCAAGTAGCACATTGGTTCAGATGTTTGTGAGAGTCTTATCTCCATGCAGGAGGGGGGAGGGGGGCTCTGTCATTCCTGGGATGACCTTGACTGTCAGTGCATCTGCAACATGGATGGCACAGAAGGTGGCAGGGACTGGTGTTCTTCCCGTAACTTCAAACCCTCCTGCACACAATGGCCCTCATTTATCAAACTTGCGTGGAAACTGGTGCAGATTCTGGCGCAAATACCTCCCTACGCCAGGTATCGCGTGGGATTTATCAAACAGTCGTATCTCGCCAATCTCGGCGTACGCCACGCAATTATTGATAAATGCAGCGGCTGAAAACAATCGTACCACGCCCCTATATTTTCTCAGTTTAGAGGCCTCGCCCAAAGGTTTTGCGACATGGATATGCGCAATACGGCACTTCCCTGAAGTAGAAATTGACAGAATAACAGCGAAAGTAGAAAAAAAAGAGTTTCATTTCGGAGCATTAGCCTACAAGCAGCATCAAATAACGACAGAAGGCAGCAGTTAGGAAGGAAATAACTGCTGCGGTCAACAGCGTTGGTGTTGACTCAAAATCGCCACTAAAAAAAGCGTGTTGCTGTTCTGAAATGCAACCAACTGGGGGTGCGGGGCTGCGGGCATAATATAAGTGGTGGAGGAGAAAAAGACGCACCAACTGTCCGATAATGGTCCCCATAAAATAAATAGAGGTCTGCAGAGATTTAAAGGGTTTTAAAAACTAAAAATAACACATTTAGCATTTTACTGTATGACAGCATGCGCTTGGCACGAGTGGTCAGCCCGGCCGTCAGCTGCACAAGCCGACCCGGCAGCGATCAGCTGTGAGAGCGCCCACCGTCCTGCTCCACCAGCAGATAGGAACAACGTGCCGGTTAACGTTGGAAATAAATCGCTCGCTTTAGCATCAATGACACATTAAAAGAGGAACTAACATCTACAAAGTGCGTCAAATAAATAAAATGTTAAGCTGATTGTTGTGCCGTGTATTTTTTTGTATCATAAAGAGCAGTGTAGGCCTACTACATATTTAATACTTAGGCTAACATTTTGAATGAATGCAGCCCCCGTGCCTCAGTGTCCCCCCAGCTGCTCCAAAACGGAGACAACTGCCCTTACGTGTGCGCACTATTGAATCAGCTCTCCTACTCAGTTGCACACCATAAGCTGCTCATTTTTAAGTGATTAATATCTTTATTTCGGTCTTATTTGCACTGCATTTGTATTATCTTCTAATAATTGTCCAACAAAGTCATCGGCTACCCGGCACAGCCTGCACTGCGAGTCCAAGCTGTTTTCAAATTTGCGTACACGAACTGAGAGCTGGCGTGGGATTTGAGCGTACCCTACGCTCACGTCCATATTGATAAATGCCGAGATTTGCGTGGAAATGTACGTACACCCATTTTTCTGGTCTACGCAAGATTGATAAATGAGGGCCATTGTGCCTCGTTTATCAAACTGGCGTGGAAACTGGTGCAGATCCTGATGCAAATATCATCGTGCGCCAGGTATCACGTGCGATTTATCAAATGGTCGTATTTCGCCAATCTCAGCGTAAGCCAGATCAACATTGATAAATGTGGCGGCTGAAAACAATTGTAATTTGAATATCACACCCCTAAATTTTCTCAGTTTAGGCCTCGCCCATATGTTTTACGACATGGATAAGAGAATTACGGCAAAGGAGAGGAACTTCTCTGAAGTAGAAATTGACAACATAACAGCGAAAGTAGAAAGAATTAAAACAATTTCGGAGCATTAAACGTGGCATCAAAGAACGTCATAAGGCAGCAGTGTGGAAGGAAATAAATGCTGTGGTCAACGGAGTTGGTGTTGACAAACAATCTCCAGCTGTAGGCTATTTTAGGTGTACATCAGTGTTCGCTCATGATATAAGATAGCATATACAATTTTATGTCGCAATGTATTTACATAGGTGAAGAAAAAGTGGTCTGACCTAAAAATCGCCACTAAAAAAGCGTGTTGCTGCTCTGATATACAACACCAACTGGAGGTGCGGTGGAGGAGAAACAGATGCACCAACTGTCCGACAATGGTTAAACCTCTTACGGTTGTCTGTTTTTTTTTCATGAAAGAAATACACGTCTGCAGAGATTCAAATGTTTAGAATATATTGGCCCTTTCAGATAGCACTACTCAAAAGAGGTTTTAAAAATTTAGAATAACACATTCTGCCTTTTACTGTATGACAGTTTCGCTTGGCACGAGCAGGGCCGCCTTTATGCACGGGCTTACCTGGGCTGAAGCCCCAGGGCCTACGAAGATCAGGGGCCTCTCCAAAAAAAAAATTTTTTTTTTTTTTTTTTTTTTTAACTGTGTCAATATAGGCCCCTGATCTAAGAAGGCCCCGAACATTGTCATTTAAAACAATAAATTATTGACTGGCTCATGATAGGCCCCTAATCTTCGTAGGGGGGGCTAACGGAGATCAGGGGCCCATTATGAACCAGTAAAGAAAAAGGAAAAAAAAAAATCACATTATTTTTGGCCTATGAAGATCAAGGGGCCTATCATTCACCAGTACATTTTTGTTTAATTAACATTGTTCGGGGCAACGCAGATCAAGAGCCTATATTGAGTTGAGCCATTAAAAACAAAACAAAGAATTCAAAGAGAGAAGTAGCTTTAGGATAAGGGATTATTTAAAAAAAAAAAATGGAATGCTGACTGACTGGATTTTTTTAAACCTGTATATTTTTGTTTCTGCTTTTTGGTATTTCTGTATCTCCAAATGATTCCAGAAAATAGCTCACATATGACACAGTTGATTTAGCCTTAGTTTTCTTCTCAAAGTGCACCAGATTGATGCATTTTACTTTAAAAGGTTAAATTTTTTCTTCCGGGGGGGCATGCCCCCGGACCCCCTAGAAGGTCCTGGGTCCCCACCGCGGTCTCCTCAATAACTTGGAAAAACACTGTAGCCAACCATGTGTGTCTGGTTATTAAAAGTCATTACACCAGGAAGGGGTTTAAGTACATGTTACCTTAAGAGTATTTGTATTTCATCAATAGAGATATTGTGGTGTAGACAAACATGGCTTTAACGCATCTGTATTGTAAGACCGGTGCCCGGGGGGCCTACGAAACTTCTCAGCCCCGGGGCCTAGTGGCAGGTAAAGGCAGCCCTGGGCACGAGTGGTCAGCCGCCAGCTGCACAAACCGGCCTGTATTAACCTCCACATGGCCAGGTAACCACCAGCTGTGAGAGCGCCCACCGTCCTGCAACACCACCACCATGGTTGATAAATGAGGCCCAGTGAGAGTGAGTAGGAAAAACTGAAGAATATGCAGGGCTGGCTGCCCCTTGTCTAAGTTCCTCCAGTTACAGTACACCGTGTGCCATACTGCACCGGGCTGGTGACATTGTATTCAAAACAACTCCAGCAGATTACTCTTTTTTACAATGCGTTTTTTGCTTTTCACCATAGAAAAGGTTCTGTTTTGGTTCACTTGCCATGTCAATTGCTCTTAAGCGGCTTTCTTATGATGTTAGAGGTATTTATCGCAGCTGAAGAGGCAAAAGCAGATATTAATGCTATTAAAGCGCATAACAGTAAAATGCTGTAATGTGAGTCCCTTCCTTGAAAAGATTTGAGGGAGGTAGCATGGTGCAGATTCAGATGAAGGGGAGACAGAGGAAATGTTCAAGGCGGAGAGTGTGAGTAAAACGGTGTGTGTGTGTGTGTGTGTGTGTGTGTGTGTGTGTGTGTGTGTGTGTGTGTGTGTGTGTGTGTCAAGCCATCAAGAAAAGCAGCCATACTACAGTACAATGCAATGTTTCCCGTGGAACTGGCAACATTGACCAGAGCTTTTATTGAAAATATTTTCCCCCTTAAAATGATGTAGTCCACTAAGACTTACAAAGAAGCTAGGGTTTTAAACGTATTTTTCACATGCATGTGGTTCTTGTTAAACATGAAAATTGAAAAGATGAAAAATTTCAATTTGGTGTTGTCTACCAACTCATGGACTAACTTCTTGCACGCTCTAATGGGTGTTGGTCTGACAGTGATCATGAATATTAAATAGTGGTTGTCATGGTTTATATATTTGCACTATATTTGCGTCTGTTTGTGAACTACTGTATGTGTTATTGTTAATGGACTTGGTTTCTTCTGCAACTGACAATGTGAGAAGGGTGGAGAGATTCCACCCTGGCTAATCGGCTAATCTTATTTGTGAAATGTGACTCTGCTCTACTTAGGATTCACAGTGCTGGTAAAAAACAAGTTGTGTTGCAACTCAGTTTTGAAGTGAGATTAGTGAAATTGTGTGATTTCGATTTTAGTGAACAATATTGCGATTGTGATACAATCATTAAAAGGTACGAGTCTACTTGCTTGGATTTCAAGGAAAATACTGATATTATTGATAGTTCTTATCGTCCAAGTCTTTATTATCAAGCTGAAATGATTTTCATTGTGAAAGTCAATGATACAAGCTTTCATGACTCATGTTACTAATGTGACAGTGATTTATTTGAGGGGGGTGTGTGGTGGGCTATGGATGAATTAAATGCAATATTTGCTAGTGTGGTGCTTATCAAATTGTGGACCACCAGACTTTGAAGGCAACATCTGACCTTTAGAAGATGTGTGGTTTGATCAGGGACTGGAACAATAATATTAGTGGCTTTGCAGCTTGTAGAAAGTGCCAAAAGTTGTTGTAGTTTGATATGGTAGGCACATTGTTGCTGAGGAAGCACATTGACAGCTGCAGGAGCACATGTGCTTCCGGAATCTACAGTCATATAAACATATCATCCGCCAAAAGGGGAGGACAAGGAAGCTATAGCACAGTTAATGGTGGAATTTGTTTGCTGGGACATCATATTTTTTGATACTAGGTGTGGCGATGGATTTTGTGCACAGGGCCTCATTGATATCGGTGCAAGAGCTGGAACACAGCAGCTTTTGCATGCGGTCTAACGACTGTCAAATATGCTGAGGGATCTCAGACATAACATAATCCCGGAACTGAGGATTCAGATGACAAAGAGCAATATGTGGACAGTGCAAAGGATATGGATGATTTCTGAAAAACCAGTTATCTCTGTTTGACATTACATTCTGCAACAACAACAAGCTAGAGCTGAAGGTTTATCATATCTGAATGGGTCATCGATTTGCATAAAACAGCAGATAACCTCAGAACCATGTCAATTTGGTCTTGATGCGTTATTATCTAAACTACTGTATGTGAATGACAGAGGTGCAAACATTTGTGCAGCCCTCTGCACTGTTACAAGGGTATGTATCATTGACTCTGCTAGGTCACTTGTAGTCTCGCAAAGCCAGACCAAACTATAGCAGGTAGTATGGTCTGAATCCAAGCTATTTAGTTTGTACTATACTGGGGGAAACTGGACTGGCCTGTTTTTGCTCCTTTAAACCAATCACAATTGTCTTGGGCGGCGCTAAGCCTGGGAAGTTGCAATGCATCCTTTCAAAATAGTGCAATTTGATGCCGACCATGGACCTTTTATAAAAGGTACCGACCCAAAACCGTGTGTCAGGCACAGTGGCGGCTCCTGACAATAATCTCAGGGGGGGCAATTGTTGCCATGATGGGTAGAATTGCCCAAAATTAACCTAAATCAGACAGCTAATATGACAATGTCATATTGCATTTAACAGTTTGTTTTTTCTGTTCGTCTGGCATAACCACTCTGGCAACATTAGACAAGCATTGTACTGTACAGTATTTTTGGACATTAAGTTAGTTGATTTCTTGAATAAAATTATTTTAGCTCTAGAATGATTTAATTATCTGTCTGTGGCCATCACAGATAACTTGTCATCTACCAGTGTGCTCCTCAGATAGGCTTCCTTTAAAAGTGAAGCGACTTGCTATACAATCACAATAATTGATTGCCTTGACAGTTGTGTTCTGCTTCTGATTAAACAAAAATGATGCTGGCATAGCATATGTGCAACATTAACAGTGCTAATCATCACATTGGTTTGGGTTACTACTGTCTACAGCACTTGGTAGCTAGGTTTATGTAAGACGGTGATAGCAGCTGTCAGTCTATGGATCAGCTGTTGAACGGCGCTGGCTCGTCCATATGTAGATTGATGTTTAATGTGTGTTTTACCTTTTCTGAGAGATGATGTATAGGGGTGACACCCAAAGTTATCCATGCGGTGTCTGTGCTGCCATCATGATGGATAAAAAGCCAGTATACCGTCCATAAGCATCATGCAGCGGCAGCAGAACAGAGCGTTAGCTCCTAAACATCCTGCTAGCCTCGTTATCCGTTCAAACGAGCCCTGTGAAAATCCGCATTTATACGATCCCCCAATCCATCTTGGTAGATAATTGCTTGATGGTTACATTTTGTCTGGGAAGGACCTAGTCCTTTTAATGACATGATCAAGTAGCTTGCCAGCCTAGCCTGAGTTGATATAAAGTTGTGTTGGTCTTGAATATGACCGCTTTGGGCTGCATACCGGACATATGACTGTATCAGTCACTGTAATTGGTTCATTGTTTACTGTACGTATGACGACAACACGTTAGGGCGATCACCCCCGGAACCCATAGAGATTGCATTGCGAAGCCTGCAGTTTGAAAAAAAAAAGTTTTACATTGATGTCTATGAGAGCGCTGGGGGCGATTTTCAACCAGCCCGAAATCGCCCCAGAGTGACAGTACAGAACACATACACTGATTGTACAATGATATTCAGACTTAGATGCAGGTAAAAACTGTATAGAAATCATAAATTATCATTATTATATTTTAGTTTTTTGCTGGTATGGCTCAAAGGAGCGCCCTCTATGGGCGAGCCGCCGCTGGTCAGGCAACATTATGAGCTGGATACTATCAAACCGTATCAAACACATGCTCGCACTTTCTGTTGTCTCCCGCTCTGTGCAGCATATAAACGGTAGACTACAGTGGGTAAGAGGAAGGGGAAGGGGAGGAGTTTGACAACGCTACTGGCTCCATTTGCCAGGAGCGCTATAGTAGTTGTCTATATCTGGCTAGCCAGACTAGGTCGCTTGTGACTTATTATAAGCAGACAAATCTCCATTATCGACTAGAAATCCAAGCTCTTCTGGAAGAACGAGGAGAATAAAACAAACTCAGAACTGTATAAGCACAGGGACACCGCTGTTTTTCTGGCACGATCCAGGGAAGCTACCAAAAGCCCTGGAGGCATCCAAAACTCCGACCATTCACTTGACAGCTGTGTGGTTGGAGCGCCTCAGACGTCACCTTCAGTTGTCTTCCACCGACGGTTTGACACTATCATTGCTGAAAGAGAAATGTTCTGATTGACACACTTAAGCTGCATCTCCTGCAAAAACCCTCAATGTTTTTTCATCCCAAACTGAAAAGCCTGAATCCACTTGCAGACCAAGGTCAGGTGTGACGAACGTTCACAGCGAAGCTGTTTGTATTCGAATACTCGCTCAGGAAATCCAACGAGTATTCGAAGCCTGTAAAATGGTATTTGGGAAAGCCCTAGATATGTGTGGGCCTTCGAAAATTGTTGAAGTGTAAAATGAGTAATAACAGAAATATTATTAAATATGATTTTTTTGCCTTTCTTATTTATTTTTTTAAAATTTTAAACCACACCATCAGC
This sequence comes from Ammodytes dubius, assembly GCA_026122265.1. Classification (NCBI taxonomy): domain Eukaryota; kingdom Metazoa; phylum Chordata; class Actinopteri; order Uranoscopiformes; family Ammodytidae; genus Ammodytes; species Ammodytes dubius. The sequence continues at coordinate 9,742,059 of CM047505.1, forward strand.
CATCACACACCACTTTGAAAACCTCAGTGGTGAACTAAGGTCACCGTTCTGTTAATATAGACTTTGGTTTAGGACACCCCAGCGTGTAAAGATGTCCTTCCGCAGAAAATTGCTGACTGCAGAGGGATGTTGGGGAGCTATTTGTTGATTTTGACAACAAGTGTTTTGGTTTTTGAATCACTGACTCAACTTTTTAAGAGTTTATCTTTAAAAGGACACACAATGTGGTCTAGCAATATGCAACTGTTGCTGAACTCATATAGGTGGGAGCTGTAGTACAAGCCAAATAGGCACATAAGCAATTGGCTGATCCCTTGTTTATGAGACATGAAGCAGCTTAGTTTTACACACTTTTCCATCACGGCTGCTTAAACTCCAATCTCTTTAATGCTGGGTGCAGTGCAAAAGCACATTTGGTCCCTGTATAAGGACAAAGGTTTGACTCCTCGGAAATTAAATGTACGGCCTCCCTCTATCAAAGAGGAAACTATGACTGCAAGGCAACCGGCCTGGAATAAATATTTATCTTTGAAAATAAAAAAATCTGATTCTATTATTTTCAGTGGCAACAAGTTATACTGTAAGGACTCATCTAAAATATATCTGTGTTGAAATGCCTCAAGTGTCAAAAATAAGATTATTTGCAGTTATTGTTAATGAGTGTAAGTATGAGAAGCAGATTTGGCTAAAAATCATACTTTATACAATGTTATATTCTAACACATACGCCACTTAACTGTTTCACACACAGTACCATTCCCTCTTTGCTGTACTGTCATACATGACTATTCTTTTACAGAAACAACTATAATTTTATAGAACATTAAAAGAATAATAGCCTATGCAAGAGAGAATAATATAAAGTCATTATATAAAGCTGAATAGCAGTGAATGTAAGACAGAATGATAGGATGTGTTAGTAACAATAGTTGAATGTGTAAGTTTGATTTAAAAATAAGTGAGTTTGATTGAAAAGGAAGTACAATTAAATTCAATAAATCAGTTCCTGATTCCATCTTATGCAGAAGGATCTAAGTGGCGCAACGGACAATTCAATCCATGATCCATACGGATAACCCTCCACGGTTCACCGTGCATGTTAACCACGGTCGCAGGCCCCCACTGCCTTTCTCCCACTAAGTGCAGACTATGGCCGGTGAGGTGTGCTGGTCTTTTTCCCTCCCCATTGGCTCTTCCCCTCCTCTTGCCACCCTTCCATTGACTCGCTCTGGGAGAAGCGTCCATCATACAGCAATGTGTTCAACACAAATCTGTTCACAGGTCTTTGTCGCTTTAAGTAATTATTGAAAAGGGTCATAACATAGTGTGCATTATACTATATTCACTATTGAACTAATTCCTGATCTATTGTTTGGGATAAGTAATTTTTTTTTAGCACATATGGATTTGATCACTTCAGTTAAGGTGTAATTTGCCTTTAGATTAATTCAATCATTCAATCCCTGTCTTTCCCTTCAATTCAAATCAATGCGAACACATCTTCCCTTATTGTTATTTAACGCTGTTTTTATTGAATGTTTATTGATAAGCGACCAATTTGTGCACAACTATTATTACATTCCCCCTCATGAAAGACAATGAATCTCACTTTTTCATCATCAGCTTCCCCATACGATTAACAAGAACCAGAGGCCTTGGGGTCGCTCATTCAATTAGTATTTCATGTACCAGATTTGATTACCCACCATCTTTGCCCTCTTTGACCCTGCAGGAAGCTCCATATGACTAATCAGTGCACTTAGCCCAATCCCTGCCTGGGAAATCACATCAGGGTCTATTTCCCATCACCTGTTCACAGGAAGGCACTATATGTGGCGACTGAAGATTAAAGGATTTTTTTCTGGGGGACTTGGGTTAGGGGGGAGGGAGGGTGAGTAGGTATTTACCAGGGCACAGGTCTCAAGTTTGTATTGAAAGCCCTTGTGACGCCTGCAGCCGCTCACCTTACTCCAGCCAGACACTTTGATCTTCCAAAAGCCTGTGTTGCCACAAGCGGTCACAATTCCAACTGTGCACCTGTGGAACATTAAGTGCACATTTCCACAGGCTCTGCACTAGTTACTTTCCATCGTGTACTGTACAGGCTTAGATACCTCCTAATAAGCTCTTAAAAAGCCCTTATAAAGAAAAGACTGTCTCTAGTATCCTTTGTTCCGCCTTTCCTTCTTATGTCTGGATTCTCAATTGTGACACTGAAGAGTAAGTTAAATACTATGAGGAAAAACAAGCTGTTTTTTTTTACGACTACAGCTTTGTACTGCTCTTACTTGTTGCTCCTGCATATGATTTAGGGAAGAATGGCCTGCAGTGAAGTGCATACTGGATGCACAATAAATGAATGATGGGAAACGATGACAGATGTCACTATAATCTCACACAAAAAAAAAACCCATACCACTTTCAAATGTGGGAACTGCATGATGTTGACATTGGTTTTTATTTAATATCTTAATTAAGGCATGTAGTAGGGGAGAACGGGGTAATTTGTCACACGGGTTGGTTGTCACAATCGTTATATCTCGGAACCAGAAGGCGCTGTCTGTGAAATTTTGGTATGTAAATATCCAGAATTGGGATCAGAGGTCACCTACATAGTCTTCCTTGGAGTTAGACTGCTGAATTTGAGGTGAGAGGACTGTTTGTGTTTTTCATGTCAAATTGAAAATATTTAGCTCCTCAGTATTTTTCTTCTAGGCTTTTACAGAATGGGTTTATAACAAAACACTTTTTACCCATAAAAAGTGTGAAGGGTAAACTATAGTTTAGATTGTGGTTAGCAAGCAAATTAGTTGTCAGATGGTTGTTGGCCTTGATGCTAGCAAAAAATTCAAGTTGGGGTTAGTCGTCACATTTTTGGGGGGGTTGGTTGTCACAAGTTATCCAAAGCTGTATCCTCACTGACACCCCACAGAAGGAAAGAATAGAGCAGGAAAAGGCAGCTAGCATGCAAAGGAAACAAGGGCAACAAAATCAAAACAACCCAGTGCATCCCAAACTAGACAAGCTGCCAAGGCTACATTAAGTTATATAGGCCTATTTGTCAACTTGACAATGCAATTGCATTTTCAAATTTAGTTCTACTTTCTTTCCTTCTTTTAAAGATTATTCCCATTAAGATAACATTGTGACAAACAACCCCATAGTGTATGACAACCGACCCCTTGATGGGGTTGATTGTCACAATGTGTAAGGGTGTCTTTGATGATTAATTTCTTCTTTATTACAATAAGATAGAAAAAGTGAGGGGTACACATTTCAAGCCAATACTTTAAGCTTCAATGTAATGTAGGAATGACTATCGAAAGATGTTTAGGTGATGAGCAATTCTCAGTAGAGTAAAAAGTGTGCCTACTTACCCCGTTCTCCCCTATATATCGCAACTCAACTGTCATTGTTTTCCTCCATTATAATTTTCTTAAACATAATTACCACAATTTTGATCTGTGTTGAGTGTGCTGAAACATTTTAAATGTCATGGTCTTGGCATTAAAATCCGAAGTAAACAGAACACTGCTGAAAATGAGTTAATCTGCCTACAGTTATCCCAACTGTGTTTTGAGCCAATTTGTTTTTTAAATTTTTATATTAAGATAAGAAGAATGCTATGTGCTCACATTTCTCCATGGGCATTAAAGTGGATCGGCCCCAGGTTGAAAAACTATGGCTATCAGACAGGGAGAGATTGAATTAAAATTTTATTTGAGCTATTAGCTCATGTTGTTTGAAGAGAGCTTAGCCAGTGGAATTGAAAATTTGCGACTTGTTATGATATACACCTGCTGTTTAGCACATTAAGTAGTCGTATGTTATTTCCTCAACATGAGTGATGTGCATTCAATATTAATGAATGGCGATTAATATTTAAGATGAAGGAATCCCAGCATTAGTGACCAAACGGTAAGCTCAGTGTTGATGTCTTTAAAAGGATTGCAGTAAGTAAACTCTTTTCTGTATTGTTTAATAAAATTATCCATTTACACAGCCATTTAAAATTCACATTAGCATTCGATTATCGTTAAACAACAATCAGATGAGAGACTGTTATGCTCGGGCTTAAACACTTTTTTATTACATAGAGTAGGGCGGGCCACATAGTGGGCCGAGAAACTCAAAATATTTAACAACTTTGTTAAAAAACAGCTTGTTTACTGTCTAGACCATTTGAATACATGTATAGTTAATCAAACTTAAATGACAATATCTTTACATTGGATTTATAATTATGCCTAACTCTTCAGATGCTTACTATCATGAACCAAACTCCCCCGAATTAGTTAAACAGATTTTGTTTTCTTTATTTCCCTATCATATACACTGTCCCTTTGATATCTTTTTAGCTCCTAATTTGTATTGCCATATAGACAGTATTATGTATTCTTCCTCTGTCTTTAAATCATGAACAAAGGTAAAGCTCCCCTAAGCTTAACAACATATTCATTAGAACCCAAACCTTTTCTAAACCTAAACATGTTGTTTTTGCGTCTATACCTAACCAAACAGCAATATCTTTGTCAGGTAATGAAACAGATACATTTTTAAAACCATGCTTTACAATGGTGTTGGAAGGCACATACAAATGGCTTTAGTGGTGATGATGGGTCATCAGATCAGAAAGCCTTCATATTGTTTTTTATTTGGAGGACTTGTTGCCCTGGCAAAGCATGACATATTTGCCTTACCGAATTTGTAGTAGATAAAGATGTATTTTATAGGAGACAGGATTTTTATATACAGTATAGAAAGTGAAGGCTCACTTTAAGCACAGTCTGCCTTATCATTCATCCAAGTATATTGTACAGCAGATTTGCACACCTGGGAGCTGCCCCACCACTTCCACCGTTGGCTTGTGAACAGTGAACTGAGGGTTAAGAGAAAATGACTCCTTCTCTTTCCCGAGACAAACCTTCCCAGCTGCTTCAGGGAATCAAACCAACACCTCCTTCTATTTCACACAAACCTGATTTTGTTATCTGTCTGCTCGTTATGTATTCTCTAAGATCCTGCTCATTTTTGAACTTCTGGCTTCATAAAAACATGCTGTGGGCTTACAGGTGTACGAGCGAATCTTGTCCACTTGCACGTGTCAGCAGAAAATGTGTAATGGGTATACTTCAAGTTCATGTTCAATACTTTATTTGCTTTTTATCTTCATCATTTTTACATAACTCAGATCAAACAGAAACAAGTGAGGACGTGTGCTTGATGGACAGAGGAGTACAATCAGTCAGAAGCACAGCAGACAGTCATCCCAACAGAATGTTTGTTGGTGAATATTGCATAACCTTGACAGAAGACTGTGTGTGTGTGTTTTTTATTTTGTTTTGTTTTTAACTTTCTTTCTTATTAGTTTTGGTTGACGACAATGGTCATGGCCACTTACTGCCGGACACCTTTTCTATGTGAACTGTCAAGTCTCCTGAGATTGTTTGGAAATGTCAACTCTCAAATATAAATATGTGCTCTGTGCACAACGTCTAAAATGATGTACTTTCCAAAAGAGACGGATGGCTTAGGGGGAGACATTAATTGAGAAGAACAGACATGTAGTCTGATGTAGAATTTACATGGAAATACTTTAATGGCTCTGATAAATCATTTTTTTTTAACATTTTACTTTAACAGTTGAATTTTACTGTAGCTATTTGTCAAACTTTGAAAAACATCTAAATAAATCTCACCACAATTATTTGACTGACCCTTCCACTTGACAAGTAGTGAAAAGAAAATGCATTAATTTAGTCTTTTCACCCCTTAAATAAGCTAACACTGGTAAACGATACTGAATAGGCAATAAAGAGATAAAAGGATGTTTGGCTGACTGTAATATGTGTGTAAAACACATATAAAAGCCATACAAAAACACTTTAGTTTGGCTTCAGTTTCAATTATTTCTTGCAGAATCCTCCCCCGCCCCCCACAAAAAAGAAAAGAAAACAGCAATACATTGTCACACTGTTTGGCAGAGATTTGTTGTTCTATTCCAGTACAAAAGTTACACATCAAATTTAAAGAGAAAAGAATAACATGCACAGGTTGCTCCAGCAACAACACCTGCATCCATAATTCATGTTCTGATCCGATGAGTTTTCGTTTGTTGTTTTGGAAGAGTCAGACATCGGAGAAACACATGATGTGATTCAAAAAAAGGGAGGCAACAACTTTGGAAGAGTAGGCTCAAACTACGTTTATTATAACTGCAGTCTCTCACAAAGAGCTGAGTTTTCCTGTGAAGTCTCACTTCCTCTCAGTAGCACAATGAGGCTACAAATCCAATAATCAAAGACCTGCCAATAGAAACTGGCAAAGCTAACAGGTACATTTCTATCTACAAATGTAACAGTCATTTTCTCCAAACAAACAGTACAGTTACAGTATAGTCCATAACAAAACGCACTGTGAGGTTCAGCATGATATGTAAAGGGACAACAATGTGTCCTCTCAGAGGCAGTGTGAAAAGTGTTTTGACAAGAGTAAAAATGTAAAACTTTTTCTGCTGTCCTTGATAGTAAACTCTTTTTTCTCATGCTTTTGACTCTCTTTTAATGTTTAGTTTTTTTTATATTTTCTTTGCTTCTCAGTTTTGGCTGGTAAGCCACATCCTGTGAGATGTCAGGACTTTAGGCAGCGATGTCAATACCAAAAAATCACTGAAAGGAGTTTAATTGACCATATACGAGATGTGGGCTGTGCAAGGCAACCTATTGCATTACCAAAATGGGAATGCAACCTGACATAATTAAACCACAGGCACGGCTCAGGGTGCAAACCATGTTCAGCAACTTAACCAGTCTGTTTTGCTTTGTACCGGTATATCAAAGAACAATTTTATTTGACTTATATTGGTGCGCCAACAAAAATTGAAAGAGTATCCACTTCCAAACTTCCTTTTTGTAAATGACAAAAATGGGCAACTTCTCCCGGTTAAGATAAGAGTGCTTTTAAGTCATTCTGAAGTGTGACCCAAAGGTCAATATTGTTCAAGCTATAAAGATTAAACCATTTGGGGTTTTTGATTGAATGATTCGATAATTATCATCAGCATTTGTTTTTTAACACTTGTATCAGGGTAATTATTTTTGTAGAGACCCTTTCCAAGTTGTATTGTGTCCTGTTAAAAATACGGTGATTATCTTTCTACAAAATTGTTAATGGAAGATATTGCAAGATCAAAACAGTCTTTCAATTCATTTCACACCGTGATGTAGATTGTATTAAATATTGATATAGTGCTCGTGCTGCTACATTAGAAAAGCACTTTATTACTGTCAGCAAAGTAAAGAGCAAATATGAGGTGAAAAGTTCAATCATATGCATTAATCCTGTAATACCAGTAAAATGTGGGCCCTATATATGCAGTGGTATAATCAGGCTGATTTATCCATTGATCTTCCCACTGAGAATAATATTGTACATTAAAGCAATCCCTGCTGTGTTCCTTTGTTAAAGCATGTATTAGCTTTGAAATAATAATTATCATTTTAAAAAAGTTAACTAGGCAAACCTTGAGGATTTGGCATGAACGTATTTTTGGTTGGATGTGACCTTGAGTCATTTTATGCTGTGAACAATTTACAAGCATTGATACATATTTTGACTGTGATGAAGTGAGTGTGATGTAAGAGCTGGCTTTGCACTGTAGCTTCAAAATATTTGAATCAGACCCAACGCTTCTTGACCACAGTCAGTTGTGTTGTTCATTCATTTGAATGGTCTGGTGACGGCTTTCTCCCATACATCTTTTAAGAGTTTAGTTGTTTTAGGAATGCTAGCTGTGAAGTCTGAAGAAGTCTGAATATTGAGAATCATTGTTGCATTTTAAACACAGCAGGAGCAGCTGTATTGAAACACAGTTAATTGCTGATGACATTACAAGACAGGCAGACAATACAAGATCGACATTCTCCTGGTAGAGCAAAACATCAGCAGGACTAAACAACAGCACACATGGCATCAGACTGAAAACAAACACAGGGCAAGCTAATTAATTGTTTCAGTACAAGAAACCAAGAGCAAAGACTGTTCATTGTGATAAAGTTACAGTGCAAAGTACCTGAGCTTGTGGCTTTCAGCTTTTGGAAGCTAAAATCACTGTTTTTGAATAGCTGTAAGGTTTGCAGTTGGCATGCTTGCTTGTGCTCATATGACATTGAAGCACACTGAATGAAAGGCAACTGCTGCAAAAGGCGCGATGTCTCTGTCAAGTGCTTAGAGCGAGCTTTCACTAATTTCTGCTGGTACCACAGGGGTAGCTGTGTAATCATCCAGCCCCAATACCATCACAGCAAGGTACACAGTAGATGCTGCCTCTATAGCGCGAAACCCATAAAGTTGGGATCAGCAAATTCTGGAGAATGTATTCTGACAAAATCACTTTTTGTCCAAATCAGCGAATATCTCCTCACAATCTGCTACCTGTCCATAGGTTACTGTGTTAGTGCTGAAAACAATTATGATGTTAATACAAAGCCAAGATCCCCTGTACACTGGCATGTGACTTTCTAGGTTGGGCCCTCTTTGTTTACACACCAGTTTACAGAGCCTAGGGTGTGTATTAACACTCAAAAGTGTTTTGTTTAAAAATATGGATGTGGCACTCTAATTTGATTCAATTTTTACAAGGTACATTGTTCTTACCTGGAAATACAAACAACAGCAGGAACAAATTAATTTTGACATTGATCACAAAATATCAGTATGCCAGATTGTATCAGCCATAAATGGCTTTCAATTACATTACTCATATAAAGAAATACATTACAATAATTGACTCGATGTCTATGCAAATGCAGACAAATTTGTTTTTTGTTCTCTCACTCTGAAGGTTAAGGAGTATCGATTTTATAACATGTCTTCTACTGGTCATGTTAATCCTGATTAATGCTGTGGCTCCACTCTATATTGTCCGAGCAAATGTGAATAAAGGTAACAGTTGATTTACCTAAATTCTAGGCTCAATGCGTTGTGAAGCTAAAATAGAAGCCTAAAATATGTATTTATGTATGTATTTATGTGTGTAGGTATGTAGTACGTTTTTTTCGGCTTTTTATGTCTTAGCGACAATTGCACAGAACAATAATTTAAAGGTGAACAATCCATTATTTTTGGTTTTATATATTTTTTAATTTGTTCTTGATACTGAAAACAATGTGTACTTCTGTTCATCTTCACTTTAATGAATAAAATAATCAACCCACCCTCCAAATAAAGTGGGTCATAGTCAGGCAGCACTGAGAGCATACCCCCATCAAACCTATACCGCCTGGTATTTGAATTCCGTAATTAGAGGGGGAAGTAAATCCACATTGGTTCATGAATCTGGGCAAAGGAACGGTGAAATGTCTATCAACAACTGGCATTGAACTGTACCTGAGCAAAAAGTATGAAAAATGTATGAACGATAGTATCAACGATAGTAGCTCTTGAACAATTTGTGATTGTTTTGTTGTGCTTGTCTCTGTGAAGGCCACCCTGTTGCACATCCACTTACATTATACTTAAATCAGAAACAATTATTGTTTTATTGTTAAGTCAGTTTACAACATCACATTATACATTAACTTGATCAGTGTATTAAAACTTCACAGGAATGTTTCAACCAACTAGCCATCTGAACCAAATTCAGGTTGTTTCAAATACTTATTTTCTTCCTCTTTTTGTATTCACATTTGCATTAGCAACTGCAAAAGTAACGCTGCACTTGCAGTATGCTGGATGTGACTTTCGAACCATCTGTCTACAATAGCCAGTCTCGCACATTAATGACTTTAATATTTCGGTCTCAAGGGGATAAGCAACTTGGCATATTTTCTGAAATTAATATTAAATAAATAGAGAACACCTGATTGTTTTTTTTAAAAACCACACAGTTATTTTCATTATAAACAGAACATGTCGGGTTAGTAGTCACGTACATCACAAGTTATTGTTGGAAGGAATTTGAATGGTTATTGAGTAACCCAACCAACCCACAGGGACCTTAGGATTCCTGTCTGTTTCAGTGGTGCTGAGTGACTGCAGCGAAACCTTACATGCACTGCACAAGGCCCTTTGCAAGACATGTAGTATATATCCCACTCTATACAAAATCATTGTGATCTATTGGAGCTGCCAACTCTAATCACCACAGAGGTGCCTGATAAACTAGTTTGTCTCGGTGTGCAGTACAACAGTAATTTCACAGCAGGAGGAGACAGTCTTTATAACATTGTTTATTCTGACATCTCTGGATTTTTGTATTCATATCCCAAACCGCTTTGACTATTGTGAAGTGTGCTCATAGAAGCTTGTTATAAATTAACTTGATAATCCTATTTTATTTTGCCTATTTACTTTGCTTATCCATACGCCATAAAGTTCTCCCACGGATCAATGATGCTTTTCAAACAGAATTTTTTCTCAAAACCATCTGTATCTTCCTGATGAAATTAAAAGCAGACCTACAACACTATCTAATTAAATGTATGTTGCTTCATTCATTACAAACCAAGACCAAACTATCTATTTTATTTTTATTTGAGACATTCAGAGAATTAAGTGTATGTGTTTATTTTATTGAATTTCACACACCAACTTCTCAATCCAAATGTTTTTCCATGTATCAGATTGCCTTGAATCCAACCTTCCTCTTGATTACTTTCTCTCCCTCTGACTAAAGGCAGAACACATTAGGAATGCCTCCTCTATACCGCGTTGCACCAACATTGCACCATCTGTCTCCCAGTATGTCAAGGTACAAGTCTTCCTCAGTCTCCTCCGTTCCATCTTCTTTTTCCTTTCATGATTAAAGTGCATTCAAGAATATATAAACAGCGTACACTGTAGATTTTGTGTGGTTTTAATTGATTATAATGTTCAGGGAAAAGCAGATGACCTTCGGGCAAATAGCTTCTATTTAGCTGAGAGTTGTTGATGAGTTTCACTGCACAATAACTTAGAAGCCTATTGAGTGTTGTATTTTGAGTTTTAAATGGTAATGAAAGCATTAGACAAAACAGCCTTTGCCAAATTAAATATTTGTCTGGAGTATCAGGATGTGATGCTGCAGATCAAATGGCAGTTATTTTGACAGCACTATGCCATGTCTTAGTTAACTACAGTGTGCAGAGTGATGTACTTAACATATTTGATGGGTCAATGTTGTGTGCGATGGAATGTTGTCCTACATCTATTACATACAAATGTGTTGCTCGTAAAAATAATTGTAAATGTTTGAGTGCAAAATCTAAATGAAAAATGGTGATTGTGTAAGCGGACTGAGTGGGAAAACATTTGATTTAGAAAAATGAGAGTGAGTGAAGTTTATGCAGTTGCAACAATGCTTTGATGGTGATTCACATTCACCTTCACACACACACACACACACACACACACCACACACACACACACACACACACACACACACAGACACAGACACAACCTTCCAGAGAGATCGATGAGTCTTGATACAGTTTCAATGTTACCAGCAGACCCTAAACATTGCAAGCATACAATCCAAGTGAATCAAATATTTTGTCTACCATACTATGCTCTTCATCAACCTGATTGAGCACATATGAAGCCCTGTACAAATAAATCTGTCATCTAATCTGGGTGATGTTTAGTGGAGCACAAACAGTGCCCTGTAGAAAGTATTGGGCTGACATGCTATGGTAAGGATGTGTTGTGTTTAAGCATGTCTGATTGTGTTGGAGCAGTCATCACTGCATGTCGAATGCATTGCTACTGTATATGTTTCAAAGTCAATTACTGGTTTCCTTTCTGAGGCGGCTGATTATTTACAGATACAAATTTCAAAATAATAGTTGCAATAAGAAATACCACCAATCTAATCTCAGCAAGTGAGGAACAAAGTGTGTTTCTGTAGTTGTTGCAATATTAATGTTATGAATGAAGGATTTGTTTCAGTCTGCTGGCACTGTTGTGTAAATGCCTCACATTGACATGAAATGGAGTCGTAGTATTCTTTCCATATGACATTACTGTCTGTCCGCTAAATAGGAAAACCCTTTTAAGAAATCTGTCTGCCTTTTTTTCTATCAGTGAGTGGCATTGTAAGAGAGGGCTAGCAGTGTTGATGGCTGATCTCCTGCTCTGATTGCTATGGATCATCACAGCAGTATGACGAATGCATTAATCCATCCCAGAGATCACCGGCTGTCATAAATAAAGACAATTAGCAATGCTTTGAACATGAGCCTGTACACCAGCTCCTGTTCTCCCCCCATCGCCAAACTCCCTTTCACATTATCATTCATTTATGAAACAGGCCTGGCAAAGTTACGGCTTTCATTACTTTTTCTTCACTAGCCAACACTACTAAGCATGAGTGGTGTTCTAAAGAGATTGCATTTTCTAGGACATGTGAAATGCCCTCGACCTTTGTGAGGAGGCAGGTGATGTCACACTTTGTCCCTTCCTGCAGCCACATTCTATTGCCCTGCGAACTTCCCCTATAGGCCCTGTGTTCCCCCCTTAACCCCATGCCTAACCTGGCTCTGTGCCACACTTTGATGAATCATCTCTTTTGGAAATCTTGTGAAAATGTACTTCACTTTGATGTGGCCCAAAAAGTGATTTTCAGGTAACCTTCATTGTGGGACAGTATCAGACCTATGCAATTCTTGAGTATAAAGTTGAAAGTTTATGAGCTGTACAATGTCATGTTAGGTAGGCTCTGAGAGAACGGATGTTAATAATATATTATATATATATATATGTATTTTTTTTTTCTCCATTGATTTGTTTCATTATACGAGTCAAATGAGAAATCAGATGGGACTGTACATAGAGATAAAGAAAACAAAACAAAACCGGTTCCCCAAGCCCTTCCTCATAATTCAGAGCTCTTTTGCAGCACAGGTATTGCAAGACAGTCAGTTGTGGGATGTTCATTTGGAACAAATGTCAAGGTTTCAGGGAAAGACAGACAAGAACCCAATTGCAGGACACAGTTCAGATTCAAAAATAGATTTTAATTAAGTGGATGACAAACCAGGTAGTAAGACAGCGTGGCAAACAAGTCCAGTTGGGGCAGGCAAAAGGGAAAGTCCAAAGACAGGTCGAAACACAAACAGGCAAGCAGGATCGGAACACAGGATGAAATCCGAATGCTGGAAAGATGGGTGAACACACTAGGACATCAGACAATCTGGCAACTGACTGAGGGAACTGAATAAAGATATATACTGGGGCTGATTAACTGATGAGGAGCAGGTGAGTGTGGGGCAGACCAGGTGAATGTAATTAACAGGGAGTGCAGAGCAGGAGGGAGTGGCCGGGTCTGAAATGACATGAGAGTTAGAAAGGAAACCAAAACAGACATATGAAAACAAACTAAATACTGGCTGAAGTTGTGACAACAAATTGCTCTCACATGTTTTATAGAGGATTAAGGTACCTTTCTTTACTTACTATAGTGATCCTTTCACTTTTGAAATTAGTTTTCAGTTAAACTTTATTTACTGGTTGGTGAGGACAGGTGTTTAAACAGCACATCTGTTGGACTGACACCGTTTTGATTTGCTTTCATACAAAAACAGCACACTCCGTTTGATGTGTATGGTACATCAAACACAGTATTATCCCCTTCACCAATCTGACACAGAATGCTTCTTCCCCTGCATGAAATGGGGACATGTTATGTTATTTCTTGGCTTGCACATCTGTTGGGAAGTGGAGTACAAAGGCAATTAAGCTGTGTTTGATCATAATGAGATGTTTATTGTCTAGTTGTGACAGTTGCAGTGATTCTGTTTTTATCTATTCTTTTCATTATTTTGAGATAAAGTTATGTGAGAAGAAGGCTTTTTCAGCTCTCCCGTTTAGCCATAGTTAAAGGTGGAGTCAGTGATTCTTGGAGCATGCATGCTTGTTGTCAATTTATTATTATTATTATTATTATTATTATTATTATTATTATTATTATTATTATTATTATTATTATTATTATTATTATTATTATTATTATTATTATTATTATTATTATTATTATTATTATTATTATTATCCTTGCCTGATGAAAGTCGTTTGACAGAAACGTTACTTCCTATTAAATACATCAAATACACAACAAGTTGATAAAAAGAACCAAAACTATTGAAATTTTTGAAAGTGATGTAGAATGGCTGCAATGGCAGTGGAGTAAAAAGTTAATATTTCCCACTGACTTCTAATAGATTAGAAGTATGAAGTAGCACAAAAAGAACAGATTCAAGTTCACTTAAACTTGTACTTAAGTACAATACTTGAGTAAATGTATATAAATGTGTATAGTTACATAATGCCTCTGCCTGATTCTGGAAATCAACTGGATAGTTTGCAATCTTAACATGTAGTGAAAGTGTAATTTAATTTGGCAAACTATGTTTACAAAGGTAAACTACCAAAGATGCCATTTAAAGTATAATTTTCGCAGCACCTGCTCACCAGAATAGGTCACATTGAGGCTGAAATGTTATGTCCAAACCAATATAATAAGGTACTGTAACTGTAGCACAGAAATATCGTAGTTTCCTGGAATTTTAACAAGATGGTGATACAACATGGCTGTGTACCAGCTAATAATGTAATGTAAAAACACCTTCCTGACTATTACGGGTTTATTACAATGGATAGAAGTGCATGTTTACTCATTAACAAGTATTTTTCAAAGTAATGAATACATATAATGGGATAAAAAGCAAGAACTGCCTCCTGAGTCGACATGGCAACTGTGCAATGTACACTACCAGCCCAACAACACAATATACATTAATATGTTTGAAATACATTCATATATTATATACCGGGGCAATTTTCTCTCCATCAACATTCTTATTACACAACAAAAGTGAACATGACCATCTGTGCAGAGATCAAAAAGCTTTATATACAATACAATATGTGTACTATGTTTGTATTTTTAACTTCGGTAAAGCTACTTTCATCATGCAGAGGTTGGCCATGATCTTAATACTGAACTGAATACAATCATCACAGTTATGACATAAAGAAAAATAATATATAATAATCATCAGTGCATAATAATCAGACTTATGCACTGAGAAATCATTTTTGTTGCACCTTTTTAATGACATATTCTTGTGTGAAGTGTTGCCTGCTTGTTTTTTTTTTTTCAAAATGACCAAACAACATTCATATGCAAATGAAATGTTGCCAAGAAAAAGTAATATAAATGGGCTTCAGAATGGCCTAATTGTTTGAAATCTCCGTGACTAATTTAATCCGCACCAAAGTGAGCGCTGTGATTTTGTTCTCTTTGATATGGGTTTGAATGACATGTCAGTCAATTTAATTTCAGTTTCATTCATTTTAATTTTTTATTTTTTGCAGGAGCTAATGGCCAATAGGTTTGAGCCCTAAAATACTATATTGCATGAATTGCTGCATAATACATACATACATACATACATACATACACACATACATACATACATAACAACACATACATACATACATACATACATACATACATACATACATACATACATACATACATACATACATACATACATACATACATACATACATACATACATAAACATACATACATACATACATACATACATACATACATACATACATACATACAGTATGTAGGCTATTGATTTAAAAATGGGGAGTGAGCGATTCTAAGTAAACCTGTTGTCAAAATCTATTTTTGTCAAAATAGGTAAATATCTCCTCATATGCAGGACATTTCAATTTCCTGCTTGTTTGTATTGTGTCATTTATCATTTCTGCATTTTGTCACCCGTATAAACTAAAGTCTTTACAGAACTCACTGTAATTTGAGCAGCACAACATGAAACTTTGTCAAGTTTGTTATCGTCATTTACAGTTTATTTACATATTTTGGTTTCAGTAGAAGGTGCATTGTGATCACTGAAAGAGAGCCAATTATATATGCAATGCTGCAGTGACAACGCAGGCTGTGGTAGTCTCAAAAGTTCATTTGCATATTAATTTGAAGACAGATGCTGTATGAACAGAGGCCAGAGTTGGCCTGAACTCATGCCAGTCCAACTGGAATTGTGTTTACCAAACTGTATCCTTAAAAACAGAACACAGATTTCTTTATTTGCGACTCCTTCTGTTTCCATGTGGAGCTTCTGAACCCCTTAATTCGTCAGAATTCATGTGATTTTTCCTCATAACTTAGAGGTGTTAGATTTTATGTGTTTAACCCTCAATTAAATATAGTTTTTACTCTAGTTTTTAAACTTTAGACTTTATTGTCCCCAAGGGGAAATTCTTTTTCACGTCACAGTACAGTTATGGACCGCACGACGACAGACAATAACAGATGGACAACATACACAACAGAAATAACATGCAGACAGAATATATAAACAGAGTGGGACTGGGGTGTTTTTATCTTGGCCTTTTGTTTAGGGCTGCTGTGGCTGCAGGCACCAGGCTTTTGCCATAGCGAGCTCTCCTGCACAACAGGGACCTATACCTATGTTCAGAGGGTATAATGGTGTATTGTAAAGCATAGTTCACGGTAGCTATTTACAACCATTTACCAGTGGTGCAGGAAGAATTCAAAAGGAAGAAAACAGATATCAGCCAATATAGTGGTAAAAATACTTCAGTATTGTAATGTAAAACTGTCAAAGGTAATCGTTTTATTTGAGAAAATTCTGAAAATACAGTCCCTGAGAATGTAACTCTATTATTTTATTTTATATTGTATACATTTTAACATGTAATACTGATGAATGCACATCTATCAACAAACTGTTTCTGCTTCTGTCTATGCCTGGTGGCTCCCACGCAATCTTCTCATTTGCCTCTTATCTGTCTTTGATCTTCTCCAGGATTGATTCCATTGGCGTCTGCTGCTTTATACTGTGGAAGATGGTGGTGGACTGCCTGCGTGGACTTAGAAGGAGGATGCCCTGTTACCTGTGGTTCACCCTGCTGTTCGTTGCTGGAGGACTGCTCATCTCCATCCACCAGTGGTATCTGTCAGAGATGGTCCTGCTTCAAGGCCCAGGTCAGTCTCTATACCTGGTCTATAAAAACAGCAAATGCTTCAATCAATTTTTAAGCTTACACCCCCCCCCCACCCCTCCAAGTGACAGATATTCAGTCCTATGATGATACTTTCTGAGTTTCCCTTAATACATTCTCTCAGCGTCAATCGTTATAAATTATGATTAACATTATGCCATTTGTTCTTTTGTACAAACCTATAAGTCATCTTGCCGAATAAATTACACATGACACATTTCCACAGCTGTGTACAATATTGCAAAACCGTGGATTTTTATCATTTTAAAAAAATGTTTGATACACAAACAAAACTATTAATGCCATTTAAACCTTTGTTTACTTTAGAAGTAAAATATAGCATAATTAAAATCCCCAAATCAAATAAAGAAGCACGGAAATGTATTTTCTCTTTACACCATTCCCTTGGCATAAATATACAAGCAGTGCAATGCATTCATAAAACCAATCAAACTACTCATACATGGATGCACAAGCACACATTCTGTATGCAAATACACACAGGCACATTAATAATCAAAGAAACGATGCATGTGTGTTTGTGTAATTTAATAGTATTTGGTGTGTGTGTGTTGTGTTCAGATTTAACCATCATGGTGGAGAGATCATTCGTTCCCCAAAATACATTCCTTTCATTCCAGCTTGGTAGAGTTTCCTCTGTGATAGAGGGAGGCCGTACATTTCATTTTCAAATGAGTCAAACCTTTGTCCTTATACAGGGACTCAATGGGCTTCTGTTCTGCACCCAGCATTAAGGAGATTGGGGTTTAAGCAGCCGTGATGGAAAAGTGTCCTGAGCGTGTAAAACTAAGCTGCTACATGTCTCAGAAACAAGGGATCAGCTACTTGCTTATGTGCCTCTTTGGCTTGTGCTACAGCTCCCACCTAAATGAGTTCAGCATCAGTTGCATGCCGCTGGAACAGTTTGCTCTGTGATTTCAACTCAACTAGATTTTCAGTTTGGCATCGGTGACTCATGGGTTGAATTTGACCTCATCTTTAGTTGAGAAACTGCGTGTCAACAGCACTTTGTGTCCAGTACAGCCAGTATTTTACTTTGTTTTGTTTGTTTTAATTAAGATGCCAATTAGCTGCCAATTTAATGACAGCTGTTCACAGGAGTCCACACAACGAGGGACGAATCAATACAACACGGAATACAAATAATTGGTTACAAATACAAGGCCAAGTCCCATTTGAACTTGAAAGAAGCATTCAAGGTTTACAAGCAAACAAAGACATTTAGTGAAATACGTTTTCTCTTTTCTCTGCTCTCAGTACAATGTGCTGCAAGAAGTAGATACAATGATTGCTGTATCTAGTCAAGCCAGAAAGGTTATAGGCGTATTATAAGATATGAGAAATAAATGGGTTTCATGTTTTTCACAAAACATTTTTTTAATGTTATTTTGTGAACCCATGAGTGAGCTTAGTCTCTCCCTCTCCCGTCCCTACATGGTTTAAATCATATCAGATACAATTTCAAGGAAACAGAATGTGCTTCATGTGAAAGCACTATAAATAGACCATGTGTTTGTGGTGCTAAAAGGAAATAATGATGAACTGGTCCAGTGGGCTCTCTGTGAATCCTTAATATCAGTCACATTGTTCACAGCGAAAAAGCAGACACAAGACACACATAAGACATACACAGGCACACACGCACGCAAACACACACACACACATTATGTGCAAATATATAAACCATGGCAACCAGTATTTAATATCCATGACGAAGTTGGTCCATGTATTTGAAGATAACATCAAATCATTCCAATGTCCATGTGTAACAAGAACCACACGCATGTGCATACTAACTTGTGAAAGCTCTAGCTGCTCTGTGAGTGGACCACATCACTGTAAGGGGGAACAGCTTTTCAATAGAAGCTCTGGTCAGTGTCGCCAATGCCAGTGAATGAAGTCGATTTTGATGGTTCAGCTGCTTTTATTGGTGGCATGACTTAATATCAGTTTACTTATTCTGAGTGTACTGGAAAATAACTTCAGTTCAATTCAACTTCATTTCAAAGTTCAGACACACAGGTCCATATCAGTAGTATACCATTATATAAAAACACAACAAGACAAATACAACAGAAAAGTTATAATCTTTGTTGTATTATTAAAGTGTAGTGGAATTTTCTATTCACGGTGAGAAATAAAGACTTTGAAACAAACAGGGTTCTTATAGTCTTTTTCTTCTTACTGCAGAAACAGTAAATAGATTACAGGAATACAGATGAATATACAAAAATCCTTGTTAACGTTATTGGCATGAACAGCCTGTTCCGGCCTTGATGTGATAAGCAGGGCGGCAGCACGGAAGACAATCTATCTGTCTGCAACAGTGTACCATCCCAGCAAGAATGTATTTATCATTCTAAGTTAGCTACAGTAAACCATTGCAAAAAGTAATTTCCCAATCTTGAGAGTCCAAGTAGATTTTGAATGCATGAAATACAGAGCACACAAGATATTAAATTTCTTCAATATAATTTTCCATCACGTATAAATAAAATAGACTAACTATCTAACTATCTTATCCAATATTTCCAACAATAAGAGGACTTGTCTCACTTGTGTGGGATCAGTTAAGGCCACTATAATTACATTTTTTTTTATCAATTAATTGACACATACATTTGTAGATGATATACCTCATGATAGCATGAAAGGTGGAAACGTGACTAGTCAAACACATGTGACTTGCACTTGATCTTCTTGGAAGTTTGAGGAATATCGTCCCTTCATCATTTTCCCAACAATAAAGAAAAAATCCAGTTGTACTTCAAATTAAATTGATGATGACAATGGTCCCGCGGTGATTATCATGTGTTTCTCGCGACACAGTGCAAATTTTTGCGTTTGGTGTGGATGCACCATTAGAGTAATCACTAACCAATATACACCATTTATCATGTTACAAAAATGTGTGAATGCTAAAAATGAAATAGATCATTGCATTGTATTGACTATTTCTCTCTTTTGATTACTAAACATTTATCAAGCATAGTGTATGTACTTAAGATAAATTGAGCAACGTAAGCACATCCCTTTATTCTTATACTTGAACATTTAAGTAAGAATTGTAGTTTGACTAAATCATGCATGAGGCTGTGTGCTGTAAACAGAAATCAGTGGCCACACAGTCGTCCCAGCCCCCTTGCTAAGGCCCAATGAGCAAACAGTATTGTTGCCTTAAGCTATACTGCTTCACCCTAGCAGAAGCTCATATCTAATGGCTGAGTTATAATACATTCTGTGTCAGCTCCTATCTGCCTCCCTCTCTTTTTCTGTCTCTTTATTTGGCTTGCGTTGCGCTTGAGAGCTTTGTATCCCACGGTTTGGATTGTCTTCACAATGGTAGCTGAGAGAAAACTGCAGTTTAACTGGCAACACTCTCCCCCTGATCTCTCCCATGTAATTGTTTAAGGACAATTTGAGAAGCACCGGCTGTTTTTCTCTCAGAGAGAGGAGAACCCTCAAAGCTAGCAGTTCAGATACATTGTCTGCACAAAAGCACACCTCTGGGCATTTTTCGGATCTGTCAGTGAGGACCAACTGATATATTATATTAAAGGTCGGCCTGTGTGTTACCTCACAAACCCCAATGAAGCACAAATGGAGGAGCAGAAGTGAAGTTGTTGCCTCATTGTATGTGTGGCTGTGAAAATGTGTGTTAACTGGCAAGCAAGAGTCTAGATGGTTGGATCTCAGAGTAAGTGACAATAACACGCCATTTGTCAAGTGTTTTAACAAACATATAGGCCTACATTACCCTAAGTGCATTCAGTTTAACATTGTTAGCCTGAGATGGGTGTGGCTTTGTGACTATAACTGGCTTATGCTGCACACAAAACATATAGTTTTGCTTTTAAGAAGGGAAAATGACATTTTGATCATACAATGTAGTCTAAATTTTGTATTGTTGTAACATCTGGCTTTAGTGGATTTTTTGGGTGAAATACAAAAATATATTGTTGTATCTATTTTTTATGTTCTTAATAAATAGTAGGCTAATTAGATCAAATATGCAGAGTCATAGGCTACTTGATGAATGATCAAAGTTTTTCTAAATTGAAAATGCAATGCTGGCAGAAACAAACACTGATATTTGGGATTTTTTTCTAGACTAAAATAGTTAAATTGCAAGATAAAACTACCTCACAATTAATTAAAAAAACTGTCATCAAATAGTTTTAACAAAGAATGGCAGATAGGCATAGAGGCAGAGTTAAACCATGTTTTTCTACATCGTGGTAATTTCCAACACAGTACATGAAGTGAATTAAAACAAATCATCTGGCTCTCCACTATATGCCCCCACAGCTCCCCAGCCCTTTATCTCTGTCCACATGGAGCCTGCCAGGAACTGGGCATATTGTTTCATGCTCCAAGGTAAATTTTGATCTCTCTGTCAGAGGTCCAGTAATCCCTTAAGCCTGCTCTGTTTGCAATCTCTAATTTAGCCCTCTCTTAATGTAATTAAATTGTGCTGATGACCCTAAGAGCAGTAGAACTCTCCCATATTTTAATGCAAATCCTCCACTGGATGTTCGAGGAAACTGAAAACTGATTTTTTTTTTATCCTGTGCAAAGCTCCTTTAACAAAGGCTGTTTCTGTTTTGCTGGCACTATCCTCTCCACTCCTCCCACAGCATTAAGTACAGGAAAGATCATTGGAATTGCAATACTTGGCAAAGGTAACTTCATCACTGTGAATAAACGTTTACATGTATTTATTTGTATTGCACCTTTCTTAATACTGTTAAAAACGTCTTAACAAAGACAAATAAGGCAGAACCTATTTCCAGAAAGAAGACAGGCAAATAGACAGAAACCGTAGAATATCATCAGAAAGAACAGAAATAAAATAGGTATAAGAACAGAATAAATTAAAAGCACAGAAACTGTGGAATATGAAATAAGATCAGAGATAAGATAGGTAAAAACAGAATAAACACAAACACAAGTCAAACATTTCAAAACGCTTTCACAAATTTATAGACGTCTTTCTGACAGGAATTAGCAGAGAGTTCCAGTGTCGGGGCTCTAACAGAAAATGCCCGATAACCCTTACTCGACATACTTTAAAAATATGCCCTCTGTAATCAAAAGGTATTTTGTCATAATACCTAATACTAACATAAATTGGAATCTTAAAGCAAAACAAGCCAAGTTTGTTGAGATCCCACCTGGCATTGGCCATAGCAACCACTGTTGCTCATATCGGGGAGAAGCAGAAATCCCACTATTTTCATGGGTGGGTATCAGGTGCTTGCCTCTTCCAGACCTGGGCCATGTCAATTGGATTTTAAATGGAGTTGCTCAGAGGCAACTGCAAGGTCATGTAGTTTTCCATTAACATTAATGCCCAGGGTTATGCCACAGGAGCCCAGCAACATAATCTGTTTTCCCTGCCATCTGATCCTGCTTTCCAACAGATTCTTTATGCCAATCTATACAAATAGATTTTATTTTTTATGTTCCAGCTCCTGCAGAGGTCAGTGTCAAAAATTGAGCACTTATAAAAACGAATGGACAGCTGTAATAAATATTGTTTGCTTAAATTATATATATATATATATATATATATATATATATATATTATATATATATAGTATACAGGGGAGAACGGGGGAATGTGAGCCATCGGGTAATGTGAGACACCCCCTGTATCTAGGCAATGGAACACATTTTTGTGAGAAATATGTTTTTAAGTCCCTCTCATTTCCCCTTGGCCATGAAAGAGAGGACCTCATGGTGATGTTGAAAGCATGTTTTTTTCACAAAAACATTTTTTTTTGCATGTAAAAGTACATTTTCTTAGCCTGGCACAGGCGCTGGCAAATTAAATTTCCTGCGCCTGTTGGTCTGGACACTCTCCGTTGAAGCTTTTTCAAGAAGTTCAGAAATCCGGGCTCACGTTTCAATTGGTTCTATCTAATATGGGCGCGCCAGAGCCCTTTATATGGTACTCTGGGGAGGATGTAACCGGATGACGACAGTGACGTGCATGCGACGTCGAAGCCGTGATAGTAAACATCAAAGATGGCTGCGGATATGTTGTGTGAGTTTGAGACTGCTTTGGCCTCAACCCTTTACGATTTGGAAGACGGCACTCAAATCTTTCATTAGCAAGTAAGTGGAATGTTCTGTTTTGCCGTCCGACAACGGCAAACGTTTAATTTAACAGTTTAACAGCTGTTCGCTAAACGAACGGGGCTTACGTCACCTTGTGCATCGCTCTGATTGGTTGTAGTGCTATCCAACTGCGTGCAGTGGCATTTGAAATGCACGAGTAGGAGCCACCCCTTGAGTTGGAAATTACTATTGATCGTGGCCAGACCCTCTATCGTTCAAGATATCAGGGTCTGGATTTCCAGACTAACATTTTCTTGCTGTCAACTTAATCGATTGTTGTGCCAAAGCAAATTGATTCAGGTAGAAAAACTTCTATCATACATGTTGATGAACTACCAACATATGAAACCATGTGATGATGATAACTGAATTAGCCTGATTTTCTGAGGGAGATAGTTTTTTCTCAAATGTTGGCAGTGGGGTAAAGTGAGACAAATACTGTGGGGTAAAGTGAGACAGTGTCTGTGCCCTCTTTTAATGAATCCATTATATTTGAGGTAGGAAGGAGACTAGTTTGAATAAGACAAAAGACAATGTGGGCTCGAGGTGGGGGTTGATGGTTGAAGGGGTGTCAGCAAGGGCATGGTTTGGCACATGTGGGGGACAGGAGAGTGACCTTTAACACCAATAGATTCTAAGTGATATGTCTTTATTCAATGAATGATCCCAATAAAACAAATGCAGAAAAATATTAATCAAAGACTCAAAAGATGGAAAATGACAGCTGGGTCTAGTCCTGTGCTCTGAGTCCCAGGCTGTTCTAGCTGGTTCTGATTGTTCTTTGCTCTGACCCCCAGACACTAGCTGGCTCTAAGGGTCCTGTGTTCTGACCCCCAGACTGTATTTTAATCTAACTGGTTCTATCTGTCATCTGAATGTTAATTATTTAATATGAAATATATGGTGTATTTGATCAGAGTTACTTTCAAGTGTTTAGAAAATGTTTTTCTTAATTGACCAAACCCCATGATTCTGTTACTCGTCCAACATTAGTTTTGGAATATTTGGTTTTCAAGCTAGCTGTCAGGATTGTAACTGTTACTATTTGTTGTTATGGTAGTTTCAGAGTGGAAAAAGTAAGTGGACCAGTTTACCCCCTTGATTTATCTGGTCTGTCTCAGTTTACCCCACAGCTTGGGTAAACTGAGACACAAGACAACTTTTTTTAAAACAATCATATTTTCACTGCTTTTTGTCATGAATAAATTCTGCTAATGCCCTTTTCTAGGAAACATCCTGAATTAATGGGAAATGTGTACAGTTGAATGATAAATCATTTTAGCTCCCTTAGAGGGAAGCAAATGTAAAAAGTGTCTCACATTACCCCATTCTCCCCTATATATATACAGTATATACTTTACTTAACTCCTGAACTAAAATATATATTAATAGTTCACCAGTAAAGTGATTTGTGACTGTGCACCCATTTATATTGGGCTGTACCACACCAAGTAGCCTTTATATACCTCACAATATAAAGAAAGGAAGCTGACTATTGTCAAAAGTAAAAACCAAAATAAAATAAAAATAAAAACATCTCATCTTGTCCTATATGCAAATATGAATAGGAAATATGAAACACAGATCTTAAAGCAACAATAAGGGGGCATTGCTTGAAACAAACCCCAAAAAAAGATATGCTGTGATCTTTCTTTTAGCAGAGATGAGCCGCTGACAGGCAGACAGGGTGAAGAACCCTACTGAGCAGCAGAGCACGGCTTGGCCATCCTGCTGGTGGTGGTGATGGGGGAGGCTTTAAGCTCGCCCTTGTCCATAATGCCACCCTGGGTAATATTACAAAAACTCCAGTGGAAATAAAACAAAACTAGGCTAGAGCGAAAGGTGGATCCAACCGGGAAGCTGATTTTTTGAAAACTTTGTTGAGGACTGTAATCACAGATGCTGCTATTTTCAACACTGCCACTCTGCCCCATGCCATGTCACTGCAAGAATCACACTCTCTCCCTGCATTGCAAATCGCATACTCTTTCTTTTTTCTATTCTACATACTACATCTGATCATAGATCGAATCTAGTTAGGATGCAGTAGGCATAGACTTGGGACATACTTTTATGTATTTATTTCATCATAACATTGCGCCTTGATCTTGCTTCAGCTTTTACATCCGTTGCATCCCCGTTTATTTTCATATGGAGGCTCTGTCGATGTGACGTCACTTCCGGTGTGCACCGGATTGTGGGTCAGAATCGCCCAAATAGCAAGATGTTTTCAACACTAAAAATCTCGGCCGGATGTAGTAGACATCCGGGTATTTCTAACCATACTAAATCTGGTCACAAGAATTGGGACATCCTAAGTCTTTTTTCTACCATACTAAATAGTAGATACAGTGTGGGTGAACAATAAAGGCTTCATCTTTAGGAAGACAGCTTCAGATAAACAATGACAGTTGAAAAATCATATCTACAAACAAATGCCATGTACACAGTGCTATTCATCCACCAACTTTAAATTGTCTTCCTATATCTGATTGTTTTGGATGACTGACTATATCAACTTCAGGTGGTAAAAAGACATCTGTTAACTTGTCACATCTGCTTTTGTGCCCTCTCTGCCTCTCCCACTTCTATTGAATAAATATCAGCTTCACTGTGGGCCTTTGAGTTCTGAATGTCCAGAAGCACCTAAATGCCAATTGAGACACAGTTGGCAGGATAGCTGCTCTCCTGAACAATGCATGTATTTCAACCGTGTTGCTCTGTAATTATTATGAACAAGTTGTTCTCAGCAGTACACAGCCATGCCAACACTAATTAAACTCAGCAGCAGTAGGCTTTTTGCTCACTATGAAATTGTCCTGGCTAGCTCGAGTCGTTCTGCTATCTATTCAAGGCCGAATCTTCAGGCATATCTGTGAACAATAGGCGTCTTGGTCCCATTGGAGCATCAATTAATCAGGACTGGACTGGTTATGAAAAACTGCTTTAGAACAGCAACATGAAATATGTATTCAAAACTGACATAGCTCATCTCTATCCAACTGTTTCTCTATCCAACAAAAACTGAAAAATGATAGAAATCTTTTTTTTGTTGCATAATGTTTATCAATTTTGCCTTATTTTGCCAAAATTGCTCAGTTTCAAATAAAGTGTAACATATTTCCTAACATAAATTATCTGTCAGTTAAGTGGGAATCTTGCTGACAGAATCCATGAATCGAGCTGTCTGGAGTGTTGCTTACAACATGCATGTATAGCTTGTTACTAGCTTGCTAGCATAGCTGGTGGTTTGCCCTTTCATGTTTATTCTTTATTTTTTTAATACAAAATATAAACGTGTTGGATAGTATTACTTTGTTAAACAATATTAGACTGGTATATGTTAGTCTGTTGCTATTCGAACATCTATCAACCACCTTTAACGTCTGCTCAGATGCTCAACATCTTGATATTTTGCAACAGAAAAAATAATGCCACTGGGCACAATTATCATTGTGTAGGTCTACATTTTTACATTTATTTTGATTCAGATGTCGAGGACTGGAGTACAGTGTGATTTGATAGACTTTTGCCATCGTTATACAGCTCCAATCACTTCATTCAACAATACTGGAGAGAATAATTAAGAAACAAAGAACCGGTCAATATGCTATGTTCAGTTCCATTCTACTCTGGTCTTTGTCACTCCTGACTCCATTGCAGTGCCTGGGAGGTTTTATGTGGTACCAAATCTTTTCCCACATCTCTGAGTGTACACATTTACTCAGATTATATTGCCTTTGGTCACCAATGTATACATTTCCAAGGCATGCTTTTGTCAAGAAAATACTATTGTATAAATTACTACCTAGGCTTAATTTACTAATCAAACGAAAACCTAATCTTAAAAAAAGATTAAAAAAGATTCTCTGTTGTACCTCTCCTCATCGTGAGTAGAAAGACAGAAGTGATTAAACAGACAGATCATAGCCTTCCCCCGGTGGGATCTTACTTGGCTTCTATTATTCTACTCAGCAACAGGGTTTTTACTTTACTCTATGGAGTAGTGAATCACGCCAATTGTCTAAATATTGTATGGAATATTTCAGCAATTCTTTAAAAGTGCGTGGGATACTGTGTATACTCCTATGGCTGTCTGCGGTCTGACAGAAATAAACTTTGTTTGTAGAATATCTTTCATCAGACAGCACTGATGTGTTACATAAGCAGTATGATGTTTCCTGCATGACTGCCTCTTTATGGGTCTGTTCATATCAAACACAATATTCCTGTCACAAAACTAGTCTTCGCCGCTGTAAACACATCAGAAAAAGCAGAAAGCCTTGTCTGCCGATATCTCAGACCAACAAAGCGTTGTTAGTTTGAGCTTCTTTGCCACATTCCAGTAGGCTTGAGATGCTTCAAACACCAAAGACAGGAACAGACATGCAGCGAGAGAGTGGGAGGAGAGAGGGAGGTTATATAATTAAATTTCTCACCAAGGATAGATCTTACGCCTTTCAAAAAACAGTGATACTAAATTCCCCTGTTCAAGGTTGCTCAAGTTGTCATCTGCTCAGAAAGGTAAGATATCCAAGATGCGTAATTGTTAGCACAACAAAACATGAATTGACCTCTTCATCCACTTTTAGAGGTCAATTAATGTCTGCGAGGATAAGATAGAGTATAACCTGCATCAATCATGAGAGTTTTATGTATGCCTATCTACACTTTTGAATGTCCCTCTTTGTTTATTCATCTTTTCATAGACCAATGGTTTTCAGATTTCTGCAGCAATATGTTACGAACACGAATAGACTGCTGCTAGGAGAGCTTGGACATAAGGCATCAGCTGCCTTATCAAGGTCACAATCTAACATGAGAAACTGTATGTTTTCTTTGTGGAACTGTCTTTGCAGTAATATCAGCAATGGAACACCTTTCCTCTCCGCACCATCAGTATACAGTATACGCTACAATATTGTATAAGAACCCTGCCTTTTGCCCGCCCCTATTATGTTCATAGATATTATTCTGAGAGGGAGTCCACATGATTGTTCCCGAAGGAAAAGCCCTGCTTTAGGAGCTGTGATCCGTCCCTCCACACCGAAGCCAGCGTACCCATTATCAAATCAGACTTGAACCCATCCCCTGTCTGCCAAGGAGACATGTTGAATGGATATCATTGTGCACTTCCGAGGTTTCCATCACTGTAATCCCTCTACAAAGTGCAGGCACTCTAAGACGGAAGATGAAAAGAGCAGCGGAGAAGCTGGCCTATTCACCGTGTGTGTCACTGCAGAGGGCACAAGGAGGGAAGTCAGTGGAATCAGTGGCCTGAGCCGGCGACTCCTCAGCCTTTTACAGCCAGAAAAGAACAAAAGATTAAGCCCTCCTGCTATCCAGAGTGATAACAAGCTGTCAACTTCTAAAAAGTAATCTGCTGACTCCGGGTGGAAGTGGCGGTGTCAGTGGAGTGGGCTGCCAGCTGATGCTTATCTCCTGAATGGCGTGCGGTTGATGGAGAGAGTCGGGGCCCGGCTGGCAGATACATAAGAGCCACCTCTGTCTGCTGCCAAACAAAGAGGTCCGCACGAGCAGAGGAATCCATACCGAGGCCAATTTTCAACATATTTATCTAAATATATCCACTCCCGACCTGCCTCTCACGTTCTGATGCGGGCCACAAAGGCAGAGGTGATGGGAATGATAAAGGATGTGAATAGAAGCCGATGGACTGGGGATAATGAGGCATTGCCCCGGACGACGCTGACAAGTGATGGGAGGCTCCCCTCTGTCAACTTGTCTCCCGAGCCCTTCCACTCCGTCTGGGTCGCAGATTGTTGTATGTAAAAGCCATATTACTGCCAACACATGCTTCTAATGCACACTTCAGTGGGCAGTGAGGCTGCGGTATGGGAGCTGTCACCAGACATGCAGACAGTAAATCAATTCAACCCATGCATTATCCAGCCTTTTAACAAGGGTATTGCAATACAACTAATTGCCTGCACCTACTGTATCTCTCTCTATTGTGAACCTTATACCCTTCCGCCCCCACTTTTTTTTCTTCCACTTTTTACAACTCCAAAATTGCTTTTAAATTGCCCAACAGAGCTGCCAGATGGCTTATCAAACATGCCGACTATCTCTGGACATTTTAGCTATTAATATTGACGAGACCGTTTTTTTTCTTTCTTTTTTATCTGATCACTGCGGGGGTTGTGTCTCTAATAGGGTAAATAATCTAATGTTCTGCTCCATACAAAAAAGCCACTTACATTCTCGGTAGTCCTGGCAGAGAAAGGAAATTAGTCACACAGGGGCTATTTCAGGTTGTTTACAATTTGATTTCAGGCAAGAGCCAGAGGGTTTTCCCTGTGCGGAGTTTGGGCTATTGATCCTGAAACACCAATCATATGATATGAAATAGATACTCCTAGTTGTTTTCTGTTGAGCCGAGTGAAAGAGAATTGACCTCGACCTGATGCTATTTCGGATACCTTGGAGTCAGTCTGTGCAGGCTCCTCTGATGGTGCCTGGTGCCCAGAAGTACTGATTGATAATGGTCAAATAACATAGACAGCAGAACAAAGATGTGAACATTTTTCCAACAGCTGATAGAACTGATACCAAATGGCATTTAAGACCAAACTGTGTATCATTCTGGTTTACATGAAAGAGCATTATGTGTTTCTTAGCAGAATATTTAAGAAAGGCATAGCACTTTAGAAAGACTAAGAGCCATACTATCAGCTCTGTGAAACTTTAATAAGTAGCGTTTGATCTAATTGCTGATCAGCATGCTGACATAGTCACAATGACAATGAAAGCAAGCTGACGCTAAGTCGGTACAATGTTTATATTGTTCACCATCCATAATCTCAGTTTAGCGTGTGAGCATGGTTTTGGGAAAGTCATTTATTTTGGTATGTATAAACCTTAGTAAAGTAGAGTAGAAAAGAGTAGAGCGGGTAGCATTGAATGAAAAAGTGGTTTAAGAGGTTTACCATCCCTGGAGCCGCAGCTAGCCTAGCTAAACATAGATACAGATACTGCTGACGTAGACAGACCTTTGACAGTATTAGAAAACAATGAATAATTTACATCGAGTCTTGTGTCATTTCCTGTATTGAGGACATTTTGATCAATTGGGAAATGATACAAGTTTGTGAACAGTGTTGTCAATAATAGTGGAGGGCCTTGATTCTGTTTACATTACGGCCTAGGACCTGTTGGAGTACTATTAACAACTGTTGTCTTGATGTTAAACAGACATCACCTTGGCTTATCAGACTTTGACATTGTTTGGAAAATATCAGACACTATGAGCTTGGCCTTGGAAAAAAAGTCAATTTCCTGCCTTGTGGCTGGGTTACCGCTCTGGTAATGACTTTGTCTGTGCCAATGGCCAATCTAAGTGAAACCAGTGGGACAGAGGAAGGAAATGATGTTGACCAAAGCTTCTGTTATTTGTCTTGTTTGATTAGCTTTACATCCATGTATCCTTGGGCTTCCTTTTAGACACACTGATGAAGGGAAAGATTCTTTCCATGTTCAAGTTTGGGTCCCAGAATTAATGGTGGGTAACACTCTCCTTGAATATAATAACTGCTGAATTGCCCTCATGAATCCTAAGCACTTCAGAAAAGTGTTTGTGCAGGGCAGATCCCAGGGGGATATTTGGTTCTGTATGAAATTAATCAGGGTATTTGTGAAATACAATTTGTTATGAAAATAGAAAAGACACAGAGCATTTCAAGAGGTGCATTACACTGGAGCAATTCTCCTAATTGTAATGTTTGGCTGATCTAAAGGTCACAATGGATTGCATACATTCTAAAGCTCAATGCATGAAAACCTTGATTTATAGTTCAGAGTAGCAAAGAATCCATTGATCATCTTCACACCACTTCAACATTAGATTGATGTATTCTACACTAGCAGGATTTTGTTTTTGGGGGGGAGGGGGGAGATCAGCACTGCTTTTCTTGGAAGCTGACAAAATACTTGTAATAATAAATACATTGTTTAATGTTAAAAATGCAGCTCAAGTTCTTACCTCTTGGTCAGTTAACAGGTTACATAGTTTGTTTTGGTGATCAGATGTTTTACTTTAAAATCATGCAAAGAAAGAGCATTAGCAGAAGTGATTCCCTTCGAATACATTCGGGTGCAACTTTGCAGCAACAGACTTTATGATATACTGCAGTTATTTTCCTGTACACATGCAACATATCAAGTGGGGCACTTGACTCCAACACATTGCACAGCACAATAAATCTTCCTAACTCAGCTCCAAAGCCTTTTCCTTCTTAGCTAATGGCCTTCAGCAACCCATTGAGTTTTTATTTTCCTCATGGCAGCCTGTATTCTTGAAGGTATGCAAGCTGTTTTCTCTTGACGCATAAATGAACCGTTTTAACTTTAATTAAAAGCAGTTATGCAACAAAGAAAATTACTGAAAAATTGTTCCTCTCGTTATATATATATAAATTTAAAAAACAAATGACAGCCTACGTATTATTTTTAAAATATTGTATCTGAAATGTTTAAACAAAGTGAATTGGAGGTATTTGTCTAGGAGTTTGTCCTTTTTGTCTGTTTATGCTAGTGCTTTTGAACACAGCTTTCACTGAAAATTGAAAAGCTTTCAGGCAGCTGCAGTTTCCCCCGAGTCAGAAGCATCTTTGCTCATTGCGTTTCACTGCATTAGACAGAGCCCATAACAGGTACAGGCCATTACATTACATCAAGACAAATTGAGCAATTCACAACCCATTTCAAATTTACTCAGACGTTGGCACGGAAGAGAATCAGACATTGATCCCCTTATATTTATTTCCTGGTATCTCGGTAAGTCTCAGTAAGGCATTTTTCTCCCTGTGCCATAAAACACAACAAGGCTTGTTTTTTTGAGAATTTATTCAGGCAAGTCAGAGGCCAAGGGACTCAACCTCCATATATCCAGTCTTCCATTTCCAATAGCGCTGTTTAATGGTGGGGCATTCTGTCCTGCTCACCCCACTGTACTGTATGTGTCACTAGCCCTCTGGATATTGCTTCAGACAGTCTATGCACAGAGAATAGAACCCCGCCTCTCGCATCCCCGTCTATTGATTATGAATCAGACTATATTTCATGACAGAACATTTCCTTCTTTTTCTTCCAACTTCACTGTGGGTGTTTATGGGCAAAGAGGATTTCAGGCGATCCATACAGAGCACTGTTAAGAAATAAGCCCACTTCAATGGAGGGATTTACAGAGCCCACTCAGAGGTAGGAGGGAACCTTTCAAAGCCGCCCATCTTCTAAGGCTGTTTACTGCACTGTACTCCACGCAGTGACTGGCACCACTCAGCATGGTTCCCCTCAGCCTAAACGGCCAGTAGATCCAACGCCACATTCAAACCTGTCAAGCCTGCTGTTCCTATTTATTGTTATTTATAACAAAAAATACAGAACAATAAGAGCTAAGCCTTGTAACTATGTTTCTATATTAAAAAGAAACATGCAATGCTGCTTCGATCAACCTGTGGGAAATATTTGCCTTCATTTAAGTTTGCAGTATTTGTTTCTGGCAATCTGCACATATGACTTAAAGGGTATTTTTCTTCCTGCGAGACTGTGTAGACGAAAGAATCTGCCAGCAGATCAATGTAGGTTTAAAGCTGACAAATCCGTGCCCGGCGCTGTCTGTCCCATCATGGTACGGCCTGACCCCTAAATGGCAACTCTATCAATTCAGTGTCAATCCTCCTCCCAGCAGAGGCACAGAGGGAAGTGAGGAAGCATTAATTATGAGCCTTCAAGCTCCAACGGGACAGTTAATCTTTGTCATTTTGCTACTGGAGACGTTTGGATCTGCCACCAAGATTGGAGCCAGGTCACAGCTCTTGACCCTAAAACTAAGGATTAAGAATTCCGCTCACGGAATAAAACCTGTTCTGCTTTTCTACCCCCCACCCACACACCACCTCAAGGCTGTTTCGGCCTGTGCATTAATGTCTCCTCTTGACCGATAAGTTTCCGCGATTTAGGTGGAAAAGAAACTTCAGGGATCAATCATTGACCGGTGAAAGGCACATTTCATCTATATGGCTTGAACTCAAAGGGACCAAACTGGGCTGGGTCGCAGGCAGTTTTTTAAAGATGCAATCACATAATCCTCCCAAATACATTCCATCTACATCAATAACTGTCTTCTTAACTCTCTCTCTTTCTTTCATTATGATTCAAGAAAGGGCACCTAATTGTCAGTTTGAACGAATATGTCTCTCTTTCCTCCTAACGATGCCACGGTAACACACAGAGGCTAGTGGGAGCCATCATAACCCAGGTGTAAAAAGCTGATTGATTTTCACAGGCCAGCCACGCAACAAAACATCACAGAGAATAGCAGGGAGGACTCAAGGAGGAAACATTTTGACAGAATTGGGCCATCGCCTCGATTATAGCTCCAGTGCCCTTTTGTGCGTTTAATATATTTGGAACAGGGCAGGTTTAACTACAATAAAAAAGATGACGATAATATATTCAAGCTTTTTTGTCTGTGTTTTTTTTTACTGGACATGTGAAGGCCAGCTATTCGCTTGAGGCAGGCCCTCGTGGGTGTATGCATACAATGTCTCCATGCTGACAGCAGGCTGAGCACACTGAAACTCTCTTGCGTTAACAGCCTAAGCCTCACTGCAGTATGCAGGGTCACGGACACAGGTGTAGGAAATATAAAGGGGAGATTTTCAGGGCTGCTTAAGCTGTTAATTCTGCATATGCCGTCACACACATTATTGTCGGATACAACCTTCTGTTTGCCTTTCATCTGACTGCTCCCCCAGCACATGCTCAATTTTATTTTGCTTTGACAACGTGTCGCACGTCCAAGATGTTGGATTGCACCCTCAAGAGAATATGCCACCTAACAGACAGACATAGGGAAGAGGGATTCTGACTCAAGCTCCTATAAAGATTAATGAGGCTCCTGTTGTTGATGTCGGTTTCGGGCCGTCTCTGCATGGACACACAGACATGGCTCTAGAATGCAGGCGAAATGGTTGCATTTTGTGTGCGAGTTATGGTTTCACATGGATGCATTTGTGCATGCGTATGATAATCAATATTTTTTTTGTTGGCCTGAATGAAACGGGCAAAACAATCTATTTTGGCGAAATCTCAAGCTTTTTCCTGGTAAACAACAATCACAGAAGAGGAAAAAATGCTCGGCTAGCGGTCGCAGTGCCCGCAAGGTCAGCTCCTCTTATTCCACACCTCACACTTTATATGCCAAGGCTTTTGAGTGCATTTTTGCCAAAGGATAGCCTTAATAAATAACTTAATAAATATGAGATTGAAGCAAATGTGATGGGGGGGGACTGCAACAGCTGCTCAATCTGGCTCTGGCCACAGTCTTCTCCACAGTAAGAGCGCAGTGAGCTTACCACCATGCTGACAAATATGGATGACACATGATGATCGGCTGTGTGGAGGGATTTGAGACCAGACATCATTCCTGCTATAAATCCATTCATGCATTAGCCAGTTACTGTAAAGTATTTTAATTATATCCAGCTTCTTCATTGGTATTTATTTTCCATATTAATTTATTTATCTTATTTCTGAATGATATTGTACAATGGTGGTTCAACCTGTAAGTGATTTAGTAAAGCATTTTGATTATTTCAAAATGTCTTAATAGTTGGTACCTCTCTGTAATATCCCTTGTTTTATAGAGAAATGGATTGGGGTAACAGAGACAGCAACAGCCGCTTCATACAGTAAAATGAAAATGACTAAATAATCACTCAGATGAGAGTCACAAATACATCAATGTGTCCTTCCAAGGAAGTGATGGTATATAGCCCTGCTGTTTATACTGGTAGGCATCACTATTTATGATTAACACCATACACACAGACATTTACAACAACAGATTTAATAGTCAAATTAATGTTTGTTGATACTGACACATCAGCATATGTTTCCAGGCTTGATCGTTTAACAGCAAACGTGTCCGTAAAATGAGTTCTAGTAAAATTAGGGTTGATGCCAAATTTGTTTATCATTTGATTGATGATTTTTATTGGGTGGATGATTCTGCAAAACTTTAAGTTGTTGTTACATCAGTAATCGCACTAGATCGACTGGTTTATTTGAAGGTCAGCTATTATTCAAAATGCAGTTTTGCATGTTGTTGTTTTCACCATTAATATACCTGTAGGTCCCTGATGTGACTAGAGACTCCCAAAGAGAAGAGATTCATCAATGGCACTGTGAGAAATATAACGTTTATTTTTGGACAGTACATCATGAGAACAGTTCATACACATACATTAAATTAACATTTGAACCAAAAAAATTGCATAATATAGGACCTTTTATAGCTTAGGTAAAGCTGTCAGTCCAGTTCCATCAAAGTAAGATTGTTGTAAAACACCCCAAGCACTGACTGCTCACCAAACTAGAAACAAGCATTGGCCGCGTTTCCCAGAATCCCAAAGAGCCTCTTTGGGCTAAGTACTACTTTGGAGCGCTCTTAAGAACGCTGTGAAAGAAGAATGCGTTTCCCAGATTCCTTCTTAGCGAAAGTAGTACTTTCACTAAGATGGAACTGTACGACGGCGCTGACCCACTCTTTCAACCTTCTTAGCGACCAAATCGTCAGTGATCATGCCACATCAGGGAAATTTATTTCCTCCACTTTTCGAAATAATAAAACAATGTTCAATGCGGACCTGGCGCAATAAACATAAACTAATAGTAGAGAAAAAAATGTTTTAATGAATTACACGTTTACGTTTTCCACACACATGTGAGTTTATAGGCCTAGTACTACACATAAAAAAACATCCACAACCCTGTGTCATTTGACAGATATCAAGGAAACAGATTTAATTGAACTCAGCTGAACCTCATCCAGAGCGGCTCCACCTGCTATAAAGGCGTTGCCAAAGTCCGCGCGTGTGAGAAACTATGGCTGCAATACAACAGCCTCACCGTGCACGAAGCCAGATGGTTTACATAAATGCATACGTGCGTCGGCACTTCTCCCCACTGGACGTGCTATCAGACCGGGCCGTCCAGGCAAAGTACCGACTGCCCCGGCCGTGCGGAGATCCAACGGCTGATCACTCTGGTGTCTCCACACACATGCAATTTTTCCTTCAGCCCGGAGATGCAGCTTCTGGCTGCGCTGCGTTTTTAAGAACATATCAACCTCTTCTGAGGTCCAACAACCCCCAGCCCCTACCCCTTTACCACCAGTCACCAAGCACTGATCACTAAACCATAAACCCACAACCACCACATCACCCATATCAACTCTCAGGCCTGAAGGCTGAAATAAATAAACAGAACCAGCAGATGTAGGCTACATGTAACGTCCTGCACACTATGAGTATTGCTGCAGTGTCCGGGTGCTTTACCTGAAAGTCTTTTGTTGCTATAGGTTTGACACTCTCATTTCAATGCAAAATGATCCACACAATACATGGTTGAAAAGGAAACCAAAGTAGTTTATTGAAACCATATGGGGGAGGGGTTACTCCGCGCTGTCTTTACTGGGCGTCTGCATCACCTGCAACGAAGGGAGATTGATTAGTGAAACCTTCGCACTCTTCCTTTTTGTTTGGTTCTGGAACTCCTGCCACTTCTTCCTCACAGCACGCCAGTCACGCAGGCCACATGGGATGGAGGGGGACATATTTTCGGCTATGGCCTGCCTAACACGGTTCTTCACCGTGATGTTCTTTTTGCCCCTTGTTCCCCCGAATAAAACTGCCCGGTGCTGCCAGACCTCGTCCACTAAGACGCCCATCTCCTCCGCGGTAAACGACGGTGCCCGCTTGTTTCTTTTGCTGCCGCTTTCTTCCACTCTTGCATGTGTGTGCCTATCCACGGGGTATATATGCGCTAATGGGCTTGATTACTACTTGGATACACTTGTTGCCCCCCCCCCCCCCCCCCCGCACCCACACACCCCCACACACACACGATACATGCGTAGCCTAATTCCACCTGTGTGGGGGTGACCACGGGGCGCTGTGTGTGACTTATGCGCTGATAAAGAGGTGGGTGATCGATTCGCCTGGCATCGATTTATTCAGTTTCAGCACGACCGCGGTGGACAGCTCCCACCAAAGTACTTCTTTCGCTTCGTCTTACGCGTTCTCCAAAGAAGGCACTTAAGAAGCCATCTGGGAAACACCCGTATCTTAACGCTCCTTCTTTGGCGAACCCTTCTTTCGACCCTTCTTTGGCCCCAAAGAACGATCGCATCTGGGAAACGCGGCCATTGTCCTTAATCTTAACTTCTTTCAATTTCAAACCTCTAATTGGATATGTGCCCATTGGATAATGTACCTTTAACAGAAATAGTTTGATTGTGGGTGAGGAAACTGAGCATTGATTTATTTGTGTTGTCAGCATGGAGGTGTTAATGTATTTTTTCTGACTAACTGATGGAATCCCACTTCTGTGAGTGGATGGGGATATTCACACTTTGTTATTCATAGATTTGTCTTATGGAAATGTATTTTTTTTTTCTTTTTTTTCCAGTGGCTCAAAGTCTTTGGCCTAGAACACTGGCAGTACGATTTAAGCACACACACACTCCTACACAGAAACACACATTTTATGATTATCTGCTTCCTTTGGCTCAATGCTTTCAAGAAGAATGACACTGCAGAAAAATAATAACTGCCAAATGCCATTATATATCCCCTAATTTGTATTCTCTAATATTTGAATATCTGTCAATATAGTGAGGAGCTTTTCCTGGACGGCCATAAATTAGCATTAGGTTCAAAGAGAAGATTTTCCTCCCACTCCCTTTCAGTACAGCACCTGTCATGTCTGGTGTGTCTCTTTGCCAATCAACACATCACATAGATGATTACCATGTTCAAATTTGAACAGCCGATCAGGTAGACATTCCTGTTTACACTCTCTTTAATTTGGAGGACGGTGCTGTTCCGTAATTCAAGTGATGACCATGGGATAAATTATTCAAAGGGGCCTTCGTTCTCACCTCTCTTTTATAATCACCACGAGGAGGTGTAATGTATCCTCAAGTAGTGGAGCTATTATTTGCGAAAGTTTTTTTCAAGGTAAAAAAAAACTTTCCAATATTTTTTCTTTTTTTTTTTAAACTACATCATGCATTTCATCCAATGAAAGAAAAGAAAAGGTCATATTAATTTAAATTTGTGGTGCAGTATAACAGCAATGTTTCCTAAGTCACTGATAAGTGTGACGATATTAGTTGAAAATAATATCTCAGAATGCATCAAGGCAAAACGTACAACATATATGTCATCACATCAAGCCGGCGCCATCTCAACAATGCAGCACTTTATACGTATTATTGACCCCCTTACCTCTTCCTATCTGTCACTGTCCACATGCAACAGAGGATTCGCCTACTGGTTTCTTTGGCTTCTCTGCTTCAGTTTGACTCCGAAAAACAATCTTTCATTTGCTCTTAAATGGTATCCAGGGTTGATGTTGTTTCCTTACAGACAAGCAGTGTGGCAAATTGCTGTTTAATTTATGATTGAAACAACCATGTAGTAACTGATGAGGATTTAATTGTGCATAATATTATTAAAAAAAACATATTATAAGTTCATTGTGCCTAATACAGTAGTTAAAACACCAAAAGGGATAATGAAACCGCTGTTTATTGTTGTTTTTTGTTTGTTTATTCCGCATATACAGCATGTGGAGGTCATTTATAATGTCAACCCTAATGTTATATTAACCTTCATGTATGGTAATAATGGAACAAAATGAAATATACCGTGGTTAAAATTGAATAGAGACCATATTTCACACACAAAGCAAGTTATTTATTTGTGTTAACATTGAAAATAGACACACATTTAAACATCTTTTGATGAAAGATTGTTGTCCTAATTAGTCGTCGTCTTTGGGAATCAAACACACTAAAGTACCTTTATTAAGTCTCCTCTCTGATGCAGTGTTTTCTACTTGGCTATGGTGGTGGTTGCTTCCTCTCATCACATTGTGTTCCTTCTTGTCTCATCTGTTGCCTTATCTCATGTCACTTTTTCTCTCTGGGCACATGGTGCACACTCAACCTTCTGGGTTGCATTGGGCTCACATTTTTTCTCTTACCAATATTTTATCTGTCATTTCTTTGGGGTGCATGGTTACCTCAAACCTCCTATACGAGGAACTTTTAACGTCAAGTTTTTCCT
The DNA here is from genome assembly GCA_026122265.1 of Ammodytes dubius. Lineage (NCBI taxonomy): Eukaryota > Metazoa > Chordata > Actinopteri > Uranoscopiformes > Ammodytidae > Ammodytes > Ammodytes dubius. Next base: position 9,781,397 of record CM047505.1, read on the forward strand.
CTGATGATCATTAATGACGTGTACCAGCAAACAAGACTATCCGTGATAAGAATGCTATTTTTAAATAATTATTATTAATGCATTTGCACATGTCCTATTCTTCCTGGGGACGATTTACTGCAAGAACACTGCAAAAGCCCATGTTTCCTGAACAGTTCTAAATCAAAGTATTATGTGCTTCACCATCGTCATATTACCATTATTAATATGACATACTATGGTGTCGAATATCCAACTAGCTTTTATTATGCAAAGGCTCTGCTAGAATCAACAGACACTCAAAGTTCCTTGTGGCCATTTAAAAAAGAAAGAAACAATATTTGTCTCAATCAGTGCAGGTCAGTTAGTAATGTAAGGCAGAGGCTGCGTGACGAATGGATGAGACCTCCCCTGCGTAGCCGAGCTTATCTAATGAGTGGTCTTAGCGTAATTTGGCCTCATGGTCTATCTCACTCGGGCCCTCCTGTTCAGCAGGGCCAGAGGGGTCAGCAGGCTCGATATCCCCCTCTTTAATTACTCACCTCATTAACACCAGGCTTCTCACACTCTATTGCACCGCGATGGACGCTCACCAGCAGCTGCCTCTCATAACACGGCCCCCGATCGATTGGGCTCGCTCTTCTTACAGCTGTTAACATTATCGGCACAATCGGAAAAGATGGAAGTTCAGGGATATGTTGAGACAGGAATCACAGCATTTGTTATTAATACGGTTAGACCATGATATCTGATTCTACGTTTGGACGAATATGATATCCACACAGTGTATCATTGGTCCAGGGGGGATGATGTGTTGCGACAGCCTTTTTTTTTTTGTCCATGTTTGAAATAATATGCCTTTCAAGGTTGCTGTTAAAGATAATGCACAGTTTCACTGGCGTCTCTTCCTAGCTTTTTGGATTCATATTCAACAAAACAGTCAAACTAAGTGGAAGGCAGGAAGCACATTTATAGTAAGCCTTTCGGAAAAGGACTAAGCATTTTCTCCCCTAAATCCTAAAGTCGCAGATAAATAAAATAAATAAAAAGTTTTGAATAATGCATACATGCAAAACCTCTTTCAGGGATCAGTAGCCTCTCTGCTGACCAGTGATAAATCACTGCTGCTTTATCAGTCCTGCTAGCGAGGTGAAAAGGACGATAAGTAAGGTGCCATGCAGAGACAATGATAAATACTCATCCGTTTCCATGGAGATGGAGGAGGGTTTTTTTGGATCTGCTTTGGACTATCTTTGACATCTGTGTTATTGATTGTCTTTCTTTTGTGCTTTTGGCTTAGGTTTCTAATTGGATCCATTCTCTGCCTGATTTGTACCTCGTGGCCACTTCAAACTAAACTGTTTTCCATAATATCAATGCAATGGTCAGATGATTATCTTGTGCTGAAGTGTATAACAATGCAGATCCTGACTTGAAAGGGACTGTGTTTTATTTTAGTTCACTCAAAAGGATTCTGTTTGTTGCTTTCATGGCTGTCTAATCTTGGCAGAGGAAGCTTATTCTGGCTGGCACTCACGACACAAGAACAGATGAGGATGAATGTACGAGGTGCATTGCGTCACAGGCACATTGCTAACCAGCTGTCTAGCTGTTCAGAGCTTCTTTCCAAGTGGTGGGAAATTCAAAGCACTGCTTCGGCTTCCTTTTTATACAACTCTTATTTTAGTTTTTTTTTGCCTTGAGTTTTTTTTTATCAGAAACCATTGTAAGTTGCAAACCATTTTTTTAATGCAAGTGTTTGTATTTCAGACTATTAAATAAACAGTGTGGTAGTTCTTTATCACTTAAGAGAACACACAACAACACTTGTAATGTCAACATAAAAGTGGGCTACTATCTTTCTTTGTTCAAGTGTCTTCTAAAATGGCATGTCAGTATGACGTAGAGGCACAGTTAACTCCAATACAATCTAAATCAGACCCAGAGGCTATAGTAGCATCTTTTATTGGCACGGAGACATCTCGTATAGTGACATATCACTTCCAGCCAGTTTGTTCCGTTTATTTGATCCCCTCTCTCTGGAAATAATCTATTGTGCTTTTCGGCCTGGAGTTATTGCAGCCAAGTGTTTGCAGGAGAGCAGCTTTATCGAAGTCCAGCTACAGTACAATGTTTTCTGAAGACGACAGGCCGGCTCAATGCGGTCCACTCTGTTGGAGGTTTGACGTGATTCATATTGTCATGGACAGTATTAATAAATGCCTATTTTTAAACCCCGGACAAAAAGCAGAGCTTCCGCTGGTGCAAAAAATAAATTGAAGGCCTCAGATTTTTATGATCAAATGAAGCAAAAGGAATTTTTACATGATTATTTTGTGTCTTTTGCACTAATTCCTGAGCGCTTTGCTTATATGGTATTCTATTTTTAAATGCTGTGGTCCTGGGAGAGTACATCCTGCTTGTCTGTCACTGTTTGTGCCTCTGATTTCTCTGTTGTTCATGATATCAATGCTGATACCGTACATCTCTCAGTATTAGAGCTATATTGCGTAACCTTTACATATAAATGAATGTTGGTTACATTCAAGCCAACGCCAAATGAGTTGACACAAAGTTGATTAAGCAAATCCGCTTCAGAAGACTCTGGCCGGTTTCACAGACATGGATTAAGCTAGTTCTGACTAAATTGTACTTTCAATGGACAATCTCCATTCAAATTCCATTAGTCCAAGACTAGCTTAATCCATGTCTGTGAAACCGCCCTGAATGTCTCAGTATGGTACTTATTTTGCTCATTAACCAGTAAAACTGTGTGTTTATGTGAGTGTCGTTGTGGTAGCCAGCTAAAACAATTTTTTTTACCATTATAAAATAGAAGTACAAAAAGAAATGTTTCTCCCATAACAACAGCTTTACTAGAAACAACAAACCACTCCTCAGTTGAGCTCCACAGTGTGGAAGTCTAACAGACATGTATTACCACGGTGTGAACACGGTATGCCCAGAGCAACCTTTTGAACATGGAACATTTTGTACTGGCACAAGTACTAAAAATCACAAGGAATACCTTTGTACAATACCACCAATACCAATGTAGCTGATCTGTTAGGAGGACCTTTTAAAGGCATACTGTTAGAGCTGCAAAGCATGTTTATAGTTCCCTATATACAAAGTTGAGTAGCAACTTATGTACAGTTTTAACTGTAAGCCCAAACTTATATTATCTAAAATAAATTAAGCTTAAGCGAGAGACTTAGTTAGACTGATATTCTGCACTGTGCTATTCAGACTCCTTCAGTTCATTCACACACTCTTCCCGGCCCTGCTTTTAATTTCATCAGCTGATTGTGGGCATCCCCTCTATTAGCTTTAACCCATCATATTCATCCCGACCTCGGGGAGTCAATTACCTCACTAAAAGATAAAAACTCTCCAACGCTCTGCTGTGAGTTGTCATTTCAGCTGGCGATGCAACCCTCCTCCACCCCATTCACCTCCAGGCTTCATCATCATCATCAGCATACATCCAGACCTTCAGTTCTACACTTCCACCAGTGTCTAGCATCCATCGGGGGAGGGGGGGGGGTTCTGCACAGCTCATGGCTTCACTACCTCCTGCAAATGACATCACGATGGGGTCTAAATCGCTTAAGACCTCTCTGACTTTTGAGCACATTCAATGAAATAAATATTCATTATTTAAACCTCTGGTTCATTTAGTCTCTCCAGATTGAAATGCCATGTATTCTGATCACATAGTTGAAATACAATATGAAGAAGAATTACATTTCAAAAATCCTTAAAAGTGAAAACTTTAACAACAATTATGTATTTATAAAAATTATTTAATGTAGCACAGGTTTTAAATACTAAAATCAGTGTTACAGAAGCACATGACACATGATCCAACCTGACATGACATAAACAGAGCATTTATCAGTTCGCCTTTACTGGAGTCATCAATGGTAGCCATCAGTTTGATGTCTGTCACCACCACTGTCATCAGAAATGATGATGTTCTTGACACCCTTGTCAATCTGGCAGGATTCACTAGTCGCAAGAGGTCAACCAGCGGAGAGGGAAGTCTGCACACTGCAAATACATTGTAAATAGTACTTTTTGAATTTATTTGTAAAGATGAATTAAACCCAGTTAAACCCAGTAGGTTAATAAATATGTTTTTATAGGTGTTGGAAGACATTTCTACCTTAAACCTTTTTACATTTTTTAAATTTCAGCCTTTGAACAGCTGCTTTCTACAGCCTTATATAACAGACAGATAAATATGTGCGAAAAGTATTACTCTTTTTAAATAACTATCTGCCAATGTGTCAAAATGTCCATCTATTCCTTTCAGAGACTACACAAGTATGAAGTAAGACTTTAAGATATCTGATGTCTGACTGCATGCTTCAGATATTCCAAAAATCAACAGACAACATGATGTTAATTAGGTGTGAATGGGTTTTGATTTATTTATTATTTTATCACCACTTTGTGATCCCTAATGCACTGAACTATGGAAATGTGTGCGCATGATTTCAGTCCATATAGCCATGTCCATACCAGTCAGCGTATGCCGTTCTCTGGCTTGTGATGTCAACATGCATGGTTTGCTGTGCAGCCGCCCATTCATGTGTGCACTTATACCCCCTGTTTACTGGCACTGCTTAGTCCAAATAACCACTCCAATATCACAATGCATTTTCATATCCATCAGCCAGGGAGCAGTGTTTTATAATCATTAAAAATTGACAGTTAGCAGGCTAAATAAACATCAGAGTATTATGTACTAAATGTCAAATCAAAAAAGATAGATATTTAGAGAGGACTAAAATGTAATATCAGATAAGCCTATATATAATTAACTATTTTAAAGTTCTCACAGCTATGAAATGCCATTATCTTGTTTGGAATTTAACATCATAGTTGGCTGAACTGAATCCAAATAGCATAATACCTCATATCAATTGTTTAATCAAGATCTTTTAGGCTTGGTCTTTCAATGTTGGTGTTCCGTATTGCTTTATGAGCCTCTCAGGGAACAGACATGCGAGTGTGAATTGTGAGGTACTCAGACAATGCATGCTGCTGAATCTTTACCTTCACCATGAAAGTGATCTGTTTGTAGTGTTGATGCATGTGGGAAACAGGTTTCTGTTTTGTTTGGTTCCGATGATACCTATTTTCATCATGGCTTTGATGTGCTGACTTACTTTCACCTGTCCCTCCACCAACTGTTCAGTGTTTTTGTATGAAGGTGCTCAGCTCACGCCTACATTGCAAATTCCTGCACCACAAGTGTAGCCTAGCTGGCACCGCCCACCTGCCTATTCCGCTCAATTTTCATTTCCCCTCAGTAGTCAGTCTGGGTCCACGGTATATTCGCGGGTTTTCTCAGGATAGATTTTTACATGACCAATAAGCAAACAGAGGGAGTGGCTGAGAACAATAATGTTGAGGTTGTGCGCCAGTTTCAGTTGTAGTCAGAAGCCGGCTCGTGACGTCACGACCAAACGTTAAGCGATTGGTTGGCAGATCCAGAGTGGCACTGGGCAGATCAATAGTTTTAAACTTCAACAGACACCCGCCTTCAAGTGAGTTTACGTTTGTCAAGTGAGCGAATTCCAGACCTTCTGTACAAATGAAATGAAGTTCGATGGTCTGGTAGGACCAGGCTAGTGCTGCATGTTCTAACAATCTCCCCCGTTTTAGAGTTTATAAAACTTTGAGGTGTGAATCTACTCCAGTCCACTGTGTGTAAGGGTGTTGTGGCAAATTATGGCATGGAAACAAATTCAAATCTTATCCATCTTCATTTAGGTCTCTATTTTAATGTGAAGCTTGTAATGCATGTGATTCTAAGGCTAGTCAACATTACCGGCGGCAGTGAAATATGAAAATTGTTTTTTTAAATTATGAATCGGTAAGTGTTGGTTAAATCATGGAATTATCATATTTCAGTGGGAGCCTGAGCTGCCTCTCACTGCACTATTGTCCTGTGACGTACAGATCATTCTTCTGCATTTATTATCTCTTAGGTTACTACACCTTTTCAATCAATCCCAGGCACCTTGGGGGAAATAGCTATTTTAAAAATCACATTTGGTTAATGAGCCCTGCGTTTCCACAGCTGCACAGGAGGAGCGCATTTGGAATAAATGAATATCTATCTTGCTAGGAGTGCTCCCGTTCGGTGGGAAAGTTGCCTGTGTTTCGGCCCATGGCACCTCCTGTTATGGAGGTCTTAGGGGGCCACGAGGAGGAGAGAGGGAGATGGTGATTATGAGCAGTCTTCCTCAACAGCAGGGCGGGTCAGCACTTTAGATTAGCATTTTAATGAGCAGAGCGCTGCATGGGAAAAGCAAAGCAGGATGACCTAGCAGGTGACACTCAGAGTATGTAAATGATTAATTGCATGTATCCAGAATGCATGGGGATCATTCGCTTGTTAAGTGAACGAGGAGCCTGTCAGAATGTAATTCCAGTATTGATACCATCTTCCGCCGTATCACAGCTTTCACTCTGTCATTCACCCAATGAAATGTGATGATAATTAAGTGGGAATTAATGAGATATCTCAAGGTAATATTAAGAACATGGTCCGGTGAAAGCTGCCATTATAGAACACTGGAGAACCATTGGCTGCCGTTAGACTCAAAGAAGATGGATTTTCATTGTGTTTTTGCTTTTTAATGAATCCTCATTTGATGGAACTTGGCAACACCTTCTATTCAGAGCTCTGTTTCATCAAGAGAAAATTATGCCAGATTAGCAAACCCTGGGAAGGTGTGCACAAATGAATTTGACCTTGATAAAGGACCATTTAAAATATGCATTACATGCTCATGGAATTGTCTCCAAGAATCTCATGTTCTTCCTCTTTCTCTAACAATAAAGGAAACTGGCTTATCAGCCGTTTTTAAATATGTGGCTGATGAGTATGATGGATGTCACCCAGCTGTTGCTTTTAATATACCGTTTAACTACATACATTTAGAAATGAGTGCTTTTGCAGAATCATTTGTCAAACTTCTATACTCCACTCCTTATTTAACTAACCCACTCATTATAGGAAATTAGTTATTGCCAGGTTAGCACAGGTTACAAAATGAACACAGGTTTTCTCTATAGGGAAACAAAAGTCAACTACATTTCCTATGTGTGACTTAGTGGCATAGAGCAATGTAATTTCACTGGCAAAGCAACACAAAATAAATTTGAGAAAGAGATATGTACTTTCACTGTGGCTTTTATTAATCATACCATAGTATTGATAGTGAAAGGTAATGTGTAATGTACAAACTGACTTTTTAACCCTCTTCCTCCAAAGCCTTTACAAAAAAGTATCTCAGACAATTGTTTATATTTAATGTCTGCCACAACTGCATTAACTGTGTGAAAGGTCCACTTAAAATGTTGATGAGTGTCACAGATCTGACTTGCAGTGCCTAGGAGAGCCATTTTAATTGGCACAGAGGGGATGGATGGGGATGGAAATCCAATATGTGATTTGGTGTTCTTCTGCAGAGCTGATCTATGGGATGTGATGAGGCAGGCCGGGATGGCTAGAATGTAAATGATTTTGTTATACTGTGTCGGTGTGTCTAGTAGACAGGGCTGCATCAGTGTTGCAGACACCTGGAAAACAAATCAGTATATCACACCAGGTTGCTCACCATGCAGGTGTATCCCTGATGTAGTGTTCCCCCAGTGGAGAGGTTCACAGTGGGTCAGAAATGGGAAGTTCCCATCACACACAAGATGCAATTGTAAGAAAATGATTGTTAGTGTGGGAGAGAGGGAGGGGTCAGGTACATTGAGAACTGGTTTTACTGAAGAAGCCATGCAGCGAGGTCATTTTAACCACCGGCGAAATGTGAACCTTCGAAATAGTCACGAACAGTATGGGATCTTCATTCACTTTTTTGTTGGCCGCAAAAAAACAACATTTGGAAACTCATTCACAGCTGAAACACCAATAAAGCTAACCTTTACAACAGGAAACTGAATATTATCCTCCACTGCACTACGTGTAAAATGCTATTTTATTTTGTTGTTGCTGTGAGTTCACAAGATAATTTGCATACCTGATTATTTCCCAAGGTGCTATATTATGAAGACTATCTCAGTTTGAGATCATGTTTTTGTTTCTATACAGCCAATTATGTCCTCCTGCGTTCATAATCCACAACAATTCAAGGCCAGTGCAGCAAAACCTTGAACAAAGCTCAGGCTGCGTAGTGGATACATGTAATTACCAACCAGGGACTGCGCTTAGTGGTTCATGGCATCCACAATACTGCCTGCCCCGTCCTTTCTAAATTACTTTAATTAAACTGCTGATTCCTTATGCAGCTTTACTTCTCAATACTTCCTGAGAACAAACAAGTGGGAAACAAAGTAGTATACACAGAAGATTAGAGCAAAGCTTTACAAAATAAAGCCTGTATATTAATGCTTTGTGAGGCTTGATTGTCCTTTTTATCCCTGCATTAACAAATTATAGGCTACGTGGTTGTGCTATTTTCAAAAAATATTAGTTCTATGTTGATTGATGAATTTATTGTTTAAGCCAATCACAGTTGGTTTAGAAGTTATTGCTGTTAATCAAGTTAATAAGTAGATTGTTTTGTCAAATTATGCTACAACTGCCTGTTTATAAAAAGGGATGAGCAATTTTTTTCAGGTGTAACAATTGATGAACCTTCAAATAAAAGAGAATGATAACCTTCATACTCAAGTTCTGAATTTGGGTGCTGGTAAACTCAGCAGAAAGTTAAAAGTCAATATCTTGACAGAAGGGCTGCATTGTTAGCTGTGTGCACATTAACATTGATATTCCTTTCATGATACACACTTACATATGAATAATGGATGAGAAAAATGTATATTTCAAGTCATCGCATTTTTTTTCTCCGTTTTTTTTTCTATAACATGCCAACGCCCCTCTCACAGTGCCTGATTAATTTTCATTCTGCATCCCACTGCAGACCTTTATGTGGACACAATTCATGACAGTATTGACACCAATCCTGACTGCCTTTCACCACCAACAACTACTTGGGATAAAAATCTCTCATTTCTATAATTGATCATGTGGTGCTTGTAAGCAGATATCTGAACAGTGTTTACCTTGAGCTGAATAAAGGGAAAATCAACTCCAGGGTCCTTGCCCTGTGGTTGACCCCCTACTCTGGCTTCACTGGTAGTGGAGGCGATCAATAAAGTATCACACAAAACTATAAGTGAATGTATCCATCATCTGGACTGTCCATTTTAGGGAATATAGATGACAGAGGATCTATAATTGAGACTATATATCCTTAGATTTTCCCAGGTTGATACACTCATAGCCCAGAGAACAGGACATCTGGCAAAATGGGGTATCATTTTTCTATCACTATCACTACAACAAGAGATCCCATTGCTCTCTAGAGAAACAGGGCTGCTGGGTGCCAAATCTTCTAATTGATTCAAAATGTCCACCGTGCAATGAAAATACTCGTTTTCTACTTTTTTTTATAAAATGAAAAAACACATTGGTTTCATATATTGGTCAAATTTCACTTAACGGCTGATGTCAACAGATGTCATTTCATAGGCTTGTGCCGACTCTTTATTTTCTCAGGCTTTGTTTCTTGTTTGGCACTCGGAGTTACACAAATCCCCTGATAAGTAGGAATGGGAGCCGCTTCATTCCTCAGCAGGGTTATTTACCAAGTCATTTGGAAAATTAAGTAAAAGGGAAAATTGGCCCGTTTTTTTGTTTGTGATGAAGCTGAAGACTTTCTATGGAGAGAGGATTTCTGCGCCGTAGATAATGGTTTCCCCCTTGGAGAAAAGACAAAGCTTTATGCCAAAACTCAGCTCAGTAAATTAAATGTTTCATGCAGTGAAGTGTTATCCCTCTGTAATAGCAACAGAACCACTCTACCAGCCAATAATGAATGAAGAAGATAATGATGGAACCAACTGTATTATTCAAATGATCCCTCAGCAGTCAGAGCCGTGTGTAATGATGCTCTCTATTTGACAATATCAAACTGCAACCATTCATTCCCAAGGCACACAAAATCCAGTAGCACATGACATGATTATGCACGCTTGGTGTGTCACTGGGAGGGCACAAGGCCATGCTCTCTGCCTGGCCCATAATAAAGGAAATGTGTTCTTCGAAGAAAAATGTGAATGACCTCATTCTCCAAGTACGGTCAACATACAGGCCTTTCTCGAGGTGACTCTGGTGCTAATCTGGTTTACAGGATGTAGATAGTGGAGATAATCCTGCAAACTGTTTTTGTCAAAAACTTCTCCCCTTCCTCTTCCATGCTTTCACATTCTTTTAATAGTTATTTAAACAGTTTTTGGTGGTGATTTACATTAGTAATTTCACTGGCAAGCTCTTCACATGCAAATGTTCCATCAAAACAAGGTCCCCCCGCTGCTATTTTGCAATGACACCTTTGCAGCTTCCTGGGCTTAGCGCCGACCAAGACGATTATGATTGGTTTAAATAAATTAAAACAAGCACCACCCCCATATCTCAGAATTGATAGAGCAGTGCTGCCAGACCATACTACTAGCTGTTGTTTGGTCTGGCTTTGCAAGACTACAGTACTCTGGTGCAGACAAGTCTTTGCAGCAACATGAAAAAAACTAAGAGTGAAACATTTACCAGAGCATGTCAACAGAGCAACTCTGGAGGAGAGAAGAGTATATATAAGAGAAAAGTTATAAATAAAGTGTATAGCTCCTTTCATAATAACGTTGCAAAGCGCTTCATAGGAAAAATTAAATAAACTGAAAAATAAATTAAAATTAAGATAATATTATGACAATTAAAACACATGACAGTGTAAATGTTTGAAAATGGAAATACTGATTTCATCACGAAGCTAAGGTCCAAAAGACCAGTAATATCAAGGCCAAAGTTTATTCCTTATGAAATGTTTTATAACAAGTGATCTCGTAGCCATTTTTCCTGACTGTTCCAATGGAGCTGTTAAAATATATGGTAGATCATTTCGAAGGGCGTATAAAAAATAAATTTTCCTGATAACCCTGTGCCAAGGCAGTGGAAGTGATCCAATCAAAAAAAATAAAGCCTACCTGTGGCTGTGAGTGTTTCTGAGACCAAGGCTTTGGCACACAGGTGAGTGGGATGCTCAGTGGGTTGACAGATGACACAGCAGAAGCCTGTCTGCATCTTTCAGTCTAACTGCATTATCCTGTCTGCCCACCCACTTGCAGGAGGAGGAATGAAGAAACCCAACAGGGCAGATGGGAGCAGAAACTGACTCATTTAACTGGGCCTTGGAGTCGCCAGTTGGCGTGTTAGCCAGTGAACTGAGGCAGAAAATAACACCTTCTAAATAATGAAATAAGCCTTCATTTAATGATAGATTCAGGCGCTGTGCCCTTTCACTAAATGGATGAGGATTATGTTACTATGGCAGAGGTTTACCGACATGCAAGTGAGTGATGCACTATGAATATTGCTCACTCTCACTCCCTCTGCCTTCTTCTGTCCCCTCAGTTGTAATGCTTTGGCTTCTCTTCCTCTGGCAGGACCAGAATCGTTCCACCTTTTGTCTTATCAAATAAGAAACTTATTGTCGCTGATACATAACAAGGCAGCTACACAATAAAGAATTGACAACATACAACCCCTATTTGGGATGTTATGTAAAACGTATTTGAAACAGAATGTGATACTGTGTTAATCCTTCTTCACATACATTCAAGTTGAACACAATACAAAGGCAATATATTTTATGTTTTACCCTATCTATTTAATTGTTTTTCGTAAATATATGCTTTCAAAAAAGTTGGGACAAGGGCATTAAAAGATTGGGCAAACTGTAGAATGTTTAAAAAAATACCGGTTTAGAAATAAGTCACATAAACATGTTAACTTGTAACAGGTGATATTATCATGAATGGATATTAACAGGCATCCCATGAAGATTCAGTCTTCACAAGCAATAATGGGATGAGGCTCACCACTCACCACAACTGCAGAGGGAAGGAGTCCAACAGTTTAAAAACAACCTTCCTGCAAATAATTTAAGGTTTACACCATCTACAATCCACCATACAGTATGATTAAAACATTTAGAGAATTCGGAGAAATCTCTGCACGTAAGGTCCAAAATTTAAATATCATGCCCATGACCTCAAGTGGTACTGCAATAAAAAAGAACATGATTTTATAAAGGATATCACTACATGGGCCATGGAACACTTCAGAAAACCATTGTCAGTAAACAAAGTTTGTCGCTACATCCACAAATGCAAGATAAGACTGCAAAGTGAAAGCCATATATCAACAACATCCACAAATGCTGCAGACTTCTCTGGTCCTGGGCTCATCTGCGATGGACTGACTCAAAGTGGAACAGTGTGCTGTGATCCTATGAGTCTACATTTCAAATTGTTTTTGTAAGTCATGGACGTTGTGTCCTCTGGGCTCCAATACAAAGTTGAAAAGCCAGCGTCTGTGATTGTATGGGGGTGGGTTAGTGCCAATGGCATGGGTAACTTGCACAAGTATGAAGACACCATTAATGCTGAAAAGTACATACAGGTTTTGGAGCAACATACTGCCATCCAGACAACGTCTATTTCAGGGATGTCCCTTCTTATTTAAGCAAGACAATTCCAAGCCACATTCTGCATGTCTTTATACAGCTTGGCTTCGTAGAACAGAGTGCAGGTGCTAGACTGGCCTGTCTGCAGTCCATACCTGTCTCCCATTGAAGAGAGTAGGTGCATTATGAAGCACAAAATATCCCAATGGAGACATCGGAATGTTGAGCATCTGAAGTTGTATTTCAAGCACGAATGGGAAATAATTTTGCTTTCAAAATGTAAACAATTATTTTCCTCAGTTCCCAAACACTTACTCATAGTTGTTGAAAGAAAGGGTGATAACACAATGTTAAACATGCAAACTTTTTTGGAACTTGTTGCAGGCACCAAATTTAAAATTATTGTATATTTACAATAAACCATACATTGTATCAGTTTAAACAAATACATATGATGTGTTTGTACTGTTTTATATTGAATACAAGTCGAAAAGTATAAGAAATGATCACATGCTGTTTTATTCACATTTGACATAATGTTGCAAATTCTTCGGAATTGGGTTTGTACATTAAAGGCTTCACATTTAACATATGGGACATATTGTTGGATAGCCAACTAAAACTACTGTGGTCATGACAAGTTTAGATTCAATGCCAAAGACAGAAGACTGGTGAATAAGATTTATACTGCGAGCACTGAGGGGGTGAAAAACCTATCAAACTATAACTTATCATGTTCTTTTAATTAGCCTTTTCAACTGTGTGTTCCAGTGCCCTCACCATTTAAAACGTAGTCCAAATTAATACTCTGCCATAACTACTTGCATAATTTTTCAAAAGCATAATATGCATGCAACAGAAAATATCAACTAACAACAGTGCAGCCTGCAAGACTCTAAATAATATTTCACAAGCATAATGTGATTAAAAAAATCAAAGACTGCTCTACACCCTAATAACCTTTATTGAAGGTTTGCAAACACTCCATTGCTTCTTTGAAGTACATTCTTATGGTGTACAATGATATACAGTATATATTACATTGGTTTAAAATATTGCTGTCTTTTCAATATGTATTATCCAAGCATTCTGTATTAAAAAATAACTAACCAATTCAGGGCCGTCTTTGTGAAACTGTTACGTCTTGCACTGTGGACCAACAAAGCTATAACACCTTTCACTGTGAGACTGGGTTGGTTTAATTGCATATTTTATAAAAGTAATTGGTGTAATACTGTAGGCGTTTGCCCTTTTGGAAGGAGAAGACTCATTACTTGGTAGCAGGCACGGAGTCCATGTCAAAGCAGTGGATGGTGTGTCACATTCTTCCTTTGTAGGCAGGGCAGGTGATTGGCATCACAGCAGCTAGGCAACAAAAGGAGACAGCTGTTGGCTTGTCTGTAGAGGGAGGCAAACTACCTTCCAAGGCAGACAGCTCCCTGAGCTTGTCAGATGATGCAGTATGGACAGCTTTGTCTTCAACAGTGGTACTGCTCTTAACTCTGGCCTCCTAGCAACTGAACTTATCGCTGCCTTTGTAATGAGAGAAGTGGCGACAAGGTCCTTTGGTTTTTCTACAACTGTTTCTTTTGCCTCATACGGAAACCTATGCTCCTCAAACTGAATTTCTCCTTTAGCTACATGGTGTGTGTGTGTGTGTAGTGTTGTGCATGTGTGCGTGCGTGATTAGGTGTGTGTGAGTGTGTTTATGTGTATGTATGTATGTATGTATGATAGATAGATAGATAGATAGATAGATAGATAGATAGATAGATAGATAGAAAAAGATAATGATAGATAGATAGATAGATAGATAGATAGATAGATAGATAGATACCCCAGTTTTGTGTGAATGGAATTTGCAATGGGCTAATCTCATACTTTTATTATTGTTTTGCTGAACATTGGACTTTATTTTTGGACTGCTTTGACTAAGCAAAGGACTCATTATAATAATTAAGAAAATGATGTGTGGGAGCTGGAGTAGCATGACATCTTGCTACAGAACAGTCTCTATGTGTGTCTAATGCAATTGAAGTCAATGTGTTGTGGTGGTTAGATGACTTTGCATGCGCATATCTAATTATAGATTTTGCTTTTAATTTTAAAACTGCTCAGAAAAATGACACTAACAAATACATTATTAGTGTGGGAGATGTGTGTGCAGTGTAAGACAAAATAATAATTTGAAGCAATTAAGTGTTGCAAGACACATCAATAAATGATTAAGTCTATAAAAAAAACAAGCAGAATTTTTCAATATTGGAAACTTTAAACAATTTCATTCATTTCTATATAAAGAATGTAGTCCACGATGAAAACAATAGATGCTGACAAACAGCATGTGAGCATTCTCGACCTGATATTTATATAATATTATCAAAGGTCCGTCTTTCAATTACTGTTGTATGAAATACCCCCAAATGTCTAACACAAAAATAAATTGGTGTGTTGCATGGAGAGAAATGAGGCTCTACAAACAAAGCAGGAGAATTATTATCTGAGATAAGAGGCTCTTTGACAAGATCCCATCCTCAGTAGAGGTCAGATGCCTTGGGTCTGAGGCGCTCCCCACTGATTGGATTATTCTGCTATTCAAGCAGAAGCGCTGCTTGGCACACACACATATAAAGTGAGAAAATTCAATGTGTAAGGCCAGATGAGATGCTAATAGAAAAGAGAATTGCCATCGGAAGAAATTCAAAGGGGAGGCATCACACATAACACATTTCGAGACTGAGGGCAAGGCTGAAGTCTAATGCCATCTCAGATAAGGATGATCCTCAGAGTAAGATAATCACAGAGCACCATTAGCTTTTATGTAGCCAATCATAACAGCAATACTCCCTTCCTATCCAAACAAGTCCAGAGTTGGCAAGCTTGCAGCTAGCCAGCCCTTCTGTACCAGCAACTAAGCAGCGTCTTTAATAAGATGTTGCCTTGGTTCCATTTATATTGTCAGTGAGGTACAAAACAAAAAAAATCCTACCATAAAAATACTATCCTACCAAAACTGGTCCCTCTGCACAAACCTGTGGCAAGGTCTCTTCTGCACAGTGGCCACCTCTAATCAGCCAATGTAAGCAAAGCCATATTCACAGCGAGAAAAATCTGTTGCTCTCACTAAAATTAGCCTGTCAATCACAGCACATTCCCAAGACTTTCCCATTTCCCTCTGCTACTGATTAATGGCATGAAGTGAGTTTATCAATGTGCCATATGCAGAACACAATTCATTACCCTCGTCTCCAGGATTCGGCAAAAAGCACATACCCTGCCTCACTATATTTTGTGACTGTCCACAAGCACAGGAGTAAATATAGCATCCACACTGTAATGGTGCTTGTTAGTATGCTAATGTGAATATCAGTTTACCACACACCTATAATTTCCAAGCAAAATGTTATGAGGCAAGCAAGAAGGCCCTCCAGGTTGACATGCATACTGGGTAAGGTACTACATGATGGGCGACCATTAATCAAATCATCCAGAAGTAACAAGACAACCTTGTTTTTCTTTCCCGATTAGCAAATATTAGCCTGGAGATTCACAGCTGGTTACATATGCAGTTGCCCTGGGGTAGACTCCATAAGATGCTGCTTTGAAAACATTAATCAGGCTATATTTAATCGACAATCTGGTTATTATTTTTTCAATAAAGGTGATTGCCATAAATTTAAATACATTTTCACAAATATAAAACATGCATCGTGAAATTGCGGTTGCGTATGATCTACTCAATCAAATGTAAATTTGAATTAGGCTAAAACGTTCTATTGATTAGTGAGGAAATCATTTCCTCAGTCACTTTACTAGGCACAGCACAAATGACTCACGGCTATGGATCTGCAGATTGATCATGCAAGGTGATTTTATATCATATTAACTTCAGCTGTCCGATTGCTGATCCCTTGCATGCTTTATCATCCAGTGTTTTAACATCACTTTTATCTGGTGAATTTATGCTCCATGAGCCCTGAGTAGCTTGTGCTTTTAATCCTTGTGTCATCAACTTTATCTTGGTAGCTCTATGATGTGGTATTAGTGATAACTCCCTAGTGTGGCCTTAAAGAGCAGAGCTGGTACAGAGCTGCAACAGGACCCACAGAGATGGCAGTGTTAAAGAGAGGGGGAGTGAAGTGTTGGCCACAGGGTGCTTGAAATTCATGGAGCTGGTTTGGTGCATGATGGAACACAACACACATTTATCAATTTAGATGTACAATGTATACATCCAATAGTTATTTAAAAATATAAATAATCATACATCCTTGTATACACACAGTGGATACATGCTGTATGTACTGCATATGCAAATTGGTAACACCACACCTTTGTGCCAGGGCTGATGCTGATGTGCCTTAAAGGGATAGTTCAGTATTATTGAAGTGTATGATGTACTTATACATTATTAATCTGTTACCTTATGGAGATTTGGTTGCCTTCAGACTTTTTTGCACTTTTTTTCAAGCGTAGTTTTGCCATGTATTACTATGGAGTGAATGCTGCACCGCACTTTTGTGAGTTGGTGTAAAAATACATGGCCGAACGCTGACCTATTCTACAGCGACAGCTCCCCCAAACTCCTTATAGTGACTGCGCTGATCTCCATCATAAGGTAACAGACTAACTATACATGAGGACCTTATACCCCACTTGAACAATACTAAACTATCCGTTTAAGCAACATATAATCTAAGTCTGACAAATGATGGTTATTCATTCAACACTTGTACTTTTATATTTTCCTTCAAAGAGTGAGGAATTTTTCAGAATGTAGGCTATGTGTTTTAGGATGGTGACGTTAATGCTTTTAAGAAATAAGTGATACCTAAAGATAAATAAGTTTACGGGCAGGTTTGACTGATATTGACTTGTGTCAGGTTGCCTCTCAGTAATAGCGGTTGCACCTTGCTCATCGCTCTTCAGCTCCTGCCAGGCTCCTCCAACGTTTGCCCACATTTTTAATTTTCTTATTATAAACTTCCAAGATTGCATCAAACTTAAAAGCTTTGTTCCAAGCATTGTAAAACAAGCAAAAAAACAGGTACTTTTGAATGTGTTTGCAATACGTTTTAACTTGGATATTTAACATCAACCTGTCAAAGAGATTAACGATGTAAAATAGCCACCGGCCATAATCTTGCATAGTTACACAAATATTCAAAAAACTCACCCATCCAATTTTAAATAGAAACATCACAAATACAAAATGTGTCATTTATTTGTCCATAAATCATTAGTTCCTAATATACTGAAAACATTCGCCTGTCAGCTCTAACTGTCTCCTCTGCTAGTTGTCAGCAGTTAGAGAGTTTCTATGGTTACAGGGACTTTCTTATGTCCGCATGTGAACCTCCACCTGTGCAGCATTGTCTGGGCTTCCAAAATAGATTTGTGAACACAAGCACTTTTTGTAAACTGCAGTTGGACATTTTGGCAATCATTTATATATACACTTATATTAAAGGTCAGGGTGGGTATAGCCAACATTCTCATATGTAATACTGTGATTTAGCCAACAATGATGTAGCCACCATGGTTCACATGCCTTTATCATCAACAGTTGATGTGTCCTTTTTTTAATTCAATTTAAAGGTGCTACGAGGAACTTTTAATATTTCTTAAACAGTCTAATTTTTGGGGGCGCCCTTAGCTCAGTTGGTAGGGCGTCCTCCCCGGGCCGGGCCCAGCAGCAGACCCGGGTTCGATTCTCACCCGCGGTTCGTTCTCTGCATGTCACTCCCCTCTCTGCCCCCTTTCACCTCTGTCTCTCTGCACTCTGTCTCCCATAAAGCATAAAAATGCCAAAAAATATATTAAAAAAAAACGTCTAATTTTCCTCTTTTCATCCTATAAATGACATGTAACAGCAAAGGAGACCATCAGTGCAAAAATGTTTTTTTAAATACTTTTTCTTAATGTCTTTGTCATGGGTCCCTCACCCTGGAACTATTGCTGGCATAGTAACAACACTACTGCGTTTGTCCAAAGGGGGTGCAAGAATTAACGAAAACTGATAGTTCCTCTAAGCACCATAAAATGGTTAGCATAGGAATATATTCAGACTTTGGTCAAGACAATGGTAATCTGGCAACTATTGGAAACATGTATTTATTCATGTTTTATAGTCACATGTTGTAGCTAATCACATACCTGCATTAGCAGTGAGTTTTGCAACACAAAAAACAGAATACATTATTTTATTCCAAATATAACCATGTAACCCTAATAGAACCATGTCATCATGGCAATCATCATGACAAACACAACTTTGCTTGCTAAATAGTCAAGTAAATTAACCATTGTTCCCTGGTGGTTTGTGGCTCCAGTAGAACCTACTCTTCACTACAATATATTATAGTAAAAATAACACATTAGCTTTTTATGCACAGTTTTTTATGTTTTAACCTAATCGGTTTAGCATCTATGCAATCGTTGAGTCGTACAGTTTTATCTATTACCTCACCAAAGTCAACAGTTTCCTGCATTGTAATACATTTGATAATCCTCCAGGTGATATGTTATTGAGTGAACAATTAACTAAATGATGTATGTTTACACACACTCAAATGAACAGAACATGATAAACATGCACAGTTATAACCATTTGTTATTTTCAAAATGCATTTGCTACACAAGTTAATTGCATTGATTTTACAAGCTTAGGAGACCACAATTGCAGCCAAATACAAGCCCCCCCCCCCCTATACATGAGCCATATCAGTGAATCCGATTTTAAAGTGGGAGAGCCATGTGGGAAATCACATCAAATTAAAGTGTTGTCATCATAGTAATAGCAGTGTGGTTCAGGATATTGGTTATATTGCCATCATGGATGCCGATTGTGATCTCTTGTGAATTCAGTGTCGGCAGCTATTACTACTTATTTGATTTGCATGTCAAATTAATCAGAAGTGCCACCCCCTCTCATTTACCAGTCTATTACTGTAACAGCTATTGAGTGAATTGACACACATCTACACTCCCTGTGCCTGCACAAAGTTCGGTCTTACAATAATGAAGAGATGTCTGATGAAAGCTTCTCAGTATACAGTCCAATTAGAGCCCACTATAAAAGTACTTTATGAACACGAACAGTGATGCACAAAAGCAGCAGTGTCTGCGTGTGTGTGTACCTTTTTAGTATTTGTGTCTTTTAATTTTTTTTATCAATCTGGGCATGAAAGCATACATAGTCATTTTATATGTGCTCAGTAAAAGACTGTCAGTGTTTTTCTGTTAACCTGCAACCCAATTCACATCGCAGCTACTATGATGAAATGAGGCCTCTGAAAGAAGAGCGCACATGATGGTGATAGATTTATTATCAAACAGGGTTTAACACTGGGCGGAATAAACACCAAGCACATTATCTCACGTTGAAGATGTTTTGGTAGACTGTCCGTGAATACTGATCAGCTTTTTATGAGCGCAGGTTTTGAGCACTGGCCAGTGATTATGTTGCAAATTGAGAAGAGGCAGCACGGGTGCGAACTGCGGGGAGTAACTAATAGACTTTTGTCGTTGGGGTCAGGGTAAACTAATAAAACTCCACTTCAATATGTCTGCTCACTCTTTTACCTTTTACTGAAGAGTAGATTATTATTATTTATTTTTTACGTTTTGTTTACTTCTGTGTTACATTATGTGGGGAGAAATGTTAAGCATCATTCATAGCATGTTGTGGATGTGAGAGGAGCGCTGGGAAAGGGACTTCATTCATCAAACTCCAAATTATTTGTCTTTTTTTTCATGGCAAAACAGCAGTTTCTCACTGCCCTTGGGACCCTTAAAGGTTTCTTTGAAAATCACATCATGTTCACTGTCAGAGTTAAATCCAGAAGCCTCATATTTGGAGATCAGAGATTGGAGATGAATTCAACTGTGATCAAGCACCATTACTTTAATGTTGCCACAGAAAAGGATCTGCCAGTCCGTTTGTCTCACCGCCTCTAGTGGCAGACCACAGAGTCATTATCCGGCTTCAGTATTAAAAAGTCCCCTGAGTTGGGACACTATGTTCGACAGATAGCCCCCATGCCTCAGAACTTATATAAGGCTTGTGACAACCAAGACACATGAATGGTGCCTGCAGAGCCAACAAGCTGCCAAAGGTTTTACAGCCACTGCTTGGAGCCCCATTAAAATAACACTCTGAACCCTGGCTATAACTCACACGCCTGGAACATCTCCACATTGACCCATTGCTGCTTTGATTGGGCATTTCTGTCAAAAGGTTCCCCGTCACCGTACATGAGGTTTATGAGGCACAGCCAGGAGCTGAGTTTATTTTATGACAGGCATAAAAAAAGAAGAGAAAAAATAGGAAGAAGAAAAAGACAGGCAATATCATTAATTCCACCACACAGCCGTGAAATGTTGTCTTGTTTGTCTGCTGTGGTCATTTCGACATAGCATGTTGTTATAACTCAAATTTATTGTTCAGCATTGCTTGTTAGATGCGACCCATTTCATTCAGACAAACATCCTCATAGTCTGCTGGACCTTATTGCCCCTCCAGCCATTTTCTACTCGTCCACCACACAAGCCTTTGTATGGTGTGGTATGCTATGCTGGGGGGGGGGGGCAGATTGTTGCAGTCTTGTGCCTTCATTTGATCAACTCACTCATTGGAATGGTGTCACTGAGATAAAGCACTGTACAGTTGTTAAAGGTGGAGTCAGCGATTCTGGAGAACACTATCTGTCCGCACTGTGTGTGAGCTGAAAAGACAATCTGAGTTAATACAGAGCCTATCTATCCTTCTACCTATCAATCTAATCTAATCTAATCTATGGTAATAGTTGTCAGTATTTTAAGACCAAGACTTTTAGAGTAAATAATCATTTTAAACAATTCAAAATAAGGACTGTAAGTAAGCTCTTTTAAGTATGTCTTCCCAGTAATTATGTTTAACTTTTTGCTGACTACTTTATCATTTAATCCATTTCATATTTATAGCTCTTGCCGAGCCCTGTGTGTTACAGGGGGGGGCCTATAATCACACCACTTTCATACATAGCACGGTGGCAAAAACAAGACATTAGAAGCCTGGCAGTTATAATAAAGTCCATTAGGCAGATTTATTGTGTTCTATAAGAATGCTCATTTGAGCCAAACATACATTTCACGTTTCCAATGAGTTCCCGCTCGATTAATTTCAATGTGTTGAAGATGGAAGAGGATATTATTAAGCTGAGCGGCGGGTATGTGAATTCGTTAAAGTCCTACTTTTCAATTCAATATAAATGTCAAAGCTCTGCGTGTGGCAGGATATTGAAATCAATCAGGCTTTAATATAACAGGATCTTCCGCCTGTGACTGGCATCAAGCCGTCTGCATCTCATGTTGGCTGCTTGTGCATGGGAGTGGGAGGACCTCTGAAGGCTCAGACTGTCTGTCCTATGATTTAGAACTGTGTTTGCGTGTGTATGACACCAGAGCGCAAGTGTGGCCTTGAACAAATAGCTCAGCAAATCACTGCTGGATAACTGGATTTGTTTGATAATGTTGTTTTCCGTGTTAAAATAAATGTATTTCCTTTAGCATTCAGTCACATGCAACAGAGATATATTGTTATGATAATGACAGTTACAGGGATTACTTTTTTTATATGCACCTTTGTGGGACGAGGGTTCGCTAGGAGAAAAACAAACTCATGAAAACCTCAGCAAACCTTTTTTTTGTGTGAACATAACTTTAAATCAACACCCTCTTCCTGCTGCCACTCTGCAAGTAGAATTGATTGCAGTGCAAAAGAGACATTTTAACAGCATGAGAAATTCCAGTGCAACAACAAATGTGAGACATGACATGCACCCGGCCAAGTCTTGGGCAAATGATCTGTACATACAGTACATCATACCACCTGCGTATATGTGCATTCATGTGTAGACACTGAATTCACACATCCATTCATTCCTGCAATTATATTGGACTGAAAAAGATGGGAATTAATTGAATAAGTAGAGGAGCTGAATATCTGACTATATCAAGACAAGATATTCATTTAGTCGTCCCACAGCCGGGATATTTACATTGTCAAACAGCTTCATTCAAATGAATCTATCAAACAAAAAGAGGTATCAACGGTGTAGTGGTGACAGTATGACTGTAATGTGTACGTGCCAATAACTAACTGCGCCATCCTTTTATTTCCTTTGCCCCTGGCCAAATCATTATCAGGCGGTCCGGTTGCAAAGATGCAGGTAGTAATCATGAACCAATCTATATTTTAATGAGCATGACATTAGATGGAAGTCTTGAATAGGCCATGCTCAACGATGCTAAGCAGAGGCATGGAGGAAAGTTTTGAGTGCTATTAAAGAAGGTAGAAACCAGCTGAATATGATTTGTGATAATTGGCATTGAGCTCTGCTTTAAGCACACACACACACACACATCCCATTCACTCAGACAGTGTGGCTTCAATTAAAAAAGAAGCAAAGAGCATAATTATGTTTATTACTTTTTCCCCACACAAAGTGAGTGCAATCGATCCCAACTGATGGCTTCAGTCTCAAGCAAGATATGACACCATATGTCATCCATCCCTAATTATTTTTGTGGAGCCTGGCGATATTCACATTTTTCACATGCTCATAATAAGCAAACATGGGACCATATACAAAGGTTTGATGTATTATTAGCTGCTATGCATTGTGCAAAGTTATCTAAACTTGCTAATTATTAGCTGTTTGTCAATTCTTGGTTAAGCATGAACTATGCTCAGTTAACTAATGCTTTGTTACGCATTAACAAAGCATTAATGTTATTTACAGTTTGTTAATGCTTAGTTAATGATTATTAAGCATAACAAGTAAGTAGTTTCAAAGAGGCGACAAACTGCTCCAGTACACTCATGCATGAGCTTTCATTACACGCCTGTCAGTAGTAGCCATGCTGGCCAAGTGACGTGCGACACCTAGTGGTGAAAGTCTGGTGTTACCTGTTTGGTCCGCTACTGGGCTTTTTATCAAACCGGTTTTGAAAACGTTTAAATAGGGCCATCATTTCCAGCAATGAAACAGGCGCAGCAAAACAAACAGAACAAAGAATGTGTTAAAAGAATGTGAGCGTGGGTAAGGGTGATCACCAGAGTAAAATAAACTGTAGGTGATGAGCTCATAGAATGTGGACGTAGGTGCGACGAGGCTGACAAAGGCCACATTGTGCTTTGTACTACACACAATGGTAACAGACATACTACAGTATAATAGAGCTCATTCAGTGGTGGATGAATAATTTAGAAATTGTAATAGTGGTCATGAAAATATTCCACTACTGTAGAAGTCTTTTATTTTAACATACTTTAACATTAACATTTTCCTTAAAGATGCTCTGAGGAACTTTCAGTTTGTTTTAACTATTGCACCCCCTTTGGATAAAAGTGGTAGTGTTTTTACTACACCAGCTGTACAGTAGTTCCTGGGTGAGCGTACCCATGCCAAAGGCAGTAAGAAAACTACATACAAATAGCATTCTTTATACTGATGGTCTCATTTGCAGTTACATGTAATTTTTTAAGAGGAAAAATAATTTTCAGAAATATCTAAAATTTCCTTGTAGCATCTTTAAGTATACTGTACAGTAGGGCTGGGCGATATGACGATATCATATCGTGGACGATATGAAAGTGTCTACCGGGAGATATTTGGCCATACCGTTTATACCGCGGAGAAAAAAAGTTCATGTGGCGGGAGGCATAGATAGAGCGGGAGGCAGCTGTCCCTCCGAGTCCCTACAGTTACACTGCAGTTACACCACCGCGCCACACGGGGGCTCTGCAGCAGAGTTCTGGGCTGCAATACAGCTTCTCTACCCTCAACCGCCCTCAACAGAAGAAGCCTCATCTGTTGCTCTAGCTGTCTAGCTCCGGTGCGCCATCGCTACAGTTAACAAACCAACTCGTGTCACGGTGGCAGAGCAGCTGGTATTAACGGTCAAAAATGTCATCGGGCAAAGGAAACTTGCTTGCTGCTTCAGCGTGCTGTTGCCGTGACGCAGAGTTGGCTTGTTTTAAGCCGCAAACTACATGGGTTAGCTCTCGTGAGCTAGCTGGCTAATAATGACATCTTTAGCCTACTCGGGCCTTCACCCCCGTGCTGTTATTGTTGGAGACAGCCAGCAAGGCTGGTTTTATGTAACTTTAAAACATGTCAAACTTGAAAATATTATTTGTGTTGAAGCTGGAGTTAAAGTATTACCAGACATTTGCTCATTAGTTAATTTTGACAGCTTTGTAAAATGAAGATGAGCAAATACTGCAGGAAAATTCAAGTCTTTCATTATTTTGATATAGGCTATTATCAATTGGAAAATGTAGGCTATTTGGTTGATGCTGTCATTTTTATTTTGCACTGCTGACTGACTAAAGCCAGACTGGTGTGGTATTTTGCACCAGTTTTTCTTTTGTATGGAAATTTAAGTTCCAAGCAAAAGATGAAAATAATCTAATGTGATTAAAGTTCAGTACGGTTATTGTAATCTATTGAATTTAAAGGAAAAATACTGTACCGTGATAAATACCCATATCGTGATATAAAATTACCTATATCGTGATACGCCCTACTGTACAGATGTATTAACAGCAACGTGTACAATAGCATTACTATTACTGATTATTAAAGGAAGGATTAAATGAATCATTAAAGGATTCAAATAATCATCAGACTCGTGTTTGACGTTTTATAACAATGAAGTAAAAACTATTAGTAAACATTTTTACTTATATAATATATTTGTCTCTAAACTTAAGCAGAGTCAAAGTATAAAGTAGCATCAAATGAAAATACTTGAGTAAATAAAAAAGTACTTGGATACTGAGCACAATGTAAATGCCTGGGGTAGAAAGTAAGTTTAGGCTTAAAGGCCTTCTTCACCGGTTGGAATATGAAGGTGTATCGAACTCGGAGATCCTATTTAGTATAAATGTGCAAAAAAAAATTGAAATCGGATCACCTTAGCCTGAGAAAAAGCAGAAAGAGTGTTTTATGGTCTCACTGTCTAACCCTACAGTTTCCTTCTTGTGACATCACAGTAAGGGTTAGGATTATCAGGACAGCTGGGCCAAGGGAAGACTGAGGGAAGAAAAACCTCATTCATTATATTATAATAGTTATTTTATAATGATAGAACGCTGGTTCCGTATGGGTGAAGTATTCCTTTAAGCTTATTTCCTTTTGGTTTGCATGCTACAGGGCTCTGCATGATTGCTCTGTTGGCTCACTGATCCACTAAAACAAAAACAATGTGAATGTCAGCAGTGACACCTGCCTCCTGTACTCAAAGGTCAAAAGGTTTCCAGTGAAAGATGCCAATTGACAAATAAACTGGCGAATATAAATGAACGCAAAGCAGATCTTCAAGGCCTGTGAGAAATGAGTTAGAAGGGATGGGTAGAATAAGCATTTATGGAGTGTGTTTCAACAGTATAAATAATGAGACATGGGGATGGTCAAATTGTGATCTACAGATTGCTGAAATGGGTCATCAAGTAGGCACAAAGTGTATAAACCTTTTTTCTTTTATTTGGAAAATTAAACAGTAAAGGCCCATGGCCCTATACATAAAATCATATAGGGCTCATCTTCTAAATCTGCACTTCTGTTTTTAATTGTTTTAACATAAGGAACATAAGGATTAAGATGAATATAATAATATATATATATATAAATATATATATATATATAATATATATATATATATATATTATATATATTATATATATATATATATATATATTCCACTGCACCTTTGAGCAAAGGTGTGTGTGTGTGCTTCACCAAAACATTAAGTGTGTAAATGTTTTACTAAAGAGCAATGGCTTCAGAGAGCTGGACGTCAGCCTCACCATGTTCAACGTAGACATTAGATTGCTTGTCAGCTTGTTCAAATGTATTACACAAAACTACTCACGCTTGTACATTTTTCCACTTAAATACCTATAGATGATGAACCATTTATTACACCTGAATACATGACTTTAGGCTGTTATGCTAACTTCCACCCTGGTCTACAGATGGGAATTTGCTGCATAGAGTAACATTTGCAGTTTGATAGACACCTTTATTCCAAATCCCTCACAGTCACATCACTCCGTATTATTCTGCCGTATAAGTTTTCATTTCAATTTAGTCTATAGCTCTATGATTGACAGCTTCTCGGACACCATCCAGATAGTCAGTCTGCTCTACTCCCAGCAGTTCAAGGCAAACATTAATATGTAATTTGCAAATAGCATTTGAACAAGCTCTGATCTGTTTATATTAGATAGGAAATCCATTACCACGATGCAATATTTATCAAATTAGTTTAAGACAAACCCCAATAATTAATGGTAATTATACAAGATGCCTGATTTTTTTATTTGCCAATCAAAAATATATTTCTATTGGATAAAATTCCCACAGATCCAAAAATTTCGGGAACCAGCGATCCTGCAAACATTAGACCAATTCAGAAAGTTCTGTCACTGCAGGATTTTACCAAAATAAAAGATAAATGACAATATTTGTTCCACCTTGTTCTTGTGGTGACTCAGTTGTGTGTGGCCACTACCCAGCTGCTGTAGAATCAAAGTGTATACACTTAAAGACCTGGAGCAGAGTGCTGACTAACTAGATCGCAATGTCCTTGTTTGTTTAAAGCAGCTCCGAGTAACATTTAAATGTATTTTAAACAGCCTCATGTTTCCTCTCATAATCATAAATTATTTTTAACAGCAAACAAGACCATCAGTGCAAAGAAAGACGTTTTTATATAGTTTTTATTAATGCGTTTGGTCTGGTCGCACACCCAGTCCGATTTTCGGTTCACGTGTGCATGCTCTATGGTCACATATCCGTATTGGTCGCAGATTTCAGTGTGGCGCAGCGACGCGATATGAGAAGCCTATCCCTCCAGGTGAGGGAAGGGGAGCGGGAGCCTTGTTTGAGACAGTTATTTGTCGTCATAATGACTGATAACGGGGCTGAACCATCAAAGAAAAAAAAGAAAATGCAATGAAGAAAAGCGAAAAGGGAGAGTGATAGGCGGGCAGGAGGGCGTTGCCAAGCAACGTATACACCATTTCACAGGACCGAACTAGACTGCAGGGTTTACTCCTAAATGAATGAGCGGTAGCCTACTAAAACAAAGTTTACTTTGCCTCACCAGCATAATCAGATGACCATTATTCATCTGAAATAGTCATTATTTACAACAACATAAACACATTACCTCATCGTGATCCATACTAACTGCCGTCTCTCGTTCATTCGCTTTGTGTGAGGACACGTAATCTTTCAGCTCCGTGAGAGGTGACACTGCATCAACTCATTGCAATCAGGTGTGTGTAGCACTGACTGGCATTAGTTGATGTTGCGTCACTAACCACTCTCACAGAGCCGAAAAGAGTCCGGTGCCCTCACGCTTTCAACCCACGGACATGCACTATATTGCTTCCTGATCATTTGAATCTTGCACGCCCGGCACGAGCTAGAAAACAGCTTCACGACAGCTGGCTTCGTAAAAATACTACCGCTTTTGTCCAAAGGGGCCGCCAACGTGCAATGTTACTTGTAGTGGCTTTAAAGCTGGGGTGGAGGATTTGGTGAGAAAATGGCTGTTGGGATAGAGATTTGAATCTAAATACCTCAACCGCTCCACTTGTTCTCTTTGGTCCCTCCCCTATGGTCCCGCCCTGACACGCTCTAGGGCCGCCTATTAGGAATATTTACTGGCCCCCGCCTTGACTACCGACCGTAGTGGTGCACAATTAATGTACTAGCACATGCGATGTGTGCTTTTGCATGGTCATAACTGCGCGAAAGGCCGCAATCTGCAGTAAATAAATGTGCACATGTGTCTCCAAGCGTTTCTCTATCAGCTGCTCTGTGTATGCAGCTTTGCGGGCGTGATTGTACTGCAGTGTAAGTGTATGGTCCATTATTTGTATTTAGTGTGTCTGCATAATATTGCACCAGTAGAACTTTGCATGTTTGCACACAATTTGTACCTTCACATAGCAAACAAAATTGCACAACTGTAAAGTCAGTGGCTGTAGTTTTTTGTATTCAAATAAGCAGTTGTTTATTTCTGCACTGTGCATTGGCGTCTTTGAGCAAAATACAGCCAAAATGTTTGCCGCGCCGCGCCTCCCATGACAATGGACAGTGACCCCTTGACAAACATATTTTGGGGGGGAAACACTGTAAGGTGTTGCACTTAGAGTAGCCTACATTTATTTCTATGTTTTTTGATAAGCTGTTGCACTCTTAGTAAACCTAGGCCTACCTGTATTTTGATAAGCTGTTGCACTTAGAGTACATTTATTTCTATGTATTTTGATAAACTGTTGCATTTAGAGTACATTTATTTCTATGTAATTTATAAGCTGTTGAAGAGTTAACCTATTGTGTTTTCCTGAACTGATAAGATTGTTAAACACTTAACCCTCCTGTTATGTTCCGGGTCAAATTGACCCGTTTCAAAGTTTGAAGATCTAGGAAAAATAGTTAAAAGTATTTTTTCAGTATGAAACTTCTTCTGCTTGCCTTAATTAGTGTAATCAACACATAATATGAAAATAATTAATCTCACATATTTGCAACCACCCCCTGCATGTTTATATCACATAGATACTGTTCGGGTCAATTTGACCCGGCAGTAAAACTGGAGGTAAAAGGGTGTCAGAAATGTAAGGTTGCGTTCCGGATCGCATACTTTCTACTATA
Source organism: Ammodytes dubius (assembly GCA_026122265.1). Classification (NCBI taxonomy): domain Eukaryota; kingdom Metazoa; phylum Chordata; class Actinopteri; order Uranoscopiformes; family Ammodytidae; genus Ammodytes; species Ammodytes dubius. The sequence goes on from CM047505.1 coordinate 9,810,648, forward strand.
TAGTATGTAGAAAAAAGATTTAGGATGTCCCGATTCTTGTGGCCAGATTTAGGATGGTTAGAATACCCGGATGGTCTACTTCATGCGGCCAAGATTGTTAGTGTTGAAAAGTGCATCCTATTTGGGCGATTCTGACCCACAATCCAGTGCGCACGTGAAGTGACGTAACATCGACGAAGCCTATAGGTCCATGTTATGAGAACAAACGGGGATGCGACGGATATAAAAGCAAGAGGCAAGATCAAGGCGCAATGTTATGATGAAATAAGAGAGAAAAGTATGTCCCAATAGTATGTCTACTGCATCCTAACTAGATTCTTTTTATCGTCGGATGTAGTATGTAGAATAGAAAAAAGAAAGAGTATGCGATTCGGAACGCAACCTAAGACTATTTCTTTCTTTACAACTGTGAGACTTATTTCACCCAAATCTAACACACACACACACACACACATACACACGCACGCACACACACACACACACACACACCCACACACACACACACACACAGTTGCAAGTGTTATGACTTTTGACGGAAACCATTTATGTTCCCTTGGAAAAACTCCACCCACATTCAGTGGACACTCAACAGGGGAGGGGCAAAACATATAAAAGATTCTCTACATGGGAGTCCTACCAACATTACACTCTGTCAGGCAGACCTTTACAAAATGAGAAGCAGAAACAAAAGGATGACAGTCCAGGACGTTCTGGAAGTCGTCATTGATCATGCTAGTGAAATAGAGGAGAATGTATCTTGAGCTAAATTCTGATTCTAATGATTCTGATGTTGAACCAGATGAGGGAATTGCTATTCCTATTCCTCCAAGCAAGACATTCATGTCATAAATGGTGAAATTCATCCCCAAATATGCATCAGGCAAACCTGTCTGCAGAAAACATACAGGTGAAACTCATATAATTAGAATATCATGGAAAATGAATTGGAATTGAGGCAAGAAGTCATGCAAAATGGACCCAAACCAAGTACTGAGTACACATGCATGATTATACTTTATAGAGGGCTGATATTTCTGTATTAAAAATCCCTTTTTTTATTGATTTCATGTAATATTCAAATTTTCTGAGATTTTAAATTTGGGGTTTTCATAAGCTGTGTAAACCATAATAATCTAAATTATAACAAATAAAGGCTTTGAATATCTCACCTTTCAAGTAATGGGTCTATATAATATATTACTTTCACCTTTTGAGTCAAATTACTGAAATAAATGAACTTTTGCATGATATTCTAATTTTTCGAGTTTCACCTTAAAGACAGTGCCAGGGCCTACTAGGATGGCACTGACTTGTGTGACTGACATCAAGTCAGCTTTTGAGCTGATCATGCCAGATTCAATACAGAAAATCATTCTGGAAATGACTAATCTAGAAGGGAGGTGTGTTTTGGGGGAAAAGTGGAAGGAGCTGGACAAAACACATTTAGATGCGTATTTGGGGCTCCTCATCCTTGCTGGGGTCGAAGGATGAATCGACAGCCAGTCTGTGGGATGCAGAGACAGGCAGGGCTATATTTCAAGCCACAATGTCTCTGGAGACTTTTCACATTTTCTCTAGTGTTTCAAACGTAATAAAGTGGTGAAACATTACAAAAAAAGTTTGAACATGTATATTTTTAATGAAAAACGAGTGAATTATCCTTATTGAACCATTACCTGTTAGAGGTAAGGAACACTAAATTGCACTAAATATTGATAGAATAGTTAGTAATGGAGTTGGTAATGACATGTTCACACTGCTTGTTAGGAATTTCTTTGGTTTAGGACAACTTTTGGAGATTTAAACATGCCCCGGGTCAAATTGACCCGGAACACCATTGCTGTTCCTAAAAAATTAACAACAGGCAGCCTATGTTAATCAAATAGGGATTTTTTTTGATAAGCTGGTGAACTCTATTTGATAAAATAAAGACAATATATGCACTCCTATGTCATTGTAGTGTTTTACAGTATATGTAGCTATTGATCTGATGCTCATCAAGTTTAGGCATTTTTTTCTGGCCCCTCATTTTGGATCATTTCCACCAACCGGCCCCCATTCAAAACTAATTGAATAGCCCTGCTCTACACCAACAAAGTCGTGCCAAAGTGAAAGTCCCAACAGCCAATAAGAACAGAGAATCGGAGCCTCGCTCGTCAAAGTGTACATGTGATACTCGTATTATTAGAATAATAAAGGGGGCCCAAACCAAGTGCTGAGTACATATGGATGATTATACTTTATAGAGGGCCGACATTTCTGTATTTAAAATCCCGTCTTCATTGATTTCATGTAATATTCAAATTTTCTGAGATTTTGAATTTGGGGTTTTCATAAGCTGTGAGCTATAACAATCAAAATAAAGAAAATAAACAAATAAAGGCTTGAGATATCTCATTTTGCATGTAATTAGTCTATATAATATATTATTTTCACCTTTTAAGTTGAATTACTGAAATAAATGAACTTTTGCATGATATTCTAATTTTTCGCGTTTCAACCTTACAACTCATGTTAACTTTGATCAATCAGAAATCACATACCCCAGCTTTAATTTGACATTGGAATTACAGTGTGAACATGATGGGTATGAACATATACAGTAGGTTATTAAAGGCAAATCTATTAGCAACAACTTTCAATTTATTTTGCTAGCAGTTTTACCTTTACAAAATCACTCAGACAATATTCTTGCCTTAAAACATTCTTAATATACTCTAGTATGTACTCTTTAGCTTTGCTTGTTGCTGATAAAGCACTTACTGTATACCCTTACCAGACATAATTGATAGTTTGGTGTCAAAGACACTAATAGAAGACATTAATTATAAAAGCTTCCATTTTCATTTGCATAATTTTTCAGGAAAGGTTATGTATGTACGATTTACAGTACAGCCACCACTAGTGATATTCATAATTTAAACAGGCCAGGCCACGTAAAATGTGTGGATAAATTGCCAAGGTAAAAAGTTAATTAAATTAGATATGATTTCCCTCATGTTTTTTTAAATCATATAAATAATCAAATCACCAGCAATTTATTATGAAACTGCAACTTAGGCCTTCAAATTGGGATAATGGTATGAAAGTTGGGCATAAATGATTGCCTGGATGAATGGTTCTGATTGACTTATAACATTCAATCTACCATGTTTTCAACATGTTGCATAGACTAAAATGAGCAATCGAATAAATGTTGTTGACTTCTCCACCATTTATATTGTCTCTTAAATCATCTAAGAAACCCAACGCCCTTGCACAGTTCCCACGTTGATTTTGGTGTATGTTGCCTTGGGCAAGGCCTCAAAGCCAAGCTGTATAGTCATGCTGGAGGAAACTGGGGGCCAAGGACCAAGGGCAGTCCTCATTGAGGCCCTGGGGCTCATGGCTGTGGGCAAGAGCAGAGAGACACAGGCCCATAGAAGACCATACTGCACAGGTCTTGCATTCATTAGGAAGTATGGGGTTGAGAAATTGTTTTACGGGGAGTAAAAAGTCTGCAGTCTATAGATTGTCTTGAATAGGCCCAGTGGTTTCATGGTAGGAGCGAGGTTAAGTTGTGGCTTTGCTTCTGCTGCTTCACTCGCAGTTCGGAAAACATCGACGCTTGGTCATGGGCTTTTTACACACATTCCTGTGATATTCTGTCTGTCCTGTGTAAGGGTTTTGTGATGCATTACTCTAGTTGGTTAGAACCTTGTATTTTCTGGCTCATGTATGCATACACAGTGAGCTCACATATCCATGCACAAACATACACATGTGTGCATGCACAAGTGCAGATGGAGGACTGTCATACTGCATAGCTGAATAATTTGGTTAAAGAGGCTGGTGTGTTGCAAAGCAATGTAAAGCAAACCATCAGCCGGACTTTAATTTGGCAATATTTGGTTGCTGTGACAGGACAAAGGCCCTCTCCTACCATCAAAAGCAGGTTATTAAAATTAGCATAGTCCCAGCTAAAATACTGATATTGAAATTGATACTGGAAGTCTCCACAGACCCCGTGCTTCAGGATGTGGCTGAACAAAAATTTTTCAAACGAACAGATTTGTTTGAACAAACGGAATTCACAATACAGTTTTAGTAAGATGTGGAAACCTTTTTTGACATTATTGGATGATATTTAACTGCTTGTGCTGCTGTTTTTTTTTCTGTGTTATCCTGAATACAAACTGATGTTTTTAGTTGTTAGTTTTTTTGTTGTTGTTGTTGTTGTTATTGTATTTTGTGTCTGTTTATTGTAAATAAAACCTCAAAATTAAGTAAAATAAATCAATAAAAGAGGTGTGTGAAATGTTCAGCTAACAATTTTTCCTCTTTTTTTCCCTTTCCAATGTCTCTTCCTGCGTGGCCATTCAACCATCTGTTTATGCGGATACCTGACAGGTAATTACAACCTCTATTCCTTCTATTGCTTTCAACTAAACATGCAAATAAGTAAAACAACAATACTGGAGTTTGCTTAAGTAATAGGCTGTGAAGTGATTCAACACCTAACTTAACCCTCATCCTACTGAGTGGAGTCATCATGACCCCAGAGGTAGACATCTTGTCATATCTCACAGGTATTTTATTCTACCGTTCCAATTCTTTATGACTTTGTCAATAATTTTGTTGCACATGAATACATATTATCGTTTTCTGATTCTCTTCTAATTAAAAACATATTGGGTTCATTTTGACCCCAGCCAATTCCGCGTATGTATTTTTATTTATTGAGTTTATCTTTGCCATAGTTACTTTCCATAAAACTCTATTTCCATTTTTCGCTTTGAGCATATCAACTTAAGCCAGTATTGTTTGCCTTGGGTCTTTAGTGAACCCGTCGGTAGTCCAAGTATATAAAAGATTTTGAGGGTTAAGCAGCAGTTGAACTGATGTCCTGCAATTGTCCTACACACTCTCCCAGGCATTACCTAAAATTAATCCAGAGCTAAGTTAACCAAAGAGAACATTCAGTAGTCCTAAAGAGTCCCTTATTGTTTCATCCAAGAGTGTAGTAATGCAGATATTAGTGAAGCTCTTCCTCACACAAGAGCCCTTTTATGTTGGTGCCTGTAGGCAGTTGTCGTTGGCTGACTTGAAAACAGCACTGAGCTGAAAATTGATTCCAAAATAAATATAAAGCAGATTTCGGATGAGTTCCACAAGGTTACTTGTTCACAAAGAAATCACAAAATTTATATGCAAAGTACATCCCTATGCACAGTGCAGCATGGCAGAAAGCATTTCAGCAGAGCTTGCATACTGGAATTTGTTTGAAGATATCAAGGCTATTGTTTTTCCCCTAGAGGAATTTGGCTTGCTGGAGGAGGACATTCTTGAGAATTGTTTTCTATTTTGAGGTGGTTGCACAAGACGTTTAATGAATCTGTATATGAGGAGCTACATAAAAGTAACATTCGAAAACAAATATGTAGAAGGTGTCAGCTGAGGACTCTTTATGTGAAGTGAATCTCTCGCTTTGGTAATATGAAACCAGAGCAGCATGTGACCAAATGCTTGTTGTGATCAAGTTGTCCCTTGGACCTGACACTCTGGGACACCACCAGGGATTTCGGGCAACCTGAAGATATAAAACATTGGGAACCACCACAAGCCACACCAATTCTTAATTGTAATATTCTATAAACATGAATTAAATAGATTTAAATAGATATAACCTAAATATACATTAACCTCCTTTAATTAATATAAATTAACATCATGATCAACACTATGACATGCCGGTATATATACAGGTATTTATATTTATAGATATATACAGTATATATATATATATATATATATATATATATATATATATACATATATATATACTGTATATATATATAGATATATACAGTATATATATATATATATATATATATATATATATATATACATATATATATACTGTATATATATATATATACAGTATATATATAATATATATATATATATATATATATATACACAGTATATCAGTATTTTGGTTTCATGTAAGTTTCATGTAATGATCGGGATGTGGAAAAAATAATTAGAGTGTTTTGCAATGTCTTTTTTTTTTTTTTTTTAGATTTTTTTTTGGCATTTTTATGCTTTATTGACAGTGCAGAGAGACCGAGGTGAAATGGGGCAGAGAGGGGAGTGACATGCAGAGAACGACCGCGGGGTGGGAATCGAACCCGGGTCTGCTGCTGGGCCCGGCCCGGGAGGGGGACGCCTTACCAAATGAGCTATAGGCGCCCCCTGGTGTTTTGCAATGTCTGTTATAAAAACAGAAAAAAACTGATAAATTAAAAATAAATCTCCACATATTCCTGCAATTAAGATGACTGACATGTCATTTAATAAAATGCTAATCGCCTGCATCTATTTGGCCTGTCACCACTTGCTGGACAGGGACAGCTGATTCTATAGTTTGGTTAAAGTTTGCCCGCGGTGATTCATTTGTCTATAAAGGAAGCATAAGGCCAGAAGTGTCAATACAGAGGCTCGTTACTTGGTGCCAAAAAACAAACGAGAAAATAATATTCTGGAAATACATGCTGTTAATGTTGACAGGTTAATTATGTGATATTGATCATTCACAAGGCCCTTAGAGCCAAACTTGGCTTGTATATGAGAGCAAAGGGGGATTGGGTGAGAGCAAGTATGTCCCCGGGGCGCTAAAGTGCCCTCCTCCTATCACAGGTGTTTTATTAATCTAAATACTCAAGATGGCTCAGTGATGGTTTCTACTAATCCTCACAACCATCACTCAACACACCCAGCCTGAGACGGCTGACTCTTCCAGATACATTTGATTTACTCACTGGGTCAGAATCCTGAATTGTATTGATAGGACAAGAAGGCACATCCAGCCGTGAGGGATCTGATTTGTATAATGATAACCGTGCTGCACCTAAAAGATGTCGCCCTGACCTGAAATAACCCCCCAAAACAACCATGACACACAAATTGTATAAAAAATAATGTTTTATGCAGCATATAGCTTTAACAACGGTTATCCATTGTGTGATGGTGAAGTTGGTGCACCATCGTTTGGGGAGAGAATGCAAGCAAGCTGAAGCCGTCCCAGTTTTTTCGGCTGAACGATTAACTTCCGATCACATGATATCAGAAACTCAGCACCCACACCCACACCTAGGGGCAGCAACGTGACTCATTGGTATGGTATCGGTATTGTCGAGATGACTCTGTCACATGAGAGGCGTTTGAGCTTGTTTGTTGCCGCTGCTCTGCTGAGACAGAAGGGCTGCTTGGCTCCCATCTCACACACCCAGCCAGAGAGCAGCCTTCCCACATACATAGATTGAACCCCCGTACCTAGAGCTCGCCACTAGACAATGTGGCCCACAATGCCACACAGTCTGTGGAGATTGATCAGGGTCAGCCTCCCATGCCTCACAGCCACACAGCCAGGCCTGAATATCATCCTGATCTTACCAATCCCTACTCACTGATGAAGCCAAGCTCATGCAATGATTGTTCCCTTGCATCTACACACATGCACGCATGCACCAACACACACACAAGCACACACGCACACACACACACACACACACACACACACACACACACACACACACACACACACACACACACACACACACACACACACACACACACACACACACACACACACACACACACACACACACACACACACACACACACACACACACACAACATAAAGGCTTGTGCATCAATGTTTTTATGTGTGGAGGCAGAGCACAGACCAAGGATATGAGACTGAACGGACCTACAGTGGCATTTTGTGTTGAATGGTCGATGGCTGGTGACTAATGTCTTTTAAGGTTTTTAATGAAAGATAATCTTTTGAATTGATTTATAATTGATTTATATTTTAACGGAATCCTGATGGAAAGATTTGGTCACAACAGATGATAAGATATATCATTAAACTTTAATGTGCTACAGTGTCAGGTTTTGTTTTACCGGCTTTTGTCTTTTTGGTGAAGGGTGGGGGGGGCAAGTTGTAGAGAGACAGGTTCAGAGGACCCTCACGTTCAAGGAATGGAACAATCATTTTGATTGATTTGCAATCGTATTACAGTATTGGATGTGTCTATTTTTTTAAGTTACAAGTTTATTTGGTTTACCAGAAAATGCAGTGTATAAAAAATACTTGGATGTCCTACTACATGCAGTCACATTTTGCAGTATGCTAACTAGCATGCTTTTTTGGCCATTCTGACCCACAATCATCTGCACAGTGGAAGTTACGTTCACCTTCTGTGAGCCATCAAGAGAGAACAACCAGAGATGGGACGAATAGATAAGCAATAGGGTCAAGTTAAAGGCACAATGCTATGACAAAATAGTATGTCCCATACGTATTCAAACTACATTATTTTTGAGGGAAGCTGCAGTATGTGGTATAGAAACAAGGTATGCAAATTGGAACAGAGCAATGTTCCTGTATATATGTATGTATGTACGTATAAATATATATATATATATTTTTTTATTTATACTGTATGCTGGCCATAAAGAGTAAAAAAATAAAAAGATTGTAAGGATTATAACATTAAAAGGTGGCGAATCAATGTGTACGCTCCAGTCCTATTGTTCTAAGAAACACTTCATTCAATTGCACGTTGCTGTACGTTTGATGGGGAAGTTGTTTATTTTCAATCTTAACTATATGAGAAAAAAAGCCATGAATTTAGGATTTTAGTTCACTGGCTGATATGTCCAGCTGTCCACCTCGATGGCCCCATCCTTGTGGACCCAAATCCAAGGCCTGAATGTGACCTTATAAAACAATACATGTCCGGGAGAAATTGCTTTAGTCTACCAGGCTTTACAATCTGGATTTAAGGTTTCTGGATGTCATGACTCCAGTTATTCTTCAAGAAGGACGACATTGGAGAGGTAGCTCTGTAAGGCCATGTTCCATTGGCAGCTCAATGGATTAGAGGCTATACTCTGTTGAAATGTGTCACTCACAGTGGCTGGGACCAGGACCTGTTCACAGTGTTGTCAGTTGCACAGAGAAGCCAGCATTCCTTTGATCCAAATGTAGGATCAAGGAAGTGTGTAGGATTTACCGACACATGCCTCAGCCTTCGCATGTAGCCCCCGTAACAAAAAGTTATTATACAAACATCAGGAATTATATGACTTGTTTTCTATAGTCTGAAACGTTGGTACAAACCTAATAAATCCAGATGTTTCTTCATGGTAATAATTATTTGTTTGTAGCCTTGAGGCATTGCTGTTTTCTCTGCCTCAGCGCTGTTCTCCTTCAATGATCATATAGCTAAAGGAAACACAACCACACCGAACCTAATTCACCAGCACACTGGCCTATTGTATTTATCCAAATCCCAAGTGGCACACAGCAGCCTGAATACCACAGCCTCCGCACAATTTGTATGGCTCCTACGGTTTGGCGTTGAATTCGCTAGAAATCCCAAGCTTAGCATCCTACCCAATTAATTGTATCTTTAATATTGTTCAACCATTAACATATTCTGTTCTTAAATATAGTTCATTAAACAATGTTTCTGTTATCTTGACTGAGGGTGGTGGTCTTTGATTTATGTCTTGAGCAGGTTGCCATTTTGGAAGTAGAGAATGACTCAGGCCGTTTCTCAAATCGCGTTCTTTTCTGTACTTGTGAACTTGCGTTCTCGTAAAACGTCATCAACCGTAGCCCAAGTACTGTTCCAATTCAAAGTTCGCATCAAGTCAAGTACCCGGAAGTGTTCTTGATGTGTTCTTCAACTGGCCATTCTATCGAGGATGCATCGGTGGTGACTTGTGTGGACTTGGGGCTGTTAGATATCCCAGAATGCATTTCGCAGCGTAGTAGCAGAGCAAGGAGGCAGAGGCGGCAGAGGCGGACAAGGCGGAGAAACCCACAACTGTAAGCATAATTATTACTGTTTTATAAATACTACTTTTGTTTCAGAATACCGGTATGTTGTTTTCAAGTTTTTATTAGATGATCATTTAATTCTCCAACCTGTCAAATCCTACTTAGCTCCGTAAACGTCCGACTGCTTGCTTGCCCAGCTGTCCCACGGGATTTCTAGCTTCCCCCGCGGGACAGCTAGCTTGCCCCGGGGGATTTCTAGCTTCCCCCGCGGTACAGCTAGCTTGCCCCGGGGGACTTCTAGCTTCCCCTGGGACAGGGACAGCTAGTCCCGTTTGGGGGTGCAAAGTTGTGGTTCATAACCGTATGGTGAATTGCCCTAATGTGGGACACTGCTTAACCTGGGATACCTAAGGTCCATCGCATTTATCTCCTATTTCTGACACATGTTAATAGATAATATTGTTGTCAAATCAAAGCAGGGGTTCCCTGTGATTGAAATCACATGAATTCACAAATCAATGCTAAGGCTCTACATTTGAATGGTATCATGTATTGGTCAAATGTATTGGCTTGATATGTTAATATATTACATAAGTTGTAATTGCAAATACTGTCCTCACCCTATGTTTTTTATGTATACTTTATTATACTAGCTATGTTTTTTGAGCAAATTGTTTTGATAGCAACAGTGTTTTTTATATTTTACATTCACATGTATACTGGCAAATTCAGTTACAAATGGACTTCAGGAGGCAAGAGTTTCAAGAAGAAAATCGCTACTTTATTTAGCATAAAAAACAGAAGATGTCTGCTGAAAGTTGACTCATTCAGCATCAAGTCTTTTATAGACTTCAAACATGGTTAAACTCAACATGCCAAGCAAGTTAAAATCAGCTAATTTAAATATTAAAAACTGTACACAGAGGAGAATAAAACATGTCATTACAAATATGTACATTTATTTACAAAGCTAGGATATATTACAAACCATGTTCTTATTATTATCTCCAGAGACCTAAGGAAGATGGCCCACCAGCATGTTCTGATGATCCCAAAACGACCTCTCCACAATGTTGCGCCCTCTGGCCTTTTGTACCGGGCTTCAATATGACCTGGTAATCAAAATTCACATGGATGGGTGGCGGTAGAGCCTAATGATGGCCACGGGACGCTGCAGGCAGGAGTACCCTCCATCACCCAGCAAGAAGTAGGTGGGTAGTACAGGGCCTAATTGTAGAACGGGGAACGCCGGAGCACGAGAGCATCATGCACCGACCCCGGGTTCCCGATGTAAATGTCTATACATTTGCTCTTAGCATCACAGATACCCTGCAGGATGATGGAAGTGAAGAGCTTCCTGTTAAAGTAGCTTTTCTTCTGTTCTGCAGGTGGCAGAACTCTGACATGGCACCCATCAATGCCCCGGCAGCAGATCTGAAGGCCGAGCAAAGCCTGCCCCACCTCCTCCATCTCCTCTGGCTTGGGGAAATGGATGACCCGATGGAGGATGGCCTCCACCACGCCATGGACCGTCACCCTGCATGACGCACCACAGGCCAGCTTGAATTTGGGAAGCTGCTGGCCTTGCTGCCCCGGCCGGAAGAAAGCCCATGGATGGAGCCATGAGGTCGAGGTGCTGATGGGAGTAGCCTGTCGAAGCTATCCCTGGAGAGCCTGAAGGCTGGCTTCAGGTCCCCCTCCAGAAAAGAAGACAGCCAGGATAGGCACTGGGGTGTTGAGCTTTGTGTACAGCTGTGAGCTGCTTCTAAAAATAATAATAAATATATTTTTAACATCGTTGATTCAGTTATTTACTATTTATATTATTTATGTTTATTGTGTGTGTGTGTGTGTATATATAGCCCTGGAAAAAAATTAAGAGACCACTCCAAATGTTCAGTGTCTCTTGTTTTATTTTTAAGAGGCATATGTTTGGCTTAAAATGAACATTTTGATTTTATACTATAAAGTACTGACAACATTTCAACAACAAGTAATTTAGAGATAAGAAATTTTAAGAAAAATCCGGACTGGTCTCTTAATTTTTTCCGGCGCTATACAGTACAGGCCAAAAGTTTGGACACACCTTTTCATTCAATGTGTTTTCTTTATTTTCACGACTATTTACGTTGTAGATTCTCACTGAAGGCATCAAAACTTTGAAGGGACATATGGAATTATGTACTTAACAAAAAAGTGTGAAATGACTCTTAAATAGGTCTTATATTTTAGATTCCTCAAAGTAGGCACCCTTTGCTTTTTTGACAGCGCTACAAACCCTTGGTGCTCTCTCAATGAACTTCATTAGGGAGTCACCTGAAATGGTTTAGCAAAGAATTCCACATGTGTTCATTCAAAGTTTTGATGCCTTTAGTGAGAATCTACATTGTAACTAGTCATAAAAATAAAGGAAACGCATTGAGCGTGTCCAAACTTTTGGCCTGTACTGTATATATTTACTATTGATAGATAGATATACCAGTATATGCCATGCGTATTTGTTTATTTTAAGTACAATCAATTGCAATTATGTATTTAATATGTATTGTCTGCTAAGAAGTGTTAAAGTCTATCAGAATTAAAAAATCATTTTAAACATTTTACTTGTTTGATCAGTAAAGGGCCTATGAATTATTACATGCCTAGGTTTTTTTAAAACATTTTAGCCTGTTATATATGTTGTGTGTAGCTTTAAGGGGCTTCAACTTTCCACCATGTGGTAAAATGATAATTCACTCATTACAGTCAAGTGTATTTATCAATATTAAACGATAAATTGAAAGGTTAAAAACAAGCCATAACAATAAAACACAGACGACGTGAGATAGACAACTGAGGAGGGCTCGTCTCCACCCACCGCATCCCAGCTCTGTAGCACAGTTAACGAGCCGAGGTGATGACGCCATCGAGTCCGCTGCCGTTCCAATTGCAGGTGCGTGCTCCCGTTCTCGGAAGTTTGTACTTAGAAGTCCGGACTTGCAAGTTCGAACTTCCAAGTCCGCAAGTCCGTACTTTGTGTACTTGGTATTGAGAAACGGCCTCACATTGGGGAATAGCTGAGGCCTTTAAAGCCACTACGAGTAAGATGGCACGTTGGCGTCCCCTTTGGACAAAAGCGGTAGTATTTTTACGACGCCCGCTGTCGCAAATGCTCGTGCCAGGCATGTGAGTGTGGACTGAGAAGGGCGCAATATAGTGCATGTCCGTGTGTTGAAAGTGTGAGGACTCTTTTCGGCTCCATGAGAGTGGTTTTGACACTGCATCAACTAATGCCAGTCAGTACACACACCTGATTGCAATGAGTTGATGCAGCAGCGTCACCTAACTACTCTCTCTCACGGAGCTGTGTCCTCACAGAAAGCGAATGAACGAGAGACGGCAGTTAGTATGGATCACGATGAGGTAATGTGTTTGTGTTGTTGATGTAAATAATGACTATTTCAGATAATGGTTATCTGATGATGGTGAAGCAAAGCAAACTTTGTGTTAGTACCAACCGCTCATTCATTTAGGAGTAAACACTGCAGTCTAGTTTCGCTCTCGTGAAATTGTATATACTTTGCTTGGCAACGCCCTCCCCCCGCCTATCACTCTCCCTTTTCGCTTTTCTTCATTGCATTCTCTTTTTTTTCTTTGATGGTTCAGCCCCGCTATCAGTCATTATGACGACAAATAACTGTCTCAAACAAGGCTCCCGCTCCCCTTACCTCACCTGGAGGGATAGGCTTCTCAAATCACGTTGCAGCGCCACACTGAAATCTGCAACCAATACGGATATGTGACCATAGAGCCTGCAAGAACGAACCGAAAATCGGACTGGGTGTGCGACCAGACCAAAAGCAGTAATAAAAACTATATAAAAACGTCTTTCTTTGCACTGATGGTCTCGTTTGCTGTTAAAGGTCATTTATGATTATCAGAGGAAACATGAGGCTGTTTAAAAGATATTTAAATGCTACTCGTAGCCGCTTTAACATTTGCAGCATCTGAGGGTTTGTGTTCATTCTTACACCTGTTGATTGGCTCTCACGGTCACTGTGTCACATCAAAGGCTGATAGCACCAAGGAGAGAAATCCAATTCCTCAGGATAACTGGACTGGAAAAGCACAAAAGACACACAGTTTTTGGTTATGAAACAAAAACCTACACCTGCTGGTTGCAACCTGAGAAACATCTGATGTATCCGTAGTGCTGCTGAAGTGTTTCCCTATACTGTATCTGTAATATACCCAGATCCTCTTAAGGTTTTATGTTCACTAATATCTTATTATGTGCATTGACAGTATGTACATAAACTAATCCAGGCTCCGTGTTGTATTGTTAACCCAGAACTAGGAGTGCCAAACATTAACAAATTGATACCAAAATTAAGATCAGTTCTATTACACAACAGCTGCAAAAGTAACTAGCTAACATCATTTCACAATACTCATCCAAAGCTTTAGAAGGCAATAGAGAGTATAGTTCTTAAGGTGGGAGTTGGCCTGACAGCGTCTGGCAGGGCAAGGTCACCTCCTTTCTGTCCTGTATGGAATGCCAGTTGGCAGGAGAAAAACATGCCTTACCCTCTCAGACACCTAAAAGAGAAAAACATTCAAGGCTCCTTTTGATGTCGCAATTCTGAGCAAATACTTAGACACCCTAGAATGCTTTTCATTCCACTGAAACCGTACACGTTTTTAGTGTGCTTGTGTAAACCTGGGCACATGTGCTGTCTTTGTGCATATTCATACCTTCAGAGCTGAGTCATACTAAATATACTTAATACAGAATATGACATATTCGTGGACTAACAACATTGATGTAAATCAATATACATTTAAAATTTACAAAAAAAATTAAACTGATTTAGTGGGTGCAACAATGTAGGTTCAAAAGTCTCCCACAAACGGACACCCGCCTCGTGTGTGTGTGTGTGTGTGTGTGTGTGTGTGTGTGTGTGTGTGTGTGTGTGTGTGTGTGTGTGTGTGTGTGTGTGTGTGTGTGTCAATATGTTTGCCTATGAGTACGACGATGGTGAATGAATCGGCATAGGCATCTGTGGCAGTGCAGCGCTGTCTGTTGTGGAGACAGAAGTTACGAGAGACGGAGAGAGAGAGAGAGAGAAACAAACTGTACTAGCAGGCTATACAGCTATTTATTAACAGGTATAAAAGTGTCATAAAAGTATGCGATTAATTTAGATTAATTAATCACAGAGCCTGTAATTAATTAGATACATTTTTTAATCGCTTGACAGCCCTAAGAACAACACACCTGTTCTCACCGTTGTCATTATAGTGTCCTCACCGCAACAATAACTGCATGTTCTGTGTCGTTGAACACCGGCCTTTCACACAATCATAAGAACCTGTTTGCATCTACCCCTCAAAACACCCAATATGACATAACTTGTTTTCCTTTCTCTGTCTTTGCTTTTGTTGTTCTTCTAGTTATACCTACGTCATTGTTGGCCGCTATTACATTGGTAACTTTTTAGCCACTAGAAGTCTGGATCAGATACTGGACACCGATACTGTACATATACACATACTGTGCTATATTTATCATTTGTTGCAACAACGCAGGCATTGTTATATCTGAAGCGCCCAAAAACCTGTCCCCACCCCTAGACAGTTCATTGGCAAAGCTCAGAGGCAGGTTTTTATTTGTGTTCGTAGCGAAGAGGCCTACACAACCACACACATATCCACACACACTAATAGCACTGCTATTATCCTGCACACCGCTCACATCCTACTGCTATTATAGCAGTAGGATGTGAAACCCTTAAAAACCCTTTATGGAAATATTTCACTATAGTTTATCTGAAATGTGAGGTTCCGCTCATCCTCATACGATTAACAAAGGGTCAGTGGAGAGGTCTTACTTGTGTAGAAAAAAGCGGGAGTGACATTTCCAGGTGTCTTCACTGATGGAGGAAAGATAGTGAAGCAAAGGGATTCAAAAACGTTTTATTAGAATCTGTCTCTCTGTTTATGCAAAAGAAAGCTAAACATAGCCTACAAAAGCCAATAACTTCTTCTGATTTCTTACTTTCATTATCACATATATTTCTCAGATGAATTCTCATGTCAGTGATGGTTTATCTTTGGATGTAAACTTCCATTGTCTCCCACCATGCTGACTTTACTGTGTTAGCCGCTGTGAGTTATTTACAAACCACCAAAGTGCCAGAGAGCTGTAATGGTTGACTCACACAATCATAAGAACCTGTTTGCAGCTACTCCTCCTAATAGGTTGGGCCCTCTGGAAGAAAACAGCCAATATGACAAAACTTTGTTTTCCTTTCTCTGTCGTTGCTTTTGTTGTTCTTCTAGTTATACCTACGTCATTGTTGGCAGCTATTACATTGGTAACTTTTTAGCCACTAGAAGTCTGGATCAGATACTAGACACCGAAACATATACCCATACTGTGCTATATTTATCATTTGTTGCAACAACGCAGGCATTGTTATATCTGAAGCGCCCAAAAACCTGTCCCCACCCCTAGACAGTTCATTGGCAAAGCTCAGAGGCAGGTTTTTATTTGTGTTCGTAGCGAAGAGGCCTACACAACCACACACATATCCACACACACTAATAGCACTGCTATTATCCTGCACACCGCTCACATCCTACTGCTATTATAGCAGTAGGATGTGAAACCCTTAAAAACCCTTTATGGAAATATTTCACTATAGTTTATCTGAAATGTGAGGTTCCGCTCATCCTCATACGATTAACAAAGGGTCAGTGGAGAGATCTTACTTGTGTAGAAAAAAGCGGGAGTGACATTTCCAGGTGTCTTCACTGATGGAGGAAAGATAGTGAAGCAAAGGGATTCAAAAACGTTTTATTAGAATCTGTCTCTCTGTTTATGCAAAGGAAAGCTAACAATAGCCTATAAAAGCCAATAACTTCTTCTGATTTCTTACTTTCATTATCACATATATTTCTCAGATGAATTCTCATGTCAGTGATGGTTTATCTTTGGATGTAAACTTCCATTGTCTCCCACCATGCTGACTTTACTGTGTTAGCCGCTGTGAGTTATTTACAAACCACCAAAGTGCCAGAGAGCTGTAATGGTTGACTTTTTCCAACATTAACTATTTATTGGAATTCTGTGCTGCACTTTCAAAGATCCCCCCCATGCCATCCATTATCCTTGAGGAAGAACAATGCATGAATGTGAACACAACTTCAAGCAGAGGATGAATTTGAGTCCATTTTTCTAACCTGGCAATTCATTTGTCATCCTCACAGCCTGAGGAGCGGCTGCTACCTCCCAGGTCCCTGATTAAACAAGAGAGAATTAATAACAGGTGTCGGAGGAAGAGGAGGCTCTGCCTATTGGAAAAAAAGGGGTTCCTTGGAAATAAAGGCCAAGCAATAAGCCACAAGCTGCAATTAAAGCAAGGGAGCAGCAAGTAACTTTAAAGGGGACATATTATGAAAAACCAAACATTGCCGGTGTTTGGGCACACTGTTTAGGTTATTGGCGTCCCTACCAGCACACACAAGCTTCAAAAAGACAAATATGTCAGTTTCTTCTGGGACACTTATTTCGAAAAAGGGGGGATTTGAAGGTTTCCTCCAAAAAACACCGACCCGATGACGAAACCGGTCGGTTTTCATTATCATAAATACTCCCACGGGAAAGCTCACCAGAAACTCGGCAGTTGATTGGCAAATCAAGACGCCCCGTTGGTAACCACACACACCTGGTTGAGCCTCCACTCGCTCATGCAACAACAGAGGAGAAGCAAGCTGCAGTGTGAGCTCAATCTCAAGCTACCATCACACCCCAGCCTCGAAGCACACTAGGGCTGAATGGATTTACTTAATTTTGTGTTAGGCTATCTCCAGCAAAGGTTTTCAATCTGTTAGTGTGATCAAAGCCTTTTTACTGGAGTGTGGAGGAGACTGTGCCAGGAAGACTGAGAGACACCATCCCTCCGAAATGTAAGTAGTCCTATTTTAAAAATAATTCTGTCCGTTTGTTAGTTCAATGTCTGTAATGGGCTTTATTTTATCCCTCCTATAATAACCAACACCGACTGAAATGAGAGAATGCGGGGTTTAGTCGTTAGCATTAGCGCCTGCTAGCTTTACCGTTAGCTTTATGCGCCAAACCCCTTTCACAAATCTGTCTATTCAATGTTTACTTATGAATGTATCCATGTACGTAACTCTGACATGTACATAACTTAATTCATTGTTAATAATATGGTCTGTTTATAAATTCGGCATATGATTAAAGCATCTAAAAGCACGTAATCATGTTAAACCTTTACTGTTTTGAAGTTATTAATGCCACTCGCTCCCGCAGATACAAAGCACAGGGAGGTCTTATATTCAGCCATTGCTAAAGGGAGTGTTGTATTATTATGGAACGGCCGCTGTGGTACGAAATTCCAGTCTCAACAATGTTTCCTACACGCAATTATAACTCTAGCGTCTACAGCCCGTTGTTTTCATGTAGTGTAACTTGTGTAATGTGTTACATTATTCAGCTGTTGCCGTGATGTCGGCTAACGCTGATGCTAATGATAACTAGCTCTCAGTCGCACAATAGACTGTAGGTTGGTGTTGCAGCCCGCTGTTGGGTGAAGCGCTGTCCCACAGGTAAAAGCCATGGATTTATAAAGCCTGTCCAATATGCACTCTAGTCCAGCTTCTTGCAAGGTTAATAAGGACTTTATTATTTATGTAAAAATAATATTTAATGTTTCACTTGAAGCACAAAATGAACGGCTTTATTTTCTGTTATAGCCTATAGGCCTACCCAACAAATTTGTTTTTTCGCTTTTTTAAGCACTAAAACAGTGCAATGTTGTGATGTATTTTAAATTAAGCCTTATATCTGATTAAATTGTTAGAATATTATTTGTTCGCAATAATTAGACACTCGTTCGGATGACGAAATGAGTGTTAATTGTAAAAAAAACGGAAATCATGAGATTAAAACGGAATTTGGAAAAAAATAAAACGGATTTCATAGGGCCCTAAAGTACACACCGCAATAAGTCTGCGGACAGTGTGTAGTAGAAGCAGCAGTGGGCCTATTACATGATCTCCAGTGTAATGTACACAGACAGAAATACTGTAAGTTGTCTCTGCTGCTGTTTGTTTCCTGTCCATTATATTTCAAAAAGCACACAGTATCACTCAGCACTTGTTGCTTATTGAGCCAGGGCTATACTGAATTTGTTGTAGCTTTGCCATAACAGATGTATGATGTAGGCCTATACATGTCAGCTAGGCTACATGATGTAACATTGAATGTGCCATGTTTTACAGGTATCCGAGTGACCTGATGGAGCCGGACGGAGCCACCAAGACCGTCACACTATCCGTTCCTTCAGAGGAGGATGTGTTCACTGGGTGGACAGGTGGTCTTCTTCAGGGCCCAACAACAACTGGACAGTTACATAAAAGTTATGGCTTTGCTTCTGTTTGATATGTACACTTCATATTTTCATTCCAATGGCTATGAATAAACTGCTTTATTTTTAAGGATGTTTTTGGTCTTTTTAAAATGTAATGATACTGTTTTATCAGAGAAAATCTTCAGCAAGATGAAAATGTGAGTTTCAAGTAATCCTTTGCTACAGGTGACAGTAAGCAACACAATACATTTTTTAACGGTAAAACTTTATTATGAATGAGTGATCACAATACAAATGATACATTATCTACTAGATATTGAAATGTTGTCAGATAATTTGCAGCTCTGACAAACCTAAAGCATAATTATTTCAACCATACATTTTACAAAAGATAATGCCTTTCCAGTGAATCTTGACATGATTCAGGATACATTCTTTTCCATTATGGTTACTGTACATTTTTACATGTCAACTCAGTATCGGTTCACAACCAAAGCTTTTTCACTCCACTGGGCTGTAGATCATTCCACAGACCTGTAAAGACAAATGTAAAACAGGGTGTATGTTACCAGTTTAGAGAGTTTATGCATAAATACTTAGCTCAAATTATGTTATTGACTGTGACATAATTAAACAGTATTTACCTGAGGATAATGTCAGGGAAACCAGAAATCTTGATGCCATTTTCACAGTTTTCAGCTCAGACTCCTGCCTGACCAGGTTCAGTTGTAAAGCTTTTGGTTTAGAAGTGGTAAGTGTGCTGACATTTGCTGTAGAAATGAAGCCAAACATGGTAACATCGATCTCCATGCTGCATTGGCCAAAAGTAAACAAAACTGACAGCTGGGCGTGTGCCATGCCCATGGAGGTAGGTATAGAGTAAATGAGCAGGGCGGTGCATGCACGCCCATGTAGATCTGACCAGTCAGAGCAGACTAGGCTTTCTGCGGAGGGGGGTAGATGTCAAAACCAAATTTTTGAGGGAGAGGCCAAAAAAGGCCTGAAAAGGCAATGAAGAAATGGGCATTGGTAGAAAACTAATGGGCTTTTTGTACTATAGACCATTAAAACATGTTCTAGTAGACCTCGGAAATACACATTTAAACCCAAGTTTTTGCATAATATGTCCCCTTTAACCAGTGTTTTTTTTTGTTTTTTGTTTTTTTAACAAATATGAATCACAACAGAATAAAATGTTTTATTAAGTGAAGTCTCAATCAAGTTGCTTGCATACGACTATGCCCAGTCAAAAAGAATACTCTGAAAAGTATATTCTCTTTATCTGTCCCTGATATGTATGCTGCTCTACATAAAGCAGCGGCACAGTACACTTTAAAAGCATTTATAAAAACCAATTTAATTTAGAAATGTGATGCTTTAAGTCTACATTAGGAGATGCATGCCTTTTTATCTAATTATCTTAACCTGCTTCTGAAAGCTTCCAAATAATTTAAAAGCACTGAGCAAAAAATTAAACTAACCAGAGTGTATTTGCTGTGTTACATCAGCCCAACCCAGTAGCTTGTATGCCTTACAGTTGTAGAGAAGTACAGTGTGGCTAGACTGACGCCGATTCAAATGTAAGAAACGTATTAGGATGTTGCTTTTGGTGAAGATGTTTGTCCATACAGTCAAAGTGATACATTTTCACTTTAAATTGTCAAAAAGAAAAATACTCTGTACCAAGTAGACATTTTTTCACGATAAATCTACTTTAGATTGATGATTTATGCCCGTACATGACGTGCCC
This sequence comes from Ammodytes dubius, assembly GCA_026122265.1. Lineage (NCBI taxonomy): Eukaryota > Metazoa > Chordata > Actinopteri > Uranoscopiformes > Ammodytidae > Ammodytes > Ammodytes dubius. Next base: position 9,831,610 of record CM047505.1, read on the forward strand.
TTTAAATGCATCAGAGATGGAGAAAAAAAATAGAAGGATGAAGGTGCTCGCTGGAAGCTATACGGTAACAAATTCAGGAGAATCTTTGATTACCTGTAATGTGGTTATAGGTAATGGTGACCTGTCTCTAAGGAGCCAGGCCAGAGCTAAATTATATTTCAAATCCATTAAACCTTACCTCAGATCCATGATTTGCTTCTAGGGAGCCACAACGCAGGGCAGCGGGTAATTTAATTTCAAACCTGAAGCCAGAAAACAGATAGGCCCCTGAGCTGGGTCCTCTGCATGAGGTAGAACACTGCTATGCATAAAGTCATGATTTATTTGGGCATATCAAATCTTGTAATAGGCTGCTCTCTGCCATGGAGGGAAATAACCCCATTTGTTGAAACAACACTTTTCTTGGGAGGAAAGAAATTAGATTGCTTTGACCAAAAGGCATCAGCAGTTATTCAATTTAGGCATTTAACCGGGCTCCAGCTGCAGGGGGGAACTTAAAGGGGATGGAGGGACATGCTTAATTATAGAGACATGAAAATCTGAACCTTGCACTGTTACGCTCTGCTTTGATAGATCTGATTAATTTGCACTTTCTGCTACACAGGTTAGGATCATCAGGCCCTGAGGCTGTGCACTTTATACATTTTCCAGTGTAGATTGAAGCGGCTACAACCTATCATTAGGGCAACACATTTTAAAACAACCTTAGATCAGTTATTGGTTAAGGTAATGGATCAACACCAGAGGTAATCATTTTTGTTTAAAGCATAGAATGAATAGGTAGGATCCTGTTCAGTATGTGTGTAGATGATAAAAAAAAAACTTTCATAAGCAGCTTTAATTCAACCAGGAGATGGCCAGATGGAACCATAACCTTGATGTGTCTAATTGCTTACAGTGGGCTGAACTCTCGGGGAGGCTCTTGGCTGTTAATAAGAGGATCACGCTCTCTCAGGGACAAAGTATTGGCTCCTCTTTCCTCTTTGCTGTCATGCCTGCTATTTCAAGACATCCCTCACTGGCGAGTCGAGACAGATGACACCGAACCTGATGGCAAATCAATCATTAGACCAATTTACCAATTAGGCTCATTGTAGTCTATAAATAAACACATCACAGCCCTCCTATGCTCTGCCCCCCTCCTCCCCCCGTGATACCGTCTCCACATCCATCCGAGTAATCAGGGCTCACAGGCAATGACTAAAGACAAAGACTCTCTATCAGGAACCTCTGTTGTTCTGCTGTTTTCTTTGCCATGGGAAATTGTGTCCTCAGACAGACTTAAAATACCAGCATCAGCTCTCCCACCAGTTGTGATTGTGACACATGTTGAATACACATTCCCGCACTGTTTTTGTTAAGGCTGGGTTTGTTTGTTTGAAAAAAGACAAGCCGACGACAGTCCTGGATTCAAGATTGTTTAGTAAGTAAGTAAGTATGTAAGCTTTATTTATATAGCGCCCTTCACAGACCAGGGTCACAAGGCGCTTTACATATTTTTACATTTCATATACACACACTCAAACACCGATGGCAGTAGCTGCCATTCAAGGCGCTTTCTGAACCATCGGGAGCAATTTGGGGTTCAGTGTCTTGCCCAGGGACACTTCGACATGTGGCGGGTATGCGAGGAATCGAACCTCCGACCCTGCACTCCAGAGGCAATCTTCCTACCCACTTCGCCACTGCCGTTGTTTATTCAAACAACGGGGGTTTGGGCGGAGGTCTGGCAGTGGGCTGACAGGCTAGGGGATCTAGTCGGGCAGGGGGAAACTCCAGGCAGTGTTAAAGTTTATCATTGTAATAATATAATTAAGGCAAAATGCAGACGGAACTGCGAACAGGTACTACAAGTTGGCTTGAGAGGGACTATATGTGTGAACAGAGTCTACAATCTGGCGAGGTGCCAGACTCCCATACACCTGTGCCTCCAACCCTGCAGACAAGCACAGACACGTACACTGAGAAAGAGAGAGACTTGAAGACAGAGGGCATGCCATTGTATTCACAACATGTATGCCTCACACATACAGTATTTTCACTTGGGTTCTCATATCTACAACATACATACATGCATGGTGTGGGCTATCGATTGCAAATCAAATGTCCCCGCAAAGAAAATTCAAAAATTCACCCAAGAATACACTATCGTTAATATTACACTTATTTCTTATTAGTTCCATCATCATAGCAAATTGCAACATCATACAGAAAAATCCTGTTCTAAATGGATGTATGCACACTCAAATGAGGTGGCAATGAACACGTTCAGAGATACCGGAGTAAAGATTGCATGGCGTACTACTGTAGTGAAGAGAGAGAGGCTTTGTAATGATACAACAGCTCTTGGCACCGTCACCTCCCCTGGCGGGCCGTCTCCTGCTCTCAGCCTCAATGGTGGAGCTGCCACTGCTGCTGCACAGCCTGCCAGGGCTCCTGCATGCTCTACCCCACCTGTCACCATGCACAGAAAAACATTTCATTCACACTGGAGATACATGTCACTAGTGCGCACAGAGAACCACACATATTTACAATAACTGTCAAATCACTGAGTTAAGGGCTAAAAATATCGAAGTTTCTTTTCTTCTGATATGCGTAACTGTCTTTCGAGGCATGAGCATACAGCAAATGTCAGAGCCAGGATCACTCGATATAGCAACTACGTAGAGCAACCTTTACAGGCATTGTTCTGGTGGTATGTAGGTGCAGAGACATGTTTGAGGCCTAGAACAAAGCCCAAAAGATATTGACGTACATGGTATGGGGATGAGAGCAGCAGGTAATATAAAATACATTTTATAAAATACGTATAAAATCAATGATTTGATAATGTTTGTCAAATCATTGAATATCTCCTCACAAGCCCCTACCTGTCTGTACTGTGTATGCGCTTAAAATGTAAACAAAGGGGGTCCACCGCTAGCAACATGCCAGTTTACAGAGCCTAGGCTGTGTATTAACACTCGACTGTTTTGTATGCTAATGCTATTGGGCACTGTAAAAAGAAAAATAATACAAAGAAAGCTAAAACGGGGTGACTTCAACCACTATGCTGTTTATGTTGTTTGTGTTTGAAGATTTTTTTCTTATAAAGGAAAAGGTCATTAAGTCATAACTACGTATTTAAAATACCTGGTTTTGAGTAACAATGCATTGCTTACATTTTCGATTTTTGTTGAAGAGTCAGAAGTGCAAATTGTAAATAATATTTCATCAGTACCTGTATGTGTACATAAGGGGTGGTGATGAGTACAGTGTCAGTGTATACACAGATCTAAAGTGCTCAGCTGTGGTGCTTCGGGAGTCTTCCAGAAGGTGACCAATCACGATGGAGTGGGCTTGGGGAGAGAGATGCAAGGGGGAGGAGAAACCTACAGAGACTGTTCTGAGCGAAGGCTGAAAATGTGTGCAGTCAATCCAAGTTCCTCTTTGAATTCATTGCTCTGAATGTACAACTTAAGTATTACTACTTATGTAACTTATGTATAACAAACTGTTTTAGAAGTTACAGTACAGTCAAGTTAGGCAAGACCATCAAAAGAATCCAGTGCACCACACAGCAGATGTGTCCTGGGAGTAACTGTCCGATTCTCACAACACTACTGTTGTTTTAGTGGAGAACATCCCAGAAACTGAGTACAGTCCAAGAATAGAATAGAACTGGTTATTGACTCTGCAGTACGCCCAAGTGGGCTTTATGATTTAGTGCAGTGAGCCGTCAGCTCTCCAAGCAATGTGCTGCAAAAAAACAAACATTTTATCAATATTCCATCAGGCAGGAGCCCTCTCCCTGTTTATATAGTGCCCAGAAACATCTTAGCACCCCAGAAGATTGTGCATTGAGGTGGCAGCTCAGCTCGAAGACAGCTGCCTGCAGCTCATGGGACAGTGTTGAATTAAATGGAACACCACTGGCTATGTCACTACGTTGACAAGCATGTGATGCGTTTTTTATTTTTTTGTTCCTATGTTGATGCATTGTGCATTTAAAAAAAATCCCCTTTAGTAACCTTTTCATATCAATGCATGAAACCCAGATGTTTTAAAGAAATGTGTATATGTTTTGAGTGTAAATGTGATGTAAAAAATAATAATAATGATGATAATAATGATAAAATAATAAATAAATAAATGATAGTTTGATTAGTCATATTTACATATGCACTGTAATAAAATATGTAATAAAATATGTTTGACCTCTCTTGTATATTGAGATTGATCAAACTATATTTTGTTATACTGTAGTTTTCTTATAAACTAGGGTTTTGTTTACATTTTTCTACCTTGGTCAATTTAAAATGAACCAGAAATTGGAGGGGATTTCATGCATAGGAATGTCCAATATTACTCTTTCAAAGTTCACACACTCACTAATATTGAGTTTGGCCACCCATGACAGGCATTACAGCTTCTCACTCGCAAACATGTTGTCTTTATGGATGACAAAGGGTGCGTCGATTAAGTGGTTAGTTGGTATGGGCCAGTATTCATTATGGAGGAAAAACGCTATATGGTGCTGGATGGAAACGTCAATACCGTTGTGTACAGGGACATCATGGAGAACTATTGCCTCCCACAAGCAAGAAGGGTTTATGGGAACAACCTTAGGCTGCAAGAAGACAAAGCAAGACCACATAGGGCAGCTCCATTGAGATAATGTCTTGATGCAGAGGGGTTGCAGCAGAAACCTGAATACACAGTTTGCAAAAAGTTAATTGTGGTTTAATGTTCACTGTTATATGTTTAGATAATATTGATCAATACAGTTTTGAGAAGATATACTTTTCAAGAAAAAAAATCACATTATCACAATCATTTAATGAGAAGAGGTCGAACATATTTTATTCTTCTATAGCTATATTTCAGTGTTCACATCTTGTACTGTACATACACCATGTATGTAAATGTGAAAAAGAAAGATGGTGTGATGGTGGAAAGACCCAGGATTAGGTGGAGAGATTTGATCCCCACACTGACCTGGGAACACCAGTCGGAGCTGGACGATTTCCCTCGGGAAAGGCAAGGAAGAGGGTCCTCTGCTGGAGCTGCTGCGGCCACGATCTGACCCTGGATAATTAGTTGACGAGTGTGAGTGAGTGAGTGAGTGAGTAAGAAAAATCTCAAATGGCCACAGAGTTGAGTTAACAGCCTTCTCTCCTACTCACAGAAGAAAACATAAGCTTCACAAAGGTAGAATTTATTACAGGGCTATTGTATTGCATTGCGTTATATTGCACAGGTGTTGCTTTGAGTGTGTTAACCCTCTCTATAGCCTAAAGTGACTCTTTCATTGTGCCAGGACTTCAGCTTCCTGGTCTTAAATGAGAAAATGTGATATGACCACCAGACCTTCCCACTGCTCCAGCCAGTTTGAAGTTAACTGCAAATTACTTTACTTCTCTGTCACAGCTTGAGGATTCTATATATACTGTATACTATATATACTGCGGGCTCCGGGTTGGAAGGGTTAACCACAATGCCCAAAATAGAGCTCATCTCTAGTGCATTTTTATTGGTTATTGATTATTTGATTTCAGAAATATCGTAACTCAAGGGGGCACCCTTAGCTCAGTTGGTAGGGCGTCCCCCCATGGGCCTCGGCCAGAAGCGGACCCGGGTTCGATTCCAGCTGTGTTCGTTCTCTCTATGTCACTCCCCTCTCTGCCCATTCAACTCTGTCTCTACACTATCAATAAAGCATAGCAATGCCCAAAAATATCTTTAAAAAAAAAAAAGGAAATATTGTAACTCACCTGTATATTGTGCAAATCCACAGTACTTCTCAGTGTGTTTGTGCTGCAGACAGCCTGTGTTGTATGAGTAAGAGCCTCAGTGTTAAAGAACAATATGTATCCTGCGTACTTACTTTTTATGCTTTTTTTTCTCCCCCATTTCCATATTTCGAGGACAGTTTGTCTTTATGCTGGTATTGAGGAGCCCACATGCAGGGGTGGGGGGTTTCTGGGGTGAATTCAGGAAGGCATTACTCTGTGAAGTGGCACAGAATGTGTAGCGCCGCTTGTGTTGTGTTGGATTATGATGCTCATCATCTGGCAGTTTGCCATTAAACATGGTGTGGTAATCCAACAGCCCTCTGTGATAAGTAGATGGGGCCACAGATGATTGCGGCCCTGAGGAGAGGCGAATTGAGCTGCTGAACCAGAGCCCAGCCCGGCCGCCTCTACCAGCAGAGGAGAGGGCCACAGATGAGCACTCTTCACAGCAATCAGAATAGAATAGATGACTCTTTACTCAGAGTGGAAATCGGTTATTGTGATCACAGTAATTTACCTATAAATACAAAGACCAGGACCTTTTAATGCAGCCTTTTTGCAAAAGTATAATGACATTTTCTCTGTTATCTCTTAAATAGATGAATACAAATGATAAAGACACTTGTATTAATGATGATTTACCTAATAGAAAAGTATTTGTGCAGAAACTATTTTGGGAAAGACGAGTGCGCATTCCTGTCATAGTATAGCTGGCAGGCGGTGAGTTCAGGTACGATTAAATGCCTGTTTTTGGACATTTAAAATTTTTCAGTCTGGGTACAAGGTTGGAAATCAGTAGAAATTGTTTAATTGGTCATTCGAAATTTGCATGGAAGGTAAGGCAAAGCTGTTGGACATGTTTGTTTAATGGAAACACTTTAGATTAGTTATCTCTTTGTGGATGAGAAATGGACAATTACATTTAATAACACATTATTCCAGAATTGGTAATTATGTAATAAATGTGATGGCAACACTGTAAATTCAGCATGGAAGCAGTGGCATATTGCATTTTTACTGTAAGTTAAAACTGGGGTTGTTTAAAGGCATACTAAGCAATCTCCATTGAACGCTTGGCTAACATTTGTATATTATACTTACTGTACCTTGCAAATAGTTCACACTCCTTGAAACGTCAATCCGCGACGATCTGTGGTTAGTATAAACATTGACAGCATCTGGCTCTAAGCCATGGCACAGAGCCATGGCTATGGGTAAATACAGAGCGGCCAAGTCTCACGCTTTGGCCGTGAGATACACGCATATCAACCAGTTCACACGCTCACACGCCACACCTCCAATTTCTCACGCAGAGAATTGAATCCCCGTAATTTTTTTTTTTGGTTCTTTTACTTCGAAAGTCTTATTTTGAAAAGCTAAACGGACTGAGTTCCGTGACATCCTCTTTCTGAACACGCGTTAACGTTATGCTTTGATGTGCACTGTGCATTCGAAGCGGGAGGCGAGCATGGACATATAAAGGAGGCGAGCCCATGGAAATATAAAGAAATGGACACCGTATTGAAAAATGGCGCCCATTCATTCCTATGAAAGCTTCTCATTGGTGCAGAGAAGCAACAAGGAAGCTGCCATATTGTTTTCATGAGAGCCCTGGCACCATGCTCCTCCTCCCTCGAAAACAAACTGAAAGCCGTTAAAAGCCGTTGGGCTAATAAAACGCTTGATGTGGCGTTTTGAAATGAAAAAAACTTCAGTCTTAATAGTATATGGTCTAAAGATAAGTTTGAGCCTATGATTGATATCCAGAAATTTTTGCAGCGACACAATCTTGTTCGCCGCTTGTATTGGTGTGGACGGGAAAATCTGCCTTTAGGGGTTCCATGAAAATGAGCTCCCATTCACAGCATGCAGTACCAATGGGTTGGCCACTAGTCCATGCTGGCTGCTCGGAGAAGGCAGCATCCTGGGGGCCTGGGCGAGCCCCCTACCCGCACCTTCTCTTCCGAGGTGTGTGTTGATAGCGTGCCAAGTTACCGCTGATAAGAATTGTGTCCCCGCCGGCCGGTGAGCGCGCATGCATCAAACATATTAACCATTCAATCTCACTCAAGTAAATTCAGAAGATCTTTGGATCGTTTTGTATATTGTTTTTGGTAATTTAGTTTGAAAATTAGGTTTGCATAGTAACAAATGGCTCATCCGCCAATAAAAATGCTTTTATTCTTCTGTGTAATGAACTGTAGCCTATGTATTGCACATTTATAGCACTTTTCATAACACAAATCAAGGTAGCCTAAGAGGAGGGACCAAGTAACCCAGATGTTTTATTTTAGCTTAGTAGTTTGCATTGGTGTTGAACTGTTCCCTAATTTTTTTCTTCTTTGAATAAAGCCTAATGCTGCTAGTAAAATACCACCAGCCACTCAACCCTCAATAGTAGACATATATAGATATAATTACCTTTATTACAGTTTAACCAAATGTTTTAACAATAGGCTACAGGAGATATTTGAAAGCACTACACATGCATTGTAGGCTATTCAATTAAATTTGTGTCAGCAAAACCTTGAATGTTCTCTTTTACTTTACATAAAAATTAATGCAGAAAAGGCACACATTGCTTCATAAAAATTCACCAGAATGCAGGAAATTAAGTGTTTAATGCTCAAAATTTTCTGGGGGGGGACCCCCAGAACCCCACTTATAATATGTCCACACCCAATGTTTAATTAAAACCTGTCCTATGACTTTGCAATTCATGAATTTGTTTATTTTAATAAGATTTTTGATGTTTTATCAAATTTTCTAATTGTCTTTTATTTCTGATTTATTATGAACAATATGTAAACTTGCAGGACACTAGCAAAAATTATTGGGTGGGAAAGAGGACACGGTTTTGGGTCCCTCGGCCAAAAAATCTCACTCCAAACTTTTGGTGAAACTTGGCAGCCCTGTAAATACCAGATTTTTTTCAGCATGCACACACAACGGACAGGTAACATATTGGTGAGAAGATATTAGCTGATTTTGACAAAAAGTGTCCTGGATTACAATGGCTTAGCATGCCTTTAAGATAGATCCCGCCAGTGAGGAAGCCAGCTGTGAGCTGAGGTTGAATGCAGCCCTTTTGGACAGCAACCACATCATAATTCTCTCCTGGCTCGTTCAAATCGCCAAAATGTGAATAGGTGAGGTGACCCCTGCAGAATGCGGAAAGGAAAGGGACGGGATGTGCAAAAACTTCCCACCACAACACGTCCTTCAGTCTTGACACAGTGGCAAACAAGGGATTTGATGGGGAGCACTGGAGCAGTGGCTTGAGAGGCAGAATGCACCTAAAGCCCCAGCTAGTTCTAATGAGGCAGCTTGATGTAGCAACTAGGTCTACTGGGCCCAGGAAGGACCAGATGTCCCTTGTTCACTCACTCATTCCTTCCAGCACAGCCTGCATTCACCGTGCAGCCCATCTGCTGCTACCAAGCACAGTCAATATTTAGCCACTGGGAAAAGGACAAGCACGCTCTGCACCTGGATCATTATAGTGCCTCTGGTAAACTGGAGATATATTTTTCTCTAAGCCTAGCTAAGAAAAAAGTAAACATGTTTTTTTCAGCCCACACTCCGTGACCCCTTGGACTCGACCTCCTGATGTTTCAGATTCTTATTTTCAGTTGCTTTAACGGTGTATACTAATGAGAGGAAAATCTAACACATCTTAGTGCTAGATACTCATCCAGGCACAGTTGAATAAGCTTCACAGCTCATGTTGCATGACTCAGCAGTGATTCTGCCAGGCAATATTCCAATTCTCGCCTGAAGATGAGACACATTTCTGAAGAAGAGATTAAAATCCATTTCAAGAAGAGAAAAGGGTTAAATATCTTTGTCTGTTGCACACTCACACAAGTGACGATAATATAATTCAATCAATCAATCAATCAAACTTTATTTATAGAGCACTTTTCATACAAATAAATGTAACACAAAGTCCTTTATCTCATTCAATTATCTCAAGGCATCATGAATAGTTACATCACAAGATACACATCTCTTTGGTGTCAATCTTACGTCAATGTTACTGCCTAAAGAGCTATCTGTCTACGCCCTTATCAGTTTGAGCCAAAAATAGTTTGCCGCGAAGTATTTCTTCCACCCGCATCTACGTGCGTGTTCATTTCCATCTTAATCAGAGATATCTTCTGTTGAGGAGGCAGGTGTGTTTCTGTGTACACCTGAATAAACACCCTCTGCACAATGTTTGCAGGGCGGTGTTTCCTCAGAAACGTTTTGGTGCAATTGGTGTAATACAATGTGTGTTAAATAATATTGAGATACGATCTCAACAGAAATAATATTTTTTATTTTTTCAACGGGTCCCGTCAGGTTAGTGTGTGTTTTGGGCACAAAAGATGTCGCGAGTGAAGCAACACACTTCTTTGAAAAGTCCAGAACTTTGCAAATGTTGCTGAAATAGCATGGTTACAGTTTACAACCACTTCCTCTCTTTGATGCACACAAGTTCTTATTTTTGCACAGAAAACGAGTAGATGTAATACATGTAACGAGTATAACGTACTTAATATGCTCATTTAAACATATGCAGATGCCTTGTAGAGCTTTCAATTATGAACCATCAGGGAGTATTCCCCCAATGCCTGCATCAGCCGTCTTCCATCTTCATGTTCACCCTGTTTCTTAATAAACAGCCTCTGAGCAATGCTCTCTTTAAACGGCTTGTGACCTTTGGGTGATACTTATGCTCAACCACCATAACAGCTAATACTATCTCATTAGAATACAATAGCCAAGTCAAATGTAGCTTATAAAGCTGTGTCAGGAAGATTTACCCAAAAGCCACAGTGCCTGCATAAGCAGTAAAGGAGAGTTCTTGTTACGTTTTTTTGTTCAATAAAGGACCACACACCGCACATTTTACATAGCAGGATAAGTGACTTAACTACAGCATGATTGACTTCCTGTTCTTAAAATGATTAAAGGTGACTATCAGCGTAAAGGAAGAAAAGGAAGGCTTCCGTGACATATGGCACTTTTCAGGTTCCATTCTTGAACCCAGTGGTCAAGCAGCCTCCCACTAAAGGCTCATTTATGCTCTACGTTACATACGGATACGGACGGAGCCTTCTGTCTGTACTCTGCGTACATTACGTCCGTATTTCTGCACGTATCCTGCAAGCTTGCGGATGCGTACCAAACGGACAGAACGGAGCAGTATCACCGAAGATCACGGGGGGCGCATAGCCAACAGTTCACTTTCACTTACTGTATATTTGTTTACAAACATAAACGAAAGACATAATACTTTAGAAAATGTCTTAACTTTTGAGGACAGGTTTTTGTGAGTTGGTACGAAATTACATACACATTTAGCTATCTATGAAGTTACACGACCGGGGCACAGGGACATACAACTACAACAGAGCAGCATGAGCGGGGATCGCACGGGGAAGAATGTCAGCTAGACGGCAGGCTGACGGCAGCAATAGAGTGCCAGGAGGTCCGTGCGAGACTAGTTTGTTGACATGTCGTGATTAATGTCCTCACAGACCCCTGCTGTCTGTAATACAGCCTCTAGTTTAGCCTCTTCCATCGCTACGGTAGTAGGCCTATATCGCTAAAGCTGTTTCTTCCATGGATCAATTATACAATATTTATTCCAGTTAATTCACTGTTTGACTCTTCTTCTTCCTATTTGAGTAACTTTTTACTCTGAGCGGCGCTGCTGCCCACTAATGGTTGATTTGCTTAATGTCGATTCCAACATAAAGGACACATGGAAGTATGAGGGCAGTGACGGATCTAACGTTGTAAACGTACGTCTCTTTTTACGCACGGAATTGGAGCATAAATGAGCCTTAACAGCCATTGACATCTCATTGTGTGCTGTGTGCGCTGCATTAATTGAGTAAAAGGGATAAAAGCAAAGAGAGGTAGAGGAAAAAATTGCTAATTTTGGAGCAGATGGTCTCTTCACTATAGTGTGCACGCAGTTGCAGCTCGTGCAGTGGTGATATAATAACATTAGGAAGAATGGGGAAGATGCTAGTGGTGAAAAGTTGCAGCGCATGTGTCCATTAGTGCCTATACAGAACATCATAAGGATTCAGCAGCTGCAGGGAATTGAACAAAATACTTATTCTTTGAGTTACCAGTGGGCTTAAAGGAAACAACGCAGAGTTCTGAGACATGTATTTCTCCATGGAAAAGTTTGGCAGTCATTCTTGACAGGGAGAAATGAATAAAAGAAACATGACGAAAAGCTCATCTCAGTACTTGGGAGCAAAAAGAGCTTTTCTCCCAACCTAGAGAGGCACCCTATGAAGATTGCATCAATCATATTACTTTCTGGTCTCAGATTACTTTGATATATGCAGTGCAGCCAATCCTATTACTCCCAGACACACAGGACCATTGAGTGTTCTGTGCTTTCACCAGCTCAGCATTTACACCTTTGTGGAGAGTTATGATTCCATATGATATTGTCAAGGTCAGGTTGTTGGTACCTTACCCCTTTGCCCTTTGATTGGATGTTTTAAATCGTGTCTCGTCTGGCTCTCGGCCCACTATCAACTCACCCTTGGGAGTGCCACTCCAGAGGAGATCTCCCCAAGCAGTTGAAAGCAAGTGCTAGTGGGGAGTCTATAGTGAGAATATGCTTTTAGTGCAGAATAAATCAATCTTCAGGAGAGGCCTTAAATCAGGAATGACAATGTTGTCCCATTTTGCTTGGCTCCACTCATGTGGCATTAGTTTAAGCTCAACTTCATCTCTGAAAACAGAAACAGACATTGCTTTAGCCAAGGTGTTTTTATCCCCTGTAATTTCTGAAGATCAATAGATGCAGTCATTGACCCACAACGCTCAGAGGTTAGCTCTATTTATAGTCACTGGTGTGTTCACTCTGTAGTACTTACACTCACTACCATCGAACCTTCAGTTGTTCCACAAATTCAAGTTGTTGGAGAAGTAGGTGGTGGAGTAAGGACTCACTAAGATAGCGTTGCCAGGTTTGGCATTAGTGGTGTTGATGGTGGTGGCAGAAGTGTACAATTTGACTACTAGTGAAGTGAGGAAATGAGGTCAGCGACGCTTCCACTTTGAACGCTTCCGAGAATTTGTTTATGAGTCAGAGCTGTGAGTAAGTTCAAAGTGAAAAGGGGTTTCACTGAGTGCAGTGCAAAATCCCAAACTGTAATATTAAACCGATATGGTGCGGAAGAGCAACTAATCAATTAAAAGCAAAAGAAATTGGATGGCAGGCAAGGACGGGATGGACAGCTGTTATACATATTTATCAAGGCACAATCACCACTGAGGAATATTCCAGCTCTGCGCAATGAGTGACGGATGGAGAGCGCTGCCTCTTTAACAGCGTCCCTGGGCGACAGGTTCTTGAGGAAATGGTGGTGGACTATGCTGTACATTTGAGCAATTTTGGGGTAGAATACTTGTGTTTTAAAGCTGGAAAGCATTTCATGCAATAAAGAATTCATCTTTTACCTGAAATAATGAAATGCAGGAGGTTGAATTATGCGTCTAATCCCAACGCATGCATTTCTAATGAAGTCAGGATTTAAAAATGCAAAGTAAAGCTAATTAATCCGACATGATGACTCTGAAAATGCATACATACGGTATGTCATATTAATTAGCACAGAAGCCACACACAGAAAGAAAATTAGGTGATACAAAGTGAGAAGTAACATTTCTTGGTTTGCAGTTTAGTCCACTCTGTTATACTGTCAGTTTCCTCACTCACCAACCGTTGAAGCTTCCCGGGTTGTGCTCCCTGTCTAAGATACCTTAGCAAGGAGAAGGACAGCCATTGCAAGATGTGTTTTTTTTTCATTTCTGGCCACTGTGTACGTTTCAAATGAATCACACAAATATTTATTTAAAGAGTTGAATTACTCTAACATAGATTGTTATTCATCAGGTCTTCAAGGGCATCTTGGCTTATAATATAGCTTGTCATTTTGTCCGACTGACTGAAGCACGGCTAAATTGTCCTGAATTATTCAGGTGGTTGGTAAATAAAACAGCAGGCGGGGCTTGCGTTTGACTGGATGGAACAGACTGAAATAACTGTTCGGTCTCCAGGTGAGGAGTCGGCTCCTCTATTTGAAGCAGGCATGCGAGAGAGAGAAATGCACATTATTTATGCTTGGAAACACTGGGCCTTGGTCCAAAGGCAGGAATATACTGTAGGAGAGGCAGAGCAGTTGGCTGCTCACAGTTGAGCCTAGAGTGGGAAACAAACAGTACTGGTGAACAGAAGGTAGCACCTTGGAGGAGGGGAAGGCTTTACGGGCTGGACAGTACAGCATCGGAGAAAATATAACCTGCGGTGACTTTTGAGGACCTGGGGCTGTTTATTCTGATTATTATCTGAAACATAATATAAATATGTTACATATACTCCATTTTTAAACCACTGATATCTATTCATAGATCAAGGGCCATGCACCTGGCATTGGACTTATATCACAGTAGCTTGAGAACCAGTTAACCTATCATTAACATTTGTCATTTTGGCAAATTATAAAAAAAAAGTCTTCATGATTATTGTGTAAAAATATTGAGAGAGGCAACCTATTCAATTCCCATTCAGATTTCATTTTTTAATCACGTTTCAGACTGTTATGCTTTCTCAGTATACAAAAAAACTGTAGAAGACACTTAAGCAGAAACAGATCCAGGACGACCTGAGGGAGACTCAGATGTGTCTCCTGCGTTTATTCTTGTACTTTCCTGTTGGCTCTGAATACATCTTTTATCAACCCCAAAATGTTGGTCCATTTAAGGCTGTTACATACTCCGCGAGAAGAAAGAACAAAGTTCTCGGTGACAGAGCTGCGAGAAGTTCTTTCTGGTCTGACATTACATACTTCACGAGAACTCAACTGCCGAACTCCTCACCGCGGCGCATTGTTACCATGGTAATTGAATCAGTAGCGCCAGCTGATTTCACTTCGCTTTCCTCATTGACTTCAGACTGACCAATCACACAATAGTTCTCGGACAAGCTGCGAGAAGAAAGTTCGGCCCGGGTGATGTGTCGAGAACAAGCTGCGAGAACAGCTAAACAAGAGCTGAGAGAAGAAAATGACGTAATTTTCTTCTCTCAGCTCTGTCACCGAGAACTTTCTTCTTTCTTCTCGCGGAGTATGTAACAGCCTTTATGCTCTCCAATTCAGACAGAGCAATTGACATGGTGGTCCATTCTACCCTCAGTTTGTATAAATGTACAGATCAGACTAGATATATTTGGTTGTGTACTGATGTGCCTTGCCAGGTTGTACAAGAACGATTTAATGATTTTGTTTTGCTCATGTGGTTAATTAGTGAACATACTGTCTACAGTAGATGGACTATATTTTTCTTATGTAGGGTATCCTTGAAAACCATGGATTGCATAATGGTAATGGCCAGTGGTTACTGGGCAGAAGTATGACTTGAGACAAGTGTGCCCAGACAGGATAATAGAGATGGTAATAAAAACTAATGGAGGCTCACTGAGCCATCAGGGTGTATTTCCCATGCACAGCATGATACGATGATTGCTGGGGCACGGTTTGCCTTGTCATGACAGGTCTCTTATAAGGAAATCACTGAGAGGAAGGGGCATTGGAGTGGACTGTTTCCTGCAGTGGATAATTGCAAACAGACAGCAGAACCATTTCACTGGGAGATGCCTCTTTGAAAAGCATGTGTTAAACGGAAAACTATAAGTGATTATGTTATATATGATTGCTTGTACCCAACGCTTTGAATTTGTGATGTAAATTCTTCTTTCATGCTTATATTGATGAAATTCTTACTTTTTTGCAAAGGTATATGCTAGGAAAAAAACCCATCTCCACACAGTCTTAAAGACAGCAATGAAAGTGACGTGGACAAAATCATACCCATCCCATCAAATCCCCTTTGAGTCAATCAGTTAATCAGACAGGATCTTGAAGCACCTGTCAATTATACTCTACAATGAGTATGAACTCTTTCCGTTGGGCAGACGCTATAGAGCCAGTAGGTGGGAAAAAAAGGGGCCGCCTTAAAGCTCGGGTATATGATTTCTGATTGGTTAAATTGAACATGAGCGGTACACTTTGATCAGAGCGAGGCTCCGATTCTAAAGAAAAAATTCTCTGTTCTTATTGGCTGTTGGGACTGTCCATTCACTTTGGCACCGACGTTGTTGGTGTAGAGCGTGTCAGGGAGTAGAGGGACCATAGGGAGGGACCAAAGAGAACAAGTGGAGCGGTTGAGGTATTTGGATTCAAATCTCTATCCCAACTGCTATTTTCTCCCCAAATCCTCCACCCCAGCTTTAAGCTTTCCTTTATTCACATATATATAGCACTTAGGAAACAACCAGTCCAGTGCTCATCAATTTTAAAATCCTGGATATAAATGCATGTTTAACTTCTTTATCATAGGGCATGTGCAATCTCCCTCATCATCGGCAATTTATCTTAACTTCATTTTATCTAGAGCAATTTCATTTTTATCATGGGTGATATACTTTTTAATTAAATTTACCATGTGAATTATTTTATCAAGTGCATCTTTTGTCAGCACTTTCTTTTGGGACAATAACAGTTTATCTCCTTATCTTATCTTCTCATCTTAAGATATAGTCCTAATAATACAGATGACAGTTACAAATGTTTGTTTTATTTTCAAAATAATGATTTAGTTGGGGCGACTGTGGCGCAGGTGGTTAAGCGGGTTGGCCAATGATCCAAGGGTTGGCGGTTCGATCCCCGCCCGGCCACCTGTGTCATGGTTGTTGTGTCCTTGGGCAAGACACTTCACCCACCTTGCCTTGTGTGAATGTGTATGATTGCTGTATGTTTGAGGTGGTGGTCGGAGGGGCCGTTGGCGCTGAATGGCAGCCACGCTTCCGTCAGTCTGCCCCAGGGCAGCTGTGGCTACTCTCGTAGTTTACCACCACCGGTATGACTGTGTGTGAACGAATTGAACCAGGAACCCTGTAAAGCGTCTTTGAGTGCCTAGGCAATAAAGCGCTATATAAAACCTATCAATTATTATTATTAGTTGGGATGAATTTTCTGGGATAAAAAAAGTATATTTACTATACCAATCTTAGTAATCCATTAAGCAGAATGTTTGCATTACAGTTTTTTTTAATCGCTAAACCACAGTGGGCACAACTGGAGCGACATGTGCAAAACTCTAACAACACTATGCACAGCAGCAGTTCATGTGGACCAAACTCTAGCTCATTTTTCATTGCTTAACCCTCCTGTTATGTTCATTTGTCAGGAACAGCAATGGTGTTCCGGGTCAATTTGACCCAGTGCATGTTTAAATCCCCAAAATATGTCCTAAACCAAAAAAAAATCCTAACAAGCAGTGTGAACATGTCATTACCAACTCCATTACTAACTATTCTATCAATATTTAGTGCAATGTGGTCTTCCATACCTCTCACAGGTAATGGTTCAATAAGGATAATTCACTAGTTTTTCATTAAAAAATACATGTTGAAACTTTTTTTGTAATGTTTCACCACTTTATTACTTTTGAAACACAGCTCAGAATTGCTGGTTACAAAATGTGATTAACCAGATTTCTAGCTAAGCAGGTATTTTGGCCTTGGTCTGCACACCTGAAGGGACCCTACCGCCATACAATGTTTGTCATGTGACATTTACCATTTATTGGGAAAGATTTGCATATTGTATGCACAGCAGGCGCGCCCATAGTCAATGGGCCCCCCTTACTTATGCTTCACTGGTATGTGTGTGCGTCCACTCATCCCTAAATTAAAACATACTGTACACATGCATTGTAGAGAGACTGAACTATCTTATCATCCAAGGAGGTGCAGCCTTTTTAACAGTTTCTGACTGACTTACCAATTTGTTTGAATACCCTTATACTCAGGCAGATGGTCAATACTCAACAGATCTCTACAAAATAATCAGTTCACACAGAGACAATGGCCTTCTTTAGTATTCACTGGGTTTATTAGTGGAGCAGGCAACAACAAAGGAAACATATTGCACATTGTCTATGCTACTAGTTTCAGGTATAGGCTATATTTACACTGACTGCGCCGCGGAGAGGGACACAGTTTAAAAAAAAAGTATACTTTATTGTAGGATCATGTATTACTCTGGGAAGTTAATATGGTTAGGCTTACATATTAATGAACTGGCGATCTGCTAATTGATCAACAAATAATTTCACTCCTTCTCCACATACCCAAAAGGTCTTATGAGGGCTGTGAGCTACTGTCAAAGATTATTCTCATTAAGGTTTTCATGCAAACCACCACTTATAGAAAGTGTTGGGAATAACGCCGTTTAAAATAACAGCGTTAGGTAACGCCGGTGTTGCACCGAAAGCTGTGACCTGTCAGAATGTGTGACCCTAGAGAGCGCTGTTCTTATTTCTTAACTGATTTCAATAGACTGTAGTCTGTAGGCATAAAACAACCCAGTCTCACAGTGAAATGTTATAATAATTATGTTGGTCTACAGCTGAAAACATAGGCCTAGTTTCACAAAAACAGCCCTGCAATTGAGAGGTTATAAAGTTGTTTGCTTCCAAGTTAAAATGATTGCGACTGTGATGGGTAACTAGGCTGGTTATTCACCTTTAAAAAAACAATCTGACCATTTCAGTGCCAATTTTGAGAAACTTCTACGTTTTTACATGAGCCTATAGGCTATTTCACAATGAGACTGGGTTAATCAATAAAAACAGCGCCCTCTAGGGTCACACATTCTGACAGGTCACAGCTTTCGGTGCAACACTGGTCTTTTTTCAGTAACGGCGTAATCTAACTAATTACTTTTTCCGACGTTACAACGCCGTTATCGTTACTGGACATTAAATGCGGTGCGTTACTATGAATTGGTTGAATATGCTGTGTAATCCGAACGCCATGCTGTGTAATCCGAACACACAAACTGCTAGTGAGGAGACCGGTGTGTTTTAAGTTGTGTTTTATTCAGTGTGGATGACATTATAACTGTCAGTTAGCGCCGTCACGTCAGTCAGCCGGAGCGCCTGTTTAGTGAAGTTTTTTTTTTTTTTTAGTCTTTATTGAACATGGTTAAAAAAAAAATACAAACAAAAATAAAACGATTGAACAGTAAAAAAAGGAAATAAATAAATAAAAAACAAACAAATGGGATCCTAAGCAACAAATACATAACTCAAATAACATAGTTCATGTTCAAAAGGGATAGGAAGAAGTTAAGAAACTTTTCTGGTCCTACCCCCTCTTATTTTTTATAATTGTTTACAAAAAATAAATGTTCAGTATGAATCAGTTAGTGTCTATTATGTTGTTTTAGCTCGTGGGTTAAACAAATCAAAACTTTTCGACAAGACAATATCAAAATAAAATAATGGAACAGATGAACGAAAACCATCAATTTGAAAACAGCAAAACAGAAATTCACTGCTCCAGGTCATAACAATTCAATGTTTTGTTTCTGAAGAGTTTTTTTAGTTTTGATATTGTTGTAAATTTTTTCAGCTCATCATTGCAGTTGTTCCACAGACTTACAGCCTTTGTCGTAATACAGTGTAGTTTTGTATTGGTTCTTATAGATGGTTTGTTGAATATACAGGTTCCTCTTAACTTGTATTTGCTCTCTCTCAGTTGGAACAACTCCTGGATGTCATGTCAAATTGTTCAGTCGGCTGACTTTGATCTTGTTCACAGAGGACAATTAAAATGGACTAATTAAATCAATTATCTCCAACTTTGCATCATGTGAACATTTTACATTTGCTTGGGATTACAAAATCAACATGCCAGTTCTCAAACACAACTTTTTGTGTCACTTTCAAGGTATTTTTTGGCAAGGACTTAGATCAAAGTTGGCTAATCATACCAGAGAGATATTGTCATCCACTGCCAAACTGGAGGTGGCTTGTGTTGTTTCTATAACCAGCGATTTAACATCTCAGGAATTACTAGCATTCCTTTTTTCCTCACGTGGGGACTACAAACCAGGATATCTCAATAGATAACACAACAGAACACTAAACAGCTCTGGGCGCTGACTTGGCCAATAAGGTGTTTGGTAACGCAGGCTGCATACCACTCAACTCACATCCCAGATGCTTTACAACACTACTGTCAGTCCATTAGTAGGAGACAGCAGCATGTTCAGTGATTAGGCTGGGTAATGGCGAGTGACTTCCTCTGGAGGCTACGGATGGTTTGTAGGGGTGGTGTCTGTGGAGGAAGCTGAAAAACCCTATTCCAGTATTTGCTGCATATTTTTAATGAAGACTGGCCCAGACGAGTGTGTACATGTATGTTCCCATGTGAAGAGACTAGAGCAGTATTCTCTCTCTCATCCCCCATGTGAATGTGAAAGAAAGGATTAGAGTGAGAGATTGTGATTCAATTCCTGACTTTTGGCACAGCCACTCTAGATTCTCCTGGGGCGCTGCAAAGCCTGTATTATACTTGGGATGCTCACAGAACCCAGCTGCTAATGAAATAAAAGCTCCTCTGAGCTTATACTCACTCCATATTTCAGTAGAAGTTGTTGGCACGCAGGACTGAGGACTTAAATACTTCTACCTAACAACTTTGGTTTGAAAGCTTACAAAGGGTTCCCTTAAAAAATTTATGTAATTAATTTTACTTTTTATTTTTTTTAAGAACCCTAAACCTTGGAAAACTTCAATCAATCACAAAGTGACCAACCAATGACATCTGATCATAAATGTAACCGTGTCTTTACCTGATCAAACAATCCAAAATGGGTGTATTATGGCATTTTTCCACTGGCACTTTTGGCCGCGCCGACCCAAACGGCGGCGCATCATTTTTAAATTATGTTTTTATTAAGCTAGCAGACAGTTGAGCTGGTAGATGGTAGACTACACTATCTGGTCAAAAAACATTCACACACATAAGCCCCAGCGAGCGTTGCATCATCAGTTGAATGCACAGATGAGTAGCCCTGCTGTTATGGAAAAGGAAACCCCATCTGCGCTGGGCTGACATTTCTTGCCATATGCCAAGACAACCATCATAAAATATAACCGTTCCACACTTTGTACAACCCATTAAATCATTATTGACAGCAATAGAATAATAGCATGATAACATATCATCTATAGATGTATGAACAGGACACAAGAATCAAAGATGACGCCCAAACTTGAATAAAATAGAACAAAATATTGTTTTGCTGCTAGATTCTGAATGTTAGATTGTGGGCTTACTTCCACTATGATTCCCATGGTACATGTGCGTTAGTATTTATTCTGCTGGCATGCACCTTCCTGGCTTGCCTGTAGACACGGTCGAGAGGCAACTGGGACAAATTGGCAGGAAGGTTGAGTGGCGATGCTCTATCCAGCTGTCTTAATAAATCCATGCTATCATTAGGGAGATTCAGGAAGCAGTCAGTCAGGTTGGGCTGTGGGTGTATGACTAGGGATTTCAATTTAGCCAACCAAGCTCCGACAGGAGAGACAAGACAAACTTTTAGCCCTCTATGGCAGCAATAATGCATCATACATTGGTGGTGTTCCTATACTAGTGTGAAGTTTTGAACATCTGAGACAACATGCAATGACCATGAACACATGCCAAATACATTCACAACTTAAATGCCAATACATGTTAATAGTTGGAGGCTGGGGAAATGGAGGGAAATAAATTCCAGACAGAGGTGATGCAGCGAGGTTGCAGAGCCGAGCATTGCAGTATGGAGGGTGTATGGAACACATGACTATACAATGACTTCTACCTGGACTTCTGCAAAGCTCCATTCCACAAAAAGAATAAAGTCTGTCCATCATCTTCAAAAATTAGTGGAGATAAAATGTTTCCTTATTACCTTTTCAAAGGCAAACATGTTCAGTTCAAAATGTGTTACAAGTAGGGCTGTCAAATTAATGCGTTAATTTCGATTAATTAATCACAGAAAAATTAACGCAGATTAATCGCACTTCTATATTGCCCTTTGACCCGGTGCAAAAGAGGTGAGACGATAGCGGAGCTGCACTTGCAGCTTGCGGAAACGACCCGCACGGGATTAAACAGTAAATAAATAAAGAAGCATAGAGAGGGCTCTATGGATGTGTTATGGGCTGCTCCGGGAAAATAAGCATGAAGGTAGGAATACGTCTTATGTTATTCTCCGCAGTGTCTGTGCATTATTGGTTTAGTGGGTGCCTAATTAACAGTGTAGGTTCAAAACAGTATCTCTCAATCTTCCTCCGTCTCACTTCTGTTTGCTAGCTGCGATCGTCTCCCGCTAACGGACACCCTCACACTCTTCCTAGCAGATATTCCTGTCTTTTTTCCTCCTTTTGTGTGTGTGTGTGTGTGTGTGTGTGTGTGTGTGTGTGGGAATTTATTTAATGTAGAAACCTCGCTGAGGGGAGGAGACAGAAGTTACGAGAGAGGGAGAGAGAGAGAGAGAGAGAGAGAGAGAGAGAGAGAAAACAAACGGTAGCCTATACAGTTGTTTATAAACAGGCATAAAAGTGTCATAAAAGTATGCGATTAATTTAGATTAATTAATCACAGAGCCTGTAATTAATTAGATTAAGTTTTTTAATCGCTTGACAGCCCTAGTTACAAGTAAAGCACTTCATTGATACATTAGGAAATCAAACAAGGTTATGAAGTGGATTAAAAGGTAGGCCGATAGGGGCCTTTAACTCACTACATTTACCAAAAGTAGAAGACGTGCAAGAGAGACTCGGAGGATAAGTTGTTGTTCTTGTCTTGACAGAAGGTTCTTTATTGAAGTCCTCATCACAGTTGTCATAAGTTACAATGAGGAGACGCAGCTCAATCATCAATACAGATGTTAACCTATACAACACAAAGATAGGCTATCTCTCAGATCTTAACTCTATCCCTAGCCTAACCTAAACCAACCTCAGAAAAGGGGGCAAAACCGACCATGCCAATCTTCCCTCGGGCCTCTGATGACAGAGCAGCAAGGCCGCCTGTGAGCCAAGGCCCAGTGACTAGCCCGGGCCTTTATAACAGCTGTGTCTGGGTGTGTGTGTGGGTGACAGTTTGGGTGTGGGTGTCTGATGCCAATGCAATATCCTATTTGTAGATAGATGTTCCTTTTATAAATAAGCACTGCTGATGTTGCTGCTGCTTGTGCAGGAATCAAAGGTCAAGTCTTGTGACTTTGTCTTGTACAGAGTCTGTGTGTTTACATACAAATATGCCCTATGTTGAAATAATCCTACAGTTATTCACAACATATATATGGAAGATGTTTGGGGAGGGTGAAAGACAAGCATTTTTTTACTCTAGGTTAACTTTGTCAGACTTTACTAATATAATTGAGGAAAATGGTCAGTGTGTTAGGTCAAGAGGTGCTTAAGCAGAATAGTATGCTTCACCAAATAAATATGTTAGCATCAAGGTGGCTGGTTTCTTGATTACGGTTGTTTGATTCGTCAACATGCCTCAAACAATGTGTTGTAGAAGCCTAATGAAAGTTCAATCACAAGCTGTGGGACTGTTCAGGGGACCATTGAAAGTCAACATTCGTTCCAGCAGCCCTGCAGGTTCTGGCAGGAGAAATGCCACAAGAGGTCAGAGGGAAACAACGTGTGACTAATTGGTGTGCCAACATCAAAAGGCATGGAAAACATCATGGCTGTAAACTTGTACTAAAGGCGTTCTCGGTTGCTGTGAGTCCTTCTTTCATTTCTAGAAAGTCATCCCACAGCAATATGCATTGTGTTGGAGGAAAGAGTGTGTCAAGATGTTTTCTGTCACACCCATAAAATGTTTACAAAAGATTGACATTAGACACCCAATGACGCCTCAAATTCCCCTAGCAGACCGTCTCAAAACTCGGGTGTTAGAAGTCATTCCTTTCATAGTTGTTTTTCATTTGACTCATCATCTCTGTTATGTTGTGTTGATTGTTTGAAATCAAATCACATCCATCATCTGGTTTCGACATCGGATCATTTTATACAATGAAGTTGTTGACACGGGGGTAACAGAAAAATACCTGACAACCAGAAATAACAATGTTGAATATCCCGAACTCCACCTTTAACCACTCAAGCCCTTCCCTTGGCTGGGAAAAGCATGCACGCATTGAACTCTTGCAACTGTTATTTATAGCTATACTCCTCTCACATGAGATTAAAGTGCAAATATAATTATTTTCCCACCTTGAGGATATAAAAAAAATATCCTCATATTATTGCCATGACATTATTTTTTCAGGGGTGTCACTTAATGCACTGCATCTTCATTTGCTGTCTCTGAGTATTGGTGCAGGGAGCAGTGTGAGGAAGAGATAAAAAAATGAATCCTGCAGAGGATATTAAATTATAAGGATATTAAAACAGCTCTTCAGGGGGGTATGAGGTACTGTCTATGATCCAGTAGTTAATAAAGTATTGCTTTGGATATTCATAATAAAAACGGCATGATCTTTTACAGCTGCTTTCTTTCATTTTGAGAATGATTTATTGGTTCTGGGCACACTGCAGCTCAATGAAATGAAACTGAGCTTGTTTTCTTTATCCAGCTACCCAATTAACAGACAAAGAATAGCTGTCTTTCCAACGTGAGAAAGCGTGGCGATATTAATCCCACTGCACAGTGTGTTTCTTTTTATATACTGCGTGTCTACATGACATATATACAATATTCAAAACCTTTTCAGTTTGACATAAGATGTTAAAACATGACCAAAGAAAATATTTGAAATGTCTAAAATATTGCTTGTACTTGAGTTGTGTCACTGTGTATGCAACTCCTGGTAAACCTGAATAACTTGAATGTATTTATTTGTACTTAGTGACATTTAGGCTAACCTGCAACCTTTGAAGGTTTCTCTCCAATTTTGTTTTGCCTCTATAGACTCCTGTTTATGTCCCGGTGAATTGCAGTTGTACAGCTGTAGGAAATCTCACACAAACGGGGTCAATATATTTTCTAAGACTGAGAATCATCAGACTCTCGTTTTATTTTTCAAGCAGGATGGCATCCATCGATTGGTCAGTAATGCGCAGGTGGGCCTGTGCCCGACAGACGACAACAAAGAAGTTCCATCAAAATAAACCCATTCACTGCCCTTCTTTGCAAACTGTTCCTTTTACTTTTATTTGCTCATCACTTCTTAAACGGAATAGCATATTAAGTGAAGACAGTGCAGACTGCAGTAATTTGTAATCCGGATTGCCAGTATTGATTGTGGTTGTCTTTTAAAAAAACAAATTAGGGTGTCCATGTGAACATGGAAACTGTGTTCAACTTGCTGTTTATAAATCCCTTCCTAATAGGCTTTCTATTAAAGTGATGTCAGCACTTGATTTGTCTTATTTGGATTTCTGATAAAGCCTCATACAAGCTTCAGATACGTTTTGGAATACATTTCTTTAGAAAAGGACTGTTGATGTTGTCTCCTATCACGGCCCAGTATAAAAACAAGTTTATTCTGGTTATGGCATCATCAATACCTGTGAGGCAACACAAAGATAAATGAATGATTCTTACTAGCTTTGGCAAATAGCCTATTCTTTAAGATCCCATAATATGCTATGTTTCGGGTTCAGATTTTTATTTTGTGACCCTACTAGAAACTGTTTTTATGGTGTAGTGTCCACCAATGCCTTTTTATTTCTCACACTGGCATTGTTTATAGCCTCGCAGCGAAGACGTTCTGTTTAGAGCCTAAACCGAACTCTCTTTAAGACCCCCGTCTGCCCTCTGCCCTCTGCCTGGAACCTCATTAGCCTCTGATACTCGCTACACTGCATGGACATATTAGATATACTGTGAAGTGAGAAGAGCGGACTGCAGTGCGAGAGCGCCAGGTTTGAGTAGGCAGGGGAGGGCGGGGCAGGGACGGGCCTTAGCTTGTAGCAGCATTTCCAAACATGGAAAATCTGTGTTGCTCAATACAAAAGGCACCATAGTTTTGAGCACTGTACACAGCCACCCCAGACGGTAAGCAGAGAATACGTTTAAATCCATGTAAGTTGTAAGTTGTTGAAGCCAAATTATTAATTTCAAGATTTATTGTATATTTTGCATTTGTTTATGAATTTTGAGTTGTTTGTTGATTATTTAAATGATTTATGATTAATAACATTTGGTTGGAGGGATAGGACGGTGCGTAAAGCAAACGCCGCCCCACAATTGGCATTGGCGAGGGCGGCTTGTAATCTATATCAGCTGTGCCCAGTCGGGGAACTGGGTTCCCAGGTATGCAGTCACACTGCTTTTAGACCGCAGCAAATTAGCCACGCAGCAAATTAGCCACGCAGCAAGTCGGCCAAACATCCATATCGATCGCCAGGTAACGCACCGACCTATTTCTCCTCAAAACTGGTAAGAAAGGAATGCCAAATTGTCTGTTACGCCATAGGAATAAAGAACCTTAAACCCAAAGAAAAGTGTGTGGTCAATGTGGGCGCGTCTAGCAGCGCACTGCCTGGTAACCAATTGGAACACAAAAGTATTGCACTTTTATTCGTCTAAAAGCAATAACTGCTTGTTGCATGGACGGCTCGAAAGCGATCCGACGCTTCTAAAGTAATGCAGAAGAGTGATGTTACGAGCGGCGACTCGAATGTTTATGCGCATTTCCTGATTGTACCAGAGCGCCGTGGCTGCGTCATTACGTCACTGTGAAACGTCATCCAAGTGGGATCAATGGACGTTGTGAAATACGACAAAATAACCTGCCTGTCTCCTAAAAATGCATGTTAAAGCACATCAGGAAATCAAGGGATATTCACAATGCAAATGAGGTGAAATAATTAAAAAAAAAAAAGGATTCCACATTGTTGATTCTCCTCTGCTGTATGTTAATTGAATAAGGAGGATCATGGAGGAATTGCAAAGTTTGGAATGTGACATTGATGTTGCACTGGTTGAACAACTCAATCAGTTAAAAACATCCAGAAAAAATAAACTGGCCTTAACAACCAGAAGACAAAATGAAATAAAGAAATTGATGGAAAATGTTTGCAATGTTGAACTGGTTAAATCCAAAGTGGAAAATGAGTTTGAAAAGCTGTGTGTGGAATTGATGGAATTAAATGAATCTGTAAAAGCCTTATTGTCTGCTGAGGATGCAGAAAAGGAGCAAAATGAATGGTACAAACCCAAAATGACTGCTTTTTCTGGATTTGTTGAAGAAGCTACAAAATGGATAAAAGGGATAACAAATGAGCAGAGTAAAACTGATGCTGATGAATGCAATGATGATGTAAGACCTCAGGACAGTGTTTCCAACATAAAAAGTGTTAGTTCACAAAAATCAACAAAATCTAGCCGCTCCTCTAAAACTTCTTCTGTCATATCTGCAAGGCTCAAATTGGAAAGCATAAGAGTGGAATTGATGGAACGAGCTTCCAGACTGGAAAGAAGGCAGGAACTTGAAAAGGAGGAAGTGCTTCTCAAAGCGCATCTCAAAGCCAGGAAAGAGCAATTGGAGTTGGAAACTGAGATTGCAACTAATGCTGCAAAGTTGAACCATCACATGAGTATGAAGCCTCACACATTGCTCAGCCTCAGTCAATGGACAGGATGAACAAATATTTGGAAAAAGGAGTGGATGAATTTGATGAAGATGCAATAGATGTATATGCACAAGCTGCCTTACTGGTCAATCCAGAATATGATGTCCCCCCTCTCGATGTGTACATTCAAAAAGAAATTGAAAAAGACAGTGCAAGTCCTAATTTACAAGTGCATGTGGAACAGAGAGTGAGTACTGTACGTAGGAAAACAACTAAGTTCACTCCAGATGAAGAAACTGTTAATGCTGTCAAAAGACCTATACAGGACATAACTCCTCCCATACGACAGCCACAGAAAGACATGAGGGCTGGTGCGTTTTTGAAGGCTGAACATAGCATCCAACCTATACAATGTGACCCAATAAAGCATCAAGGCAAGCACATATTTTCTAGCCAAGGACATATGGACCTCAACAATCTGGCGAACATCATGCAAAACCAAAACATGATTACGGAAGCTCTAGTCAAACAACAGAGCCTGTCTTTATTACCACCACTCAGCATACCCGTGTTTAAAGGAGATCCACTGGACTATCAGTTTTTCATAAGGGCCTTTGAGCATGGCATTGACGACAGAACTGAGAACAGCAAGGACAGACTCTACTTTCTAGAGCAGTTTACAACTGGCCAACCAAGAGAGCTTGTGCGCAGTTGTCAATATATGCAACCGGACAGAGGATATGCAGAGGCCAAGAGGTTGTTGAAAAAACACTTTGGAGATGACTACAGGATTGCTACAGCCTACATTGATAAAGCGCTCAGCTGGCCATCTATTAAAGTAGAAGACCCTGAAGCTTTAAAGGGATTTTCTGTGTTTCTTAATGGTTGTTTAAATGCTATGGATACAATGGAGTACATGGAGGAAATGAATCATACCACCAATATGAAAGCTATATTAGCAAAGCTTCCCTACAAGATTAAAGAAAAGTGGAGGGTAAGGGCCTGTAACTTGCAAGACCGGGATGGCAGGAGAGCAAAATTTGCAGATTTGGTGCAGTTTGTGGATAATCAATCCAGAATTTTGTCTCATCCGATGTACGGAAACTTAAAGGACACCTCCATTACCGAGAGAAGAAGCTCAATGCAACCAATGCCCCGTTCGTATTTGGATAGAGAAAGAAGAAGCAAGAGTGGTTTTGCTACAAGTGTTTCACCAGCAACACATGAAACACGTAATGAGAGTGTGGTCCCTAGTTCATCCTCCAAAGCACCTTCTTGCTTATTTTGTAATGGTGCTCATAGTCTTGATTCATGCTACCTGATTAACAAGAAATCACACCAAGACAAGTTGGAGTTCCTCAAAAAGAAAGGAGTATGCTTTGGGTGTCTGGAACCAGGGCATATGAGCAAAGGATGTAAAAAGAGACTTACCTGTAAAGTATGCTCATTCAAGCACCCCACCACTTTGCATATCACCAACAGAGAAGCAAGCTCCTACAAAGAAAACAAAGAGAAGACAATCACAAGTGCTCTTGTGGAAATAGAAAATGGATGGAATGATATTGGGGCCGGCACATCTGAATCCATCATGCCTGTAGTCCCTGTGAAAGTTAAAAACAAAAAAGGTAACAAAGTGATTGAAACGTACGCTTTCCTAGATCCAGGCAGTACTGACACATTTTGTACGGAAGCACTTCTCCAACAGCTTCAGATGACTGGAAGGACCACTGACATACTTCTACGTACAATGAACAAACAACAAGTTGTCAAGACATCGGTTGCCTGTGGTCTAGAAATAAGTGGCCTGGAAAGCGGAACGTTCTTTGAACTTCCAGATACTTACACGCAAAAAGAAATCCCTGTGAAAAAGGAAAGCATTCCTACTGAAATGGATGTGGAACAATGGTCATATTTAAGAGATGTAAAGCTCCCTCAGATTGATGCTGATATTGGCCTGCTGATTGGCAGCAACGTATCGAAGGCCTTGGAACCATGTATGGTTATCAGCAGTCAAGATAATGGACCTTATGCCATTAAAACAGCCTTGGGTTGGACTGTAAATGGACCTCCTAGGAAGACAAGTGTCTCAAAGGTTGGAAAACCCATTGTTATGGCTCACAGGATCTCTGTTGTAAGGATTGAAGAGTTGATGCAACAGCAAATCAAATATGACTTTCCAGAACATCAGTATGAGGATCGCCTGGAAATGTCACAAGAGGATCACATGTTCATGGAACGCGTCTCCAAGTCCGTCAAATTGGTAGATGGGCATTACAGGATTGGATTGCCATTGAGAAACGGAGACACTGAATTCCACAACAACCGCTCAGTTGCTGTACAAAGAGCCTTAAACTTGAAGAGAAAGTTCTCAAAGAATAACAAGTTCCGTGAGGAATACAAGACGTTTATGGCCAACATGTTGAACAAAGGATTTGCTGTTCCAGTGTCAGCTGAGGAAAAGGCTAAGGCAAGCCAGAGCAAGAGAGTTTGGTATATACCACACCATGGGGTGTACCACCCTAAAAAACTCAAACTGAGGGTAGTATTTGATTGTGGTGCTACTTACCGAGGTGCGAGTCTTAATGCCGAGCTTCTCCAAGGTCCAGACTTAACCAGTAGTCTCATTGGCGTGCTCACAAGATTTCGACAGAAACCAATCGCCTTTATGGCCGATATTGAAGCAATGTTTCATCAGATCAAAGTGCCGATGGAAGATGCTGACCTCCTTCGGTTTCTATGGTGGCCTGATGGAAATGTGGAAAAGGAACTGGAAGAGTACAAGATGGTTGTGCACATATTTGGAGCAACATCCTCACCAAGTTGCGCTAACTTTGCTCTGCAGCAGTGTGCAAGGGACAATGTTGGCAAGTTCAAGTCAGAAACCATCACTACAGTGCTCAGAAACTTTTACGTGGATGATTGCCTCAAATCTGTAGAGTGTGAGGAAGAAGCTCTTACACTTGCTAAGGACCTCACATTGTTATGCGCTACAGGAGGCTTTAAGCTCAACAAGTGGGTCAGCAACAGCAGAGCTTTAATACTCTCAATACCAGAGGGGGATCGAGCTAAGGAGGTCAAGGATCTGGATTTTGAACAAGACTCCTTGCCTGTCGAAAGAGCACTAGGTGTACAATGGTGCCTTGAGACAGACTCATTCAGATTCAAGATCCAGCTCCCAGAAAAACCGCTCACTCGGCGTGGAATTCTATCAGTAGTGAGTTCCGTTTATGACCCGCTGGGTATGGTGGCCCCTGTTATCCTCCCTGCTAGACAGATCTTGCAGGAGCTCTGCAGGTTGAAACTTGGATGGGACGAGAGGATTCCTGAAAATCTTGAACAAACATGGTCAAATTGGTTGAGAGACTTGGGCCTTCTATCAGACTACAAGGTTAGAAGATGTCTTAAACCTGATGGTTTTGCACACCCAGTCTCATCGCAGCTTCATCACTTCGCTGATGCTAGCGAAAATGGTTATGGCACTGTCTCTTACCTGCGAATGATGAACCAGCACCATCAAGTTCACTGTGCCTTCCTCATGGGAAAAGCTAGAGTTGTTCCCCTGAAACCTGTGACCATCCCCAGAATGGAGCTCACAGCAGCCGCTGTAGCTGTACGGATGGATCGCATGATACGAGAGGAGATTGAACTCCCTCTTGAACCATCAGTCTTTTGGACTGACAGCACATCGGTGCTAAAATACATAAAGAACGAAACTTCCAGATTCCACACCTTTGTGGCGAACCGTGTAGCCACTATCAGAGCTGCGTCACAATTGGAGCAATGGAGGTATACAAACAGCAGTCTGAATCCTGCCGATTGCGCTTCCAGAGGTGTCTCAGTCCATAACTTTCTGAAAGCTGAAACTTGGATATCCGGCCCAGAGTTCCTCCGTCACAATGAGTCTGAGTGGCCCAAAGCTCCAGATTTAACTCTCACTGTCGGAGATCCTGAGGTAAAGGTGCTCGCAGTAAATGTTACTGCCATTGAAGGAAACAACACCATCAACAGGATTATCTTGCGGTATTCCAAGTGGCACAATCTCAAAAGGGCTGTCGCCTGGATACTTCGCATCAAGGGGGCACTAAAAATGGCAGTTGCAAAGAAAAAAGGACTGCTTGGAAATAAAATGGAGGACAAACCTAACGCACAATCTCTGTCGGTGGAAAACCTTCAGGAAGCTGAAGTGGCTATCCTTCAGTTTTGTCAGCAAACATGTTTTGCAGAGGAGATGACTGCTTTAAGCAAAGGAAACATGGTGAAAAGAAGTAGCCATCTACACAAGCTTGCACCAATTCTGCAAGATCAGCTGATAAGAGTTGGTGGCAGGTTGAACAGGTCTGCTATGCCGTCAGAAGCCAAGCACCCAGTTATCCTGCCAAAGGACCATCACATAACACAACTCATCATCAGACACATTCATGAGGACCTTGGGCACAGTGGCAGAAGCCATACACTCTCACGTTTGAGGCAGAAGTATTGGATACCTGGAGCTATCTCAGCCATTCGAAAGGTAATCACTAAATGTGTTCCCTGCAGGAAGACAAGTGCCATTAAAGGAGAACAATTCATGGCTGACTTACCAAAGGAAAGAGTTACTCCAGGTGATCCCCCATTTACTAATGTGGGTGTGGATTTCTTTGGACCGTTTGAAATAAAGCGTGGGAGGGCTACTGTAAAGCGATATGGAGTGGTCTTCACATGTTTAAATATCAGAGCCATTCACATAGAGGTTGCACAAACTCTAAACACTGACTCATGCATCAATGCAATCAGAAGGTTCATCGCAAGGAGAGGCCCAATCCAAGTCATGAGATCAGATAATGGAACCAACCTGGTCAGATCAGAACTTGAACTGCGAGAGGCTGTTCAAAGCCTGAACAACACTCAAATACAAAACACTCTACTCAGTAAAGGCATCTGCTGGTTGTTTAACCCACCTACAGGATCACACCACGGAGGCGTCTGGGAGAGACAAATTAGAACCATCAGACGGATTCTCAGTGCACTCATGCACCAACAAACCTTGGACGAAGAAGGTCTCAACACCTTACTTTGTGAAGTGGAAGCCATTATAAATGACAGGCCTATCACCAAAGCCTCAAATGACCCCTTGGATCTAGAGCCACTTACACCAAATCATCTGTTACTGCTCAAAACAAAGCCCTTCTTACCTCCAGGAACGTTCAAGCCGGATGACTGCTACAGCAGGAGGAGATGGCGTCAAGTGCAGTACATGGCAGATTTATTCTGGAAGAGATGGACAAAAGAATACCTACCAGAACTCCAAGAACGTCAGAAGTGGACAAAAACAACAAGAAACTTGGTCAAAGGAGACATTGTGCTCATCATTGATGAAACAGCCCCAAGGAATTCATGGATTATGGGACAAATCATGGAAACCCTGCCAGATTCCAGAGGACACGTGAGGCAAGTGCAAGTTCGGACCAAGACAAACATCCTCCGCAGGCCCATCACGAAGCTCGCCCTGCTCCTTGATGCTCCAGTTGAAGTCTGATACCCCCCACACACACACAAACACAGACACACACACCCACACAAGCATTTTTGCTCATTGACTTTTTTTCCATGGACAATCTTTTTTGAATTTTTCCCATGACGTATCGTACGTTGAAGAATCCGTGGATTTTCTATATCTTTAATGAGCTGTTTTTGGAAATTGTATAATGTTAAATAAGAAGAAAGAAGTTTGGCTCCCTTTGTTTAGTTTAGTAATTGTCATGAAATACATTACAATTAGGGGCCGGAATGTTGAAGCCAAATTATTGATTTCAAGATTTATTGTATATTTTGCATTTGTTTATGAATTTTGAGTTGTTTGTTGATTATTTAAATGATTTATGATTAATAACATTTGGTTGGAGGGATAGGACGGTGCGTAAAGCAAACGCCGCCCCACAATTGGCATTGGCGAGGGCGGCTTGTAATCTATATCAGCTGTGCCCAGTCGGGGAACTGGGTTCCCAGGTATGCAGTCACACTGCTTTTAGACCGCAGCAAATTAGCCACGCAGCAAATTAGCCACGCAGCAAGTCGGCCAAACATCCATATCGATCGCCAGGTAACGCACCGACCTATTTCTCCTCAAAACTGGTAAGAAAGGAATGCCAAATTGTCTGTTACGCCATAGGAATAAAGAACCTTAAACCCAAAGAAAAGTGTGTGGTCAATGTGGGCGCGTCTAGCAGCGCACTGCCTGGTAACCAATTGGAACACAAAAGTATTGCACTTTTATAAGTCATGATTTGACACTTTGGTATCGTCTAACATGACTATAAAACATTATTGTCGGGTTTCCAGGATAGACAGACGAGAACCCAATAGCACAACACATGAAAACAGTTCAGGTTCACAAAAGGCTTTTAATGAGATGAAGATGACAAACCAGGTAAACGGTGAGGCAAATAAGTCCAGGGGAGCAGGCAGAAGGGAGAGTCCAAGGTCCAAAAATATAGATCAAAACGGGAACAGGCAGGAAGGATCAAAATAATATGGACCGCTGGAGAGCTAGGATAGACACTAGACATCTGACAATCTGGCAGAGAACTGAGGGAAATGGAGTGGAATATATACTGAGGGGCTGATTAGCTGATGGGGAGCAGGTGAGTATGGGGAGTTATTAACCAGTTGTGCAGAGCAGGAGGGAGTGGCCGGGTCTGAAATGACATGAGAGTTAGAATGGAAACCAGGAAAACAGACATGTGAAAAAACTAAATTGTGGCTGAAGTTGTGACAATTATAACAACATTGATAGGTCAGAAAAGATGAGAAAGCATGATAGGTGTTCTTTAAGGCCAGGACACACCAGCCCGAAAATCGCCGTCGTAGAGTCGATAGGGGGTCGGGAGACGAATCTGTTTGGTGTGTGCCGTGACGTCGGCCGACGTAGAGGTCGTCGGGCTTGTTTTGAGCCTGTCGCCGCCGATTGAACATGTTCAATCGGCGGCGACAGGCTGGCCGACCGTCTTTCATTTGGAGCAATTTGATTGGTGGAGGGCTAGCGAATCAGTGAAGCCCGGAAGTGAGGCGAGTAGCACAAACAGCTAACAACAGCTAGCCATCGTTTTAATGTGTTTGTTCGTTTAGTTTTGAGA
Source organism: Ammodytes dubius (assembly GCA_026122265.1). Classification (NCBI taxonomy): domain Eukaryota; kingdom Metazoa; phylum Chordata; class Actinopteri; order Uranoscopiformes; family Ammodytidae; genus Ammodytes; species Ammodytes dubius. The sequence goes on from CM047505.1 coordinate 9,865,955, forward strand.
GTACTCACATGCATCAACCCTTGTTGACTGCTCGACACCATGCTCGACACTCTCTGCTAAAAATTGTGCTCTTATGGTCCATAAATATAAATACGTATGTTTATGGTCTAGAGAGCTTTCCCATCATTTCCGGCTTTCGTATTTTTTCGGGCCACAATACAGATTAGCGCCGCCTGCTGTTATGGAGACATTACGTCCCGCGCAAGCAACAGAGCGCACGGAAAGTCAGCAGTCAGTTTGGTGTGTTCTCTGGCCGCGACGGGAAGCCTGGAGCTTCCTGAAACGGCCGACACCATTTTTTGCGTAGTCGGAACAAGTAGAAACAAGTCGGACTGGTGTGTCCTGGCCTTTAAGGTTTAGTGTTGTGACAACAATACCTTTTCAAACTTGTGCACATTGGGTATGGCACATTTGACGGTGATCCGTCTACACCAAAATGGAGCTACATGTGTAATCCTATGCCCACAGAGCAGCAACTAAACCCCTATCAAGAATCTGAGACATGATGCATCAAAAAAAACACAAGCCAGTTATTGGTAATAAGCATAAGCCTCTCTTTCAATGTTGCAGTTTTAAGTGTGTATATATATATATAATTGAGAGCTCAATTGAGGAGTGACCCTCATTTGCAATGATGGCGAGTCAAACAAATGCAAATATTTATATAGGCTACTGTACATATACTGTGTATATATAGTGATCTGTGTAGCAGCATTACCTTACATGGACAATCCGTGTTATTCAACCCGAACGGCACCTTAGTTATATAATATATACTGTATATATTGGGTTAGCTATTAACCATGTTCACCTGACGTAAGTATTCAAATTACTTTTCTTCGTGTTATCGTGTGTGTGTGTGTGTGTGTGTGTGTGTGTGTGTGTGTGTGTGTGTGTGTGTGTGTGTGTGTGTTGGTGGTACACTGACCTTTGTCTGATGGATTGTTTTTTCTCAGATGAAGACATGAAGGAGGGTGGGGGTTGTGTGGGGATGGGTTTGCCCTGTAGAAATCAGGAAGGGGGTTCTTGGAGTACCTAGAGATGAGCTTCTGCTCTGCCATGTAATTATGTACACCTCTTTCGCCTCCCTCCATTCGCCTGTTCTCTCCCCCTTTTTCATCTTTCATTCTACAGCCGCTCCCAGCCAAGCCACACGTGGTGGCAATGTCTGTTGTACCACTGCTCTGACTGTATACACACACACAGCTGATAAACTGGGGGGGGGGGGGGGGTGCTGCTGCACAATAACACAGGCTTTACCTCTTGACCTCTTGGGCAGCACAGCCACACTCGCAGGCATATGCCAACAAGTAAAGCACAGACAAATACACACACACAAATGTGTATAAGAGCGCTCTTGCACACATTGCATAAACATGGGTACACATGTTTATGCAAGAGTACACAGAGTTTTCAGTATCACGAAAGGTGGCTCTCTTTCTACCTGGCTAGATCACCGTGGTAACAGAGGCTGCACGGCTAACCTGCCCAGACCAGTTTTTGTTCCAGAGTTTGAGCTTAAATGCAGCTCTTAGAGCGCTGCCCTTTAAGGAAACTACACCTTTTGAAATCCCGTGGACCTGACTATATTGTCTGAGCGATACTTCTCACTGAGTAAACTAGTTAAATCAGTAAACTTATTGATCAGTAAGTTAATGACATAAGGCTTACTTTAGAGTGAACTGTAAAATCGCGCTGCGGCTTTTTGCCACATGCATAGTTATTGATGCAGAAAATGTAAAATAGCCTAGACCTACTGTATGCAGCGCCACTCTATGCTCTCACCTCAAATGATTTTACCTGGCGATCTACACACACTGGCTCTTAATGAAGCGTTCTATAAAATCACAGGTTGCAACATTATTTCACTGTGGGCTTCTTTCTTTTCATCAGTAGCGATTACAGTTGGGACGTGACAGGTGCCAGCTTTCACAGTTCGGACATCGCTGCAGACTCGCAGGTTAAGCTTCTCACAGTATTCATATTTGTCAGGAAAATACAGACTACAGGTTGTGTATCTAGGCTATTTATTTTAATTGTATTTATAAGATGCAAATAAAGGGCTATTAGCCTAAATCATAATCAAAATTGTATTAATTTTGATGTGGCCCAAAACTAAAGTGATTTTCCACATAGGCTATGCTATTCATTAGGGGACAGTGTCAGACTTAAATCAGATTCTTAAGTGTAGGATTATCAACTAGGCTAAATGGTGTACTGTTTAAATCCGAGTTCAACCTTTAATTGCTTTATAATGTCACATTACGCACTGCGAGAACAATCTGTAAAATAAATTAATCAATTCAGTAGCCCAATTTTCTGACAACATTCCACTCTCCCCTTATTTGAAGTAAGAGTTTTTTTCGGCTCTCTGTTTTCTGCTGTTCTGTGATCATTCAGACTGACAAACTCTTCCTCTTGAGTGAAGTCAGAGACGCACTTTTTTTTTTACGCAGCTGCTCGCAATCAGTCCGTTTGTGTAAAGTTAGCGGTACAAGATCAGTTCAGTCTGTCCGGAAGCAGAGTCAAATGACGGGTCAAACGCCCCCTTTCATGGGGACGCGCACAGAGCCTGAAGCCGAAACCCTCGTTCAACATAAGACGTTGATAACTTCCTTCGTGATACCGGTTAGCTCTGAGCGAGGGTATGTGTCATGTTGAACCAGATCAAAAAGAGAGAGCTGGGCTCTGTTGAGTTTTCTTCGTAGTATACCCCTCTGTTTGTACTGGATCCTTTGTAATTTCAGATTTGTTTTCAACTCATAATCCTACCCTTAAACTCCTTCCTCTTCACCACAAAGCTGCACCAGACAAAACAGTTCCATCTTGGCCAAGTCAACCAGTTACCACAATGAAGCTCTGGTGACACTAAGGTACCTACGACAAAATGTTCATGTAAATAAAGTTGCCAAACCAAAATACTGAGTATTTTTAGACAGAAATGTAACCATGTTAAACAAAAAACATAAAATTGTTTGCAGTGTGAGAGTATATTAAGAGGATGACATGTACTGTATTTAATCAGATGGCCTTTGAATTCATCAGTGAGCCTGACACTTGGTCAATCTTTGGTAGTTTGCATGCAGTTTCATCAATGTTTTAAATGTAGGCTACAATAATTTTCTTATCTATCTTTCAATTTGCCTAATGACAATGATGTTGTTCATAATATGACTAGTTTAGAGCAAGTACTGAAGGGTAAAAGGGGCTCTGTTTTCAATAGCGAGCAGCATTTTTCTATCAAACAATCTACATATGAATCATGAATCTAATCATGTGATTATGCAATTGTCTTGCTTTTTTTAATTTTCAAAAAACATTGCTTGTTCACTAGATCACCAGCACAACCATAATCAAATGCAGCTTTTATTTTTTACTGTTCAATAGCAATGTCTATCCTGAACATAACAGGAAGCATTTTGTTATGAGGATGAATGTTCTGTTCTGGGAAAATACAGTCATCAACTCTTTATTTTTCTCTGTGATCTATCTCCTGCTCTCTCTATAAAACACACAGCTCCCCCTGGAATTACCTCACTTCTTACTGTAGGGTGGGTTCATTGTATAAGACGTAGCCTTTTGTTTAGCTAATGTAGGTAATTTTCTCCCTATGAATGCGTTGTAATTCATCTCCTGCTCACAGGAGGTGGAGATTTATTGTGCGCACTGGGCGTTAACACACCACAGCTAAAAACAGATTCAGTGCTTTTACAGATAACACGCTGGAATAAGATGGAGCATTCAGATTAGCTGTGGTGTCAAATAAATTGCACGCTATTGGTGTAACCCAGGAGTTCTCAAGCACTATCCTCATCTGATATGCCATCTAAGCATGGCAGAGACTAAATGATGTGTAGCTTTGCATGGGACCCTCAGCATGCTCATTTTGATTTCCAATGCAAGCACATTGATTACACATAGCACATACAGTACACGTGCGTACACTTGCTAACACACATGTTTCTCTCTATCACTGATCAAATGGATTAATCTGTAAACTTAATGCTAATATTTGCTCTCAAAAGTTCCAAAAAAACAAATGGTTGCCTCAGATTGAAAACATTTAGGGTTGTAATTATTTTTAGGGGTATTACAAATCCATGCCTTTAGCTGCATTAATGTTGTGTTAATATTCTAAATGTGATAAAAGGGTTTTGGAAAACAGGATATGACCAACAGTGTTGCTTAGCTTTTTGCTTGTCCAAGATTTTTACTTTGTCGGTGAACCACTGTTTTTCAGGATGGACATTAGGTTTTAAAATATTACACCTGCTGCTTTGTCATCATTCATACACTGGCTTTTCAGCAGCTTGAATCAGATGGCCAAGGAAGGATTCTATTTAGTTGACTTCTGAGGGCTATTGACGCTCCTCAACACAGGATTTAATTTGCAAAAGCAAATCCATGCAGTAGATCTCATAATGGGCCCGGATAATCACTGGCCACAAAACTGAAGTACCCATTTGCTCCTAAATACTGTGGCTGAGGTGGCCCCACCACCAACCCTTTTGCCTTTCAGCTTCAAGCCAATTAGAGCCCTCTGTGTGGTGGTGAGACATTGACTGCAGCTCTCCTTTATTGATGAGAATGACCATGAATATTTGAAGGCCCTTTCAACTGGGAAGAAATAGGGGAACAGCGGCCTTTGTGGGTGGCATTTATCCTGCTAGAGCACAATATGCTCCTCTACCTAAAAGCCCTTTATAACAGCCGTGTGAATCCTCTTCTGTGGTGAAATGTCAGTATCACCCAAAGGCTCATCAGCCACACCCTCTAAGAGGTGTTATTCATATATCTCCCCTCCTTTCTTTCTTCCTTACTATCTATTTAATATGAATGATTTCTTCCCAAAAAATCTGACAAAGTCGGCCACAGTGGGAGGAGGCGAATCGAGAGTTGTTGCTCCACTGATTCATCTTGCAGCATATGGCCTCCTTTGTGTGAGCGTGCGCGGGTATTTCTGTGCAAATGACACTGCATCTGTATAAGCTGTGAAGACAGGCAAAGAGAGAAATGGAATGAAAAAGGTGAGCAGAGATGGTGAGGGATGCCCACACAGTTGGGGTTGCTGCCAGGTTAGGATGATCAGACCTCACTGGCTCTCTCCACACCAGCTGCTTTGGAGTCCTTCCAGCTCCAGCCGCCTTTAGACAGCTGACCTTTTGCAGCGTTTGAAGTTGCAGGATATGGGATATGGACACTGAAAAGGGTTGTGATCCTCATTTTATGCATCACACTTACTATGTGTATCGCTTATTCTTGTTGTATAGTGATTCAATCGCCATAATGCACACTGTTTTTTGAGATGTGTGTCCTTGCATTATATTTTCTTGATCCAGACGTGCATGTTGGCAATTCACCAAAGGGGTCAGAGCAAAGAGGAAATAAAGGGGGCCTCCTGTATCCTCTGTTGTACTGGTATGGGTTCAGGCTTTCACTCTCTGCCACTTTAACCAGGATGGAAACAAGCAGAAATCTGCAGCCTGCCCTGCCTTCACCCTCACCCATGTCACTCCTCCTACACAGCTCCTTCTGGCTGCTTCTATCCAACTCAGAGCTCTAGTGATGGAACACAAGGCCATGATACTGCCGATGTAGGAATTGGATCTCATTTTATTGTTACACTCACTGTAGGAGGCTCAGAACTAGCAGATCAACTAAATTACTGCAATGAAATTCTGTCACTGGAGACATCAGGGTGGCTTCAGCCCACACAGCTGTCTCCTAAAAAGATAAAGTGATTCATTTTGTTCAAAACTACCAATATCAAAACCTGTCCATCAACTCTGAGACAGCTTGTATATATATATATATACATATATATATATAACACCCGTATCTGTCTCACATTTCATCAGTGAAAGCGAGGAGAAAAGAAAAAGAGGCTGATGGTGTCTTATGATCATGATCACAGTCCGTCCAACTGCTCCCAAAGGAAAAAAAATGTTCCCCACTTGATCCGAGGCCAAAAGTTACATAGATGACAACTTTCTTTTTAAGACATGCATAGAAATTAGAAAGACACTTGGTAAACACCCAATGAAAGTGAGGAAATCTAATGCTGCATTTTTTAGCATTGAATACAATTGGAACTAAAATCTGACAAAGAGCGTGTCTCCCTGCTGTGCTGTTTGTCACACGCTGCAACATCCGAATTGAGCTCTAGTGTATATGCCAATATAATGAATGATCCCTCCCGGGCTATCATTTGCAATTAAGGTTAATTAGCAGATGTACAGTTCACTTTTAATATTTTCTGGCTGTGAATCATTGGACCTCTGTATGAACACACACTGCAGCTTTGGTAATGACAATGCCGGTAATTAGCTTATTGTCTCTATTGTGAGGCCAAATGGTTCATGACATTCAGATAGGATCATGTTGGTGCCAATGGGAGGTTTTCCTGGCTTGTTAGGATGGTGCGGTACCTTCCACTGCTGCAGCTATTGCTTTGGGTGGGTTAATAATATGCCTTATCCAGTGACACACTGTCACATACTCACATTGTTACGACCCGGCTCGAGGAAGCAACATAAAACAGCTCAAACAAGGATGATATGTAAAAAGAACTGGGTTTATTGTACAAAGGATCATCCAAGAAGGTGACTGGGAACCAAACTGTTGGCCCTGGCTGGAGAGACAGAGTGAATGAAGCCTCCAGGCTTAATAGGCAGCAGCAGGTGGCAGGTAACGAGCAGGAGGAGGAGGGGCTGAAGGAGGAGCTCCAAGAGCACTGCAACATAGAACAGATCTACACGTAACAACATACTAATAGAATACACACACTGAGTGTGAGGATGCAAACAGGAGTGTTATATTGTCCTATTACTGCACAGATCATACAGCTTCATACATATCTCATGTAAACCAAAGGTTTATTTATTAGTCACTGCTGCTCCGTCTCCATCATCTGAAAGTTCGTAAATGTCTGTACATGACTGTGCCATTTAGTTATGTAGTGTTGGCTTTGTTGTATGCACTGTGAAGACTGAGAATGGTTCAACGGCAAAATAAATGTGTAGATTTGGGATTTGGGGACTCGGAAATTGAGGGCGAGGAAAGCTTATTCGTAAAGCACCCTTGCAAACAGGCAATCCTACGCTACAAATTATTTCACAAAGTAACAAGAGTGTATGCTGTATTCATTGATTTGTTTTGTTTGTTTGTTTTCCAATATTTTTTTTTGTTTTTGTCTTGATTCTTCTAACTCCCGGATACCGTATCTGTCTCTTTACCGTTTCAACACTCCACTATGTTGACTAGTCACTTTAGTCTGTTTGTTTAGAGCCTCATGCTCCTGCTGGAAACATTGTTAACTGAAGCATGAGAGAATGAGCCAGAACAGTAAAGTTGCAGGCCATAAAAACACAACAGTGGGTAGATCTCTGTGGGATTATCATTAGGTGAAACCCCTTTCACTTAACTCATAGTAATTTAGACATGTTGATTATAGCACTTTTAAACAAGGTATGAACAAGGATAATATTATTCCACCTCTGGCTTTTGGCTGACCCTCTCATTGGACACTCCTGAAAGATTAATGACAGGTATTAAGTCTATAGCCATGTCATACTTCAGCTATTAAAGTTTCTTTGAATGTGAAAATTGGCCATCAGGGAATACCATTATTACATCTGCTCATAATTTGGTTTGTTCATTGCTGCTGCCTGACAGCCATTATTGGCCGCCATTGTTCTTCTCCTGGAAACTGCGACCCTACAGACAGTCGACTGTGCTGTTATGTCACTTTTTTATGAACTCTCCCCTATCTTTTCTGGTATTAATGTAGCACAATATTATTAAGGTGGAATGGTTAAGTGCGTCATTTATTAATTACCAAGCCAATTGCTGCCAGACTGAACCTTACCAGCAATCAGGTGTGTACCAACAAGTTGAGGCTGTAATAATGTTTTAAGAGTCTGTCATTAATAATGCTGTGCTGACATGAATCATACAAGGGTGGCGGGATGGCTGGCAAAGTGCTCTACATCCTCCTCTCTCTTTTCAGTGAGCATTCAGTCTGTCAATAACCTGCCTGCCAGCTCATCTTAATGGTATCCGATGTCATCAACACTTTTGTCCACCTGCTGATGGCGTGACAGCTGGGTCTGATCTATTCAGTATGTTCATTATGTGGCATGTGTTCATAGTGTACTTTATGAAAGAGATCATTTAAAGCCACTACGAGTGACACAGCGTCAACTAATGCCAGTCAGTGCTAAACACACCTGATTGCAATGAGTTGATGCAGCAGTTTCACCTAACTACTCTCTCACACCAGGGGTGTAAAGTAGCGAATTACATTTACTCGCGTTCCTATAATTGAGTAGTTGTTTTGTGTACTTGTAATTTTTTAAGTGATTTGTAAAACCTATACTTTTACTTTTACTTTGAGTTGGCCTATGTTTATTTTTAAATATTGTACTTCGCTACATTTTATATCACCTGCGTTACTGAGTAAAAAAAATAGATAGGGAAACGAGAGAAAAGAAAATAAATATCGCGGGGGGCTTTTATTTTTACGGCACAATACCGAAAACTAACTAACACAGTGAATGATCGACAGGAGAAGAGAACACATTGAGCGACTAAATGATAACAACAAACATTGCTTCCCTCTATCTTTAAAACATAATAATCCTAGTTAAACTAGCATTGTACCGCACGTTAAGACGTGAAGGCTTTTAAATGCAGCAAACCTTTCATCCAGCATCGGCCCCTCCTTCACCTGATAGTTAAGCTTTCAGTTTAACAGTGCAGAGTAGGATGGAGACGGTTCGTGTTGCCGGGAGCTTTGAAACACTTCCAGAAGATGGCAGAAAGTCAGCCTTTGGTCGAGAAGAAAGGTAAAACTAAAATAGACTAAAATAATGTGCAAGATATGTTACGCGCGGACACGCGAGTCAGATGACATGCACAACCGTGAGAGAGAGAGAGAAAAAAAGGCATATGCGACCCAGCTGCACCTCAAAACATCACGACCAATTAGTTAACTCACTTTAAGTCAAATCCAAGTGGTCTATGACCAAGCAATAAAGGAATAAAAAACACAGGAAGTTTAAAGCTCCTTGACTCTTGCCACCACAACAGTCATCAATTAAGAACACTGTAGCCTACAATGCAACTTGCTTATCCTGACAGCTCCATGAGATATAAATGAAATATGCCCTCACATTCCTGCTAGCAAAAGACGTGCCCTATCAACAACATTTGCAACGGTTTATTTTGATTTTGACACTTATTTTATTTTATTATTTAGAAATATGTTTTACAAAGGATATTTGCATTTTCCTTGTTTTTAGCTCACTTAGGATATGTTTAAAGTCCAAAGTCATGGTTTCAAATCAATGAATAATTGTCTATAATAATTGTGATTTACACAATGTCAATCAAAATAATCAAGATTATGATTTTTGTCAAAATTGAGCAGCCTAACCATGCAATTTCCATGGTTTAGATCAATTAAACACAATTACATTATTAGAACTGCAGCTGCAGTCTGTTTAGGTCTGTAGACCAGTTAAATTCCCACATTAACAGACTATTTGCTCCATATTTGCTTATCTAAAGTATAATGACATAGTATACATCCATACATGTGTGGTGACATAATTTGCATAATTTGTGCACTTTAATTTGTAAAAGTGTTGCATTAATTAAACAAAACTAGTTTGAGATTTATATCCCCTTGTCTATATATATAAAGCCCTACACAGGAGAGACCCTGCCCCCTCCCGCTGTTAAAAAGTAACTAGTAACTTGTACTTTAAGTACATTTTAAATCAACTACTTTTTCACTTTTACTTAAGTAGATTTTTAGACCAGTACTTTTACTTTTACTTAAGTAAAATTTCATCCAAGTAATCATACTTTTACTTGAGTAGAATATTTTTGTACTCTTTCCACCTCTGCCTCACACAAAGCGATAATGAACGAGAGACGGCAGTTATTATGGATCACGATGAGGTAATGTGTTTATGTTGTTGTAAATAATGACTGTTTCAGATGAATAATGGTCATCTGATGATGCTGGTGAGGCAAAGTAAACTTTGTTTTAGTAGGCTACCGCTCATTCATTTAGGAGTAAACACTGCAGTCTAGTTCGCTACTGTGAAATTGTGTATACGTTGCTTGGCAACGCCCTCCCGCCCGCCTATCACTCTCCCTTTTAGCTTTTCTTCATTGCATTTTCTTTTTTTCTTTGATGGTTCAGCCCCGTTATCAGTCATTATGACGACAAATAACTGTCTCAAACAAGGCTCCCGCTCCCCTTCCCTCACCTGGAGGGATAGGCTTCTCAAATCGCGTTGCTGCGCCACACTGAAATCTGCGACCAATACGGATATGTGACCATAGAGCATGCACGCGTGAACCGAAAATCGGACTGGGTGTGCGACCAGACCAAACGCAGTAATAAAAACTATATAAAAACGTCTTTCTTTGCACTGATGGTCTCGTTTGCAGCTAAAGGTAATTTATGATTATGTGAGGAAACATGAGGCTGTTTAAAAGATATTTAAATGTTACTCGGAGCTGCTTTAATCCTAGATTTAGCCTCATGAATGAAGAACTACAAAAGGTACAAACCTGTATTTGGATCCCATTGAAAAACTAGCAGAACGACTCAGGTAAAATAATCCATAGGCCATAACTGTACAACAATATATCCAGACCCAATGTTGGCACACAAATGGTTTATAGGACGGATGATGTTTGAAACAGTTACACACCGTTGCGCTCAACAAAATAAAAAATAAACATTTCTACTTTTCTAATGAGCCTATCTTTAGGTTTGATGCTTCCACATATACTGTTTGAGTAAAGTAAAGTAATGCATCATCTTATCAAATAACTACATTTATCTGTTAAATCCCCCTCAGTTCAGTGGGGGAGGAATGTTTCTCAAAATAGGTTGAAAATAGATTTCAAATTTGTACTTACTTCACTATTCCCAAAGGAACAGCAGTGATAAAAAAAAGATATATATTATGGTCCAGAATAATGTCTGGTAGACTGGATCAAATCAAAATTATCTTTCACAACACATGGTTTCCAGTCCAGAGTCAGCACACACACACACACACACACGCACACACACACACACACGCACGGACAGGTAGCAGATGGTGAGTAGATATTGACATTTTAACAATAAATGTTGTGTTTGTTTTGTAGTTATGGTCGTGTAAGTTTTAATTGGCCTAGTGACCTTTTCAGTTAAAAATAAAGTTTAGCTTAGTTCTTGTTCTTGGCCTCCAAAGACCATGGGCCCCCCAAGTGGTTGGGCCCTAGAAAGCTTTACCACTTTCTACCCCTTATGGGCGGCCCTGGGTGTGGCATGGCAGGGCTGTACAGTGCGACAGTATTGATCGCTACTGAATTTGCTACTGAAATTGATCACGTGCAATGATGAATACAAGTCCATTCGCACTAGTGCTAGTTGATAATGAGGAGAGGCTGTCTTTGAAACACAGAGGAGAGTTGCACAACACTGCTTAGAGGGCTCTACATTAACACTCCAAATGGGGGTAAATGTAGTCTTAGGCAAGTAAGTTATTGAGTCCACCCTCCACTTTGGCTGGTGAAAGATATATGTGTCCTCGGGATCTGTGCTCGTGCAGCGATTCTACCGTATAAAAACTTCACAACGGTAATAACCGGAAGGAGATTACCGCAGTTAAGTTAGCGCGTGTGCAAACAGAACATTTCCTGTGCGCCTTCACGTTAAAAGCCTGTTACTAGCCAAACGTGAGTTGACTTTTATTTTGAAGCCGGTAAGAACAGGAAGTTAGCGCTTCACAGCCCTGCAGTGCTCTAGCTAGAAAGGCAACTCATTCAGCTGCAGAGAAAAGTCAACAGTAGTCTAAAAACAAAGTTGGAAATAAGCCACTGAAGAACAACTTCCAACACATTCACAACAACCTATTTAATTTATCCTAAATTGTACTAATATGTATACTTATTTATTTAATAGGCTATGTTTTATGTTTTAAAGTTTGGTTTTAATTAACAAGGACATTTTCTAAAAATGTTTATTATTATTAATATAATAATTATATGTATATACAAAACATATATAGATATAGATATTATTGTTATATTTTTATGGGGGAAAATAATTCTGAATCAGAAAAAATGGGAGGTTAGATTCTTTTGTCTAAATTACAATCAGTGCACCCCTATTCATTCTTCTACAATTATTACTGCACACACTAGGATATAATATTAATTGAGAATCTCAAATGAGACAAAGATGACAGGCTCAAATTTAATTACAGTGAAATGCAAGGGTTAAGGTTATGCAAGTTTTCATACTTTGTGTGCTACCAAATTTATTTTTGTGTTACTGATCTATGAAGACACCATTAATGCTGAAAAGTACATACAGGTTTTGGAGCAACATACTTCCATCCAGAAAATGTCTATTTCAGGGATGTCCCTTCTTATTTAAGCAAGACAATTCCGAGCCACATTTTGCACGTCATACAGCTTGGCTTCATAGGAACAGAGTAAAGGTACTAGATTGGCCTGTCTGCTGCAGTCCATATCTGTATACCATTGAAAACATTTGGTGCATCATGAAGCACAAAATATGACAATGGAGACCCCGGAATGTTGAGCATCTGAAGTTGTATTTCAAGCAAGAATGGGAAATAATTTTGCTTTCAAAATGTAAAAAATGTATGTCCTCAGCTCCAAAACGCCTACTCAGTGTTGTCAAAAGAAAGGGTGATGTAACACAATGTTAAACTTGACCCTGTCCCAACTTTTTTTAAATGTGTTGCAATTTAAAAAAGAAAAAAGTGTGTATATTTACAAATAAATATTCAGTCTATCAGTTATTTATTGATTACATGTCGAATAGAATAAGGAAATAATCACATTCTGTTTAATACACATTAAAGATAACTTCCCAACTTTTTAGACAGAAACATGAGTCTCCTCATTGCTCCACACGGATATGATGTATCAAAATCATAAGAATTATATAAATATACTGTATTAGTTACTGTATTTATTGATGTAAAAGGTTAGGGAAGAATTTAGCTTGTTGCAAATTAGGAGTATGTAGAGGAGAATGACAAACTCGCAGATGTTCTTGTGGCAGTTAATTGGATGCTGATGTATTCACTTAATGCAGTCTTGAGTCTTAAAGGTGGAGGCAGCTATTTTGATTCTACATAGCCTTGTCAACTGTCAACTGATATGAAAACAAAAGGGTAGCTAGGAACATGCCTGTTTACAGAGCCTTAACACTGGATGTTTTTCCAGCAGTTTGTATTGGTAGTGGATCGTGAAGAGATATTCACTGATTTTGACAAAAGAAAATTGTCAACAAGAATGCGCCAGAATCGCTGACTCCACCTTTAAGTATTAAGTATAACAAGCAAACAAAATAAATAAAACTGTCTGGTGTGCATGTACTCAAGTACTTGTATGGCTGAACCCTATTCATGAAGGATTACAGTTTGAGAGGGTGGGGATAGCATATCTTGTAAATCCTTTTTTTTATTTTATTGTAATACTTGGGTCACACATTGTTCTCTGCGTTCCACTGGTATTCAATTTCTGGTCAGTGTTCTGTTCTCCTTTCTTAATATTTTCTGTCACACCGTGGCATCTTTTAACTGCTTCTCTCTAACTCTGCTATCTCTTTCTCTTAGTCTCTTCATCTATTTTTTTCATCTTTTCTCCCCTTGTTTACACCCCATGTTCAGCCCAGCAGGTTGTCTGTCCTGGCTTGTAGCACAAGCTGAAGAACTGGTTCATTTAAATCCATTGTCAGCCACTGAGAAAGGCACTGAGTTCAAAGTCTACTTCTTCCAATGATACAGATCTCCCATAGAGCCAAAGCTCTCACAGCACAACACCGGGCAAACCTCTCTCAGTCGGAGCCCTCATCAGTTGAACTTGCTTTTCATGCAACATCAGATCCGTCAGTCATTGGACTACAAACGGTTTAAAGTTCTGCGGAACGGTCTCATAGCACAAACACAACTACACAACAACAGGACACCAAGACTCTGTTATGGAGGCAATCAGCCACTCATTCTTCTTTGTTTCCTCTCTGACAAGATATATGTTTGCCCTCCCACCCTTATTCACGTGTACATACGTACGTACACACACACACACACACACACACACACACACACACACATGCACCGATGCACAAATCCCCTTCTCTCTTTCTGGCCATCTTATCTGGATCTTTACCAGCCCTGCAGTTCTGGCCCGTTGACTGTCCTCCTTGGGGGGGGAGGGGGGGGGGGGGGGGGTGGTACAGCTGAATGGAGAGAAAAGAAGAGCAACGCCTTAAGCACAGCCTGATCATACACATATCTAAAACAAGTCAGTGATGTGCCTAGTGGTGACACATCGGACAGCTACTTTCTAAAAGGTTAACCATTTTTTGGTTAAGAAGCGCTGCTTGTCAGATGGCTTTGAATGTATTTATTCATTTATTTATTTATATGTGGCTTTGACAATTTATGTGGCTGACAAGCAAGCTGTCATGAAAAGCTTTTGACATTCTCTATATAAAAATGAAGTGAGACAACTATTTGCAATTGAATATGTCTCCTGCTCTCTAATATTTGTCATGAACTATTCTCAGAAGGTTTCACAAATTTGTCTCACTTTAAATCGTGCTTGTGTCCTTTTCTGAAAAGCATCATAAAATCTAAAGTGTTTGCAGTTTTTATGAATACACATCTTTTGAGTGGTGTGTTAATTTGACAGATGGACCACAAACAGGCAAAACCAATTATATAGATGTTAGCTGTAAGCCAACTAAAACAGACTCACCTACTCTGCGTTTGTGTTTGTGTTGTTCAACACTGACTGATCTCAGAACTCCAGCTCTTCCTTTTATTTCTCATTGTCTCTCTGTGTTCCTCTTTCGTCTTATACTATATGTATAAAAAAGATGATCAATCTCTTAAACACCTTTTCAATTATTCCTGTCAATTAACGTAAGTTCACACAGAAGTTAACATGTTCATTAAATAACCTCAAATGAATCACAGGGTGGTGTGAGGGGATTTGGACACACCTTAAGACTTTTTGTATCGGGTAAAGCCCAGTGTAACGAATAATGTTAATGATGCCTGAAGTTCATTATGCCTCAATACTTGCTAGTATTGCTAAGGTTATGCTTTGAGGCTGGGAACATTTCCCCTGTCCCCAGATAGGTGCCTAAGTGAAAATAACAACAAGATAACTCGGAATTATGACATATTTGCGCCAACATGTTTGTGTTGCTTTCCTCAATATAATTGTTACCTCACCTACTATACATATATGAGTACAGTATGTGTGATTGTGTTTAGCTCAGCACTGACTGATCTCATAACTCCAGCTCTTTTTTTCATTTCAGAGGGGTCGTTTATATGGTAACAATAACGGCACAAAAGCAGCAGTATTTTTACATTTGCGGCAATCAATTACATGATAACAGCAAACCTTTGAAATCAGGTTCCAGAGTGGAAACTTTTGAAAATGCAACGCCAGTGTCACCATGTGAATAGCAACGACATCACGGCTCCACCCCGCACATGCGTAGGCCTATTACATCTGCTGTCAAAATAGCCACACACAAGTTAGAAGTTAGAAGACAACATGCACGGTGTCTCCGCTGCACTATCACTGTGATCAGCGGAGAGTATTGTGCAGGGCTCAAATATAACACTCTTCAAATGCGGGTACATTTAGTCTAAGCAAGTAGTACGTTATTGAGACCACCCGCCACTTTGGCTGGTGAAATATGTGTGCTTTGCTGGCATTTTTAGCAAAATAAAACTTGTGTCACCACCGGTAATGCTCTATAGATCTGATCAGCGCGCAGCAGCAGCACACGCATTAAGGCTGTGGCTTCACATTAAAAGCATTTCACTGGCTTCACGTTAATAGCAATTAACTCGACAAACATGAGTTGACTTTTATTTTGAAGTAACGGAAGGTAGCTGCTGACACAGCCCCTTCACAGCCCAGCAGCGCTCCAGTCATTAGCAGCATGTCTGTTTTTACGAGTTCTACGCGGTGAAATAAGAGGACAGAAGCTTGTCATTTGCAATACTTGTAACCCTAAGCTTACACCAAAATCTTCATAAACGTTAGTTTTCGGTTACAATAAACAGAATGTTTACTTGCACCGGAAGAGCTACCTACTAGGCTACAAATGTCACCGCCAACTACTGGCTTGGCATACGTACTACAGCGATTTCTGCCTGTTTTTCCAAAACCACCTACATGATGAACGTTTTCAAAACAATTGCGTCCGAACCTAGAAACTTTTGAAAACGTAGCGGGAGAACCTTTCCGTTTTATTGAGACTGTTACCGTCTAAACATGGCCTCAGTGTCTCTCTTTGTTCCTCCTTCGTCTATATGTAGATACATTTATGAATACACTGCAAAAACCAGATTCTGACTTCTTAAATACCTGCAGGGTTCGATGATTCCTGGAAATAAGTTTGATAAATTCACATGTGCATTTCATCACTGCAAAGGAATCACATGGTGTTGTGAGGGATTTCGAACACACCTTAGGACTTTTTGTATTAAAATAAAGCTGGGTGTAACAAATAATGTTATACCCAGTAATGTTACTTACTTGCTATGTAAATAATTGCTAGTAATGGCCAGATTATGCTTTGATGCTGGGAACATTTCCTACCGTGACAGCAACGAGACAGTTAACAGCTTCAATGTGTTTATGTACTATTCTGATGGCATTTATACATAGTACAGCTGAAAGGAAAAGAAAGGTCCACACAAAACAAGGACATACACCTGCGCTTTTCTTGAGAAAGGCACCTGAGTAAGAAAACATTACAAAATTATGACAAAATGAGGGGGAATATACAAAAGCTAGCAAACATTAGATAAGTGTGTAGGATTGACACTATTGCATCAGTTTGCTTAGATTATATAGCTTTTAGTATATCAGTGGTGTTAAAAAGGGAAACATATATATGATTGAAAAATGAATGAATGCTTATGGGCTAAAATTGAACTTTCATAATTTCATGTTTCATGCCTACTAAATATATTGCTCTTTCTGGTAAACTTCTGAATTTAAAAGAATAAGTAATAAAATAACACTGATCCATCATGTATAATGAAGAATCATAAAATGTAATATTAGAATGAACTATTTACTTGCTCGCAGGTATAAAAACACACATTCAATGCCATTCTCTCCCAAAGCCCAGCAAGTGATCTATCTTGACCATCTATGTGAATGGTCTTAATTGAGGCTTTGCTACTTCTTATCAAACTCACAGTGCTTAACAAGGCATTACCACGGCTACAGCCATCGTGGCATAAAACCTGAGCGGCAATTACAAGTGTGTACATAGTGTGCGCCACAAACACTAACAGACGTATAGAGCACAACATACACATGCATCTATACGTAAAGCATACACACACACACACACACACACACACACACACACACAAATGTGAATGCACACACTCACACATGCCAGCAGCAGCAGTGGGCGGTCCCAGGCGAGGCAGAAACACACTAATGGATAATGACAGGGTTTGACAGCAGGAGAGTGAGCTGAGTCACTCTGGGGGTGCAGGCGATGAATTAAAGAACGCGAGTGCTGTCTGAATACCCCTCACTGACTGGATTGCCTTTGATAGCGTACTATTCCTGCCAGTCTCCCTGGGTAATCCTGTTTATTACACTGTGGTATGTCTCTGTTGTGAGACTGGCCAATATGAGAGCAGAGCAGTGAGGACGAAAAATTGGTCCTCACTTTCTAGCCAGCACTAGAGAGAGAGAAAGAAAGAGAGGTTGTAACCACAAAATGTTTTATTTTCTTGTCTGCATCTTGATGATCACTTGATGGAACTCACAAAACCATGCCCTCCCCCTGCCCCATAATTTGCTGTCACGCAAACACAAGCTTTGATAAATGAAAACATCTCAGGATATCTCCAACATGGCAGTCCCAATTGTCCAAATTGGGCAAAAACACACCAGTGCTGCCGAAATACATGTAGGGTATATATATTACATTAAAAAATGTTTAAGACTAAACTGTGCCTCATGGTGGGGGAGAGTGAGACAGTGGCTCACTTTCCCCCACAGCATTTGGCTCACTTTCCCCCACCACCACAATTTGAGAAAAAACTACTTCTCTTAGCATTTCAGGCTAATCTTCAGTTATCAGCATCACATGGTTTCATATGTTGGTAGTTCATCAACACGTATGATAGAAGTGTTTCTACGTGAATACATTTGCTTTGGCACAACAGTTGTTTAAGTTGACAGCAAGAAAATGTACTTTTACATGCAAAATACCTATTTTGGTGAAAAAAACATGCTTACCACAGCACCATGAGGTCCACTCTTTCAGGGCCATGGGAAAATGAGAGGGGCTTGAAAACATATCTCACATGACCACAAATGTTTTCCATTGCCTAAATACAGGGGGTGGCTCACATTACCCGATGCCTGAGATTCCCCCGTTCTCCCCTATGTGACGTTTTTCAGTGCCAAAGACTGTTGCAGTGTTTCTCCTGTGTCATATGCTAATAGGACGATACACCCTTTTCTTTTTTCACTTCCGAGGCTGTGAATCTTTACTGTTCTATAAAAGGAACCAATTAAAGCAGTTCAGTGAAATCTACAAGTCATTTCATCTCTCTGCTTTTTGATTTTTGTTAATTCTATTCGACAGGTGCACAGACAACAATAACTTGCCAGAAATGTCCCTACTTGCATCAGCAGATATAAGGAAGATTGGTTCTCTTTAAAACAAACCACTTTGAAAGCTGCCAGTAATACAGTACCCTCCAATTGTCTTTAGAAGCATCTGACTCACTGAGTTAGGTCCAATTAAAACCCTAATCAAGCCCCATGACCGTCATTGGCTTGTTGCTCACAAGACCACAGTTTGGCCAAAATCATCATTTGTGTTGCTCTAGTCTGTTCTCAGATAGTCACAGACACAAGCTCTAACAAAAGGCTGATTAACCCACTAGTTGTTTTAGCTGGACAACTTGTAATATCTATTTTGACTTTGACATTTCTTCTCCTACCAATACACACGTTAATTGTTGAGCTCCCGCTGTGTCACATTGACACGTTAATGCTATTCCAATTATTCTGCGCCCTCTCTGCTCATTGTCAAATTACCAGCACTGGGAGCGGAGCATGGTGTGCACTGCCATGCTCTGGCATTTTCCCTGACAGGGAGAAGAAAGGAGCCTGAGATAGCAGAAAGAGGAAGGCCTTGGGTCTCAATGAGCACTTTAAATACTGAAGCCAGGTATCAGTCAGAGTCGGTGAGACTGGGAGACAACTGTGGGACCGTAAATGTTCTGCTACTGACTGGTTTTCAGCTGATTTTTCAGGACCGACCAAGTGCTTCATAGAGGGAATATTCTTACTGAAGCTATGTCTACATGTACACGGGTATTTCCGTAACCATATCTTTTTCGGTTTGGCCTTGTGTGTCCACATGGAAACATCAGAGCCAGACACTAAAAGAGGAGTGTTTCAGAAAACTCCAGCCAAAGTGGAGATTTTGGAAAACCCAGGGAAAACAGGAAGTTTTGAGAAATTCTGGCGTCAATTGATGTTTAGGGGAGAACGGGGTAATTTGTCACACGGGTAGGTTGTCACAATCGTTATATCTCAGAACCAGAAGGCGCTGTCTGTGAAATTTTGGTATGTAAATATCCAGAATTGGGATCAGAGGTCACCTACATAGTCTTCCTTGGAGTTAGACTGCTGAATTTGAGGAGAGACGACTGTTTGTGTTTTTCATGTCAAATTGAAAATATTTAGCTCCTCAGTATTTTTCTTCTAGGCTTTTACACAATGGGTTTATAACAAAACACTTGTTACCCATACAAAGTCTGAAGGGTAAACTATAGTTT
Source organism: Ammodytes dubius (assembly GCA_026122265.1). Taxonomy (NCBI): domain Eukaryota; kingdom Metazoa; phylum Chordata; class Actinopteri; order Uranoscopiformes; family Ammodytidae; genus Ammodytes; species Ammodytes dubius. The sequence goes on from CM047505.1 coordinate 9,885,859, forward strand.
AGATTGTGGTTAGCAAGTTAATTAGTTTTCAGATGGTTGTTGGCCTTGATGCTAGCAAGAAATTCAAGTTGGGGTTGGTCGTCACATTTTTTGGGGGTTGGTTGTCACATGTTATCCAAAGGCTGCAGCCAGAAAAGGAACCCAATAACGAAATAAATTGTCAAGCTGTATCCTCACTGACACCCCAGAGAAGGAAAGAATAGAGCAGGAAAAGGCAGCTAGCATGCAAAAGAAAAAAGGGCAACAAAATCAAAACAAACCCAGTGCATCCCAAACTAGACCAGCTGCCAAGGCTACATTAAGTTAATTAGGCCTATTTGTCAACTTGACAATGCAATTAAACTTTCAAATTTAGTTTTACTTTCTTGCCTTCTTTTTAATATTATTCCCATTAAGATAACATTGTGACAAACAACCCCATAGTGTTTGACAACCGACCCCTTGATGGGGTTGGTCGTCACAATGTGTAAGGGTGTCTTTGATGATTAATTTCTTCTTTATTACAATAAGATAGAAAAAGTGAGGGTACACATTTCAAGCCAACACCTTAAGCTTCAATTTAATGTAGGAATGATTATTGAAAGATGTTTAGGTGATGAGCAATTCTCACTAGAGTAAAAACGTGTGCCTACTTACCCCGTTCTCCCCTACATCAAATGACCATTCAACCTCACCTAAAAAGAGGCTCAATACGCATGATCACCGTGTTCTTCTATGGTGTTTGACGTGACACATTATCGCCGCCTACTGGCCTGGCATGATTACGTCAGCATGTTCAATCTTTTTCTGCATTCCTGTGTGTACGGAGAGATATTCTCAAACACTGTAGTTTGTCAAGGAAGTTTTCTCCAATTGAAGGAGGGGAGGCGGATATGCTTTCTAAAATATCTGTGTACGTTTGGACATGACCTGTTGGTTTTCTTTATGCAGTAAGCAGCAATAAGCAAGAGCTTAGACAGGTGAACACTGAGAACAAAGTTTGCTTATTCAATGATCAACAAATGCAGGATTTTGTTAAGTATGTTCATATAATCATGTGCACTATGAAAGTAAAGTTATTTAGCTGCAGATTTATAACAAGTGTTAGTCATATTAAAGGACAGTATCTGCCCCTTCATTGTTCAGGTTGAGGCTTGATTTATTTTAGTTTGGTTCTCTCCACAATAGGCAAAGCAATAAGGTTGGCAGTCAGCAGCATGCAAGCAGTAGCAAAACCAAATTGTGTTGCCTAAATGACACCTCAGCTCTGAGGACCTTGGGGCAACAGCCACCTGACTTGTGTAAGAGTTATTTTCAGGCATAAGGGAGTGTCAGTCTGTGCGACAGTCCTGTGCAGCAAATCAAATGCACGCACACACGCACACACACACACACACACACACGCCTCTCATTACAGAGCTGTAGACGGTTTAAGTTCTGCTCTGTTGAGATGTTCAGATACTGCCTGTCAAAGTTTAAACACAGAGAGCACTCTGGGACAAGAGGCTACTACAGAAAAAATGAATTCTAAAAAGAAACTATACTGTCTATATTCCCATCGCTATTACCGTGCTGAACTAAAGACAGGGATAAAGCTGCCATAGTCACATAAGTGTACAGATTGTGTAGGCACAGTGTTGTGTGTATTGTCCAGTGCTGTTTTTATTGTTTTGCTGGTTATCAAGAAGGTAGCTTAGTAAAGCGATGCAGAGGCCATAGGCAGGAGCAAGAGGAAATTATAGGTGGGAGACTGGAGGCCAAAGGTGATGCGTTGAGTCCAGCATCTAGACTAGAGAAAGAATTATGATGGAGGGAATGTTGAAGAAAGCAGAGGTGAGACCTGAGGGGTGTACTACGAAGCAAGATTAACGGGTGAGCGAGGTCTATTGAGTCTAAAGCCAGAGTTTTCAGTATCACGAAAGGTGGCTCTCTTTTTACCTGGCTAGATCACCGTGGTAACAGAGGCTGCACGGCAAACCTGCTACGACCAGGTTTTGCTCAGAGTTTAAGATTAAAATTGGCTCTTAAAAGCGCTGCCTTTTAAGGCAACTACTCCTTTGGAAATCACAATTAATCAATTTAGTAATTTTCTGACAGCATTCCACTCGCTCCTTATTTGCAGCAACAGCTTTGCTTTCAGCTCTCTGTTTTTCTGCTGTTCTGTGATAATTCAGACTGACAAACTCTTGCTCTTGAGTAAAATCAGTGGCACACTTTTTTTATTTTTTTTTACTAAGCTGCTCCTAATCAGTCCGTTTGTGTAAAGTTAGTGCCACAAGATCGTTCCATATTATGCGGAAGAAGAGTGAAATGACCCATCCAACGCCCCCTTTCACGGGGACGCGAACAGAACCTGAAGCTGAATCCCCAGGTTGATAACCTCCTTCATGATACTAGTCAGCTCTGGTGGTGGGTTTAGATTATGTCGAGCCAGCTCAGGAAGATAGAGCAAGGCTCTCTTGAGCTTGCTTCACAGTATGCCCCTCAGAGGGGAGGAAGAAGGAAACAGGAAAGCCAATAAGGGGTTGCTAAGGCCTGGGAATATCTTGTTTGTGGCATAGTTGGAGCTCAGAGGTGTTCAAACAGGATTAAAACACCTTCACTCAAATGTCTGCTTCTTGACCAGATTTGGTCTACTCTCTTCATCCTGCAAATTGACCTTTATTTAACAAACACAGCGAAAAAGTAACAAATAACTCTAGTTGTTTGGGTTAGGGTTTCATAAGATGTTGCAAATTGGCCTTGAATGCATGAAACCCAGAAAACATAGTAGCCTTTACGGTCATCCAAAAGGTTTCATGAAATACATGGATATAGTATTTACTCAAATGTATTTGGATCCAAAGTAATTTGAATCCTCTTTCTGGTTGTGGACTTCTGTAAACTGTAAGCAATGGGTGAAGGCTGATGGTTTAGTATTCAGCTGCATTATTTGTGCTTAACCCACATGTCTGGCATCATCAGTCCCAACAGTAGTGTTGTGACATGAAAACCAGGGGTGTGTGGGAGAACGTGACGCTAACTCAAATGAGAGGCCAGGGTAAACATTGACAGGGCCAATTCCAGTTCCCAATATACCTGCAAAAAGAGGTGAACAGGGGAGCAGAGAGACTTAACGAAGACATAGCAGCATCTGATCACAGCACCTCAGCACTGCCAATGTACCCAGGGGTCATGATAAAAGGATTTGGCATTGACTTTAATCTGGAAAAAACGAAAAATTGTGGAGGAAAAAAAGACTTCAAAGAGGTCATTAAAAAGCTAATTTAATCCCTCCCAAAGTGCCTGTGCACAAAGCTTTAAATGGCTTTGAGACAATCATTTTTTTTTAGATAAAAAAATAAAAACATGCACGTAATTATGTTGTGAATTGTTTTGTTTGAAGGGTGCAGTCAAAGTCAGCAATCCTTCTCCAATAAAAGCCAGCAGGGAATTTTGCTCTTAAAGAGAAATAAATACATATATATGGCATTATAATAAAAACAAACAAACAAGGGAAACAATATTTCTACTTGTTTTATCAAATTATATAATTCCCTCATTATTTTTAAGATGCAAAAGTATTTTCTTAAATACTATTTTTCTGTTTGAATCAAAGCGATATGGTGTACGTATATAAATTAGGTGGTTTTTAATTTCAGGTAAATGCAGCCCTTATTTCAGTACCATTAACTTGTTAACTGGTTTGTCCCAACCAGCAAAAAAACTGATTTTCAAACCTTCTGGATTTCTCATTTTTCACGTATTTAGAACGTGTGGTGGGGGTGAATGATCAGTCAATTGTCCATGTTAGGGCAGAGGTGTTTATTTGTATCAATCAGTAATCAGTACAACCAGGCTATTGCTGCATGTCAAATTTTGAGAAACTTCTTTACATTTGTGTTAGTGAAATGGTACCCTATATGTCAGACGGGATGACTGAAGGATATGAAGGTAACATGTGTGGCCCTTCTTCTTATAGATTATTGGATGTTGTTGTTGAAAGCCCTTATTGATGTCAGTGGTGTGTGAAAAATAGGTCACAGTTTAAGGAGATGCCAAGATTGAAAATTGGGTTTGGAATTAGGGGAAATGATGAGCATTTTCTTTGTTTCTGATACCTTGAGGTAAAGGAACGAAAAGCCCATTGTTTTTTTTTTCTTAATAGGCCACAACTAGTGATGGGCGACATGGCCTGAAAATAAACCCCCAGACTTTTTTTCATACCACACTGATTTGCGATTTAAATAGTTTTTGAAAAATATATATAAATGAAAATGAACAAACATGAATTTCCGTATAAGAAATCAAGTCCCAACCTGTCTTGAACCAAACTACTAAACATATATTAATTAAGGTTCCTATAGATCAAACAAATGGCGCTTTTCCACCGCAGATGTAGCTCTCGACTCAGCTCAACTTGGTTTTGGTAGCAGCACGGGTCGTTTTTCACAGCAGATAGTACCTCCTGAACGTGAGTGGGGTCGTCATACAAATGTCCAGAAAGCCGACTCCGGAGCCAAGTAGCAGAGCAAAAATGATGAGCAGTTGTTGTACTATTAACTGAACCAACCACCAAAAATACGAATGGAAAATGTTTAAGGAAAACCACCCTTGTATCTGTTTGCTAAAAAAAGTAGAAGAATATTGTGACGGTCCATTAAAAGGGAGGATTAGTGTCCCAATGTGTGACTCTGCCACTCAGTCAGCTGTAGGGATGTGTCACATACACCCTATGCAAGTAAACACGGGAATCATGAAGTTGACTGTTTTGTGCTTGTTTCAGGATACGTGTTTTCAAATGCAAGCCGGGTCTCAGTCTGAATAATTTATTGAGGTAATCAGTAGGGGTGTAAATCGCTGCTTTCATCACGATACGATATTAAATCGATTCATTAGACAACGATATGATATTTGCCGATATCTAAAATCTGCTGCGATACGATTTCGATTCGATTCGATTCAGGGGCCTGCGATCGATATGAGACGATATTATATGCCCATTTAACACAAGATGGCCTATCTCGTTATCTAACAATACATGTTGATAATAGAATAGCCTTCTTAATTGTTTGTATAATTTTAATCCATTGTATGCATTCTGAACACTAAAGATCTTGAAATTAACAGGATAAACAACAAATTTAAGCTGCTACCTCGGCTATTTCCCTCTTTTTGATGACATTTTATTTAATGTCAAGGGGACTTCCTTATAAAATACCTCTATCTATGTAAAATACAGCTAAAAAATATTAGCTTGAATTATTTGATTGAAAGATTAATATCTTTCATAAGCTTAATATCATTCATAAGATTAATATCTTTCATAAGATTAATATATTTCAATCTCTTACTATTATTCATATCTTAAGGTGTAGTGGCAGTAAACAATGCTTGGAGTGACATTTGAGTAGTTTTGGGCCGTGTAGGGTTTCAGGGCACAGGACTGCATTGGTGGATTCCTCGCTAGCTTAGCTCATTAGCCTAATAGAGCTATCCTCTTTAGCTGAGGCTGCGGTGGCTTGTAAATTCACCTCGGGGAGAGGGTGACCGCCCCGGGGAGCGCAGGAGCTTCTCACCGCTGAGAGAGCAGCCGAGCCGTGCATTCTTGGAACTTTACACTGCGAGCCGGGCAGCGCTGTGCTGGACAGCCCGCGGGGATAACAGCCGAATGCCCCGCTAGCTCAGCTGCTAACCCCGCGAGCCTGTCAAGCGGCGCGCTGCCCCGGTAAGCGCCGGCTTGACTGCTCTGTCAGCGGTGATATATGATCCTCTGCCCATGGTGCAAACACCGACAGGTCTGTTACCGATGGTTTCAGTGTCCGAAATGAACTTTGATAATCATAACAAGCGTGAAAAGCCTGCTGCGGTCGGGCGGAAATGGTGTCACAAACATCCGGGCAAGGACATTGTCAAAATAAAAGCATATACAACATCGATTTGTATCGATGTTTGGACGTTGTATCGATTCAGTTGGATCGTTCGCAAATCAATCGATGGATCGATCTACATCGATGGATCGTTACACCCCTAGTAATCAGTGCAGTCCGAGGCTTACAAGTAATGTAATCGCTCGCTATACTTTCTTTCCCAGCTGGCTACTAGGCTATATAGCTGCCAGCTGCCCTACATGTCTCCTCTCGTGTCGTGTACAGTATGTTTAAAGTAACATCCCTAACAACCAACACAACTGGGTGAGCTAAGCGAATATATGGACATTTCATTAAGTTTTTTTGGATCTGTGATACAATCAAATGAAAGAGAGCCAGAGAACGCTGCACTTTGCGAGACAAAATACACTCGAAAAGTCCGGGAGAGTTTTGGGAGTATATACATGAAGCCGGTAGGCTCTGGCCAATCAGTGGACAGCAGTCTGCTGACGTCACCTTTTAGCATCAGCTCAGCTTGCTTGAACCTCGAGCGAGGCAATACCCAAAAAGCAGCCGCTACCAGGTACCATGTTTTTGAGTCGAGTTGAGTTGAGCTGATACCACGCAGTGGAAAAGCGCCAAAAGATGCATCCCCCTATTGGGATTAATACAATGCCAACCTAACTTTCACCAAAAAAAGTACATCTATCTTCTTAAACTAAGATAAATCAATTGAGTGCAAAACTTGCTGTAACTTTTTGTAAAATAAACATAGTTGCATCAGTGCTTCTTAGCAAAATAAAATTGCATCCCGGAAGAAAAAACTTCACCTCCAGTGAATAAACCCAGCCTTCTCTACTGTATAGGGCAGGGCACCATGTCTTTGGCAATATGAAACACCACTCGACAGCTCGACATTTGAATGAAGAAACTCAATTTTCAGGATTCTATCAAGAAAATAAAAAACTCACAGTCTTATCAGCTTCCCTTTGTTATTGGTAAAGGAGTGGTTTGCATATAGAGAACTGCAGTGTCTACTCTGGGCCTAGGTCAAGAGCTCCACAGTATCTTAATAAGATATGTGCCAATTAGGCCTACTGCATCTCGTCTTGGCCGAGATAATTCACTCCTCCTAAACCCCCCACCCAGGCTCGTGCCCCCCCACATGGACTGGCGGAGCCGTGAACTCTGAACTCTGTTTTGCCCTCTCACTCCCATTAACTGGTACAACATAAATACCTCGCTTCAATTCACCTCAAAATTGTAATATAACCAGCATGGTATTTATTTATTTATTTAATTGATTGCACTTTATATTTCTGTCATTAGTTTGTTTTATGTTTGGACATGGCCTTGTCCTTTGTAATGCAGCTGCTCTATGTGCCTTCAATTGCCCCCTGGGGACAAATAAAGTTTTTTGGAATTTGAATTTGAATTTGAATTTGAATTTCGGCTCAGAGCTGACAGGTAGCTTTTGTTTACACATCCCTCCTCATGTAATCTGTCATGCCCTGTCCTTTACATGGTATTAAAACCAGCCACCTCCCAACACAGCTCCACATACAGCTCTCACTCTGACTCTCTGTTTCCATGGAAATATAACCTAGGAAGTATTTGCATCTCATAACCTTGAAAGTACTCCAAGTAAGATCAACTCTGAGAATATATTGTTCTCAAAATAAATTGTCATAACGGTAATCAGTGGCACATTTAATACTCCTTTTCAGCTGCTTCATATCTGTATAGTTCATTATTTCCTCTCCTGCTGTGTTCAGTGGCTAGTGATACCAGCATGCTATAGGAATTCGAAGATAACTCAGAAAAGAAGCCCAATATCGGAGCAAATTAAAACATGAAACAGATTATTATAGCTACCTACTTTCTAGCCCCACAGAGCAACCCTGTCTCATCAAATTACGTTCCCAGAGGACTATTCGGCATTCTCAATTACGTTTGACCATTTACGTATTTTGTCCGTGATTACGTTTTTATGAACATATTCGGCATTCTCAATTACGTTTGACTGAAAAACGTATTTTGTCCGAAATTACGTTTTTATGAACATATCGCAAACAAGTTCGTTCTCAGCCTAGAGCTGTTCAGGATGCTCAATTACGTTTGGCTACAAAACGTAGGCTATTGATTACGTTTTAATAAACATATCGCATACATTCGTTCTCAGCCTATTTTTTGCCATTTATTTACCTCTAGGATTATGTTTGGTTGAAGTGTGCATTGTCTGGTCGGCCGCCTGAACTACAGCGCTGCAGGAAATTAAAATGTTCCATAGATATGTTCACATGTTTCTTCATTCATTCATTCATTCAAACAAACTGGTGGAGGCAATCGACGTTCCGACATGGCCACGCCCCCTTTGGGTGGAAAACAAAGCGATTTTGACTATAATGCAAAAAATTGCGGTCCAAAACAGCACAAAAAGAAAACGATCAGAGGTAAATAAGTTACAATTTGACCGACAGACACAATGTTAAGATCCTTTACAACTACTCTGCCAGCTAGATAACGTTAAACTAGACTACGGAACTACACAGGGCTGCAGGGAAAATAGGGTGACGTCAGACGCACGCCCCTCTACAAACCAATCAGTATCGAGGAATGCTAAACGAGCCTATCGGCAGCCCTGAGCTAAAAAGATTTCTAGCGAGACCTATGTACTTTATTTTCATAATCTTGATATTGCGAATTCATATGATCTGTCTGAAGTCTGATAGGCTAATTCTCAAGAAATGTTCGGTACACAAATAGGCTACGTGCCAAGCTGTTGATCAACTGGACACAATCAAAGATAGCACACACACACACACAGCTGACAAGAGCGCTCCCTCCCTCCTCTACCCTCCGCCGAGTTTTTTTTCCCAGAGCAAATTTTTGAAGTCAAGGGTTATCATGGTGACACAAATACGTCACACTTCAGCTAGTAAGTGCATAAACATATGTTTTGAAAACATATCTAGCGAGAAATACATCAGAATATCATTATATTCGGTAATTGGGAGTATCTGATCTCTATTTGGTTAGTTTGCTGACGTATTTACCACCGTTGCTATGTAATCCTACATTTCCCATCATCCTTTTTAGGGCTGGGTGGACCCGTTCGACTCCTATCAGAGTGTCTGCCGATTCAGGGCGCATTCCATTTACAATTCAGGGCCTCCGCCGTAAAACCACAAGTCAGACATGTTCACACGGCTGACACTTCCGTTCTGCCCCATCATAATAAAAAAAACTTAACAGGAAGTAGGTTACATTATTCCCCTCCTCCGAAACGTCCCCGTTTCCACACAGAGACATCATAAGGGCCCTTAGGAATAATGGAACCACTTACAGAAACATGCTGCACTACCAAAAAATTAATAAAATAACTTGAATTGAACACATTCTTTATAGGCCTACCCTAAACCTTAAAGCATGTAGGCTCATTGTAGCCTACCCACTATTCTAGGGAAACTATTTCTGTAAGAAAAATGTGTTTTATAGCCTTTGTGGTTGTATAATTTAAAGCTTCTGATCAAATATGTGGCGGATTATACATGAAATTATAAAACAATTAAATGTACAGTTTAAAATGTCATTGAATAGGCTTCTTGAACTTACTAAAGCAGTACTCTACAATGCGTGTGTGCGTGTGTGTGTGTGTGTGTGTGTGTGTGTGTGTGTGTGTGTGCGTGTGTACGTGTGTGTGTGTGTGTGTGTGTGTGTGTGTGTGTGTGTGTGTGTGTGTGTGTGTGTGTGTGTGTGTCACATCTTGTAGCCTATCCTGACAGGGATTTGGTTGTTTTCTTTTAGTTAATGATATCAAATGTTGCTATAAATTGTGCATAGCCTACACATAATATAAAACTAGGTGCATATTGAATGTGAATCCTGCAACTGAAAGTATTTGGAAGGAGTAGGCCAGTTACTCAAATGGGAGTAGTTTAAAGATTGCTTTATTCATGATTTTGACCTTAAAAAGATAGAATTTTAGGCAGTCTTATGAACAGTGCTTAATCAGTGTTTGCAGCATATGCAGTTGACTCAGTATATTGTCCCCTGTCTTAATGGTAAGTGGTCTTGACGGCGGTTTGTCCACCACACACTTGGCATGATATACAGGTGAAATTTGAATATCGTGCAAAAGTTCATTTATTTCAGTAATTCAACTTTATAGGTGAAAATAATATCTTATACAGACTCATTACATACAAAGTGAGATATGTGAAGCCTTTATTTTTTATAATTGTGATTATTATGGCTTACAGTTTATAAAAACCCCAAATTCAAAATCTCAGAAAATTAGAATATTACATAAAATCAATAAAAAAAGGATTTTAAATACAGAAATGTCGGCTCTCTAGAAAGTATAATCATGCATATGTACTAAGTACTTGGTTTGGGCCCCTTTTGCATGAATTATTGCCTAAATGCGGCGTGGCATGGATGCTATCAGCCTGTGGCACTGCTGAGGTGTTATGGAAGCCCAGGTTGCTTTGATGTGGCCTTCAGCTCGTCTGTATTGTTGGGTCTGGTGTGTATCATCTTCCTCTTGACAATAGTCCATAGTTTCTGAGTTCAGGTCAGGAGAGTTGTCTGGCCATTCATGCAGAGTAATACCATGGTCAGTCAACCAGTTACCAGTGGTTTATGGTACCATGGGCAGGTGCCAAGTCGCTGGAAATGGAAATTGTCATCTCCATAAAGCTTGTCAACAGACAGAAGCATGAAGTGCTCCAAAATCTTCTGGTAGATGGCTGTGGTGACTTTGGACTTGATAACACAGTGGACCAACAGCAGCAGATGACATGATACCTCAAATCATCACTGATCCAAATTAAATGTTGCGTTTCATTTGGAAATCAAGGTTCCACAGTCTAGAGGAAGAGTGGAGGGGCACAAAATCCAAGGGGCTTAAAAGACCACTGTCAAGTTTCAACAGTCAGTGATGATTTGAGGCACCATGTCATCTGATGGTGTTGGTCCACTGTGTTATCAAGTCCAAAGTCACCACAGCTGTCTACCAGGAGATTTTAGAGCACTTCATGCTTCTGTCTGTTGACAAGCTTTATGGAGATGCTGAATTACTTTTTCCAGCAAGACTTGACACTTGTCCACAGTGCCAAAACCACACGTAACTGGTTGACTGACCATGGTATTATGTGTTGATTGGCCAGACAACTCTCCTGACCTGAACCCAATAGAGAAACTATGGACTATTGTCAAGAGGAAGATGATACACACCAGACCCAACAATACAGAGGAGCTGAAGGCCACTATCAAAGCAACCTGGGCTTCCATAACACCTCAGCAGTGCCACAGACAGATAGCATCCTTTGGAAGCGCATTGTGAAGCGCCTTGTGACCCTGGTCTGTGAAGGGCGCTGTATAAATAAAAGCTTACTTACTTACTTACTTACATCCATGCCACACCGCATTTAGGCAATCATTTGTGCAAAGGGGGCCCAAACCAAGTACTTAGTACATATGCATGATTATACTTTATAGAGGGCCGACATTTTTGTATTTAAAATCCTTTTTTTATTGATTTTATGTAATATTCAAATGTTCTGAGATTTTGAATTTGGGGTTTTCATAAGCTGTAAGCCATAATAATCACAATTATAACAAATAAAGGCTTGAAATATCTCACTTTGGATGTAATGAGTCTATATAATATATTAGTTTCACCATTTAGGTTGAATTACTGAAATGAATGAACTTTTGCACGATATTCTAATTTTTCGAGTTTCACCTGTATTGATAGAGATTTATTCTTGTTCTTTTCATACGGGCAGCGACATTCCACGTGTGTATCGCGCTGGACCTGTGGTGTAGCATTGGGCGAGGAAGCCTTGACAGCGCCCTGATTTAATCTGCAAGGTTAAGATCGCTCTATAACAGTTTTTCCAATGACTCTAGCCTATTTTGTTCAAACTGCCTTTGTATTTCACATCCCTCAATTAGCACCTGTCACTTTCACATGGGCCTATTTTAATTAAATATTCAGATGATTCAGCAGATGCAAGGTGTGTCAGTTCTGTGTGCAGTTCACAGGACAGTTTACAGGGACAGGGAACAGGTGGACAGTAGTGTTCGGGCATGGTAGGAGCTACACACCTCTTAAATGTAACCAAGGTTGAGAGATTGATATGGATTTTGGGAGGACCAGGAGGATAGGCTAAGTCATTCCTGATACAATCCACAATAACTGCTGCTACAATGCCACACTTTCCCTATGGCAATAAATAAAGTACATTATCCATCTATAAGTCCATCCATCCATGCAGGTATATTTAAACAACGCCTATGCATATGGGTTCTGTATTATAATCTCTGAAGGACACACCTTTTGGTTTACTATTTCCACAAGAAAACAAATGAGCAAACAAAAAGCTTAATTTTCCATATTGGGCCTTCAAATTTATCAGAAAATCAACCTTGCGGTAAAGAACACCAACTGAATACATTGCTGGAAAGGTGCTAATGTTGAGAGTGTGAAGATTGTACAATTTTACATTTAAACACACCTACAATTCACCACCATGCTTTTGATTAGATTTAATTTATTTGCACAATAAAAACAACAAAGAACATTGGCCACAGAAATATAAAATATAAAACATTTTTTAAAAGGCAACATATTGTGCAGGTGAGATATATATATATATATATATATATATATATATATATATATATATATATATATATATATATATATATATATATATATATATATATATATATAAAAAAAGTTGTGAATGATATCTTACTTCAAAGATCATTTAATGTAATAGGCTACTGAAGAAAATAGAAGTAATTTAATCCACAAGGTTATGCAGAGGTAAAAAGACAAGCAAAGTGGGTATATGGTTGTAGTTGTCCTGCTTATTTATCTGTAAAGGCCGCCTACAACTCCTTATTCGTGATAACCATCAAACTACATCGTGCACATTTACTGAGTGACGATTGTGTTGCATTTCTCACAAACAACAATGATCATCTCACAACGATTTATGCTCTTCGTAGCTCAGGGCTGCCGCTATAGGCTCGTTTCGCGTCACGTGACATTCCTCGCCATTGATTGGTTTGTAGAGGGGCGTGCGTCTGACGTCACCCTTCCTCAGGTCGGCAATACGTCATCTAGACGGAACTCTCGTGGCAGTAGGCTACTCAAAGACAGCGCGATCATTCAAAATAAGCGTTATAGCTCAAATCTGCAATGTCCTGAGCTGTTTTGTGGTTTACAAAGTAAAAAACAAACATCATGGTTTTATTCCTTTGCCATGCCCCCAAAAATTCCCCTAAAGAAGGGCTGTATGACAGCAGGAAGCTCCCGGCTGCGCTCTGCATTCAGTGGGAGTTTGCTATCGTAACGAACATTTAGTTCACGTGTAATCAGCTTATAGAGACTCAGTGAGGTGAATATATACATCAGGGCATGATATCTCTGGCCAATGGGTCGGATCATTGCGCCAGCTTGATGCTGAGAGACTACACACATGGTTTTAGATTGATCAAATTAATCATTTATAAGTGTCTTTAACGTTATCTAGCTGGCAGAGTTGTTATAAAGGATCTTAACATTGTGTCTGTCGGTCAAATTGTAACTTATTTATCTCTGATCGTTTTCTTTTTGTGCTGTTTTGGACCGCAATTTTGCATTATAGTCAAAATCGCTTTGTTTTCCACCCAAAGGGGGCGTGGCCATGTCGGAACGTCGATTGCCTTCACCAGTTTGTTTGAATGAATGAATGAATGAATGAAGAAACATGTGAACATATCTATGGAACATATAAATTTCCTGCAGCGCTGTAGTTCAGGCAGCCGCCCAGACAACGCACACTTCAACCAAACATAAGCCTAGAGGTAAATAAATGGCAAAAAATAGGCTGAGAACGAATGTAGGCCTATGCGATATGTTTATTAAAACGTAATCAATACGTTTTGCAGCCAAACGTAATTGAGCATCCTGAACAGCTCTAGGCTGAGAACGAACTTGTTTGCGATATGTTCATATAAACGTAATTTCGGACAAAATACGTTTTTCAGTCAAACGTAGGCCTAATTGAGAATGCCGAATATGTTCATAAAAACGTAATTACGGACAAAATACGTAAATGGTCAAACGTAATTGAGAATGCCGAATAGTCCTCTGGGAACGTAATTTGGATGAGATAGGGTTGCACAGAGGCAGTTTCTTTTTATCATTAAAAGCAGTTTTGCAATTTGTGGCCATGTATGGAGCTTTCTTTTCCTAAAGCACTGAATAGTATGTCCATTTAGAGGTGCAAGAAATAAAAACATTGCTTCAATGTTATCATTTAATTTGTCCGCGCTAAAGCGGACCCTCTATGTAAAACATCTTTAAATCAGAGACCCAGTGCCACGGGTTTTTAAAGATCAATGTGTTACCATTCTCAGCCCCACTTTATCCGGCACTCGGCGGTACAGAACGTTTACGAAACCAATAAAACACCTTGATATTCTTCTCTTGTTTTTCCCCATGTCCTGTTAAGAGTCTCTCCTGTTTGATTACTGGTCCAGCCCTAATGGGTCTCCCCTTTATTTGATTATTTAAGCCCTTTTAATTTCTTTCTATTACTGAATCATTCATGGCTTAAACCGTGCTTTGAATTGTGATCACCTAAGGAAGTATAAATGCTTCCAAACAGTCCATCAAAAGTCAAGCCAGTCTTAAGATGATGATGATAGATTTTTTTACATAGCCTGTGTTTGGTCTGCTAGCATGACTTCAACCCTCAATTAATAATTGCTCACCCATCCTACTTCCCAGCAACTGTTCTGTAGCCCAGTCCTAAAGGATTTAAGCACCCACTGAAACATTGTTTTACCTCTTACCACAAGTTAAAACATCAATGGACCAGAGCTTGAATCCTAATACATTTGTTCTCAAGAGTTTTTCCTCTGATGAATCACTCCGGCATGATAGAGCCCTGTATTCCCAGACAGAGTCAAGTAGAGGAGGAGCATGTATGCAGAGTGCAGGTGTGGGTGGATTGTTGGGTGGGGTGCAGCTGGTTAGGGAGGGTCACAAAAGCTCAGTGCTGAATGAGTGATAAAAGGTTTACGGTGGTACAGCACGAGTGCCTAGCCTGAATAGTAGGCTGGATGGTGCCACGCCTTGTCTGGCCTCTAGCACTCTCCTGGTCTGTCTCTGTTTAAAGCCAGGCATTTAACTAGTTCTCTCAGAATATAAGGGGGCACAGTCCTTCACTTAACAAGCTCATTATTCCACATTGTTTTTGTCCTTTGCTCCTCCTCTGCGGCAGTGGCAGAGAAAAGGCTGTTTGATGTATGTCTATGTTAGAGACTTGTACAAGGGTCTTTGAGAGGGAAGGATGATAATGGGTCCACTAATGATGTGGTCCTCGCTGATATGGATCCTTTCAGTAATGATGGGTCGTCTGCATGAATATTCAGATGCTTTTTTCGCCGAGAGGGAGGTGGATGATCAGGGTTTCTTTAGAGGGCAACCGAGGACAAGGCTCAAGAGCAGATTTGAGATTCCATCATCAGCAAAATTATAGTGAGACCACCTGAGAATCAAAGAAAAACTCTTGTGATCCATGCTGTGAACTGTGATTTTGATATTTTGTAAGAGTTTACCGAAAGCTTTTTGAGCTTCTCAAAGCAGTACCAAAGATAATTGACATTTGGAGAAAAAATAGGTTATTATTGGTTGAACTGTTTCTTCCCATTACATAATACCCCATAAGAGAATGCATCCTGATGTTCTGGCCTTAGTGCTGTTGAGAATATGTATTTGTTTGTGAATTCTACAGAGTAACGTGCCCTCTAAGAAACATAAACTTTTAGATTAGACGATGATGTGTTGTTTCTGCATCTAACAAATAAAGCATCAGTTCGATAAATATTCCACTACGCAACTGTAGAAAATCAATAGCATAGTTATACTGAGTGGAAATTGACTGAGTGTGAAATGCAATCAAACAGCAGTTATTAACCTCAACCAAATATATACCACAGTGATAGATGATGTTTACAAATCCCCTTGAAAATCAGTTTGCATTGTGTTATTACTTGTTTCAGTTGTACTCCATCATGGAACATTTAGTCTTCCTCATTAAATCTTCGGCTCCCTACTTGAGAGAGTATTGCATTTTCTAAGACAGAACTCATCCTGTATTTGTGAAAGATTTAAAAGCCTATATTTATTTAATCAAATCAAGTCATGTCACATTCATTTCCAAAACAACTTGAACAAGAAACCTTTGTCAAAAACTAGTGAACAGGACAACATAGAGTCCTAGAAGCTCTGTTTGTCAGAACCTTTTCCTTTGCAGAACAAATATATTGATGAAGATCACATAAAGAAACAAAGCACATGTAATGCATCAACAATTCCTTATGAGGAAATGTGTCAGTGGTTCGGTAGACTGGCACTATAAAGGGGTTTACTCTGGTTCAAGGTGTGACATAGAATGGGAAAGTGTGAGAGTATTGACATCAACAGCTATGACAAACTTTTAACAACGGCTAGACAAAACACTTCTCAGAAGGAACCAATTAACCCTTCAGAGATTTCAATTACCACCTAGACAGAGCTTTCAAGATCAATAACTAAGCGTGTATCTT
This sequence comes from Ammodytes dubius, assembly GCA_026122265.1. Lineage (NCBI taxonomy): Eukaryota > Metazoa > Chordata > Actinopteri > Uranoscopiformes > Ammodytidae > Ammodytes > Ammodytes dubius. The sequence goes on from CM047505.1 coordinate 9,902,301, forward strand.
GACAAGATGGTTGGGGTTACAAGGGGGACTGTGTTACTCCATTGGTTTAAAACATCAGACACTAATGCCTCGTTTCCACCGAGTAGAGCAGGTCGGGTCGGAGCGGTTCGATCCGGTTATTTTGGCTTTCCATTTGCCAAAAGTTGGGTAGGGTACGGATATAAGTGAGCCTAACCGCTCTAAGTAGGCCCTATTTTCGGTACTCCTCCGTTGGGGTATCAGCCGCCTGAAAGGGTGCCGAAAAGGTGGAGCTACACACTGCTGTCCGTTGATTGGTCAAAAGAATCATTTCGCCGTGTGTAATCACCTCGGCAAGAGTGAAGAGAGACTTGCGTTTTGGCCAAAAAATATGAGCGCAGAATTGTTTATTGTGGGGTTTTTCCTCATCATTAAATTAATCAGGGGGTTACACTGTGTCCCACTGCTACGATATCACGTGGCTGCCGCAGCCAGCACTGTTCGCTCACTGTCTCTATCGGCCGTCTCTGTGCATTGACCGGTATAATACGCTCACAACACGGGGGGAATAAATAAAGAAGCAGCTGGTTTGACCAAGCAAAAACAAGAGACTGCTGGCTTGACCACAGTTGTTCCACAGCCCTATAGTTTTACCCATATTCTGGCGGCAGCGATCGGAGTCCAGCCTACACCCCGCCCTACCAATAAGGGTAGGGTCGGCGGTGGAAACAGCCCAGAGGATTCTTAAAAGCGAGCTGTCCCGCTCTGAGCATCTCCCACCCGACCCGCTCTACTCGGTGGAATGAGGCATAAGACTGTTGCTATTGTTGCTGGATTTGTCACATTTGTGTGTTGTGATAAATATTAATTTGTTTCCCATGCGCCAATGTAAACTGATATCAAAGATTCACATTCTATATCATTAGGGTTCATCAGGTATCATTAGGGTTAGGTGATCAGATAGCACAGCAGGACCCAAACCAGAGTGAAAATGTCACGGCCACCTCCTTTGCTCACTCATCTTCTTTTTCCTCCTCCGTCTCTTCTTCCAGTGTCTCATATAGAAGAATGAAGACAGGCAAAGATACAGACCCAGACAGCAAAAGACTACATTCTAATCTAAAACAACATTGCATCTGGGGAAATCATTTTATTCCCTCCCAATGATGCTAGTTTTAAGAGTGAGACAGGGATCAGCAGATCTCACCACAGCCCCTACCCCTTTGCAGGTTCCTATCACTTCCAACCTCAAATTGGAAGTGACAGACCACTCAGGCAGAGGTGTCTTTGCTCCCCCCATCAGCAACCTTGCAGCCCCACTCAGAGCTGTCTGCCTGATTATATATCACCAGGATAGAGGAGAGCTACGGAAAGGAAATGTCCAGCTTGAGACAGACCACTAAACACGTTGTCTGTCCTGCTGCTGCACATCTGCCAATACACATATCACCTGTCCCTATGGCTGCCACAAAACCAATATGTATGTCTCTATCACTCTGTGTTCTGTCTTCTGTTTGGTCTGCAGACTTTTTCAAACTTCCTCTTTGGGACTTATTTTTCCTTTCTTTCTTTCTTTCTTTCTTTCTCTTTCTTTCTTTCTTTCTTTCTTTCTTTCTTTCTTTCTTTCTTTCTTTCTTTCTTTCTTCTTTCTTTCTCTTTCTTTCTTTCTTTCTTTCTTTCTTTCTTTCTTTCTTTCTTATTATCCGATGCATCCGAATACAGAAATTAATGTGTGTTTTTTTTTATTCAAGTGCCTATTTTCTGTTCTCTTCTCTCTACCCAGGCATGGAGCTTGGAAGCACTCCACAACAGCCCAGAGAGGTATGTGTTTACTCCATATCTCCAAAAACAGAGTTACACACACACATGTTGCTCCCAACTGTTATCAGTTGTAAAAAAACAAGTGATTGCCAGCCTTGTACCTCTCAGTGTGTCTGATAGCATCCATGTAGAGAAGATAACCTCACTGTGCATTCAGCCAGTTTTCACTGCATAAACTGTCCCTGTCGAACCAGGCCTAGATTTCACAGGATGTCATCACACCTTTTTCTTTCCATTTTTGACAGTAGAAGCTTCCTTTCTTGTATTTGGTTAGTTTTTTATCCATTCCAGCTGAATAGTAAGCTAACATTGATCTATAAAAAGCTCATTAATCAATTAGTTTTTTTTCAGCATTCAAATTTGATTACTTATTATGATTATACATCCCTTGCCACCCAACTTTGCATTTCTACGTCAGTTCCTGTATTCTTAAGACAGTTATTTTCCCAAAAACAATTTGAATACTTTCTGTCATTACCTATCTGTAGCAACTACTACAGGATTTCTAGTTGCTTAAGCCAACTCACCAAGTACCACCATCCAACCCTAACACACACACACACACCACACCACACACACACACACACACACACACACACACACACACACACACACACACACACACACACACACACCCACACCCACACCCACACCCACACCCAACCCACACCTACACCCACACCCATACACACATTTTTACTTTTATTTATTTTATCAGCAGTGTTTCCATTTGTTTAGTTATATCTGAAGTTATTTTCTTCCTCATTCTCCTGTTAAAAATAATACATTACTACCGTTTATTCATCTTTATCGATCTCTTGCTTTCAATACTTTTAAATCTCCAGGTAAGATGGGGAGAGTGTGGGGAGAGGGAGCAAATAACCACAATTTCACCAAAATTAAATACAAGCTGTATCCTCCTCCCATATGGACAGGCCTCCTCCTAAAGGGTCTGTGGGCTGTTCTGATTGGTGACTGGGTAGTGCAACCTGGAGCAGCAAGTCTTCTCCCCAGGGTTTGAAGGCGGCTAGGACAGGAACTTCCCTGAGCTCATACAGCTTGATAGAATTGATTAAAATATAGAAAAAAAAAAGGTTAAAAGGAAAAAAAATAATAATAATAATTGAGTGAAAATAATAATGGTAATAATAACAATTTTGAATAAAATAAATAATTGTTGTTTGTGCTCTATCTCCTCGCCCTCCTCGTCTTCTGCAGGACTGAATTGAAGGCTAGAGAGTCGACTATTTACTCTATATTTATTTATTTTTGTCTCAAGTAATATTTCTACTATTATTAATTATTTAATATTTTATTTTTTATTGATATATATATATATATATATAAATAATTTAGATATTTTCTTTTCTGTCTTCACTAACCACACGCCCGACCACGAATAACATCTTCAATACAAAATACATATCAACCCAGTAACATTCCCTTTCTCTCTACCTTTCCCCTTTACACAATAACAACACAAGATAACTTTTAGTTTTTTTTTGTTTTGTTTTTCTGCTCTTATTTATCTATGATTATGACTCTTATTTCTATCATTTTTGTTTATCAGTATTGTCAATATGGATAACCATAGCCATTTTTCAACACGGTCTCCCTTATAACTGCTTACATCATTTACTATGCTTTTTTTTTTTTTTTTTTTTTATTGATTTCTCTCTCCCAATTATCTAATTACCTTATGACTACATTCAAAACTGTGGATCAAAAGTCTAAAATACCATATTGGAAATTAATACTATTTAAACAACCGAAAATGCCATTCTTATCATTACATTCTTATGATGATTATTCATTTCTTAGTACTGATTTATCATTTTTTTTCAAATTTTTTTTTTTGTTGTTGTTGTTGTTTATATGTATGTATATATATACACACACACACACACACACACACACACACACACACACACACACACACACACACACACACACACACAAACACACACACAGCCTGTCAACGACAATGTAAAAATATGCAATGACCTCCTCCTTGTTTTTGTCTCGTCGTTCTGTCTTAAATGTGAACACTTAAATTGTCATGTACCTCACCTAATGTTATGTCTTTCACCTGTCTTGTCCTGCATCACGTAAAAAAAAACAAAAAAAAGTCTGAAAATAAAATCTGCATTCCCTGCACTAAAAAAAAAACAAAAAAAAAGGTAGGAAAAAAACGCATGCCCAGGTGAAACTGCATGTACATTGCTGAAAGGACAATGTGTAGTCAAACGTGCCTGCACAAGCAAGTTAAACTACCATTTGCACTTTATCCTAATCTTTTGCATACATTACAGCGTTTCCCAGACATTAAAAGTTTAAAAAAAAACACTTTGTATAGCATTATATTGTTTCTTTATTGACAGATATGACTGAAGCCACACTCATGTCACCCACTGGTCGCGTGACACAGGTGAAGTGTGACTTGCACAATATTGTGTTACTCTCAGCAGTCTCATGGGTGTGAGCTGTTAAAGTAAACATGGTTCAGCCCTTGATCAGTATGAAAACAGTGTGGGTAGTACGCTTCCATGTTGAAGACGGGAACTAGGCTTATGTTAAGCCCCACAAGACAGGTTCAGTTCATCCTCTGTGTGATCAGTTTACTTATGTATTTTGTTTGACTTGCTCCCAGCACTTGTTCATTTAAATTAAAGACTTATGTACACAAAGAGGATATATAAAGAGCTTTCCAATGGAGAGAAGAGCTTTGGCTCTGAAGGAACTGCTCAAGAAGCATCAACCTAAGAAGGAGAATTTGGACCCTAGAAACTGGATGAAAGGGGAGACCATGAAGGGCTTTTCGGACTTCATACTGAACAAGCACTCAGAAGATACAAATGACAGCTTTGACAACAGCGTGATGTTGCTTGATGCAGAGAAGCAGTTTATGGAAGCAGCCAAGAGCAATGATGTGGAGGCCATGAAGACTCTTGCAAGGGGGCTCAACACCAATGCTAAGAATGTGCACGATAGGACTGCCCTTCACTTTGCAGTAGCTGGCAGAAACGTGGAAGCTGTACAGCTTCATCTACAGCGCAGGGTCAAGGTGGACCAAAAGGACAAGTATGGTGTGGCATCCATTCATCTGGCTGCCTGGTTCGGCAGTTTGGAGATCCTGAAACTATTAGTGCAGGCTGGGGCTGAACAGAAGGTTGAGAACGAGCAAGGAATGAACATCATGCACTGTGCTGCTATCAACAACCACACTGATATTGTGGAGTATATTATCAATGACCTACAGATGAAAGAACTAGACAAAGAAGACCAGTTAGGACACCGGGCATTTGCATTGGCGGCAGAGCATGGGCGTGTCGAAATGTTAGAGATGCTGATAGAGCCATACCATATGGACACCATGAAGCCCAACAAGAGCGGAGACACGCCCCTGCACTTAGCTGCCAGGAACGGCCACTTGAATGCCGTCCAACTGCTGCTGCACAGCTTTGATACCCGGGATGAAGTCAATATGGATGGTGAGACAGCTCTGTACCTAGCTGCAGACAACAATCACAAACTACAATCATATGAAAAAGTTTGGGAACCCCTCTCAGCCGGCATTATAATTGACTCTGCTTTCACACAAAAAAGATAAAAGTGGTATGTCTTTAATTTACCAGGAACAGCTAAGTACTGGGATGTTTTCTAAACAAAGATTTTTTGAAAAGCAGTATTTAGTTTTATGAAATTAAATAAAATGTGAAAAAATGGCTGTGCAAAAATATGGGAACCCTTGTGGTGTTGCTGATTTTAACAGCATGTAAAACTGAGGACTTTAAACACAAAATTGGTTGGATTATGTTGTTAAGCCTTGAACCTCATATAAAGGTCTGTTTAATCATGATACAAGGTATTTTAGGTGCCTAGATGCAAGTTCCACTTCTCTTTGACTCTCTGCAGAAATGAGACAGAATGCGATCATCAAAACAGCTCCCAAAAGATCTTAAAAACAAAGATTATTCATTGTCATGGTTTAGGGGAAGGCTACAAGAAGCTTTCCCAAAGGTTTCAATTGTCAATTTCTACTGTAAGGAACGTTGTCAGGGAATGGAAGGACACAGGCACAGTTGCAGTTCAGGATAGGCAGGGCAAGATGGCTCTGGGTGTGGCAGTTAGAGTGGATGAGGTGATTATTGTGGACATGATCATCAAAACAGAAAGATACTACGCCTGGAGAAAGGCCAACCCTGAGCTTAATGAGAGTGTTCACAACGAGATCCCGCTAACGTTTAAACTGGACCACCGCAACGAGACCAAGCAGTTCCGTTCGGTGGCCTGTCATCTGGCGTACGAGCTCCTGAAAGCAGGAGACTGGAAAAGACTGGCACTCCACTGGGGCTTCACCAAGGAGCAAGTGTTCGCCATCGAGGAGCAGTGGACAGGTCAGCACAGCTACCAAGAGCATGGGAACAGGATGCTTCTGATCTGGCTCCACGGGGAAGAATTGGCTTAGAAGAGACCGGCTAAACAACTCTACGAGGGCCTCATCTTCATAGGGAACAGGAAAGCTGCTGATATGATTCGGATGGAGGCAGTGGTCTCCAGCAGTAAGAGCTGCTGCATTTCATGAGGAGGAACAATGCAACATATGGTCGAACAAAATTATTCACAACTACTGGTGTACAGGAGTAAAGTAAAGGAGCAGTAAAATAATTTATTTTATTTTAAATAAAATAGTGCATCAGATTATTAACATATTACTTAAACAATCTGTGGTGGACGGTTTGTCTCAATTAAAAACATCAGTAACAAAAATATTTAAAATGTCATTTCACACATTAAAGTACAGTTTTTCATATGTGCATAATTTAAAGTTTTTCATAGAAATAAAAGACCATTTTGCAATTCTAAAAAAAAAAAAAAAAAAATTGAATGAATTTGAAACTACTAATGCTGTGGTTCTAATGAATTGCCCCACAGCATTATGAGGGCATGGTGGATTTGAACCAGGCCATTATAATTCTATTCAGACAAGGTTCAAATAGATCAACGGTAGAGCAACACCATGTTCAACTCCAAAACAATTCATAGGTTTCTTTGTCAGACAGGGGTCAAAGTAACACAAATTAAATGATAAAATGGAGTAGATTAAAATTATTGTGAATTGATAAATGGAGTGGTATGAATTAATTAATTTAATTTAAAGTCGATTGAGTCGTGATTAATTTAATTCATTTTAGCCATGTTTTTATTATTTCAAGTGAAAAAAAACTATTGACAATTATCACATAAATTAGTAAAAAGTGTCACTATGTTTATCAACTCAACTGACATATCATTCACAACATGCAATTTTTGTTACATCCGCACATTTATCATTCACAGTGCAGAGTTGTTGTTACTTTCCCCCAAAGCAACCATGCCTTCTGACGTCTAGTTTAGTTTAGTTTAGTTTTATTTGTGCAAATAAACAAGATTAAAAATGGCAAGAAGATGCGCATAGACATACATAAATGCACGGGTGGGACAAAAGAAACCCCGAAGGGCTTATGAAGGATGTCCACCTGACATTAAAATACAATAAGGTAAAGAAATTTTTAAAAAAAAGTAAAATAAAAAAAAGAAAAGAAAAGACAAACAAAAATAAAAGACAAACAAAAATAAAATTAAAGAGCTAAAACTACAAAGTCATGTTACAAAAATGAAAATACATCTAAGTACATGTAAAAAAGCAATATAAAGATGTAACTAACAAGCAAAAAGACAATATAACATACATTCAGTTATACACATTATCGTAAGCTTTTAAAATTAGGTAAATTTTAAGATGTTTTTTGAAAGTAACTAAAGATGAGTGTTTATGTAGAGTAACAGGAAAACTGTTCCAAATGACTGGACCTCTATCCCTAATTGAAAACTGTCCATCGAGTTTTCTCTTGTCGACTTGCTGTCCTGTCTGCTCCTGTGCTACTTGCCGTTTAAAAACGGAATAAGCAGGTCCTCCAAAGATGAACACTATTCTCAACCACATAATTTGAGTATGTAAGGCACATACTGATGAAAAAACCCCAGGTGTGCACCATAGGCCTCACCTGAAAAATTTGATATTTGAATTCCTGGTAATGCCTTTTGGATTGAAGGGAGGGCCAGATACCTTTCAAAGCCTAATGACACAGGTTTCCAAGAGCTGCCTGGCTGATTGTTGTATAGTGTATTTGGATGACAAATCATCATATTTTCTAGAGACATCCAAACTCACTGACATCCACCGATTGCCTCCAGCAGTTCATGTGAGTGGCCACTTGTTGGCAGGTTTCAGAAAGAAACCCAGTGGGATTAACTAACTGTCTGACTGTATAAAAAAACATGTGTTGCGGTCACATGGCAGTGGAAGCGCTCCTCAGTCTGCTCCCCTAGCATTGAGCTAACCGCAGCTAACCAGGTTTCCCCGTCATCTTTCTCTCCGTGCCCACCCTGTCCCATTAACGGCCAGAGGCCTCATAAAAAACAGACATTTAATAAATTGGATGTAATAGGCATAATTAAAGTTTTGAGCTACAATTCAGAGTTGTTTGACTGGCAGAAATCTGTTTAGATTAGAACTTAATGAGCGCAACACATTTACTGTATTAGCCAATAGAAAATAGCATGTTTATTATTGGGATCCCAAAAAACAAGGATTAAAACCCTTATTTGCTATTTGAAGGGGAAGAAGGTTATTCACTGATAACAATTAACATATTTAAAACTAAATAACCTCTGGAGCTTGCTGTGGCCGTTATTTAAGTTGTAAATTGTAATTTTTACTTAGTAGAAGCAGTGAAGGCTTCTGGTCTTTTTTTTCATAGAATAAATAGACCCAAACATGGCCTAAACCAACACTGCTCTTCGGGAGCCTTCCATAATGCTTCGCGCGGAGCAGTGGTGCGGCCGGTGTTGACCATTGACTGTTCGATATACAGTCCCGGACAAAAGTCTTGTCACGTATCCATTTTGTAGAAACAACAGCTCATAACCTGACTTTTAATTAATCCATTGGTTTTAGAAATGGCTCATATGAAAGCTAAAACCCTCCCAAATTATGTTTAATAAACTAAAAAAAATGTTCTTCACTGAATAAATATTGATCATTTAATGAACACAGAATGGTCAGATGTTGGCAGGACAAAAGTGTTGTCGCCTACAGAGACTTATGTGAAAATTTAACAAATAATTTACTTCAAATACAAAAATATGTTGCATAACATCAGTGAATTAAGTAGTGGTGCTGTGATATCCATATTTGATATCTTGTATGACTTCCATGAGCTTGAAGGACTGCATCCATGCGGTTTGACAATGATTCATATAATTTATTGATGAAGTCATCAGGAATAGCAAAGAAAGCAGTCTTACATGCCTCCCAGAGTTCATCAAGATTCTTTGGTTTGGTCTTTCATACTTCCTCTTTCATTCTACCCCAGACATGGTCAATGATGTTCATGTCTGGTGACTGGGCTGGCCAGTCCTGGAGCACCTTGATCTTCTTCGCCTTGAGGAACTTTGACGTAGAGATGGAAGTATGCGATGGAGCAACCATGTGATGTAATTCAACCGAAGATTCATCTGAGAAATTCACCTTCCTGGTCAAATCAGTGCCCAGAAACCAGCCCTAAACAAAAGGCTATTAAAAAAAAAGTGTGGCATTTTCTAAGGCCCACTGCCTGCTAAAAGTATAGATGCTGGAAAAGTGGCAGGAGGTGGATTTCTCAGATGAATCTTCGGTCGAATTTCATCACAGCCGCCGCAAATATTGCAGGAGACCTACTGGAGCGTGCATGGATCCGAAATTCACCCAGAAAACAGTTAAGTTTGGTGGTGGAAAAATCTTGGTCTGGGGTTACATCCAGTATGGGGGTGTGCTAGAGATTTGCAGGGTGGAAGGCAATATCAATAGCCTAAAATATCAAGATGAATTAGCTACTTCTTACATTCCCAACCATAAAAGGGGTCAATTTTTTCAGCAGGGTGGTGCTCCATCGCATACTTCCATGTCTACATCAAAGTTCCTCAAGGTGAAGAAGATCAAGGTGCTCCAGGACTGGCCAGCCCAATCACCAGACATGAACATCATTGAGTATGTCTGGGGTAGAATGAAAGAGGAAGCATGAAAAACCAAAGAATCTTGATGAACTCTGGGAGGCATGTAAGACTGCTTTCTTTGCTATTTCTGATGACTTCATCAATAAATTGTATGAATCATTGTCAAACCGCATGGATGCAGTCCTTCAAGCTCATGGAAGTCATTCAAGATATCAAATATGGATCTCACAGCACCACTACTTAATTCACTGATGTTATGCAACATATTTTTGTATTTGAAGTAAATTATTTGTTACATTTTCACATTACTCTCTGTAGGCGACAACACTTTTGTCCTGCCAACATCTGACCTTTCTGTGTTCATTAAATGATCATTTCTTCAGTGAAGCAAATTTATTTTAGTTTATTAAACACCATTTGGGAGGGTTTTAGCTTTCATATGAGCCATTTCTAAAACCAATGGATTAATTAAAAGTCAGATTATAAACTGTTGTTTCTACAAAATGGATAAGTGACAAGACCGTACAAGAGATATATGGGCATGATTTCCTTTCCCCAACATCACCTCTCTGCCCTTTTTTGGATCGATGGAAACAGGCAGAATCAGACATTCTAAGATGGCAGCGCCCTGAACAGAGAATTTTAGGCTTTATTTATTCTCTGGAGAAACAGACAGGTGATGTCACGGTTGCAATGCCTATCTTTTAAATACAGTGTATTGGCTAAACATGGATTTCTGGTAATACAGTTCAGATTTACAACCTCATTAAGTCAAAAGTGTATTCATCTGTTCTTGCACATGTTTTTACATTATAATCTGAAAATATTTCTGTTTGGAAAACCCATGTTTGCTGCAGTCTACTACAACTTGTGACTCTCCCTTTGCAGGACAGAGAAAGAGTGAGATCTGACAATTATCACGACCATCGAGCAGCAGACGGCATCTTGTCCAGCCCGATTCCTCCAGTTCAGTTCCCCAACTTTGAGGACAGTAGACAGACGGTCACCCCTGAGTCTCAGGACATGAGCTCCCTTTATGTATCCAAAAGACAGCGCAAACTGTTGAAAACAAGTCCCCAGATCCACCATACAACCAATAAAGGATTCTCTTCCTCTCTTTCCTCCTCATCCTCGGGTTCTTTTTCCCCTGAGAGCTGGAAAAAGCTCTCTGATATCAAAGAAATACGCCGGCAACTAATGAAGGAGATGTGTGCTAAATACAAAAGCAGCATCTCCAAGACTATCACACATCGTCATGTGGGTTCCCTCTACGTGGAGGACAAGTACAAAGTGTTGTACTGCCAGGTGCCCAAAGCTGGCTGTTCCAACTGGAAAAGGACCCTGATTGTGCTGGCGGGCAAAGCCAAAAATGCTGAGAAAATCAACCATGATGCAGTTCATTATGGTGGCAATCTCAGAACTCTAAACAGCTTTAACCAAGAGGAAATCATGCACCGTCTAAAGACATACACCAAAGTCCTCTTTGTTCGAGAGCCCTTTGAGAGAATGGTGTCAGCTTTCAGGGACAAATTTAATAATCCCAACCCATACTACCACTCCCTCTTTGGGAAACCCATCATCTCCAAGTACAGAAAGAACGCATCCTTGGAAGCCCTGAAAACAGGTGACGGGGTCACGTTCAAGGAGTTTATAAAGTACCTGTTGGATGTCAACCGGCCAGTGGGGATGGACATCCACTGGGATCAGGTGAACCAGCTCTGCCACCCTTGTCACATAGATTATGACTTCATCGGCAAGTTTGAGAACATGGAGGAAGAGTCCAACTTTGCCCTGCGATTGGCTGGGGCACCACCCAACATCACGTTGCCAAGTTTTAAAGATAGAAATCCAGTTGACAAGAAGACCTCATTGAATATTACACAAAACTACTTTTCACAGATCAGCCTGGCCGAGAGACAGCGACTATATGACTTCTACTACATGGACTATCTGATGTTTAATTACACCAAGCCTTTTAATGATTTGTATTAACTGAATATTAGACACTTCAGAGTCACATTCCACTAGGTGTAAATCTCTACCATGATATAAATCTTAACTCAAAAAGGCTCATTGACATTCTCATATGGACTTTTGCATCCAAGCAAAGGGATCAGAGACCAAACTTATTCCGAATTTATTGATTTTTATGAATACATTTCTACCAGAATATCTTCATTTTTAGAGAACAAAGATTAAAAGGTTCATGATTTCCTATAAATGCAGAAAATGTATCTGAAATTCAATTAATTCACAACTGGAACTTGATAAGTTTGAATATAAAGAATATTATTAAATATAGTTAAGATAGTTATCGTTCAACAAGATTTAATATTATGCCCTCCTATAAGTCAAATAGCATTTGCAAATGTATTGTATCGTTTAATTCACGGTCAGCAAAGGGGTCAGGATTTGATAAAGGTTCTAAACGCATTGCTTAATTAAGAAGGGATTTCAGCTTTGACTAAAGTATGTTATGCAAGCCCCTACCATGCACCTTTAATTGTGTATTTACACATTTTATCTATTCAACACCACAACAAAAAAAAATCTAATTGTAACATTCCTTGGCCGGCCTTACATGAAGATCAAGCGATGATCACCGCCCTGCACTGCATTTATTTCTAATTATCTATGGATGTGCTTCTTTTTTAACATTTACTATTTGACTTACAGCAGATTAGGCATAAGTATACCTCCATGTATTAATGCATAGTGAAACAGATGTTTCATAGTAATGTTTTACTAGACATAAACCATAACAAAATGAAACATGGTGATGTAAACAAAGAGTATACATTCTAAAATGTGTAAATTGCTGCCCACTCAGAAGCTGTGTGCACTTACTGTAGCATTTTTTTACTTCTACCTTTGTCTAAGGTTTTGTTTTAGTCAAACAAATACACTTGCTGTGGAATCTCCATAACTATAGGTATTTACTTTGGTGACTACTAATGTTAAATGCAGTACATCAAAGTACTTACAGGGTAAAAGTGTTTATGTTAATATCTCTTACTGTAAGGCCTAGTGTTGCAGTCTTAATCATTTTAGAGGTTTTACTGTAGAGTCGGTTGACAGAATTGGGGCGCAAATAAATTAGACTTGATATAGAAAAAATAAATCTGAAAAAAAAAACTGATTTCTTGAATTGGTTTCATGACGGTCTTATGGTATGATTGATTTTGACAGAATGAAAAATTTAAAAAATAAGCATGATCAAAAGTAAAATCTTTGTCGCCAAACACGCCCTTAACAGCCATGATTTAAAAATCTCTATCACATACATAATCTACAGTAATCCCATACCGTCTGTAAGTATAACATCAAATGTACAGTATACCGTATCACCATATAGGCTTTTTCTGACACTATGTGTAAAATTGTATAATGGGCATTCAGATGACTATATATTTTTCTATGTATTTCTAATATATATATATTCAGTGCTTTGTTGTGATGATATGTTAATGTTTCCTTTTTTGATGTCATTGGTTGTGTTTTTTAGTAATACCAGTGCAGTGTTGTGAAACAGAAGGGTTTCTTTTCAATATATCCAGCAGCTGAAAACCATACAATTTTTAAAGTGCAGTAGAGAACTTGTTTTGAGTGATGAACCGATGCCACACACTGCTGTTGGAGGTAAAAGGACTTTTCAACAAAGCTGGATATATGGAATTTTGAAAATTAACTATCAAATGACTTATCCCTAATCTGTTTGGTCCCGTAATGGGAAAACACTACCCTGTACAGATGAGCTGCATTCCGCCTAGATACCCATCCTGGACAATGACATTTTTACCCATGGCAACTCCACTGTGTGTGTGTGTGTGTGTGTGTGTGTGTGTGTGTGTGTGTGTGTGTGTGTGTGTGTGTGTGTGTGTGTGTGTGTGTGTGTGTGTGTGTGTGTGTGTGTGTGTGTGTGTGTGTGTGTGTGTGTGTGTGTGTGTGTGTGTGTGTGTGTAAACCATTCATCAGATTAGCTGTATCCATAAGATTGCACTGACTGAATGGAGACCTCAGCCAAGGTTTTTCCAAATCAAAGTTGAGTTTAAATAGTCTTAGTTCACAGTTTGGGTTTACTGTATAATAAGTGCAATGAAGAAGTGATCGAATATGATGACTATGACACCAAAATAATAGATGCAAATGAATATATGGGTGGGTTGTATTTAAAAACAAAATAGAGTCGAATTAATTCAAGATAACAAATCAGACTAAAACTGAAATGGGCAACTTGTATATTTTTTACTAGCACACTGCAAAGCTGAGCTATTGTGATGCTGGGAACATCAATGAACTAATAGTCTGTAAAGTTGCAGTCATTATTCAGGTATACACTTTTAAGCTCACTGACTATGTGTTTTATGTAACAAAAAACTTTTATAAAGAGATGTGTTTGCCTATGGGTAAAGGGAAATTAATATGATTGAAGTCTATACAAACTATAATCAACTTTTTAAGACCTTTAACAATTGTGGTGGTATAACCCTTTTACCATGATGATAATTGTATGAAAATTGTCAGTAAAGTGTGTTGGCTTTTGCAATTCCAAAATGTAATCTTTGTTTAGGTTGAGGTCAGGTTCTATATAGCCAATCTATGGCCAAAACAGCTATTGCATTATGAAGAGTAACTCTCACAAATACTGTCATATAGTTTTCTTGGTATGTGGGTGTATGGACAGATTTAACACACTGTGTACAGTAAAAAGTGAATGTATAATTGTTAATCATTGGTGCAAAAGTGTATACAATATGATCTTAACCCCTTTGCCTTATTTTACACTGCCAATCAAATGGTGTATTTCAGGAAGACATTCTTCAGGTGGTTATCATTTGAGGCTGATGAGTGTCTACTAATAAATTGTCTCTCTGCATTTTCAAGGTATGTTCTGTTTTTGTTTTATTTTCTTGCGGTGGTGTTTTTAGTTTGTTTGTCTTAAGTTTAATGGTTCCTGCACTTTGAAGAGTCAGCTAATGAGCTCCAGGATGAAAATCAGTAGTGAGAGGCTTTGCTTTGGCTTATTGTTTACTGGTATGTATTCCTATTTTAATTCATTATATTTCTGAATGCAGTAGAAAGCCAGACTGAGTCTATTCAACATTAACTTATCTGTGAGGATGTATTAAGGCACAGAAGCACTTTGACCTGGGCAAATGTCAGTGAGCATGCTCACATTGTCTATGTTTGTATGCCTCTTACAGGTATAATATTTACTGGTTTTACCATATCACCATTGTGATATAGTTAGTTTAGCATAGTCTAGCTGATGTTGACTCTATACAGAATTTTGCTGTGTTCGCCCATAAGCCACAGTAGCCTATTGGACAAGTTGAAATGTTTGTGAGAAATGAACTAAACTCATCAGAGTAAAGTTATTTAAGACACACAAACAAAGTCAAGTATATTTTCTTCAGAAAGGGCCAGGCTTCTATCTCAGTGATTGAGGAGGATATAATGACAACAATCAGTCCCAGTTTGCAACCTTGTATGCAGTAGAATTATGTGCATCTGTTAAAACAATTGAAAGCCACCGGACAGGTGATGGGATCAAACTCCTTATTTTGACACCATGACGAGAAAAACTTTCAACTTCGTTGGTAATTGGCTCGTGTGGAAGGTGCCCTGGCACTTTTTATCGTCTTAAGGACGGCCTCGCTCAGATCCTGAGAGATGGACTGAGGAGGGGCCAGGCCCACAACTGCATTACAGTGGGGTTCAGATGCCAGATTTGGCAGAGAGAAGGTCTGCCCTGTGGGCCAGGGTTGGCAGTGAACAGGGCGGAAGAGGGCCGGGAACCAACGTCCCCCCGGTGAGCGTTGGCCCACTAACAGGACCCTGTAGCACCTCTGTGCAATCCTGTTCAGCACATGGCGTACCAATAAAAGTGGAGGGAAAGCGCAGCACAAGCCTTCCGGCCACCCTAGAAACAGTGCATCCAGGCCAAAAGGGCTGCATGGTTGTCTCAGGGGGAATCACCCATGGCAAGGATTTGTCTCCCTGGATGCAAAGAGATCCACTTGGAATGTTCAAAGGTGAGCTGACATGTACGCCACAACCTCTGGGTATAGTCTATTAAAACTATAATAATACGTGTTCGTTTGTTCGGAATTATGGAAGGTAAAAAAAATAAAAGATGACAGAAAAATGTTTCCAATTTCTCAGTTGTTTAATGAAGTCAAATCACAGGACAGCGGATGCAGGTTTCAGAGACAGCAAAAGTCAAAAAAGTCAAAAAGTGATCTGCCTTCTCAACAGCAAGGCTTTTTAAACATCTCTAAACAAAGGGTAATGATTGGTCTTTATTGTGTCATGTGTTTTCAGAGATCATCCTCTTCCTGTCGTCTTCTCCTTGCTCCCGACCTGCACTATGCTGGAGAAGGGAATTATGCTTCTGGCCTTGAATGTATCTATGGCTTGGTCAGCTGAGTACGGAAACTACAGAAGGCCTTTGTTTAAAAAAAGATACATCGCCTTGCCTCTAGCCTTATATTATGGGAAAAACATCGTAAAGTTTACAACAAGTTTTTATTGCTACTTCTCCCCCTCCAACTGTCCCTGCTCACAAGCCTGAAATGAGAACATTATAGATCACATGTTATGAATGTATCGATTGTTCAATTGATTATATAAGAGTAAATGCAATTAATGATGGGGGCTATAACATCATTAATATTTAAAAATTAAAATCCTAACAAATTCCCTCAATAAATACGTAATAACGTATTTCTAATTAAAGCTGCAGTTGATAGTTTTTTCACTGTAATATTTGGCAAAACTGTCATAATAGCCATTCAGCTATATGTAGATGAAGTGGTCTGAAAATATTTTTTTATCAGTTTGCTCCCCCCTGCCTCTGTGTGCTGCCCCCCAAAATTGCCACCGCTCATGTTAATTTTGACCAATCAGAGCGAGGTCAGATTCTCCGTTCTTATTGGCTGTGGGACCTTGGCAACGACGTTGATGCGTCAGTTGCGTGAGCGTTCACGACCCTAGCAGTCTGACACTAGCCTACTGTTTGGTACTAGGCTACTACGGCGGACAGTCTTCACAAACGAACCCTCAATTTACCATTCCCCGGATACCAACAACTAACACCGCTAAGACAGCAAAAAAACGAGGAAAGACGAATGTTGAAAAGTTAACTGCTAAAAGGGAGACGGAGAGAGCTCGAAAAAAAGTACACCGGCCATGTCTTCTTGCCCTATCACATCAAGACCTCTCCGACCGCGACCTCGTCCCCTTCCTCTGCTCATAGCGATTTTGTCGCTATATTTAGTGACTTTTCAGCCCCACTAGCTTTTTTTTCTGGTGTTATTGGTGACTTTTTTCGCGAAAGCAAGTATCACCTCTTCTCGACGAGCAGCGGGAGCACAGACAGGCAGCCCGCTCCTCGCGCAGCAGCCCCGTGCAGCCCCTCCCAGCTGCGGTCAGAGCAGGAGCATAGATAGTAGGAGATACACACACACACACACACCTCTCCGCTCTGTTACAATTAGTTTGCTATCTTGCCTGGCTGTTACAGCTACTTTTGTTAGGCCTACCAGCACACTTACAATGATTTTAAGCTAACATACATGGTATGTCTGTGATTAAAATGTATGCACAATATGTACGTATGTAGTTATCATTACTAATGTTTAATCACCTCGGAATCGGACATGGTGTTTGTCTCCTGTCAATTCTCCTGAATTCACGTGAACGCGCGTAGCTGTCGTTCAGAGGGAGAAGCTACAGCAGGTAGAGCGTTGGGGAAACAGCCGTTGGGATCCCAACGGCTCCCAACGGCTGAAAATATCAACTGCAGCTTTAAGCTAAATAGAGGTTGGGACCAGGGCTGGACTGGGACAAAAAATCGGCCCTGGCATTTTTGGCCATGGCAGCCCACCGTTTATACAATATGCGGAGGAAGGGGTGTTGCACCAAATTCTGGGCCCCTATACAGAAAGTCCTGATGGGCTCTCTGAGAGGCGGTCTTACAATACACACATGTAAAAGCTTTGTTTGTCTATAGTCCAAAACGTATGAGTGACTGGTCCCTCTCTGAGCCAGATAACAACACAATGTTTCTATTGATGAATGACCAGATTATTACGCATACTTGAACACAACCCCTGGTCTAATGACTCTTAATAAACATGCACACACACAGTGTTTTTCACAGGAATTTGGGAGACTGTGTCGTGGACCCTGGACCTTCTAGGGGGGTCCGGGGGAATGCTCCCCCGGAAGATTTTTTTTTAAATGTTAAAGTAAAATTCATCAATCTGGTGCACTTTGAGGAGAAAACAAAGGCTAAATCAACTGTTTCCTATGTAAGCTATTTAGTACTATTTTCTGGAATGATTCAAAGACACAGAATGACCAAAAAGCAGAAAGAAGAAAGTTTAAAAAATCCAGTCAGCTTCGGGAATTTTTTCCCTTCGTTTGTATTTTTTAATGGCCCAATATAGGCCCCTGATCTTCATAGCCCCTAAATAAAAAATGTCGGGGCCTTCAAAGATCAGGGGCCTATATTGAGCCAGTAAAATTAATAAAAAATCAAAAAAATACGTTTTTATTTTCTTGGGTGCAGCCCCCCTCTGCCTTGGGCCCCCCCAAGCCTGTCCGCAGTCCGACGGCCCTGAACGTAAAACTGACCATCGTCAGATGCTCATAATTACTGAGTACAAGTTGAATGCGTGATAATACAACTCAATGCAGCCTCTGAATGGGCGGCCCTCTGGTGTGTGTGTGATTGGGCCAGGCCTAGCCTAGAACCAATCATAATGAGTAATGGCCTGGTAACTTTCAGGTGAAGTTGACAGCCTGCAGTGCACGCACATTTATATGTCCATGGCACTCCCGAGAGGGAAGGGACCTCGGCCCTCGGCTGTGTGACTTGGCCGGGCCGGGCCGAGTCACACAGCCGAGGGTCCAAAAAAAAAAAAAAAAAATTTTTTTTTTTTTTTTTTTTAATGGACCCGGCCCGGCCCAAAATGCCTGCCGGCCCACCGGGCATTGCCCGGTACGCCCGATGGCCAGTCCAGCCCTGGTTGGGACTAAAGATCAATATAAGTCTTGTCCACCTAGCAATCATCTATATTAGGTAATCAGACCCTCAATACGTTCTAGTGAAACAACTAAAGTAATTACCAACATACATAACAATGAAAGGAAAATCAGTGAGTGATACAGAGGGAAACATTAGACTAATTTTTACATTTATCAGAGTAAAAACAACACTAAACAGTTTAATTAAACATTTTAAACCTTCATGATCAGTGGCATTAGTTCATTTAAATGGCGCAGTACCTAAAATGGGTCTAACCTTGGCGCAAGCCAGGCAATCAGTTTTACCAGTAGAAAAGGCAGTTTACATTACCCGCACCAGCCATTCGTAATTTGTCATTTTATCCAGTTTCAAGGGGCCAACTTGCTTACAAAAAATTATGTTAGTTAGATAAGTGACGAATCTCAGTCTGAAAGTTTGGAGAAACAGTATTAGACATTACATTGATTTTCAAACGACTAACACAAAACATAGAATCTTTCACTTCAGGGGTTCAAAGTCAAATACAAAGGGTTAACATTTCTAATTTCACATTCTAGTTGTGGTTTACCTTTACTAAGGGTGATTCTTTCGTTAATATCAAGAACCCAGCCCCACCCTTCACATGCACATCTCCCCATAATCCCAGATGGAAAACAATTACCACAGGTTATTGTATGGTGATCAAGGGGTCAGTGGCTCTGAGCACGTCCAGAGCATGCATTTACCTTAAGATTGGGGCCTATCAAAATGGGCAGGACACTTAATCAGTGATACAGTGAGTAATACACAAGTTGGTGGCGGCTTTTTTCTTTTTAGACAATTAGTTTAACTTATCCGTTTTAGAGCCGACACCTGGTTGCAAATTATTTAACTAGCCTCTTCTAAAGGAGAGGTCGGTAGAGAAGGTGGGAAGGTGCACAATTTGTGAGGTGGGGCCAAAATGCTCCAGCTTTACCTTTTACTTAGAAGTACGTTCAATTACTGCGTACCGGTTTCACCACCTAGGTTCAAGCTCACCTTCTCTGTGAACGTGAACTTTGACCTGCACCTACTCTCCTACCTGTAAGTCTGGAGTCTTGCTAGGAGTTGCTCCTGGCCCAGCCTGCGGCTGCACCTGGTCAAAACAAAGCTTGAGACAGACAATTAGCACAGTTAAATCTCGTAACAGTTAATTTGCCAGACATCAGAAGTAGGCACGTGACCTCCCTCTCCTGACGTCCCTGGCTTAGCAGCAATTCATGTGGTGTGAAGTGTGTGTGTCTGTATGTGTATGTGTGTAGCCCCTGAAGAGGTTGTCATTGACATGAGCGCCAGCGGTGGGGTGTCGGTTATCTTACATAACCTATATAATCTTAACCTATATAATCTCCCTCTTTTTTACACCATGTAGTGGTGTAAAACTCAATAAAACAATAATAAAAACTGAAAAAGAAAAACTTAACTGACTGAAGTCCCTCAATTGGAGCAAACGTAACTACATTAACTTTAATGATACCAAAAAAATTTAAGTAAAACAACATGTGGATTTATTCAAAAACCTAAAACATAAAGAAAAACTATTCTCATCCTCTTTTCATGAAGGGGAAAAACAAAAACAGTCTGCGAAGAATAACTAAAACTACCCTAATGTGCTTTACTGGCCTGTGTGGGTAACATGAGGAAATCAAGGGTCAAATTAATTTTAACCTACAACATCTAATCGCTATCTAATTTTGTAATGGCAAAAGGGGCAATAACTCAGTAAGGTTCAAGTAAACTAATCACTGCCTGAATAGAGCTAAATTCAAAGGGGAACACAGGGCCAAAAAATAAAATAAAATAAAATAAATCTAGGGGATGGACGGTGGGGCCGGCAATAGAGCAGCAACTCTAGAACGTTATTGTCTCTGGTGGCTTTGAGGAGCAGGCAACAATTGGTTCTGCAAGTTGTGGACAGAACTGGCCTGTAGCGGGCACAGGAGACCCATCAGTCCTCCTCTAGGTAATCCAGTGTATTCTCTTTTCCCTTATCTCGTATTAGTCCATGGCTGTGAAGTTTATTATTAACCCTCCGCCGTCGTGCCGCGCGAGGAATTCCATAAATCATTTTCTCTTTGGGGGTCTCAGTGTCCCCCACTCGTGGCACAAACACTGCTGTGTGAGGATATGCACTTTTTTGCGTCCACTTTTATGTCGGATCGCTTCTTTTTATTTCGGCCACAGCGTTCACAGAGATCGCCACACTCTGACGCCTTTGTGCTCACAATGTGCCACCAAACTATATTTTCACTGGTCGCCACTTCTCCAACGGGTACTTCGGCGTGACCGCAGCGATCCACACCCTGTGGAATCTATTTTTCCATTTCCCTTTCAGTCTGCGATTGCCACCACCGCCTTCATGCACTTAGTAAATTATATTAATTTGGGCGTGTCAATGACTATGTAGGGGAGAGTGGCCCAAGTTGTGCCGGTGGGGAAGTTGTGCCACCCCTTGTTTCTAGAAAACCATAGAAGACATTGAAAATGTGACCACATATTTAAGAAGAGCCATCCATTTAACTCATCCTGTAAAGAAGGAGAAACATGGAATATGATATAAGCACATTTAAGCTAAAAAAACTGTTTTTTGCCTTTCAAAGTAAAATTTCCATGATCAAGGTTTTTTGATTATTGTGTCCGAACAATTATAAACACGTTTGAAAACATTTGACACATGTTTTAGTGCTTTAGTATGCTACACATTGTGTCTATATAGTTAGCACAATGTCAGCCCTAAACTGCTGCATCATGCTTATTATCCAAAATTCTGGGGTTGGGGTGATTTGTGCCAGAGGGCCTGGGGTGAGTTATAAGTAAGTAAGTGAGTAAAATGTATTTACAGTCCCCTCCAATAGTATTGGAACGGTGAGGCCAATTCCTTTATTTTTGCTGTAGACTGGAAACATTTGGGTTTGACACCAAACGACGAATATGAGACAATAGCTCATCATTTCAGCTGTCATTTCCAGGTATTAACATCTGGATCCGATACACAACTTAGAAGATAGCATTTTTTGAAAAGGAACGCCAAATTTTTTGGCAAGCAAAAGTATTGGAACAGATAGACTTTAAATAAATTAAAGTGAATAAACCGTAATATTTTGTCGCAAATACTTTGCTTGCAATAACCGCATCAAGCCTGTGACCCATTGACATCACCCAACGTTTGCATTCTTCTTTTGTGATGCTTTTCCAGGCTTTCACCGCAGCCTCATTCAGTTGCTATTTGTTTTGGGGGGTTACTCCTTTCGGTCTCCTTTTTAGCAGGTAACATGCATGCTCTATAGGGTTTAAGTCTGGAGATTGACCAGACTAAAACCTTCCACTTCTTGCCCCTGATGAACTCCTTTGTTGTTTTTTTTGGATCATTATCTTGCTCCATGATAAAGGATCTTCCAAACAGTTTGGTTGCATCTTTCTTTAAATTGGCAGACAAAATGTTCCTGTAGACTTCTGAGTTCATTTTGCTGTTGCCATCATGTGTTACTGTGTTGTTGTCAAGATGAACCTTTACCAAAGTGATGGAAAGCCTAAAGTTTAGAGAAAGAAAGAATCTGCTCATGATCCCAAACATACAAGCTCATCTGTGAAACACGGTGGAGGCAATGTCATGGCTTGGGCTTGCATGGATTCTTCTGGGACGGGCTCATTAATCTTCATTGATGATGTAACACATGATGGCAACAGCAAAATGAACTCCAAATCTACATTTTGTCTGCCAATTTAAGGAAAGATGCAACAAAACTGATTGGAAGATCCTCCATCATGCAGCAAGATAATGGCCCAAAACACAACTGAGGAGTTAATCGGGGCAAGAAGTGGAAGGTTATAGACTGGCCAAGTCAATCTCCAGACTTAAACCCTATAGAGCATGCATTTTACCTGCCAAAGAGGAGAGTTAAGAGAGTAACCCCCTAACACAAACAACAACTGAAAGAGGCTTTGTTGAAAGCCTGGAAAAGCATCACAAAAGAAGAATGCAAAAGTTTGGTGATGTCAATGGGTCACAGGCTTGATGCGGTTATTGCAAGCAAAGTATTTGCGACAAAATATTACAGTTTATTCACTTTAATTTATTTAAAGTCTATCTGTTCCAATACTTCTGCTCGCCTAAAAATGTGGTGTTCCTTTACAAAAACATGCTATCTTCTAAGTTGTGTATCGGATCCAGATGTTAATACCTGGAAATGACAGCTGAAACGTAGAGCTATTGTCTCATATTCGTCGTTTGGTGTCAAACCCAAATGTGGTAAATGGTATGGTAAATGGACTTATATAGCGCTTTATCTCCGTTATTCACAGACCCAAAGCGCTTTACATTGTTTTGTACACATTCACCCAGTCACACACACATTCATACACCGATAGCAGCAGCTACCACGCAGGGTAGGCTTAGCACTAGGGTGCTAAGTTAACTAAGCTAACTATCGGGAGCAATTCGGGGTTCAGTGTCTTGCCCAGGGACACTTCGACATGTGGCGGGGAGACGGGGATCGAACCTCCGACCCTGCACACCAGAGGCGAACTCCCTACCACTTCGCCACTGCCGCCCCTCCAAATGTTTCCAGTCTACAGCAAAAATAAAGAAATTAGCCTCACCGTTCCAATACTATTGGAGGGGACTGTATAAAAGCACATTTATAACAGTTTGCACTGTCCAAAGTGCTGAACATACAGGTGAAACTCGAAAAATTAGAATATTGTGCAAAAGTTCATTTATTTCAGTAATTCAACCTAAATGGTGAAACTAATATATTATATAGACTCATTACATTCAAAGTGAGATATTTCAAGCCTTTATTTGTTATAATTGTGATTATTATGGCTTACAGCTTATGAAAACTCCAAATTCAAAATCTCAGAAAATTAGAATATTACATAAAATCAATAAAAAAAGGATTTTAAATACAGAAATGTCGGCCCTTTAGAAAGTATAATCATGCATATGTACTAAGTACTTGGTTTGGGCCCCTTTTGCACAAATTATTGCCTAAATGCGGTGTGGTATGGACGGTTGCTATCAGTCTGTGGCACTGCTGAGGTGTTATGGAAGCCCAGGTTGCTTTGATAGTGGGCCCTTCAGCTCGTCTGTATTGTTGGGTCTGGTGTAGAGCTGCAACGATTAATCGACGAATCGATTATTAATCGATTATTAAAATAATCGACAACTATTTGATAATCGATAATCGTTTCAAGTTATTTTTTAATAAGAAATGTCCAAATTCTCTGATTTCAGCTTCTCAAATGTGAATATTTTCTGGTTTCTTTAATCCTATTATGACAGTAAACTGAAATATCTTTGTGTTTGGACATAAAAATACATTTGAGGACGTCTACATGGCTTTGGGAAATTGATCAACATTTTCCCCCATTTTCTGACATTTTACGGACCAAAACACTAATCGATTAATAATCGATTAATCGAGAAAATAATCGACAGATTAATCGATTATCAAAATAATCGTTAGTTGCAGCCCTAGTCTGGTGTGTATCATCTTCCTCTGGACAATAGTCCATAGTTTCTCTATTGGGTTCAGGTCAGGAGAGTTGTCTGGCCAATCAACACAGTAATACCATGGTCAGTCAACCAGTTACTTGGCACTGTGGACAGGTGCCAAGTCTTGCTGTAAAAAGTAATTCAGCATCGCCATAAAGCTTGTCAACAGACAGGAAATATTAAGTGCTCTAAAATATCCTGGTAGACAGCTGTGGTGACTTTGGACTTGATAACACAGTGGACAAACACCATCAGATGACATGGTGCCTCAAATCATCACTGACTGTTGAAACTTGACGGTGGTCTTCAAGCCTCTTGGATTTTGTGCCCCTCCACTCTTCCTCTAGACTGTGGGACCTTGATTTCCAAATGAAACGCAACATTTAATTTGGATCAGTGATGATTTGAGGTATCATGTCATCTGCTGCTGTTGGTCCACTGTGTTATCAAGTCCAAAGTCACCACAGCCATCTACCAGAAGATTTTAGAGCACTTCATGCTTCTGTCTGTTGACAAGCTTTATGGAGATGACAATTTCCATTTCCAGCTAGACTTGGCACCTGCCCACAGTACCATAAACCACTGGTAACTGGTTGACTGACCATGGTATTACTGTGCATAAATGGCCAGACAACTCTCCTGACCTGAACTCCATAGAGAAACTATGGACTATTGTCAAGAGGAAGATGATACACACCAGACCCAACAATACAGACGAGCTGAAGGCCACATCAAAGCAACCTGGGCTTCCATAACACCTCAGCAGTGCCACAGGCTGATAGCATCCATGCCATGCCGCATTTAGGCAATAATTCATGCTAAAGGGGCCCAAACCAAGTACTTAGTTCATATGCATGATTATACTTTCTAGAGGGCCGACATTTCTGTATCTAAAATCCTTTTTTTATCGATTTTATGTAATATTCTAATTTTCTGAGATTTTGAATTTGGGGTTTTTATAAACTGTAAGCCATAATAATCACAATTATAAAAAATAAAGGCTTCACATATCTCACTTTGCATGTAATGAGTCTGTATAAGATATTATTTTCACCTATAAAGTTGAATTACTGAAATAAATGAACTGATGATGATATTCTAATTTTTCGAGTTTCACCTGTAGTGCATTCAGTAGGTAAAAAAGTAAGGTAAAATAACAATACCCAAAATAAAAGACATAAAGCCCATACATCCATATATAAACAAAGATAGTAGTGCAGAGGTAAGATATAATGGGGAGGAAAAACCAGGGTGTACAGATGGGTTTTGAGCCTTGATTTAAAGGCAGAAATGGAGGGGGTATCGCATATGCCAGGTGGCAGTTGGTTCTACAAGGGCGGAGCAGCTAGTGCAAAGTACATTTCTGAGAGTTGTGCCATTGGCATGGCTGCATACACTGGTCACCAAAAGAAAGTGATTGTCTACAGTAGCTCAGAAGAGAGTGACATCTCCATTCCACTTAATGAGAGACACCACTGATGAGAGTTCAGATGGCCAGAAAGATGATGATGGTGACTTTGTCATTGTTAGCTTTTGTAGGTAAAACCATTAGATCTGCTAGGCCTTGTTTAAGAAAATTGTCTTGAATCTTTGTAAAATATTTACTTTAAATACACCTTAAATAAGTGATTGTCTATTGGATTTGTCTTGCGTTACAGTTTGAGATATATATCAATGGCGCAATTTACCCCATGGTATTCTCTCAACGGCACAACGTACACCACACCGGGGGCAAGTTGTGCCACAAGACAACTTGTTTTTCGAAAGCCATATTTCTTCAACAGTTTATTCCAGATCCAAAGTTGTTATTGCCAGGGATGCACAACACCCTGAAATATATGTACATATTTGAGTTGGAGACTTTACTGTCAAGGCCTCACTTTAAAGTCACTTTGGGTAAAAAGTGGCACAACTTAGGCCACTCTCCCCTATGGGTAAATATGGGCGTTACATGAAGCCCGCAAAGGCTGCGCCACTGGATTGTGGGTCAGAATCACCCAAATAGGATGCAGTTTTCAACACTAACAATCTTGACCGCATGAAGTAGGACATCCGGGTACTTCTAACCATCCTAAATCTGGCCACAAGAATCGGGACATCCTGAATCTTTTTTCTACATACTATATAGTAGAAAGTATGCGTTTCGGAACGCAACCGCAGTATGTGTGTGGAGGCTGTAAGACTAAATGTTGCAGCCAAACAGGCAAACTTTGTAGTTTGGATGATAGGTTGTGTAATGGCTTTTCCTGTAGCATTACTCCGAGGGGTAAGGGTTAGATGGAAGTCTGACGCGTGTGTGAATTAATGCAATGTCCAAAAGATGCGTATAGTTGGATATGTCAATCCTTTTATTGACTACAAAAAAAGCATACTGTTCCAAAGGTTATTGCTCTTTCGTATTAACACAAAATAGGCTCTTTCCAATACAAACATTTAGCACGATAGAGAACCGCTTTTTTCAGTTTTGTGTGAATAATTGTGTTGATTTTGAAGTGTTATTTATTTCAATACCACCAGAAAATGTCCAAGGATTTATTGTCATGTGCAGAAATAAACAAACTGGGGGCGCCCTTAGCTCAGTTGGTAGGGCGTCCCCCCCCCCCCCCCCGGGCCGGGCCCAGCAGCTGACCCTGGTT
Organism: Ammodytes dubius; assembly: GCA_026122265.1. Taxonomy (NCBI): domain Eukaryota; kingdom Metazoa; phylum Chordata; class Actinopteri; order Uranoscopiformes; family Ammodytidae; genus Ammodytes; species Ammodytes dubius. The sequence goes on from CM047505.1 coordinate 9,929,302, forward strand.
CGATTCCCGCCCGCGGTCGTTCTCTGCATGTCACTCCCCTCTCTGCCCCATTTCACCTCTGTCTCTCTGCACTATCAATAAAGCATAAAAATGCAAAAAAAATAAACAAACTATAAGTACAATTTTTGAAACTATATGCAAACTACTGCAAATGAACACTATAAGCACACTTTTAACAGTATGAACTGGAAACCAAAAGTAAACAAGCCTATGCCTGGGGCAAAGCTGACAATGTGGGAGGCACCTTCACACACTGGCTGTATGCAATTGCACACAGACACTGAGAGTCAGAGTGAGTAAGACCATCGAACCTCCATCAGACGTATAGAGGGTAAGACAGCTTTCACACTCCTCGTCTGTCTCTCTTTCTTTCAAACTTATTTTTATTCAATTTACAATTAAAGAAATCACACTCTCACACTTTGAAAACCCCTGACCAATAATGCTCAAAGTACTATTCCCTTGACTTGTCCATGTAATTTTCTTAATTTCAAGTGTTATTTTGTTTATTTCATGCAATCCATAGGTGGCACTGTTCTAGATTTAAGATGATTTACTATTTGAAATAGGATTGATAAGTGGTATTTTAGCATATTGAGATAGTATATATGTTGAAGTTAGCTAGAAATACTCAATGCTCTTATTATATTGAGCAGTTGCTAATAGGAAGAGCGTTTGTGTCATAGTTTCAATTCAAGCGTATTAAACCTACAAGTCCCTATATCTCACTGAAATGTTGCTTGTTAGGTGATTTGTCGACATACATTCAATATAAAACAGTACACAGACTTCATATGTATTTCTGATCAACTTTATTGTTTTTTGTAAATATACAAAAAAGATTTATTTGGTGACTGCAACAATTTGGGACAGGGACATGTTTACCACTGTGTTACACCATTCTTTCTTAAAACAAGAAAGTATAACTGTTCCCAAACTCATTGTAGAAGAACTACGCTTCACTGATTAGATTGACTTGGTTTTATTCCTCCATTATGTCAACATCACTGTGAAAAACTATATAAGAAAAATACAAACAGAAATATTGTAAATATACAGATAGGCCTATACAATATCCTACAGATTACAAACATATTAAACAACATTGACAAACATACTGCGTGCGCCTTCTTTCTTTTGTTGGGAAGAGTTAGCTTTAAATAATATTGTCCGTCATTTTCATCCAGGGAGAGTAGCCTACCACGATTCAGTGTAGTTCTTGAGACAGGCAGCGACTCGTCACCATCAATGCTGTTGATGGCTGTAATCCGGCCGGCTGTGGCTGTTATCCGACTGGCTGTGGCTGTAGCCCAGTTACTACTAGACTGGCCTGTCTGCAGTCTTCACCTGTCTCCCATTGAAAATGGGTGGCGCATTATGAAGCACAAAATATCACAATGGAGACCCGGGAATGTTGAGAAAATGAAGTTGTATTTCAAAAATGATTGTCCTCAGTTCCAAAACGCTTACGGTAGCTGTCTCAGAAGCATATTTTATTTTGGTGATATTTAATGACTACAGAGCTAAATAGCCTACAGTAGGTGTGGCGCCGCCGCCATCTACTGGTGAAAATATGTAGGCCTATCGTTTTTGGTTCATACACATGTGATGAATAAGGGCTGTCAGTTACGTATGCTTCACTGATGCCACAGAACTATGGGAGTCGGCCCATGGATGACTGCCATTCAATTAGCACAGACACTCGTGGGGCTGCAACGCATGTCAAATAAAGGTGGCAAGAAACTGCTTAATCCAGCAATCATGAAAACCCAGAAAAGGAAGGTTTTTCAAACAGTTAATAATTCAAGATTAATCTGGGACCCTAAAGCAAAGCCAAAAGGCATATTATGTGGGCATTTAAACATACGCAGTATTAAATCAAAAAGTGACCAAGTTCAACATCTTCACCATGACACAAATCTTGACTTTCTTTGCCTTTCTGAAACCTGGCTTCATGAATACTCTCCCTCAGCAGTTTTATATATATATATATAAAAATATATATATCCTCAGTTCCAAAACAATATATATATATATATATATATATATATATATATATATATATATATATATATATATATATATATATATATATATATATATATATATATATATATATTATAACCAGGTGCAGAAAAAAAAAACACATATATATATATATATATATATATATAGGTAGGGGAGAGTTGCCTAAGTTGTGCAACTTTTTACTCAAAGTGATTTTAAAGTGAGGCCTTGACAGTTATGTCTCCAACTCAAATATGTACATATATTTCAGGATGTTGTGCATCCCTGGCAATAAAAACTTTGGATCTGGAATAAACTGTTTAAGAAATATAGCTTTCGGAAAAAAAGTTGTCTTGCACAACGTGGGGTGATTTGTGCATTTGGAGAAAATAAGATGGGGTGAATTGTGCCAATTTATATATATCTCAAAAACTGTAATGCAAGACAAATCCATTAGACAATCACTTATTTAAGGTGTATTTAAAGTAAATAAAGTAAATAGTTGACAAAGTACATTTTCTTAAACAAGGCCTAGCAGATCTAGGTGGTTTTGCCTGCAAAGCTCACAATGACAAAGTCACCATCATCATCTTTCTGGCCATCTGAACTCTCATCAGTGGTGTCGTTAAGTGGAATTGAGATGTCACTCTCTTCTGAGCTACTGTAGACAATCACTTTCTTTTGGTGACCAGCGTATACAGCCATGCCACTGGCACGACTCTCAGAAATGTACCTTGCACTAGTTCAGGCGTGGCCAACCAGTCAGAGACAAAGAGCCACATTTTTGACTGTGTTACTGCAAAGAGCCACATTGTACACACGGGTACACACAGTGGCGATTCCAGGACATTTTGACTGGGGTGGCCAAGGTGGGCCACAGAGTTAGAGTGGGGTGGCCATCGCACCCCTGAATGAATAGCATGTGATATGCTGTACAACCAATTCAAAGATGATTTATAATCCCAAATGCCCAAATCATGTTAGTATCCATTGTAATGTTTGTCAGAAAGCTATACCCCTGAAGGGGGGTCTGGGGGCATCCCCCCCAGAAGATTTTTTTGTGTTTTTAACATGTAATCTAAGCATTCTGGTGCATTCTCGCGAACATAATAAAGGAAAAAGTCAATATTTATTTCAGCTCAGATGAATAGTAAAATTAGCAAGACAACATAACTTGCTAGCAGCCAGATGCCTAACAACTGGACAGAGGGACGGATGACCACTAGCTTTTGACCAAATATCTAAAAAAATAAACCTTTATTTATGAAAGTCTGCCCTTGCTAAGAACATGTTACACTCGCTAACTACAAACTTTAATTTTTTTATTCAGATTTCAAAAATCTGCTGGGACACGTGCCTATACACATGCATGGGTGGCACGCATGTCACAAGCACACTTATGCTGTTTTCAAGACCTTTGCTGAACAGAGACCAGTTCTAGTGGCCACAGTCCTACCATTAATTTAGTAATTAAAAATTGCAAACTGATCTCATATCAGTGGATTGGAGTGTTTGTGTGATGAACTTGGCAACTACCTATCAAAAAAAGTTAAGAAAGACAAAAAAATACATATCATCTCTGAACTAGGATACATATCAGGAAAAAAATGTAATTAAAAAAATAAAATTAAAATAAAAAATAACATTTGAACTGGGGGGGCACTGGGGTGGCCAGTAAGATTTCAGGGGGGGGGGGGCGTTTTTATTTTCGCGGAGAGCTTGCACATGCATGCACAATCATTATTTATTAAAAAAAAAAAAAAAAAAAAACAGGGGGCCACACACTAGGACTTGAAACGGGGCCCCAGATCGTTAAGGCCGCCCCTGTGATAATGACAGGACTGGACTAAAGACGACAGGGCAGTCATTTTCAACAATGAACATTGTGTGCACTGTCTCACACACAAACTCTCAGTTCAACCAAGTCCACAAACAAAAATATAACAATTTAAAATAGCGTTTTTCTCTTACTATGCATGTTGCTTTGTGGGACTTACTTTTAGCATGGAGAGAGCTGAAGTGGCGCTGAAGATTTGAAGCCTTGAAATGCGCAAATGACGCCTGGCATATAAGGCAGAATGGCTTGGCATAACGTTCAACAAAAAATATGAACTCTCCCACTCCGTTTCGGAGCGAACTTGACACAAATAGTTTACTCACGGAAAACCTCCCTCCATGCTGAGCGGGCAGTTTTATGTTGCGTCCGCACCAAACGTTTGCGAACGTTATGTTGCGTCCTCAATTAAACATTTGCGAACAGGCATACACATAGGGCCTACACATTAATAAAATAAAAAATGAAATAATAGACAACATGTAAAACAAACGTAAGAGCCGCATGAAACGTTTGCGAACATGCACACACATAGGCCCACACAAAAAAAAAGTATAAAAAAAAAAAAAAAAAAAATTATAATCACATAATTTGATATGAACTGAAGAGCCGCACGAAGCTAGGCAAAGAGCCGCATGCGGCTCGCGAGCCGCGGGTTGGCCACCCCTGCACTAGTTGCTCCGTGCTTGTGGAACCAACTGCCACCTGACAAATGTGATTCCCCCTACATTTCTGCCTTTAAATCAAGGCTCAAAACCCATATGTACACCCTGGTGTTTCCTCCCCATTAACTATCTTACCTCTGCACTACTATCTGTGTTTATGTGGATGTATGGGCTTTACGTCTTTTATTTTGGTTATTGTTATTTTACCTTCATTGTTTACCTACTGAATGCACTTTGGACAGTGCAAACTGTCATAAATGTGCTTTTATAAATACATTTTACTTACTTACTTACTTATAACTCACCTAGGCCATTTGGCACAAATCACCCCATCCCCAGAATTTTGGATAATAGGCATGATGCAGCAATTTAAGGCTGACATCGTGCTAACTATATAGACTCAAAGTGTAGCATACCAAAGCACTAAAACATTTGTCAAATGTTTTCAAACGTGTCTATAATTGTTCAGACACAATAATCAAAAAACCTTGATCATGGAAATTTTACTTTGAAAGGCAAAACACAGTTTTTTGAGCTTAAATGTGCTTATATCTTATTCCTTGTGTCTCCCTTCTTTACAGGATGAGTCAAATGGATGGCTCTTCTTAAATATGTGGTCACATTTCCAATTTCTTCCACGGTTTTCTAGAAACAAGGGGTTTTGCAACTTCCAAAATGCACAACTTAGGCTACTCTCCCCTATATAGAAGGGACAGTTTGGGCTTCTCAAAGTGTGCCAGATTGAGGAATTTTACTTTTAAAAGGGTTTAAAAAAATTATTCAAGGGAGCATTCCCCAAACACTCCTAGGTCCAGTCCAGACACAGTATCCCAAATTCCTGTGAGAAAGACTGTATGTGTCTATGGTTATTAAAAGTCATTAGACCAGGGGGGTATTATGTACGAATAACTTTAAAATGATTACAGCAGAGTTGCTAAACGTAAAATAAGTAAACAGACAGCAATTTATAATAAATTGCTACATAGCATAATTTTGTGTAGCGGTACGGATACCGTAGGTCACGGGTCCTCAACGGGGACGGCTGCGCCCCCCGAAATTGGTCTATTTTTTCAGCTTAATTTTACAGTTGAAGAGGTACATAGTGGAAATGGGCAGGACATGCAGTAAACGGCCCGGTACGGAGTCAAAAAAAAAAAAAGCCTATACACTTTGATGATGATCGGATCGTGAAGCGCTCAAAAACATGAATTTTAACCGGGTAATGCAAACTGCAAATATTCTATTTCCCTTAGCCTACTTGGAGAAAAAAAAGTCAATATCAGTGCGCCCTGGCAGCAACAGCCTAAAAAAAGTCCGGTTTCATCACCACCTTTGCCCTGAGCCTTTCCAAGCTGACCTAGTGCCCAGCGAGGGCCAGACAGCAATAGACAGAGGTGGTGCTGCCCCTTCCCGATTATTTTTTATCTAATTATTATGCTAGAAATCGCTTACATTATTGGAGAGGTTTGTTTGCTTTATTTATGCACTTGTTACTATTGGCAATAAAGCAGTTAAATATTCATTTGTAATAATATACATATAGCCGATAGACTTTTAATGAGGAGGTTGGAGCCGATTCAGTGGTCTGTACATTGACCACCCATTGTCTCTGCCACAGGCCACTGTGTGCCACCACCAGGGGGCGCTGGAGCTTCTGGCACGGACCAGTCAGCAAGTAGCACGGACCATTCAGCGACCACTTACCACTGGTCATGACCACTAGGGACCAGTGGTCATTGCCACAGTGCGCTCAAGCTAGTGGCACAGAAAAGACAGCGACTGCTCACTGGTCTCACTTTCTCTTCATCCCTGTACATGGTTGTAAAGGCAATGCTTTTAAACATAGAGATCCATTGACATTTATTTTTTTTATTTTTGCACTCTTTATAGCCTAACTTATTATATAAAAATAAAAAGTTGGATATTATATTGATATACACTAGTCGCCCCCAAGTGGCAATGACCACTGGTCCTTAGTGGTCATGACCAGTGGTATGTGGTCACTGACTGGTCCGTGCCACTAGCTGACTGGTCCGTGCCAGTAGCATCATCACCCCCTAGTGGTGGCACAGAGTCTGTGGCAGAGACCATAGTCAGTGTACAGACCACTCAATCGGCTACAACCCCTGCTGCTTTTAATTGTAGGCTAAATACATTTAAAAAAATTAAAAGAAGTGGGGGAACGACGGTACCCCGCACACAACCCCTGCTTGTATGTATGCATTTACTTTGAAATAAACACATTTGATTCTGACCAGTGTTAAGACAACATTACCGTGTGCTGTGTTGTTTACTGAGCTGAGCACCCGGAACTCCTTCCACTTTTTTATTTTTGCAAGGATAAGCCTACACCACGAATGCCGTTATTGATTATTGTTTACTTACAGGATTATTTATGGGATATTCCCCTGAAGGTTTCCCGTGACAGTACCTAAACATCCAGCATTCAGACACACACACACATTATAACACTTCAAATCAAGTAGGCTGGTTTATTGACAGGACTGCATACTGTTAGAGGAATTATTTTAAACAACCCAAGTGTTTGTAATAAAGAGAGTCGAGTCAGGTATCTTCAAGGCAGGTGAAGTTTTACTTGCAACAGCTGATAGCAAGGGTGCTCGAACAAGACGTCACACAAGCACAAGTGTGTTCATCAAGATTGAGACAATGAAATGACAGTGGACAGGCATTATATGTAGTGAGAATGGTGTGTGCCAAACACACAAGGTTTGTGTGTCTGGCCCTCGTTTTGCTTGCGAAAGCAGAAACAATTTTAATCAGGCTGATATTCCCAGAAACACATATCAGCTGGTGTTATTGTTCATACAATGTCCAAGGACGGCATGTGGAGGAGTGTGTCTACCCCTTTTTCCAAGGACATCCACAGCATCTCGTCACAGCACATCATGCACGGAGCCACAAACACATAGTCTCTTAAGTTCAGTGGGGCAGAGGTTACAGCAAGACAGTATTTGTAATGTATCTTCATCAAAATGTTATAATATATATATCGAAACAAAGTTTCGTTGACACATACAATAGCATATAACGAGCCACAACAATGCCATCAGCCGGCAGAGTTTATAGGCTATGCCTCTCGAATACCACAATGCAACGTCACACCAAACTCCATTCAAAAATCTGCTTAATGTATTTTAACCTATTTCATGTCAAAACTTAACATACTGTATTTACGTTGTAAATGATATAGCCACTATGATGTATGTTATTGATGCGCGGCAAAAACAGGCAATAAAAGATACATTTGAGCGTCTTTCTTTTTCTTTTTCGTACAAGCAATAGCCTAGCTTCTATCTGCAAAATGACTGTCACAGAGTAAGAAAAAAGGCCACCAGTATTTAATTGCATACCTGAGTTATAGTTTCGTACCTTCCCCAATCAATGCACAACTTCCGATGTGCTTGCTTTGTGAAAGGGTATTTTCAAACGAGGCTATGAAACCCTCACGTCTTCAGGGGCACCTTGTGAAGGTCCACCCGGACATAGCTAACAAAGAACGTCTGTTCTTCCAGGCCCTTAAAGAGATGCATAGTAGGAGTACCATCAGCAGTTTCTTCGCTAACACGACCAGCCAGGGTTATAGTGGGTTACTGGCATCCTACAACATCGTTATGCTGATAGCGAAATGTGAACAACCGTTCACAATCGGAGAGAAGTTGCTGCTCCCTGCCATTAAAGTCATCTCAACTGTGATAGAGCGGGATCCCACACAGGTGCTCAAATCCATCCCACTCAGCAACGACACAGTGGCACGCAGGATTAATGAGATGGGCGCTGATACAGAGGAGCAGCTGTGTGCCATCCTGCGGGAGTGCCCTTTCAGCCTGCAGCTGGATGAAACAACCACCGTTGATAACAACGCTCTGCTGATGGCTTACATCCGCTATAAAGCCTCCAACAGTAAGGAGATGGCGGAATAATTTTTGTTAACGTCTCTGGGAGAAGATGGGGCTGCTGCTTCTCTCCCTTCCGACCACATACCTCTTGAAACAGGGATTCAGCCAGGTCCTCCACATGCAGTCCATGTACCGCAACCTCTTGGACCTGATGGCCTCAGGCACACTTAGGCTGAAGCTAACCTCTCTGCAACCACCAGTGAAGAAACTTGCTGAAAGTCACCAAGCGCAGGGCTCACACTAATGCTAGGCTTACACTAGAGGACTTTTAAAAGACTTTGAAAAGACTGAAGACTGACACCCTCTCACATACTGTATAAAGACAATCAACTCACACCTGAGGACAATTAGTCATTAGTTCTCAGTCACAGAATGGGATTTTGAAAAAACAGGGGGTCTCATATTGCAAGACTACAACTAGAGTCCTTTTCAGATTAATTAATATTATTTCCAGGTACGATGAACTGAGTGTTCAGTAAATATAAACAAATATATGCCCTTATCACGTAGGCTAAATGTCATGCATGATCACATTAAAAACAATATTCAGAGCGGGGGGACTTCCTCTAGTTATTTGACTAGCTTTATTTGCTGATCTCGTCCCCCAATAACTCTAACTCCTAGCCCTAAATGTGACGGTAAAGTATTAAGGTTGCGCAGTTGTCAGTCTTGTTCTCCAGCCGAGGCTGCTAGGTAAAAGTGTCCGAAAAAAGTGCCTCACAGGCGGACACAGGTCGCGACTAATGCCGCTCCTCCTGCGTCGTGTTTGGTGCTGGAGAGAGTGCACCCGTTTGTGGTTGACAGTGTTCACGTCATTTTGCTTGAGCCAACCCCTTAAGACTTACAATAATATCAAACATGTTTGATAATGTCTTAGCGTCAAGTCGGGAAGAAGACTGACTGAAATCGGGTCATAAGACCACCTTAAGGCCAGGACACACCAGTCTGACATGTTCCGACTACGCAAAAAATGGAGTCAGCTGTTTCAGGAAGCTCCAGCCTTCCCGTCGCGGCCAGAGAACACACCAAACTGACTGCTGACTTTCCGTACGCTCTGTTGCTTGCGCGGGACGTAATGTCTCCATAACAGCAGGCGGCGCTAATCTGTATTGTGGCCCGAAAAAATACGAAAGCCGGAAATGATGGGACAGCTCTCTAGAGCATAAACATAGATAGAAATACGTATTTATATTTATGGACCATAAGAGCACAATTTTTAGCAGAGAGTGTCGAGCATGGTGTCGAGCAGTCAACAAGGGTTGATGCATGTGAGTACTCTCAAAACGAAACGAACAAACACATTAAAACGATGGCTAGCTGTTGTTAGCTGTTTGTGCTACTCGCCTCACTTCCGGGCTTCACTGATTCGCTAGCCTTCCACCAATCAAATTGCTCCAAATGAAAGACGGTCGGCCGCCGATTGAACATGTTCAATCGGCGGCCGACAGGCTCAAAACAAGCCCGACGACCTCTACGTCGGCCGACGTCACGGCACACACCAAACAGATTCGTCTTTTTTTTTGACGACGGCGATTATCGGGCTGGTGTGTCCTGGCCTTTACACCAAACGACTGAGATAACAGGCACGCGCCAAAACTCCAGCAAGACTCCTGTGATTTCAGTCCGACATTGGAAAATTGTCTGCGACGGTCAAATCGCGTGAAAAGTTGTGTAGTGTAAACCCAGCATAAATGTCAAACCGTCAAACCACCATTTTTTTATTATGATTTTGACTGCTTAAAATCCTGCCATGTTATTTGGAAGTTATCACCCGTTGTTGCTGTGTTGTGGGAATAAAATGTGTTGATTCTTCCGAAAAAAAAGAAGAAAAGATATCTCAATAATATCCTGATTTCTTTCCCACGAGTCCTGCCGTTTATTGACAAATCTAAAATGGCTGATCTTAAAAACGTTAATTGGTTCTGATATCGGCCAACCGCTCTCACGCGCAGGCAATCATTCATCATGCATGCACAGGCTGGTGTGATGTCATAGGGTTAATTTCAAAGGTTGATTGCAAAGTTAACCAATGTGGATATTTGAGAATAAATAACATGTTAGCTTACTTTGTCTCAATTTTCTTTAATCATAATATAGCCAAATAATAATAATGGGAACAATTATGTAAAATATAAGGATATAAAAATTAAATAAATATAAGTATCAATCATAATAATACACATTGAATAATAATAAACTTATTGATTTAATTCAAGGGAGGCAATTAGCCTTCATTTTCTTTTATGGGGGGCAACATGGGACCTGGAAAATGGATAGGGGGGCGCTGGCCCAGAAATGGTTGAGAACCCCTGCCGTAGGTGAACAGACACTGCACATAAAGGATGCACTCTATTACACATGGACAACAGTGGTACTGTTCGACTATATGCACTACCAATGCACAATACAGTACAGTATTGGTGATATTCATACAATTTACCAGTGGTGGAGGAAGAATTTTATTAATTTACTTCAGGTTTTCTCTCCAGGAATCATAATCTCAGTGTCTGCTGCATCGAGGATGAAGTGGAAGATGGCAGTGTTCTTGCTGTGTAGCAGGAGGACATTCTATTTCCTCCTGCTCTTTGCTGTAGTAGGAGGTGTGGTTCTCTTCCACAAGCCACTGTCAGAGTTTATCCAGCAACGAGGCGCAGGTTAGTCTCTACTTAGCCTACTGCTATGCCATATTGTCCACAGCCCAGAAGTAGCCTGGCTCCGCCCGCCCGCCTACTTCCGGCCAAATTTCATTTTCCCTTCAGTAGTCAGTCTGGGTGTACAGTGCATTTCCCAGATTCTCCGGAGAATCTACAGCCGTCCAATCAGCGTACAGAGGGAGTGGGCAGATCCAATCATTTTAAAACTTCAACAGACACCCGCCTCCAAGTGAGTGAACGTTTGCCAATTACAGCACTTCCAGACCTTCTGTACAAATGAAATGAAGTACGATGGTCTGGTAGCACCAGGCTAGCCCAGAAGGATATGCTGGAACATCTTCAGCATCCCACTTCCAGGACACTTTTCATGCTTGTGGCAGCTCATTACAAAGCTAGACCTGTAGTTGATCAGCAGTGGTTTTACTAGTGATTTATAGACAATGTGGTAGTGAAGTGATAGGAATCCTTAAATTATTGGAGCTCTGATGCATTTGTGTACAAAAAAATACAGGTTTTTCCTTAATTTTCTTGTCTCTTTTATCCTCTCCCCAGGCATGGAGCTTGAAAGCACTCCACAACAGTCCACAGAGGTATGTGTTTACTCCATTTCTCCCAAAACATATATACACACATGTTGCTCCCAACTGTTATCGCTTGCAACAAAGTCCTGTCAGTCTTGTCAGTCTTGTCCCTCTCAGTGGGCCTCATTTATCAAACTTGCGTGGAAACTGGTGCAGATTCTGGCACTCCCCATGCCAGGTATCGCGTGGGATTTATCAAACAGTCATATCTCGCCAATCTCTGCGTACGCCAGGCCAGCCTTGATAAATGCGGCGGCTGAAAACAATCGTTATTTGAATATCACACCCCTATATTTTCTCAGTTTAGAGGCCTCGCCCAGAGGTTTTACGACTAGTGGAGGTCCTGGGAAAGTTGTGTATGCGCTTCATTTAGCGGAGAATATCTCAACTGTTATAGACTAATATGACCCCAGTGAACAACGTGGGATGTGTGACAAAATCTCTATCCGGGGCGAAAGTCCTGAAAATGACCAAACCAGGTTACACTAGTATCACACTACGTGGTGAATGGGACTTTTTTCCCTTTATAGATATCCTCATTCTTTTTTACCAGATTAATCTTCATATTAAGAGAAATACTTTTTGTATTACACTTTGTCAAAAAAGTAATAAAATATGCAAATGAGGCAATATCTCATTCAATATGCGTAGCCTATATAAAACGTTTAGTAGGGGTCCTAGATACGATTTGTATGCACTTCATTTAGCGAAGAATATCTCAACTGTAATAGACTAATATGACCCCATTGAACAACATGGGATGTGTGAGAAAATCTCTATCCGGGACGAAAGTCCTGAAAATGACCACAACAGGTTACACTAGTATCACACTACACTTGGTGAATTGGACTTTTTTTTCTCCTTTATAGATATCCTCATACTTTTTTACCAGATTAATCTTCATATTATGAGAAATACTTTTTGTATTACACTTTGTCTAAAACATTTAATGAAATATGCAAATTAGGCAATATCTCATTCAATATGCGTACATACACGTAATAGGTTGACTTTTTTTTGCCATTTTCATTATATATCAATCAAATCAGAATGTTTACACTCTTCTGTGACCTTATAATCATTGTCATTGTGAACATCATGATCCCCTCAGAAAATCTGTAACTTCAAGGGTTTATATATACGCATACTTATTGAGATATTTGCTAATTTGCATATTTTATTACATTTTTAAGACAAATTGTAATACAAAAAGTATTTCTCTTAATATGAAGATTAATCTTGTAGAATGTATGAGGATATCTATAAAGGAAAAAAGAGTCCCATTCACCACGTAGTGTGATAGTGTAACCTGTTGTGGTCATTTTCAGGACTTTCGTCCTGGGTAGAGATTTTCTCACACATCCCATGTTGTTCAATGGGGTCATATTAGTTTATACCAGTTGAGATATTCTTCGCTAAATGAAGTGCATACAAATCGTATCCAGGACCCCTACTAAAAGGTTTACATATAGGCTACGCATATTGGCCCTCATTTATCAAACTTGCGTGGAAACTGGTGCAGATTCTGGCACAAATACCTCCCTACGCCAGGTATCGCGTGGGATTTATCAAACAGTCGTATCTCGCCAATCTCGGCGTACGCCACGCCATTATTGATAAATGCAGCGGCTGAAAACAATCGTACCACGCCCCTATATTTTCTCAGTTTAGAGGCCTCGCCCAGAGGTTTTGCGACATGGATATGCGCATTACGGTACAAAAGAGGAACTTATCTGAAGTAGAAATTGACAGAATAACAGCGAAAGTAGAAAAATAAAGAGTTTCATTTCGGAGCATTACAAGCGGCATCAAAGAACGACAGAAGGCAGCAGTTAGGAAGGAAATGACTGCTGCGGTCAACAGCGTTGGTGTTGACAACGAACAAACGATCTCCAGCTGAGGATTTTGCATTTTAGGTTTACATATGGCTATTGCTCAAATGCTATAAAACAGCATATACAATTATATGTCGCCATTTCTTTGAATAGATGAAGAAAAAGTGGTCTGACTAAAAAATCGCCACTAAAAAAGCGTGTTGCTGTTCTTAAATGCAACCAACTGAGGGTGCGGGCATAATATAAGTGGTAGAGGAGAAACAGACGCACGAACTGTCCGGTAATGGTCCCCATAAAATAAATACAGGTCTGCAGAGATTTGAATGATTAGAATGTGTTGGCCCTTTTAGATAGCACTACTCAAAAGGGTTGTAAAAACTAAAAATAACACATTTTGCGTTTTACTGTATGACAGCACGAGTGGTCAGCCCGGCCGTCAGCTGCACAAGCCGACCCGCAACGATCAGCTGTGAGAGCGCCCACTGTCCTGCTCCACCAGCAGATTGTAAAAACGTGCCGGTTAACGGTGGAAATAAATCTCTCGCTTAATTAAGCGATCAATGACACATTAAAAGAGGAATTAACATCTAAAAAGTGCGTCAAATAAATAAAATGTTAAGCTGAATGTTGTGCCGTATATTTTTTAGCATAAAGAGCAGTGTAGGCCTACTACATATTTAATACTGTGGCTAACATTTTGAATGAATGCAGCCCCCGTGCCTCAGTGTCCCCCCAGCTGCTCCAGACGGAGACAACTGCCCTTACGCAGTCCCATATGCAGCGCTCCTAAGTGGCCGGTGTGTGCACTATTGAATCAGTGCTCCTACTCAGTTGCACACCATAAGCTGCACATTTTTAAGTGATTAATATCTTTATTTCGGTCTGAGCAAACACTGCATTTGTATTATCTTCTAATAATTGTCCAACAAAGTCATCGGCTACCCGGCACAGCCTGCACTGCGAGTCCATGCTGTTTACAAACTTGCGTACACGAGCTGAGAGCTGGCGTGGGATTTGAGCGTATCCTACGCTCACGTCCATATTGATAAATGCCGAGATGTGCGTGGAAATGTACGTACACCCAAATTTCTGGTCTACGCAAGGTTGATAAATGAGGGCCAGTGAATGAGATATTGCCTCATTTGCATGTTTTAATAACAATTTTAGACAAAGTGTAATACAAAAAGTATTTCTCTTAATATGAAGATTAATCTGGTAAAAAAGTATGAGGATATCTATAAAGGAAGAAAAAAAGTCCCATTCAGCAAGTAGTGTGATACTAGTCACCTGTTGTGGTCATGTTCAGGACTTTCACCCCGGATAGAGATTTTGTCACACATCCCACTTTGTTCACTGGGGTCTATAACAGTTGAGATATTCTCCGCTAAATGAAGCGCATACAAAACTTTCCCAGGACCAACTAGACATGGATATGTGCATTACGGCAAAGAAAAGGAACTTCCCATAAGTAGAAATTTAGTTTTATTTTGGAGCATTACAAGCGGCATCAAAGAACGACAGAAGGCATCAGTGGAAGAAAATAACTGCTGCGGTCAAAAGTGTTGCTGTTGACAACAAACGATCTCCAGCTGAGGATTTTGCGATTTAGGTTTACATCAGTAGCCTATCGCTCAAATGCTATAAAACAGCAATTTCTTTACATAGATAAAGAAAAAGTGGTCTGACTCAAAAAAGCGTGTTGCTGCTCTGAAATGCAACACCAACTGGAGGTGCGGGCATAATATAAGTGGTAGAGGAGAAAAAGACGCTCCAACTGTCCGATAATGGTCCCCATGAAATAAATACACGTCTGCAGAGATTTGAATGATTAGAATATATTTACCCTTTTAGATAGCACTACTCAAAAAGGTTTTAAAAACAAAAAATAACACATTTCGCGTTTTACTGTATGACAGCATACAGTCACGAGTGGTCAGCCCGGCCGTCAGCTGCACAGGCCGACCCGGCAACGATCAGCTGTGAGAGCGCCCACCGTCCTGCTCTGCCAGCGGATCGGAAAAAACAGCCGAAACGTGCCGGTTAATGGTGGAAATAAATTGCTCGCTTTATCGATCAATGACACATTAAAAGAGGAAATAAAATCGTACGGTTTAAGCGCACCTAACCGCTCTCAGCCGCTCCTAATCTCAGTACTCCTCTGTAGTCCGTAGGGGTACTAGCCGCCTGAAAGGGTGCCTAAAAGGCGGAGTCACACACTGCCGTCATTTGATTTCCGCCATGTGTAGTCATCTCGATAAGAGTGAAGAGAGTGTTGTGTTTTGGCTAAAAATGTGAGCACAGCACTGTTTATTGTGTGGTGTTTTTCCTCGTCAATAAATTAATCAATTGGTTACACTGTGTCCCACTGCTAGTCACGTAGCTGCCGCAGCCAGCACTGTTCGCTCACTTTCTCTATCAGTTGCACCGAGCCGTCTCTGTGCTCAGAACAACACGGGGGGAATAAATAAAGAAGCGGCTGGTTTGACCAAGCAAAAACGAGAGACCGCTGGCTGTACCACAGTTGTTCCACAGCCCGATAGTTTGACCCATATTCTGGTGGCGGCTATCGCAGTCCAGCCTAAACCCGCCCTACCAGAAGGGGTAGGGTCAGCGGTGGAAACACCACCGAGATTCTTAAAAGTGAGCTGTCCCGCTCTGAGCCGCTCCGACCCGACCTGCTCTACTCGGTGGAAACGAGGCATTAGGCTAACAATTTGAATGAATGCAGCCCCCGTGCCTCAGTGTCCCCCCAGCTGCTCCAAGTCGGAGCTAACTGCCCATACGCATTCCCATGCAGCGCTCCTAAGTGGCCTGTGTGCGCACTATTGAATCAGCGCTCCTGCTCAGTTGCACACCATAAGCTGCACATTTCTAAGTGATTAATTTCTTTATTTCGGTCTGAGCAAAATCTGCATTTGTATTATCTTCTAATAATTGTCCAACAAAGTCATCGGCTACCCGGCACAGCCTGCACTGCGAGTCAATGCTGTTTACAAACTTGCGTACACGAGCTAAGAGCTGGCGTGGGATTTGAGCGTACCCTAGTACGCTCACGTCCATATTGATAAATGCTGTGGTTTGCGTGGAAATGTGCGTACACCCACTTTTCTGTGTTACGCACGGTTGATAAATGAGACCCACTGTTTCTGATAGCATCTGTGTAGAGGATGACCTCACTGTGCATTCAGCCAGTATTCACTGAGCAAACTGTCCCTGTCGAAGCAGGCCAATTCCACAGGATGTCATCACACATTTTTTTTCATATTTATGTTTTTTGCATAAATTCCAGCTCAACATAAAAAAATATTTTATTCTGTTACTTTTAGCATTATTATCTTAATACCCGCTGTTAAATTTCACTTCGGTTCCTGTTGTCTTAAGACAGTTAATTGCCTAATAAGGTTTTTGAATGGAATGGTTCTAATGGGCCTAAATAAAACTTAAGGTTAAGAAATTAACCAAGGTTTTCTGATATATGAGTGAGGTATCTCACTATGGGACACGCCCCTCGCGCTGTCCCCCAGAAGCAATTTTACACTACGCCAGTCGTGACTGGCCAAGAGACGTGACGTCTGCCTTGCAGATGAGGGACTTCCTCCTACTACACAAGTCCCGTTGTCACGTCATCTCTTCAGTCTATAGGCAAAACACCTCTTCCTCGCTCCGGGCAAGGAGGGTGATCTCGTGAGATACCTCACTCATATATCAGAAAACCTTGGTTAATTTCTGAACCTTAAGTTTTCTTTCAATATTCGCTTGGTATCTCACTATGGGATATAGTAACTCCCGTATTGCCAAAGAAGCACCAGTACACAAAAACCTGTCAAACAGGCATGTTTACTGATCCAACGCTCAAGACTGTGTGAGACAGATTAGGCGCAGTAACATCCAACCTGTAGAATCTAGTGAAAGTGTGAGGCGTTGCCCAGCTGGCAGCCGCACATATCTCTTCCACTGAGACCCCCTGGAACAGTACCCACGATGCGGCCATGACGCAAGTTGAATGTGCATGTAGGCCAATAGGGGGATCCAAACCCTTGCTATTATAAGCCATGGCTATAGCCTCCACTATCCAGTGTGACAAATGCTGCTTCGAGAGAGGCTTTCCCAGGTGTGACGTAGCACATGATACAAACAGCTGCTCGGATTTCCTGAATCCAGCTGTCCTATCAACGTAAAGCCCGTAACGGGCAGAGTGCATTCAGCCGCTCCTGCTCCTGAGACGAGAAAGGAGGAGAATGGAAAGCCAACAGCTCAATAGGGCGGTATGATAACGCAGAGTTAACTACCTTGGGAACAAATGCAGGATGCGGTTTTAATAAAACCTTTGCGTTCCCCTGTAAGAACTGCATACATGCCGGGTTTACCGACAGAGCATGGATGTCACTCATGCGTTTAGCCGAGGCCAACGCGAGCAACAAAGCTGTCTTAAACGAGAGCTTTTTAAGCTCTATCTGTTGTAAGGGCTCAAACGGTGGGTGTGACAGCGCATCAAGCACCGTAGATAAATCCCACGGAGCAGTCAAGTTCCGCGACACAGGCCGAAGGCGGCGTGCACCTTTCATAAACCGGCAAACAATAGGATGTTGGCCTGCCGTTTTGTCTCCAAACCCTATGTGACAAGCCAATATAGCGGCCAAGTACACTTTGACGGTGGAGAAAGCCTTGCCTTTATCCAGCAAGTCTTGTAGAAACGTTAGAATAACAGCTCTGGAAAGCTATTTCCCCAGCTTTCACGCACCATTCCTCGAACGCACGCCATATTCCGTCATATGCGTAACGTGTAGAGGAAGCCCTGGCGCCCTGAATAGTCACAATGACATTCTGTGGGAGACCAGCAGTCGTTAGGTTCATCCTTTCACGGGCCAGGCCCACAGAGCCATGCGCTCCGGATGAGGATGGAAGATCTCTCTGTGCGCTTGCGTCAGGAGATCCCTGCATAAAGGCAGAGGCCAAGGCTGGCTGTACAGCAGCTGGACTATTTCTGCCAACCAGTATTTCCCCGCCCAACGGGGGGCTATAAGGATCAGTGCATGACCCCTCTCTCGCACTCTGCCGAGAGTAGGAATGATCAGCTCTAATGGAGGAAAAGCGTATAGGAGGACACGTGGCCACTCGTATGCCAGAGCATCCAGCCCCAACGGGGCGCTCCGACCGGTTAGGGAATAGAACAGAGGGCACTGAGTGTTTTCCTCTGATGCAAAGAGATCGATCTCCGCTCGACCGTATCTCTCCCCTATCTGGGCCACGACCTCGCTGTGGAGTTTCCAATCCTTGTAGCGTGGGTCGCCCCTGGACATCAAATCTGCTCCCCAATTCCGTGCGCCCGTCACGTGTGTTACTCTCAGAGACAACAGGTGAGTGTTGCTCCACATGGTCAGTCTGTGTGCCAACGTGTGCATTTGACGGGAGCGTAGCCCCCCCCCCTGTCGGTTTATATACGCCACTACCGTGGTGTTGTCCGTCCTGACTAGAACATGTTGCCCTCTCAGAAAGGGAAGAAAATGTTTCAGTGCCAGCGACACGGCTTGAAGTTCCAGGCAGTTTATGTGAACAAACTGCATATGTGAACCCCACATGCCATTTATTGATCTGCCCTCGTATACGGCTCCCCAGCCTGCTCGAGAGGCATCTGTCGAAAGGACTTTCCTTGCCAGGATAGTTCCCATGGTAACGCCCGTAGTCAAAAAGGGCCCGCGTCTCCAAGGGCGCAGCGCCAAGGCGCACGCCATGGAGACCAAAACGTGGCGATGGCCGTGGCCGTGGCGGGTCGGGTTCAGTTTGAGTGATGCAACCCATCGCTGAACCGGCCTCATATGTAGGCGGCAAAGTGGGACTACTACCAGCGCCGACGCCATCAGACCTAATAGTCTGAGGCACGTTATGTTTGGAGAAGGAATCAAAACACTCTTTTTCACGTTTATTGTGAAACCCAGGGCCATAAGGTACGATATTAACAAGCTGGTTTGCGTCTGAGCCTCTTGGGGTGACTGTGTGGCTAGAAGCCAGTCGTCTATGTACGTCGCCAAATGCATTCCCTCCTCCCTGAGAGGCGCGATAGCAGCCTCTGTGCACTTCACAAACACCCGTGGACTAAACGAAAGGCCGAACGGGAGAACCAAATACTCGTGCGTTACGCCATGGGAGGCGAACCTGAGATATTTTCTGTGAGACGGATAAATGGGGATAGGAAAATAGGCGTTCATTAAATCTATGCTTGTGAACCAGTCTCCTGGGCGCACCAAGCGTAAAAGAGCGGCATGCGTCAGCATTCTGAAACTGTACTGCCTCATGTATCTGTTCAGAGCGCGTAAGTCTAATATCGGCGGTTATAGTTTTTATAACTCAATCCGATGCACCACATGCACGCCACTGTTGGGCCCGGCCAACAGTGGCCCCAGCCCCGCTGGTTTTGCTGTTGTGCCGGGCAGAACGGGCATGGTGGGCTGCGCACCCACCAGGCACCGGTGTACATAAGGCTCAAAACAACACCCTGGCGTTTCCTCCCCATTAACTATCTTACCTCTGCACTACTATCTGTGTTTATGTGGATGTATGGGCTTTAGGTCTTTTATTTTGGTTATTGTTATTTTACTTCATTGTTTACCTACTGAATGCACTATGTACAGCACTTTGGACAGTGCAAACTGTCATAAATGTGCTTTTATAAATATATTTTACTTACTTATAACTCACCCAGGCCCTTTGGCACAAATCACCCCAATCCCAGAAATTTGGATAATAAGCATGATGCAGCAATTTAGGGCTGACATCGTGCTAACTGTATAGACTCAAAATGTAGCATACCAAAGCACTAAAACATGTGTCAAATGTTTTCAAACTTGTCTATAATTGTTCAGACACAATAATCAAAAAACCTTGATCATGGAAATGTTACTTTGAAAGGCAAAACACAGTTTTTTGAGCTTAAATGTGCTTATATCTTATTCCTTGTGTCTCCCTTCTTTACAGGATGAGTCAAATGGATGGCTCTTCTTAAATATGTGGTCACATTTCCAATTTCTTCCACGGTTTTCTAGAAACAAGGGGTGGCACAACTTCCAAAATGCACAACGGTCTACTTCACCGGTTTGAATATGAAGGTGTATTGAATTCTGAGATCCTATGTAGTATAAATGTGCGAAACAAATTAAAATCGGTTCATCCTAGCCTGAGAAAAGGCAGAAAGAGTGTTTTTTTTTAACCTTATATTTCTCTTTCTCGTGACATCACAGAAAGAGAAATATAGGGTTAAAAAATCGTACTTTGTAAATATTACTGTGATGTCACAGTAAAAGACATCACAGTAATATTTACAAAGTAAGTTTTTTTTAACCCTATATTTCGTGATGTCACGAGAAAGAGAAATATAGGGTTAAAAAAAACACTCTTTCTGCCTTTTCTCAGGCTAGGATGAACCGATTTCAATTTTTTTCGCACATTTATACTACATAGGATCTCAGAATTCAATACACCTTCATATTCAAACCGGTGAAGTAGACCTTTAAGGCCAGGACACACCAGTCCGACTCCCGAAAATGGTGACTGCCGATTCAGGGAGCTCCAGTCTTCCCGTCGCGGCCGAAAAAGTGCAAAGAACACACCAAAACGACTGCTGATTTTCCGTACGCTCTGCGCTTGCGCGGGACGTAATGTCTCCATAACAGCAGGCGGCGCTAATCTGTATTGTGGCCCGAAAAAATACGGAAGCCGGAAATGATGGGATGGCTCTCTGGACGATAAACATAGATAGAAATACGTATTTATATTTATGGACCATAAAGAGCACCATTTTTAGCAGAGAGTGTCGAGCATGGTGTCGGCAGTCAACAAGGGTTGATGCATGTGAGTACTCGCTGAACGAAACAAACAAACACATCAAAAGGATGGCTAACTGTTGTTAGCTGTTTGTGCTACTGCCTCACTTCCGGGCTTCACAAATCAAATTGCTCAAACTGAAAGACTGTCCGCTCATGTCGTCGACATCAACTACAACCGATTTCACGGCACACACCAAACAGATTTGTCTCTCCGTCCCCTCGAAACTCTACGACGGCGATTATTGGGCCGGTGTGTCCTGGCCTTTATGCCACTCTCCCCTATAATTTAATCATGTACTGATTTTACGTTTGATCGATAATTTATTTGATATCATTAGCCTTGTTCTCAGCTCTCGTTCGTTCATAGGCGGCCACCTTACACATCGTAAACAGGCTCTACATTCAGATTAATAAACCTATTTGTATTGTATGTATATTTTATTAATAGGACATTTTTTAACGTCTGTGCCACTGAACAGATGTCTGTCAGGTTGAAATGTAATTCTGCGGCCCCACGCGATCGTTACTGTTCACTTGTGTCATCCCAGAGTCACAGACGAGCTTCGTTAAATAGCCTTATATGAATATAGAATATTATAATTTAAACTGTGATCACTTGAGGACAAGGGATCTGGTAATAAATCAATCAGGCTCTACAATGGAAACTGTCTAATATGTCAAACGTTAATGTCTTTCACTCCCCATTTAAAAGAAGCAACAGTCTGTTTACTGCACAGTAGGCCTATTATAGCTTGCCTACATACTGACAACACTGTCAGCAATGATGTGCAGCGCAAGCCTAATAGCCTACTTTTGCTGCTGCTGATATGCGTAACTTAATTCTTAAAATAGATTGTTTCTCACATGGAAGCGTAATGATTCTATTGAGAAAAAATGTTCCCCCGTTTTTTTCTGAATGGCCGAGGTGATTAGATCAGAGTTATGAGATAATATCCCCGTTAATTCTTTCATTAATATTTCTAACTCTAGTGGGAGGAGCGGATAATTTTTATTTTATTTTGAGAAGTGGAGAAGTGGGAGGATCAAGCATTTGTTTCTTCTGTTTCCATGGTGAATCATGTTATCAGCAATCCATTGACGATGGCTTTTACGCACACGCTCCACCCAGAGTGAACACGCTCAGAGTTGATTGACCCAACACTGATCCACTGTTCTGAAACCGAAAACCCAGAGTTACTCATCAACCCTGCGCTCTGAGTTGACTAACTCAGAGCGCAGGATTAAACCCAGAGTATGTAAAACCTGCTACCTGAAACAGGGCTCTGGACCTTTGTTAAAGGTGTAGCATCATTAAGTGGCCTATTAGACTACTGGAGGCAATGTGAGGTTCTAAACATGGTTTTCTCTGGTAATACAGCTCAGATTTACCACATCTGTGAAGTTTAAATCAGTAGTTCTTGTACATGTATTTATATTATCAAATCAAAATGAAATATAAATATTCAGATAGTCCATGGATCACAAAGAATACTACAGCAAATTATTAGATAATAATAGAAAAATATGTTAAAGAGGACCTATGATGCTTTTTCAACTTTTATGGCCTATAAACGTTGTTATAATGATTTATAGTCATGTTTAACCATACTAAAGTGTCAAGTAATGACTTGCATTTAGACGTAGTCCCTGCTGACCATGGGCATAAAATTGCGTATGGACGGTGTGGACGTGTCCATACCAATATTCAAATGTGCTGAAATTGTCCACACCAATATGACAACGACGAGAAAGGGTTAATGCGTTGGCTCTATATATAGTCCCTCTTAATATATTTTGTGATTGGCTTTGCCTCCTGTTGGTTATCGTGGGTTATGTTTTGGTTAGCAGCGATTGGTTGCTTAATTTGAGAGCGGTAAAACAGCTTCTGCTGTCATTTCGAGACGGAATCAATCAGCTCAGCTGCTGCGCTATGAAGGCGGCTGAAGGAAGAATGTCGGGGAAGAAAAGGGAAGGAGAAGACATTCGGAACTATTTTCACCAAACAACGGTAATTTAAGTTATCAATCAAACATCTCACTGTAACACTGACAATGACATAGGTAGTCTAATCAAGCGTCGTTGGAAAATAAGATCTGACAGGACATGTCTGTCTGGACCACCGCCCATGCAAAGCGAAGTCTTTGCTTTTTATTTGTCCTGCAGGTTATCCGATGCCGACAGGCTACATTATAATAAAAGAGAATAAAACACTGACGTTATCATGCCAGGGCAATAGGTGGCGGTAATGTGTCACGTCACGTCAAACTCCATAGAAGAAGAGTGGTCAAAACTAAAGAGGAAATGGCAATAGAAAAAACCAAAGCACGTTTGCGCTGTGCAAATTGCGCACCATACACCTATTGATTCTGCTCTGTTATGTGCTGTAGTAAAGATAGGTCGCCTTGGAAACAATTAAGCCCCCGTAGGCCGCAAGCATCTTGTCTTTTTTACTCGCGCGAATCACCATTCTCTGCAGCCGTCACCGGCTGTGTGTTGTTTCTCTCTCACCAGCTCGCCGAGGCTCGGGCACGCTCGCGCTTCAGCTGCGCTCCAACTCCCCGGTTCACTCGTAAACTGAAATTCTGAGTCGGGGACAGCCCTACTGTGAAACATAAGCAGCCAAGGATGTATGAATATAATAAGTTTTTTGTGCAAAACGATTGATAGCCGCTCAACTCTTGACTAAACTGTACATAGATACGATAACACTGGTTTGGTTAATAAACTAGTGAGCGGTTGGATGCTGGGTCTGGGGCTAGGGCGTTTCGCCAAATTGTGTGACGTTTCGCCAAAATGTGTCCCCACCAATATGAACATCAAAGTTACGCCACTGCTGCTGACCGTCTGGGGTGGCTGTGCAGAGCGCTAAACACTAGGGCAGCCGGTCGCGATTCACTTGTTAAAATTTCCGGGATTCGTTACGTAAAGAATCCGGATTTTTCCATGTATGGTAATGCTGCAACGTGCTTATTATATTAGGCACGCTCCGGCCATGCCCCCACCTGCCTGCTCAAATCTGCCCGTGCGCCGCTGAAAGTGTTCCGGAAGGAAGGTAACCAATCACTCTGTAGGAGTCATAAATGAGAAATTAAGACAAGAAAAGTAGTATAATAGGAGATATTTAAAGGTTAGTTAATTATCCACATGACGTTATAGATAATGATACGGATGATGCAGTTAATGGCTTCAATATTTATTTTGTAAATGTTGGACCAAAGCTGTCTTAAAAAAAATCCCGTTGTAGGGTTGGGTATGGTTTTTTTTTCCCAATACCGGTTACTACTCTGTATTTTTTAAATGGTTCCGGTGCATAAACAGTACTTGAAACGGTACTTTTAAGCCTAAAAATGCACACACTGTCAAACAACAATGCCCTTCTATATCCAGTGCCAAATTGAACACAATTTACTTAAACCAGGGGTTCTCAACCTTCTGCAAGCTGGGCCCCCCCAAAGCTGGGTCATTGCAGTTGGGCCCCCCCACCGACCCTGACAACCCCCCCCCCCCCCCACACACACACACACACACCACCCTACACAGATAGATAGATAGATAGATAGATAGATAGATAGATAGATAGATAGATAGATAGATAGATAGATAGATAGATAGATAGATAGATAGATAGATAGATAGATAGATAATCTACTATTATCACAAGGGCTAGGCCAGTGGCGCACCTTTGAGTTGAACATTGGGTTTAGGGTTGGGGTCCGTAAATTTCTTATATTTTAACGTTAAATTCTGGTGCACTTTAAAAGCTAATTATGAGATTGTATCAATGAGACACTGAGGAAATGTTTTTTTTTTTTTAAATCTCCTTAGAAGAGAAGAAAATAGTAGCCTAAATAGAACATACACAGAATAAATTCTACAATAGGTATACCTGTTATGAAAAAGCTTCACAAAACAAAGTCTATGATCAATGGGAAACAAATGCTGTCTGACAACCCAGTTCAGAGAATGTTTCAACTATTGAGTCTTGGATTTGGAAAGTGGCCAGATTTAGCTCAAAATGCTACCTGCGATTAATGTGCTGTGCAGCCTGAACGCGGAGTTGTGTGTGTCTCAGTGGCGATTCCAGGAAATTTTGACTGGGGGTGGCCAAGGTGGGCCACAGAGCTAGAGTGGGGTGGCCATCGCACCCCTGAATGAATAGCATGTGATATGCTGTACAACCAATTCAAAGATGATTTATAATCCCAAATGCCCAAATCATGTTAGTATCCATTGTAATGTTTGTCAGAAAACTAAACCCCTGAAGGGGGGTCTGGGGGCATCCCCCCCAGAAGATTTTTTTGTGTTTTTAACATGTAATCTAAGCATTCTGGTGCATTCTGGCGAAGATAATAAAGGAAAAAGTCAATATTCATTTCAGTTCAGATGCATAGTAAAATTAGCAAGACAACATAACTTGCTAGCAGCCAGATACCTAACAACTGGACAGAGGGACGGATGACAACTAGCTTTTGACCAAATATCTTGCTAAAAAAATAAACCTTTATTTATGAAATTCTGCCCTAAGAACATGTTACACTTGCTAACTACAAACTTAAATTTTTTTATTCAGATTTCAAAAATCTGCTGGGACACGTGCCCATACACGTGTATGGGTGGCACGCATGTCACAAGCACACTTATGCTGTTTTCAAGACCAGAGACCAGTTCTAGTGGCCACAGTCCTACCATTAATTCAGTACTTGAAAATTGCAAACTGATCTCATATCAGTGGATTGGAGTGTTTGTGTGATGAACTTGGCAACTACCTATCAAAAAAAGTTAAGAAAGAAAAAAAATACATATCATTTCTGAACTAGGCTACATATCAGGAAAAAAAATTAAATTACAAAAAGAAAAAAAAAAAATTAAGATATATATATATAATATATTTTTTTTTTTTTCATCCCCCTCGCGCCCCCCGGTAGAGTGTCTGCGCCCCCCCGGTTGAGAACCACTGACTTAAACCATATAAATACAAGTAACTTGCAAATAAACTATTTTAAAATTTAAATAAAATAAAATTACATAAAATTCACAGAAGTTACATATTATCTTATACAACAATACTGTTTCAAACAATATAATAATGGAGATGAATGTGGAGACTACCAGGTAATCTAATCTCCATCTAAAAAAAACTTTATCTAAAAGCAATCATATTGAGAAGAACACCTTAAATAATAAGAGATACACATATAAAATACCCATATAAAATGAAATGCCGTATTGGACTAACAGTACTATAAGGGAATAAGTAAACCCAATGAGAACCAAAGACTTAAAACAGTCAAGGAAGATCTTGTGCCTTTTGGAATATTAATAGTGCTCATTTGCATTCAACTTGAAACAAAATTCAACTGACATAAACAAAATACAAAGATATCTTCTGTAAAGATAAGACCACAACTATCAACTTTGGCAAATTAACAATTTTTGTGCAGAACAATGTCATGTTTGCCCTCTCAGGATGGATACGAGATATTTAATGTATATGCTGTTCTTATGTGCAGCGCGCTGTTTATCATTAATATAACAGCCCGTCATCAGACACACGTAGCGGATGGTTTTATACATAGATCAAGTTATCCAAGTCAAAGCTTTTTGTATGGGCAGAGAACGTTATTTTAAGTGTGCCTTTATGAAGTTTCTTGTTAAACGTTTCCATATCGCCAGACTGCCGAGTCCCGCTGTGTGTTGTTTTGGGTTTGTCTCCACCACCGTGCGTAAACGCAGCATTATAACAGCTGACGGGAGGAAAAGGGAAAAAACAGCTAACGAACGAGGCAGTGGTCAAGAAAACCTTTTGCTTTACTTCATGCAACTCTCACCTTTTAATCTATAAGTACTTATAGTGTTGAACATTTTTATAACAAGCTTTGGCGACTGACTGGTTAGGACATTTGACATTAGATTCAACCGTCTTTCCTTTCCCCAACATCACCTCTTTTTTGGATCGATGGAAACAGGCAGAATCAGACACTCTAAGATGGCATCGCCCTGAACGGAGAATTTTAGGCTTTATTTCTTCTCTGTAGAAACAAACAGGTGATGTCACGGTTGCAATGCCTATCTTTTAAATACAGTGTATTGGCTGAACATGGATTTCTGGTAATACAGTTCAGATCAGTCAAACGTGTATTCCTCTGTTCTGAACTTCTTGCACATGTTTTTACATTATAATCTGAAAATATTTCTGTTTGGAAAACCCATGTTTGCTACAGTCTACTACAACTTGTGACTCTCCCTTTGCAGGACAGAGAAAGAGTGAGATCTGACAATTATCACGACCATCGAGCAGCAGACGGCATCTTGTCCAGCCCGATTCCTCCAGTTCAGTTCCCCAACTTTGAGGACCGTAGACAGACTTCTTCCCCTGAGAGCTGGAAAAAGCTCTCCGATATCAAAGAAATACGCCGGCAACTAATGAAGGAGATGTGTGCTAAATACAAAAGCAGCATCTCCAAGACTGTCACACATCGTCATGTGGCTTACCTCTACGTGGAGGACAAGTACAAAGTGTTGTACTGCCAGGTGCCCAAAGCTGGCTGTTCCAACTGGAAAAGGATCCTGATTATGCTGGCAGGCAAAGCCAAAATTGCTGAGAAAATCAACCATAATACAGTCCATGATGGTTACACTCTCAGAACTCTAAACAGCTTTAACCAAGAGGAAATCATGCACCGTCTAAAGACATACACCAAAGTCCTCTTTGTTCGAGAGCCCTTTGAGAGAGTGGTGTCAGCTTTCAGGGACAAATTTAATAATCCCAACCCAATGTACCACTCCCTCTTTGGGAAACCCATCATCTCCAAGTACAGAAAGAACGCATCCTTGGAAGCCCTGAAAACAGGTGACGGGGTCACGTTCAAGGAGTTTATAAAGTACCTGCTGGATGTCAACCGGCCAGTGGGATGGACATGCACTGGGATCAGGTGAACCAGCTCTGCAACCCTTGTCACATAGATTATGACTTCATCGGCAAGTTTGAGAACATGGAGGAAGAGTCCAACTTTGCCCTGCGATTGGCTGGGCACCACCCAACATCACGTTGCCAAGTTTTAAAGATAGAAATCCAGTTGACGAGAAGACCTCATTGAATATTACACAACAACACTTTTCACAGATCAGCCTGGCCGAGAGACAGCGACTATATGACTTCTACTACATGGACTATCTGATGTTTAATTACACCAAGCCTTTTAATGATTTGTATTAACTGAATATTAGACACTTCAAGTCACATTCCACTAGGTGTAAATCTCTACCATGATATAAATCTTAACTCAAAAAGGCTCATTGACATTCTCATATGGACTTTTGCATCCAAGCAAAGGGATCAGAGACCAAACTTATTCCGAATTTATTGATTTTTTATGAATACATTTCTACCAGAATATCTTCATTTTTAGAGAACAAAGGTTAAGATTAAAAGGTTCATGATTTCCTATAAATGCAGAAAATGTATCTGAAATTCAATTAATTCACAACTGGAACTTGATAAGTTTGAATATAAAGAATATTATTAAATATAGTTAAGATAGTTATCGTTCAACAAGATTTAATATTATGCCCTCCTATAAGTCAAATAGCATTTGCAAATGTATTGTATCGTTTAATTCACGGTCAGCAAAGGAGTCAGGATTTGATAAAGGTTCTAAATGCATTGCTTAATTAAGAAGGGATTTCCAGCTTTGAGTAAAGTATGTTATGCAAGCCCCTACCATGCACCTTTAATTGTGTATTTACATCATTTATTCAACACCACAACAAAAAAAAATCTAATTGTAACATTCCTTGGCCGGCCTTACATGAAGATCAAGCGATGATCACCGCCCTGCACTGCATTTATTTCTAATTATCTATGGATGTGCTTCTTTTTTAACATTTACTATTTGACTTACAGCAGATTAGGCATAAGTATACCTCCATGTATTAATGCATAGTGAAACAGATGTTTCATAGTAATGTTTTACTAGACATAAACCATAACAAAATGAAACATGGTGATGTAAACAAAGAGTATACATTCTAAAATGTGTAAATTGCTGCCCACTCAGAAGCTGTGTGCACTTACTGTAGCATTTTTTTACTTCTACCTTTGTCTAAGGTTTTGTTTTAGTCAAACAAATACACTAGATGTGGAATCTTCATAAATATAGGTATTTACTTTGGTGACAATTGGAGGGGACTGTATAAAAGCACATTTATAACAGTTTGCACTGTCCAAAGTGCTGAACATAGTGCATTCAGTAGGTAAAAAAGTAAGGTAAAATAACAATATCCAAAATAAAAGACATAAAGCCCATACATCCATATATAAACAAAGATAGTAGTGCAGAGGTAAGATATAATGGGGAGGAAAAACCAGGGTGTACAGATGGGTTTTGAGCCTTGATTTAAAGGCAGAAATGGAGGGGGTATCGCATATGCCAGGTGGCAGTTGGTTCTACAAGGGCGGAGCAGCTAGTGCAAAGTACATTTCTGAGAGTTGTGGCCATTGGCATGGCTGCATACGCTGGTCACCAAAAGAAAGTGATTGTCTACAGTAGCTCAGAAGAGAGTGACATCTCCATTCCACTTAACGACACCACTGATGAGAGTTCAGATGGCCAGAAAGATGATGATGGTGACTTTGTCATTGTTAGCTTTTGCAGGTAAAACCATTAGATCTGCTAGGCCTTGTTTAAGAAAATTGTCTTGAATCTTTGTAAAATATTTACTTTAAATACACCTTAAATAAGTGATTGTCTATTGGATTTGTCTTGCGTTACAGTTTGAGATATATATCAATGGCGCAATTTACCCCATGGTATTCTCTCCAACGGCACAACGTACACCACACCGGGGGCAAGTTGTGCCACAAGACAACTTGTTTTTCGAAAGCCATATTTCTTCAACAGTTTATTCCAGATCCAAAGTTTTTATTGCCAGGGATGCACAACACCCTGAAATATATGTACATATTTGAGTTGGAGACTTTACTGTCAAGGCCTCACTTTAAAGTCACTTTGGGTAAAAAGTGGCACAACTTAGGCCACTCTCCCCTATGGGTAAATATGGGCGTTACATGAAGCCCGCAAAGGCTGCGCCACATTTAGAGTTGATTGTGATTTATAAAGGGAAACAGGCGTAGGACGTGAGTGCGCACTGTTTTATAAATCCTAAATTTCTTCCGTACGCCAGCTTCTACGTGAATCCCATGCAAAGCTTTATAAATGAGGCCCCTGGAGAGGAGGTCTGCTCCTATCTTCAAAATACACTGTTGAGAGTCATATTAACTTCATACCAGCAGCAGTCGCTGTAGTTTCATAGGAATTATTAATGAAAACTCTATGTAGTAAGACAGGGCTTTTTAGAAGCAGCGCTGCAGCAGCTGCAGCAGCTGCAGCAGTTGAGACATTCCATGTGTGGCCAAAAAAAGCACAAAAGGCAGCAGTAACGGATGGCAATGCGCTCCAAAGGAAGACTCAGGTTGCGTTCCGAATCGCATACTCTTTCTTTTTGCTATTCTACATACTACATCCGACGATAAAAATAATCTAGTTAGGATGCAGTAGGCATACTATTGGGACATACTTTACTCTCTTATTTCATCATAACATTGCGCCTTGATCTTGCCTCTTGCATTTATATCCGTTGCATCCCCGTTTGTTTTCATATGGAGGCTTTGTCGATGTGACGTCACTTCACGTGCGCACTGGATTGTGGGTCAGAATCACCCAACTAGGATGCAGTTTTCATCATGTAGTGTATGAACAACTTAAAACACACTTCTGTAGACTAGCTGAAGGTATTTGCCAACTTCCCATGTTCTGTAGGAATGTGAGGAGTTGGCGATGAGGTCTGAGCTTCTGTAAATCACCTTAGCTGTGTTTAAGTTAAGGCAGACACTTGTACGACTGTTTTATAGATTTGAGTTAGTATACGGGATAATATACGGCCACTGTCCAAAATTGTTGGTCTTACTGGTCAAGAGCAGACCTGGAGACGCCAGCCTAGGCATCGCCTCTGTCAATCTATTCCACAGATGTTTAGGAGTGGTGATTGTGCAATAATTAAAACTGACCAATCCCCACAAAAAGTGTCTACAGTCTACTACAACTTGTGACTCTCCCTGTGACTCAACTCACTGGACCCCTGAATAAGACAACGAGCAAACATCATTCGGGGGGCTTTTTACGTTTGACCAGGATCAGTCTTGTATCTTCCTCTGTTTCAATTTGGCTAAAATACTCTGACTTTTATTTGGCTTCGTTTACTGCAGTATGAGATTTGTTGTGTTGAATAAATTAAGCTGTTCCTGAAAGCCTCCTCAAACCTGCCTCAGCTGTCAACTTCTTTCATCCAGCCTTGCCATCAGAAGTCAGACAAGAAACTACAATCACTAACAATCTTGGCCGCATGAAGTAGGACATCCGGGTACTTCTAACCATCCTAAATCTGGCCACAAGAATCGGGACATCCTGAATCTTTTTTCTACAAACTATATAGTAGAAAGTATGCGATTCGGAACGCAACCGCAGTATGTGTGTGGAGGCTGTAAGACTAAATGTTGCACAGGCAAACTTTGTAGTTTGGATGATAGGTTGTGTAATGGCTTTTCCTGTAGCATTA